>CM046950.1:36568279-37193279 GCA_025698515.1 Gossypium sturtianum
GGGTGTCCTGGGCCATGTGAAAAGCGAAAACCTAGGGTTTCAAGGGGGACATGGTCGTATATGGCGGTTATGTGGTCCACGTGAGCGACCTACACGCCTGTGTTACTGACCGTGTAGTCTAACCCAGGCTCGGTTTTACCTCAACATTCACGAAAAAGAACACACACTTGATTTCTGGGGTCTCGTACATCGTTCCTTGCGCCTAAGTCTGATCCGAGATACCGAGATCCAGTTCTTTAATGAAAAAAACACGCGAGAAATCAATAACAGTGTCAAGATTTAACAAGAATACCAAGATTTTCAACAAGATTCGTTAAATCAAATGAAAGATCAATATCGGATAATAATACTACGAAAATTTGGGATCGATTATTAGATTTGAATTGAACTTACTAATTCTTGGCAACTTAGGGATGGAATTGACGTCGTTACACTAAACCAATACGAGAAACGGATTGAACGAAGGTTGATTTCAAACTCAGGATTGAATTAAAATTTCCAACAATGAAAAGAAAATAATTGCAAAGGGGAAGATGTAAAAGAATAGGGAAAGAAATAGGGGAAAATATAGTAAAATCCTTATCCAATTGGAAAAGAGAAGCTAAAGTTCTATTTTGATTTAGAAATAGGATTAAATAGTTATGGTTTTCTAAATTTGAGGGACTAATTGGGCAATTAACCCCTCTTGCCATCCAAATAAAGTTGGGGGAGGAGAGTGTTGTGACTAGAACCTAGGTACAAAAGGAAATAGATGCCTTACCATTTGGGCTGCTACTCATGCTTGTTCCTTTTCCACCAAAACTAATATATATCTTAGTTGGACTTGGTCCTTTAGTTGCTTAAAAAGAAGAAGAAGAAAAAAATAGAAAGAATAGGGCTTGATCCTTGTTCTCTAGGCAATTTACTAAGCTCCTAACCATTGATATTAAGACTCATTTCTTGGTGATTTTATTAATTCTAACCCTATATATTCTGTGGTGTTACAATTCTCCCCTCCTTAAAGAATTTTCATCCTCAAAATTTACTTAGTTTGAATAGGTGAGGATATTGTTGTCGAAACTTGTCTTTTACTTCCCATGTGGCTTCCTCGACTCCATGGTTCTGCCACAAGATATTAACTAGAGGTATTCGCTTCCTTCTCAAAACCTTTACATCACGTTCTAGGATTTTCACATGTTCTTCTTCAAAGGATAAATCTGGTCGTACCTTGATCTCCTTGATTGGAACGATGTGGGAAGGGTCTGAACGATAACATCTCAACATGGAGATATGGAAAACATCGTGAATTCGATCCAGATAGGGAGGTAATTTTAGTTGATAAGCAACTAGATCGATTCCCCCAAGGATTTGGTACAGTCATATGAATCGTGGACTTAGCTTACCCTTTCGACTGGACCTTAACACCTTTCGCCATGGGAATACTCTCAAAAAGACTTGATCATCGACACTGTACTTCATGTCTTTTCTCTTTAAATTCGTATATGACTTCTGTCTATCGAAAGTCACTTTTAGTCTTTCCTGAATCAATTTGATTTTCCTCTCGGACTGTTGCACTAACTCTAGACTCAAAACTTTTCTTTCACCTAGTTTGGTCCAACACAAAGGAGTTCGGCATTTGCAACCATACAATGCATCATAAAGCGTCATTTGGATGTTCAATTGGAAGCTATTGTTGTAGGAAAATTTAGCTAGGGGTAAATTTTCTTCCCAATTGCCTCAAAATTTGATGGTATAGCCTCTTAACATATCCAAATGGGTTCCCAATGACTCTTGCAACTTCTTTTAGAATCGAGATGTAAAACGAGGATCTCGATATGAAATAATCTATATGGATACCCCATGTAACCTCACTATCTTTGAGATGTATAATTTAGCCAGCTTCTATAATGAGTAATCCTTGCGGACAAGTAGAAAATATGCTGACTTAGTTAACTGGTCTACTATAACCCAAAATGAATCTTTCTTAGTGGGTGTTAAGGGTAACCTACTAACAAAGTCCATTGTTATTCGTTTCCATTTCTACTGCGGTATTTTGATGGGTTGCAGCAATCCTGAAGGAAATTGGTGTTCAGCTTTCACTTGCTGACAAGTTAGACATTTGGTCACAAATTCTGTTACATTTCGTTTCAATCCTGACCACCAGTACAGCTCCTTCACATCCTGTTACATTTTGTTTGTTCCAGGATGCATGGCATAAGAGCTTGCATGCACTTCTTGAAGTATGGTTTTTCTTAACTCATTGTCATTCAGCACACAAAACCTTCCTCAAAAGCACAAGATGCCATCATCATTAAACCCGAAATCCTCGGTCTTTCCTTCTTCCAGAAGCTTAATTTGAGCTAACAGGGTTATATCTAAGGGTTGTTTAACTTGGATCTCATCAGCTAGGGTGGGCTTTACTTGTAATTTTGGTAGCAAACCTCCATAATCCACTAAAATTAATCCAGCAAACATTGTCATTAAATCGGTCATCTATTTTCGACTTAAGGCATCTACTACAACATTAGTTTTCCTAGGGTAGTAATCAATCACACAATCATAGTCTTTTAACAATTCTAACCACCTCCGTTGCCTAAGGTTCAGTTTTTTTTTGGGTGATAAGGTATTTAAGGCTCTTATGATCAGTATAAATTTAACACTTTTCCCTATACAAGTAGTGCATTCATATCTTTAGTGCAAAAACTACTACAGTCAACTGTAAGTCATGAGTCGGGTAGTTGCACTCATGTTGCTTCAACTGTATTGACGCAAAGCTACTACTTTACCGCCTTACATCAATACACAACCAAGGTCGGTATAGGATGCATCACTGTACACCACATAATCTTTCCTCGATTCGGGTTAAATTAAAATAGGAGCTTGGGTTAAATCGCCTTAAGCTTTTCGAAACTAGATTGTTGCTCCTCTATCCACTTAAAATGAACATCCTTCCTTAACAGCTTAGTTAGGGGAGAGACTAGCAAGGAAAACTCTTCAAAAAATCTAAAATAATACCCAGCCAAACCTAGAAAACTACGAATTTTAGAAACATTTTTAGGTTGTTTCCATTCAATGATCACTTCTATCTTCTTTGGATGTACCCGAATACCCTCTGTAGATACCATATGACTCAGAAACATAACCTCCTTAAGCTAGAAATCACATTTACTAAGTTTAACATAAAAAATTTTCTCTCGAAGGATTTGTAGGACCTTCCTAAGGTGCTCATCATGTTCATATTTGGTTTTGGAGTAAACTAGGATATCATTTATAAACTACAATGAACTGGTCAAGGAAAGGTTGGAACACTCGGTTCATTAGGTCCATGAAAGTGGCAGGAGCGTTGGTTAAGTTGAATGGCATTACGAGGAACTCATAGTAGCCTTGACGGGTTCTAAAAGTGATTTTGGGTACATCTATCTCCTTCACTTTAAGTTGGTAATACCCTAACCTTAGATCTATTTTGGTTAACATAGTTGCACCTCGAAATTGATCAAATAGGTCACCTATCCTAGGCGAAAGATATTTATTTTTGGCAGTAAACCTGATCAGCTGTTGGTAATCTATACATAATCTTAGGGAACCATCTTTCTTTTAATCGAAGCTCCCCATGGAGAAACGTTGGGTCTAATAAACCTGTGATCCGAAAGCTCCTGAAGTTGGATTTTCAGTTCTTGCAACTCTTTTGGTGCCATACAATAGGGAGCAATAGACACTAAAGTGATTCCTGACAATAATTCAATGTTGAATTCTACCTCACAGTCTGGGGGTATTCTTGGCAACTAATCAGGAAACACATCTAGGAACTCTCTAACAATTCGGATGTTATCTAAGGCAGTACTATCAACATTCTCATCCATCACGTAAGCTAGGTATGCTTTACACCCTTTGCGAACTAACTTTTCGGTGGCCATAGTAGAAATTACATTAGACAGGTAGTGCCTACGCTCCCCAACCATGACAATCTCCTTACCCTCGGTTGTTTTCAAAGTTACCCTTTTAGAGGCATAATCTAGGCTAACTTGATGTTGAAATAACCAATCCATACCTAAAATTAAATCAAACTCCCCAAAAGGTAACTCCATAAGGTCTACAGGAAACACTAACCCTTGAACCTCTAACGGATATCTCCTATAGACTTTATTTACAAAAACGGATTGTCCTAAAGGGCTTACTACAATTACTTCAGTAGTGGTCTCCGCTACCCCAACATCCAATTTCTCAGGCATGCTATAAGATACATAAGAGTGGGTGGATCCTATATAGATTAAGGCAAAGTATGGGGTAGCATTAATGGTAAAAATACCTACTATAACATCTGACTAAGGTAGGTTGCCTAGCCTCAGTTTGATTCGTGCCAGTAGCTAAATTATTCGCAGCCCGGTTCTGCCCACAACCCCTTAGAGGTAATTGGCCTGATATTTGATTTTGGGTCTGATTTTGAGCCGGAGCTTTCATCTGTTCGTTTCGTTGAGGCATTCCCTTACCATATGCTCCTTCAACCCACGTTTAAAGTAATCACCTATTTCCCTCCAACACTCGCCTAGGTGGCGCTTGCCACAATCTACACAGTTGTTAGTCTTATCACCTAGTTTAGCCACAGTCACCCTTTAATACAGTCTACCTTCTTTGGCTTGTTTTACAGGGTAAGAGTTTGAACCAACGGGACCAAAATCTTTATTGGAAGGTACCTTACTCTTCTCCTGTTGGTCATGATTCACCTTTTTGATTTCCTCTACGATCTTAGCTTTCTCCACTAAGTTTTCAAATACCTACTCTTGGTGTGGAGCAACTTGGATCTTTAGGTCGAATCGTAGTCCATTTTCAAACCTTACACATTTATCCTGCTCTGTGGCAACCACTCCCTGAACATATCTGCTGAGCCTCAAGAATTCAGTCTCATATTCCACCATAGATTTATCTCCTTGCTTTAGCTTGATGAACTTGAGCTTGTAGGCTTCCACATACCTTGTGCCCACATACTTCTTCTGAAAGACCTCATAAAAATATTCCCAGTTAATACGGTCAACCTGTGTGCCCCTAACGACGGACTACCACTAACGATAGGCCTCATCCCTAAGCAAGGACACAGTGCCTTTTAGTTTCTCCTTCGGAGTACAGTTTAAATCCTCTAGAATCCTTTCTGTCGACTCAATCCAATACTCAACCACAATGGGAGTCGTACTAGCAATTCCCTTAAATGTTTCTACCCCATTCAACCGAGTCTCTCCGCAATAGATCTGCAGCTCCCTGATTAATTTGGGCTCCAACAACCCTGTAGGACCCTCAGCATCACCTTGCGTCACGACGTCATAGCCGTTATCATAGTATCTGCCACTATTGGCAGTGGAGTTTTCAACATACTCCTCTTCAAATACGGGGTACTCATCCTGAACAATGGGAGGTTATACTGGTGCAGCCCTACAAGGCCTACTCCTACCGCGTTTACCTTGGGTGTTCATAGTTTCGCGAAAGTGTAACATCCCGATTCAGGGCCTAGTCGGAATAGTGGTGAGAGACCATAAACCCGAGTCAGTAAAATTGAGTTCTTAAGGTTTATGACATGTTTGCATCATAGTACTAAAGTTCCATGTAGAAATTTTGTGAAATTGACATGGAATGATCAAAAAGGACTAAATTGCAAAAGTTGCAAAATATGAGTTTCTAGAAGCTTTTTGTATGAAATAGCTTTAGAATATTAATTATGAGTCCTTAAATAGAAATTTGCCCAAATTATAATTTTTGGACAAAAGTGGACATGAGTTAGTAAAATAGAAATTTTTAAAGAGAAGGGAATTTTAGTCATTTACCATTTAAATGATTAAAATGGGAAAAAGATGATAAAAATTTCATTCATCTTCTTCCTCATTGCCGAAATTTTCCAAGAACCCATAGCTATGGTTTGTTCATCTTTCAAGCTTGCTAGTAAGTTCATCTTAGCCCCGTTTTTAATATTCTTCGTGTTTTTGAAGTTCTCGTATTATGAATTAGCTATTTTTAGCTATAAAATAAGCTAAGATGCATGTTCAAAAATCTACCCAAGAGTGACATGCTTGTAAAATGATATTTTATGGAATTTTATGAGAGTTTGATGTTAGATAAACATCATTTTCTAAGTGAATTTCATGAAAAATGCTAGTAAGGACTAGTTTGTAGAAATTATGAAATTGGTCATACCTATTAGAAATAATGGGAATTGATGATTGCTATAGTAGAGAAAATGAATCAGCTAAGCATGAAGTTTAATAAAGTTGAATGAGATTCATTTTACGAGCCTTTGGGTAAAAGTGCAAATATGAGAAAGTTTAGGGGCAAAATAGTAATTTTGCCAAAGTATGTGTTAAGAGTCATGTTACTCAATGTCAGTATTAAATGATCTATTTATGATTATAGATCAAGAAAAATAAAGCCTGGATCGAAACCGAGGCAAGAACAAAGTCGAGGGCTAAATTGCATATCTACATACATTTTGTATATCGAGGTAAGTTTGTATGATTTCTAAGCTTTATGATTAATATCATTGAATTGCTTAGTATAATGTACAATATTATTATGAAAATGTTTAATGTTATGTTAAACAAAGTAATCAATGAGATCAAAAATGAGAAAGCCCTGAATGAAGATGAATAGCTTAGGATACTCGATCTATCACATGAAATGAGAAAGTCCGTATAAGTCCAAGCCGAGGCATGGCATCGGCAATCAGACAAGTTATCATGTAAGACCAAGACAAGTCTTGGCATTGAAGAGTTGTTATGAGATGAAGACCCATGTAAGTCCAAGCCAAGGCATGGCATTGGTGAGTCTCCAAGCAAAGTTATCATGTAAGTCCAAGGCAAGGTTGGCATTGAACAAGATATCATGTAAGTCCAAGGCAAGCTTGGCATTGAACAAGTTATCATGTAAGTCCAAGGCAAGCTTCGCATTGAACAAGTTATCATGTAAGTCCAAGGCAAGCTTGGCATTGAACAAGTTATCATGTAAGTCCAAGGCAGGCTTGGCATTGAACACGATATCATGTAAGTCCAAGGAAAGCTTGGCATTGAACAAGTTATCATGTAAGTCCAAGGCAAGCTTGACATTGAACAAGTTATCATGTAAGTCCAAGCCAAGGCATGGCATTGTGAGAATGAGAAAGACTTCATATAAGTCCATGTCAAGACATGGCCTCGAAACCAAGGTGAGAGATTCCATGTAAGACCGTATTTAGGATATGGGTTTGGCATCGAGCATGTGAGATGAGATTCAGTATCCTCGGTTATTCATGGAAATTCATCGGGCACACAAGTAAAGTTTAAATGAGATAACAAGAAAGTAAGTAAGCAAAGTTATCATCAAGTCGAGAATGAGTATTATACATGTTATGAATGATAAATTAGAGATTATGATTATTATGTTAAAGTATGCTGATCAATGTGATCAAGTGATACAGGTACCTTGTTTACCTCACAAGTATGAGACTAGTAAGTATCATTAGATATGTAAGAATCAGATATGAGTAAGTAAGCTTTATAGCTGAATTTATGATACCATTGCTTATGTCAAATGAGTTATATGAAACAAGTATGTTGTTATGTACATTATATGCAAACTTAGTAAGCTAAATGCTTACGTCTTTTATTATTTCTTTCCATGTAGTCCCGCCAAGCTAATCTCGTGGATCATCGTCATCGAAGCTCGGAGCACACTATCAATCGCTATTTTGGTATAGCCAAGTTGTTTATATTAAGTATGGCATGTATAGGAAACATTTCATTTTGAGTATATGTTTTAGAAAGGGCAAAAGTATGGGCTATCAAGTTTATTATTCTTTTGTAAATGGCTAAGTGATTGGCCAAGATTGACTAAGTATGTATGTTATTGATATCAATGAAGCATGTTGTATTGTTCACAAATGATGTAATACTTGAGTTGATGAATTAAATATTGGTTTTGATACTTGATTTCAGGGTGGCCATTGACTTGGAAAATAGCCTCTAAGTGCCCACACGGTTAGACACATGGGCGTGTGTCTAGGCCGTGCGTAACCTGCACCTTAGTCTCATAAGTCAGAATAGGCCACGGGCTAATCCCACGGCCGTGTGTTGAAGCCGTGCATGACACACGGTTGGAACATCGGCGTGTGCCCTGGCCGTGTAAATAAGTTAGTATATCAAGGTATAGTACACGGTCTAAGTCTACGGGCGTGTCAAGGCCGTGTGTAATTAGTCAGTGTCGACCACGGTCGGAAGACATGGGCGTGTAAAGGGGTGCATGGGCGTGTCCCAAACCACATGCGCGTGTGACCTCTGCTTTAAAGAAAAGTTTCTGATTAAGTTCCGAAAGTTTCTATATACGTGTATAAGGCCTCGTAGGCCTATGAAATGTATGATTAGACTGAGAAAGAGAAGTTTTTAATTCGGAACAAAATTTTACAGCCCGTAAGTGCATGATTAAGCAAGTTAAAGCATAGTAATATCTCGTATTCGGTCCTAAGCCTCGGACTGGGTATGGGGTGTTACATTTAGTGGTATCAGAGCTACGGTTTAGTCGGTTCTAGGTCTAACGTAGCACGAGCACGAGTCTAGCCATACATGCCATACGTAAGAATGTTTTTATTATGATAGTGTGACGACTCCTGACGACTTAAATTATGTTTATACATTTAGTAAATGGATCCCGATGGAGCTGTGGCGGATGATGTAGAAAGTAACGCGCCGGCTCCCGCTGAAGGGATGGTGTCGAACGAGAATGAGAATAGACCCACTACGGTGAGTCAAGAAGGAGTAGAAGATGCTAGAGAAGCCTTCCTCCACATGATGAACACATGGTATATGGAGTTCGTTCGTACGAACCCGAATGCGCAACCCCCTCCACCCCCACCTATTCCTCAACCTATCCCAGTAGCCCCTCAAGTAGTAGAGGTGGTAAGAGGAGAGAAGCCTCCAGTCGATAGAATCATGAAACATGGGGCAGAGGAATTCCGGGCTAGAAAAGATGATGATCCGTAAAAGGCTGAGTTCTGGATAGAAAATACTATCAGGGTATTTAATGAGTTGTCATGCACACCTGAGGAATGCATGAAGTGTGTAGTCTCTCTTTTAAGAGATTATGCTTACCAATGGTGGAACACCCTTGTGTCAGTGGTACCGAGGGAAAGGATCACATGGGAATTTTTCCAAGAAGAGTTCAAGAAAAAGTATATCAATCAAAGGTTTGTGGACCGAGAAAGGAAGGAATTCCTAGAATCAAGCAAGGCAAGATGTCGATGGCCCGACTATGAACGTGAGTTTGTATGACTCAGTAAGTACGCTCGCGAATGCGTGTCCACTGAGGCCATCATGAGTAAAAGATTTGAAGATGGGTTGAATGAGGACATCAAATTGTTTGTTGCTGTCTTAGAACTAAAGGAATTTGTTGTGCTATTAGAGAGGGCTTGTAAAGCCGAGGAATTAGTAAAAGAGAAAAGAAAGTCTGAAATGGAGTCTCGTGACTCTAGGAAGAGACAGTGGAATAAGTCATTCCAATCTTCATCCAAGAAGTTAAGAGATTTCCCGACCCGATCTACTACTTCCACTGGGTTTTCAAGGAAAGACAATAGTAAGCAATATTCACAGAATAAAGCACAGACTACTTCAGTTGCAAGTTTTGGGAATATTAGATTTGACAGACCCGAATGCCCACAATGTGGCAAACGTCATCTTGGAGAATGCCGAGCACATAAAAATGCATGCTTTAGATGTGGTTCCTAAGACCACTATATAAAAGATTGTCAAGAGATGATGAAAGAAGAAAGAACTCAGAACCCGAGATCCGGGAGTGTGGTCAGAAGAAGACCGCAGAGGAACCCAGGAAGTGGGGAAAGTGGAAGAGGTAACCCTAGAGAGCAGGCTGCGAGACCCGAGGGTAGGGCGCCTGCGAGGACTTATGCCATTCGCGCTCGCAAAGAGGCATCTTCTCCTGATGTTATTACGGGTACCTTTTCTCTTCATGATGTTAAAGTTATTGCTTTAATAGATCCCGGATCCACACACTCTTACATTTGTATGAAACTAGTATCCAGTATGAAAATGCCTATAGATTCTACAGAATTTGCGATTAAAGTGTCTAATCCTTTAGGCAAGAGTGTGTTAGTGAATGAAGTATGTAGAGAATATCCATTAATGATTAGAGGTCATTACTTTAAAGAAATCTTATGTTGCTACCATTTGATGAGTTTGACATCATTCTTGGTATGGACTGGTTGACCACCCATAATGTAATAGCTAATTGTGGGAAGAAATATATCGAGATATGATGTGAGAATGGGGATACTCTCCATATAGAATCAGATGAGCAAAGTAAATCACCGGCAGTGATTTCTCATATGACGGCGCAGAGATATGTAAGAAAGGGGTATGAGGCATATTTGGCCTTTGTGATGAATGATAAAGAAACAGAGTTAATGTAACACCCTGATTTAGGGGCTATGTAATTTGGGTAAAATTCCAGTGTTGGAAGGTTTTTGGGTGTTTTTGGATGTGTTTTAGAGGTTTAAGAATGCTTGGATGAAAAAGGAAGGGCTTTGGAAAATTTTTATTTTTAGTGTAAAGGGAAATGGGGCGGAAAGGCCTTAAAATATTTTTCTGGAGATTAGGGCGCAAGAAAGGATCCGCAAAGTGGCTTCATGCGCGGCTTTAGGGGGCCGAAGTAGCGCCGATGGGGGCTTGGGTTCGAGTCCAAGCGGCGCGATTTTGTTTTATTTTTGCGTCAAGGGACTGGGCTTAAGTAGGCCTTAAAAATAAATGTCCAAGTTGATGGACATGGAAGTCCAATTGGCAAAGTGGCTCTTGGGCGCTACTTAGGCGCTGGAAGAGGGAGGTCGCGGTTTCGAGGGGCCGGAGAAGCATGTGGCGTTTTATTTTTGTTTTGGGCGTTGGGCTTTGTAAGACCTTAAAGGTATATGGTGAGGAATCGGACAAGAAAGATGGGCTGGTGGAGTGGTGCTCGTGCGCGCACTTAGGCGCGCTGGAGGAGTGATAAAGCGCGCGTTCGAGCGCTGAGAGTGCAGATTAAGCGTTTTTATTTTGTTGGTGGTTATGGGCTTGATTAGAAAGGGTTTAAAATAAAATGTTGAGGGTCTCTAGCATAAAAATCAAAGTGGCCGAGTGGCCTGGGCGTTGGGGGCAAGGCGTGCCGCAGACTGGTCCCAGGTTCGAACCAAGGGAGCTGCGTTTTGGAATTTAATTTTTATCCCTTTTTGGCAGCAATTTTGAAGTGTTGGACTGCTAGAAGACTCTTGGTTAGATGAGGATAACGTGTGTTTTTTTTTATTTATTTATTTTTATTTATCTATTATTAATTAGATTAAGTGGGGATAATTATTATTTATTTGTTTTTTTTTGAGTGATAAGTGGGATAATAGTGGAACAATTCAAGTTGTTTTGAACTAATTCAAATGGAATTGAATTAGTGGCTAGGAAGGTGTTGGCCAAATCTTGGAGTCTTCAAGGGGGGTAGGCCGAATGCTATAAATAGGGGAGGGTAGAGTGCTAATTCTTCATCAAGTCTTTTGCCTCTCCCTCTTGGTGTGCCGATTTCTCCTTTGGCCTTTGTAGTCAAATATTTCTTTTGTTTTCTTTTAATCCCTTGATAGCCAAAATCTTTAGCCCTCCATCTCTCTTCTACTTTATCAAGCTTGGTGCCGAACTCGTGAAGAGTAGTCTTTGTCGACATTTAGAGCTTGTGGGTAAGTGTGCTAGCTCTGCTGTTTTGGTGGCCAAACCCGAATGGTTGGCCTTAGTGTTGGTTGGCCGAATGCTCTATAGGTTATAAGTGATGTGTTTTGCTTGTTTGTAGCCAGCGCCAAGGAGTCTAAAGGAAGGTCTCGAATTGTTTGGACTCATCAAGGTAAGAGTGGTAAGGTATTCGGCCTTAGGCCTTATTATGTAATATTGTGTTGACCAAGAGTGGCTATGTTCTTTTTAGGGGCAAATCGACGTAAGTACTGAGAGGAGCCTTTGAGATTTTAGATCGTTTGGTAAGTAAGTTAAATTGTAGTTATTCGCTTTGAGATCTTGTATTATGACGTTTAACCAAAGGATTCGATTAAGTGATTACGATGGACGTGGATGCGAATACCACCAAAGGGGGCAAGGGAAAGCTCCCATCCCAAAGTTCAAGAAGAGATCCGTTTCTGGCATGCGAGATTGGCCACCGGGTGTGGGCCAACAACAGAAACGTTAGGCAAAAAGCGTAGTTTCGCTGACGATAGCGCCGAGGATCGAGAGTCTAGAACTCCTAGTAATAGGTGTGTAACTAACCCACTCGTTTCCGGGTTTTATGTGTTATATGTTTTACTAACAAGTGCGATAATAAGTGTGCCATATATACCCCTAAAGGGTATAAATATGACCGAGTTAGTATCGGATCTATTGCGGTGTGATTATTTGTTTATGAGTATGTTTATGGACATTAATAAGCGTGTGCATGCATGATCACGATTATATTTTTATGTGGCATGTGCATGGGTGGGTTATGAAAAGAAGGTACGGTGTACTTCGAGTACGTGGTTGATGTCGACTTTGTCTTTGCATCGTGGATTGGCGCCGATCGAGTCGCGTTGTGGATCTTTGCGATTTAGTTCGCGTGGTTACCTTGATTGATATGGGCTTTATGCCATATCGTGGCTTGATGGATTGCCGTGTGCTCCATCATGGTTTGATGTCACCTATACGCTACATCGTGGATGGCATTGGTTGCCTTTTTGGAGGAAAAGGAGAGGGTGACTCGATAGTCCCCGGTGTGTGTGGTAGGTCGGATAAGGGGTGTGTAGCGGATGGACCCTAGGTTGGGTTGGGAATCATGTTGCATTATTTTTGTAATAATATGGAAATGGGCCAAGCCCAATATGACATGTGGTTGGGTATGTTTTGGGAACATACGTGGAAATGGGCCAAGCCCAGTTGATATGTGGTTTATTGAGAAATGGGCCTAGCCTAGTATTTGAGTATGAGTTGAATGTGGGCCAAGCTCAGATTGTGGAAAGTGTTAAAATGAATATATATATATATTACTTGTTGCATTTGATAATTGGGATTGTAATATCCCGGGTTAGGGGCTATTTTGTTGTTGCATGAAATTGCATGTGTTTAGTGTGCTGTGTTGCTATTTCGGTGTTTTAGGGGCTTAATTGTGGGCTAGGAGTGTGCCCGAGGAATGGGAAGATTTTGGTTTTGGGTGTTAAGTGAAGGGAGCCGAGGAAGTCTGGGGTTTAAGAATTTTAATTGATGTTTTGTTGCACAAATCGGGAGCTAGCTTAGTGGCAAAGCATGCGCTACATGGGGAAAGCTTGGTGTGGCGTCATCTACATGGAGTGGAGGTCCAGTGTTCGAGCTGCAGAGTCCCCATTTTGGCTTCTTTTTGGGACGGCATGGAGGAGAGGTAGAAGGCTAGTGAAATTCTACTTGGACTTGGTCTTCACTTTCAAATGTAAGGTGGAGAGTGATGGTAGGAGTAAGATTTGGTCCACTCATTTGAAATGAGTGGTGGTGAGTGTGTTTGGGGATTATGGCGAATTTGGGGAGTGTGGAGTGGGGAAGTGGACGGCATGGTATGGTGTTGGAGGGACCAAATGCATTTGGCATTTTGGGTGTGTTCGGTCACTTTTTGTCAAAGAAATTGTACATTTTTTCTTCTTTTGAAACCGAGAGTTCAAGAGCATTCAACCGAAATTTGCCTGTCTTCTCTTAAGTTTTCTTGGTAGCCGAATATCCCCTCTTCATGTTCTTTTTCTTTTTGTCATTTGGGTAAACCGAATGGTATTTTCTCTTCTTCATAATTCTTTCGTTGACCTAAAAACATTGATAGCAAAAACTAATACCTTTTCTTATCATATTTTCGTCTCTTTTCTCTTATTACACTAGTGCTAATTCACATTGCTCTCTTAGCCGAATTTCCATTTATTTTCTCCCATTTCTTGAAGCACTTGAGCCGAATATCTCTTCAACCATTGACCGATTTCTTTCTTCTCTTAAACCACATCTATTTCTTTTATTATTTTCTTTTCTAGTTTGTAGCCGAATCCTCCTTGGTGATTGCCAAATTTCCTTCTAGCTTGTGTTTTCATCTTGGCCGAATCTTTGTTGGTGTTGGGGTTTTGCTTCAATCGTTTGGGTGTTGGTAAGCCCTTGGCCGAATGGTCATTTAGTTTCTTTCTTTCTCTTAATCGATTTGAGTTGTTTAAGAGTTGTATATGACAACTATTGATGGGTGTTATTCTCCTTTGTTAAAACCGATTGCTTGTTAGGGCATTCGGGATTTTGAAGCCGCCAAGTGAGGCCTTTACCTGTTAGAGACTGGTTGGTAAGCGTCTTAGGTGCTAAAGGAGAACCACCGCTTGGTTCAGTTTGGTAGGAAACCGATCATCTTCAAGGTAAGGGATTGAAATTAACCCCTTTGGGTTTATATGTCTTTGGCCGAATGGTCTTAGTGCCTAATCCTGTGTTGGTCGATTGTTATAGGAGCTTGATAATCGAGGGACATAGATCGGTCGTTGGGATTTTTAGACTCGTATTACCAGGTGTGTAAACTAACACACTGATACCTAGTAATGTTATTAATAAACTGTTTGCTGTTAAAAACTATACCAGTATGACGGATAGTTGGATACCCAAACGGGGTATGTGTACGTATCCGGGTAAGTCTAATTTATTACAAGTTCTATTATGGATACCTTGGGTATTATGATCCATGTTATGTATGCTATGAGATGTAATGCTAGACATGTTGGCATGATATGCATGACTTGTATGATATGCATGATTACATGAGTATGGTATGTTGATGGGTGATATGAGTGGAGGGAGCAGTGATATTTTGTGCCGACGAGCACCGTTGTTTTGGTAACACAACTTTGTGACTTTGGGTCACCAGTGGTTTGGTACCACATTTGTGTCTTTGGGACACCAGAGGTTGGGCACCTCATTGCGACTCGTCCCTGTGGTTAACACCACCGTGGGTTGGCCCCACATGAGATATGGGATCGTCTGCTAGTGATTGGGTATCACACGATGGGTTGGCCCCATCATTGGATTCGTGACTTCGGTCACCGCTTGCTTTGGTAGCACAAACGTGTCTTTGGGACACCAAAGGTTTGGCACCACATTGATGGATATTGTGTCTTTGGGACACCAAAGTTTTGGTAACACATTGTGACTATATGTCACCAGTGGTTTGGCACCACCAGTGGTTTGGTACCACACGGGGTAGAAAAAGGAGATACGGATGGTTAGGATTGGGTTGCATTAATTATGTTGCTATGTATGATGTGTGTTAGCATGTTGTTTCATCGGGAGCGGGATTTATGCCTTTGAGTCATTCGACTCACCCTCTCCTTTGACATTTCAGGTGACCCGTAGACGCGGACATGGAGCCGGGGTGGACTCGGGGTGCACATGCCATGCTTTAATAAAAGTTTTGCTCAGACTATTCACTTTGGGTACTTTAGCTTATTTATTTTTATTTGAGATTTAATTTGGATTTGTAAAAGGCCTTTAAATTATGTTTTATGATGGTTATGTTTTAATTAGATTCTCAACTCCGCTAACAAATAACTTGGTATGGAATTTTACTAAAAATTTGGTAAGATAATGTTTTCAAAACCATAACGCAATGTGTTTTAAACTATACCATCGGGTATCTCACTATGCTTTGCTATAAAGTAAACTCAAATGATTTTCAAATCAACTCGATTTTCTACTAAGTCAAAAAAATGTTTTAAAATAGCACTAAGAAACTATTGGAATTACTAAATGAAACCAACTCATTTTTAATCAGTATACTTTGGATAAGTTTACAAAATCTAATCAAACAAGCTTACTCCAATTTTCCTCAAATTCACTATGTTTTCGCTCGCTTTTAACGAAAAATCTGATCAATCAAAAACGTTTTTCCCCGTAACATACCAGATTCGGACGTGGTGTCCTGTCCGAGTTTGGGGTGTTACAGGGATATTATGTGGCTAACATGTGGGTGGATATCAGTGGTTTAATTACACACTGAGTCATTATGACTCACCCAATTATTTTCAAACATCGCAGGAGACATGTTGATCGGACCGGTTGGAGTAGATACAAGGTGGCCCATGCAGAAAGAGATTTTCATACGTAAGATGTTTTACTTTATTTAAGTATTTTATATTATCGAGTATTTTGGAATTTTATTTGATGTGATAAGGGCCTCTTTGATTTAAAGTACTCTATTTATTAATGTTGAAGTTTACACTACACTTAGTAATATTTTCAAAAAAGATTCATATTATAGCAACTTATAATAATGTTTTAATTCGGAAGTTTTCAACAAGCTTATATTATTTATTAAATTTTAAATGGACACGATTTCCGAGAGATAATAAAATTTTCAAGTTTAATTCTAAAGTCAAAGATTTCCAACCGTCTTTCCCAAAGACATAACCGCATTTCTGTTCGTAGTGAATGGGCCGGGTTTGGGGATGTTACGATTTATATCGAGCCAAGTTCAAAACTCGGCTTTGAGGTTTTGGGCCCAAAACGTTTCAAAATGGGCTTTTCAAAAACATGGGCTTTTAAGAAATTTTTCAGGTTATTCTGGCATGGCACCTGTACCTCCGACCCGAGTCCACCAGGTAAGTACTTCGGACTTTGGAAGTGGTTTGTTATATGTGAATTGTTATGGGCTTATTTGGGCTCGTAGATTAGAATATTAGGGCTATTGAACCCTAGGACTAGTTTACTCAAACATTGAACACATAAGACTTAAGGTTACTAAACAAACCTGTGATTAAGTCGCCGAGTTAAGGTGTGGCAACCATTGTGCGCATGTCTAGGAGTGGATCCTAAGAGCACAGTACTTAAGATCCTCGTGACTCACCTCCTCTTCGCTGAATCCTACAGTGCGTAGCTACGGTTCACCTTAACCAAGAGGACTTGTTTATAGGCTAAACCAATTATTAAAACCCGAAAGGGATTTGCCTCACTGCTTTTAAAACCCTTAGTTTTAAAATTTCCAAAATTTACCCTTTGGTTTGTAAACTCTAAATCTGATTTTGAAAGATGTTTTCTCAATCTACCAAATTACCAAAATGCCACAAGCAAAATTACAAAAAAATGCCCTGTATTGTAACATTACCGCATCGACCCACAACTTTTGTTAAAATATTTCTACTTTGCAAAATATCAAGATACCCTGATTTGAGGAAATTTACGAAAATACCCTATGTTGAAAATTACTAAAATGCCCTCGACTTTTAAAATTTCGGTTTAACCCCAAACTTAATAAAATTTTCTTACATTGCAAAAGTATCCAATTTTCTGTGTTTCAAAAATAATAACCCCGACTTTGAAATTTACAAAATTACCTGATTGTCAAAATTACCAAAATACCCCAGTTACCAAAATCTCATTATACCTTCAATTTGCGAAATTTTTCAAAATACTCTTCAATTTTGGGAATTTCAAAAGGATCCTGACCTATTAAAGTTTTTGAATCGCTCTGGTTTATGACGAAAATATCCTCAGTAGGACAAAATGACGGAAATACCCACAGGGTAGAAACAGGCGAAAAGGTCCGAATAGTGAATGTGGGTGGTAGATACCATCAATGTGCCTCTATTGAGGGAGAAATATGTTCTTGTGGACGAATGAATGTGTGAGTGTGTAAATGTGATTCTTTGAATTAGGGTAACAAAGCTGAATCGAAAATTTGTGTGATCGAAAGAACTACCTCTAGAAATTCTTTTCATAAGATTTGTTCATGGATAAACAAGTGGAACAATTTCTAATGCATAAAACTTGTTAATCGGATTAAATCGCGACGATAGAGATGAGTTCTAGGGGACGCGGTAGAGGTAGAATGGCGCTTCGGAACCCGTAGGGTCCGCCATGAGTCGAAAAGTGAAGTGCCGCCACCGTGGACGTAGAAGGGCAAGATCGGATAGGAGAAGATGACGCAGTGATGTCGCGGGCCATGTTACGAATTTTAGAGCGTAGCAGAGCTAGTAGAGGAAATGGAACTCGAAAGTCGGTATCGGAAAGGCTTAGATTGAACGGAGTGAGATCTTTAGAGGAATATCCGGAGTAGCTCGAACGAGCGTAGCAGTATTGGTGGAAGGAGTCGAAAGAATTATGGACGACTTAGATTGTACCCTGCAGGAAAAGCTAAAGGTCTTTGTTTCGCTTCTTGGATGAAGCTTATCGTTGGTGGCTCACTTTGTCAAACAAGGGGCAGACGGATCGACTAGATTGGGAGTACTTTAAGGAAAAGTTTGAAGGAAAGCGTAAGAGCCGCTTATTTGGACTCGCAAAGGAAAACGTTTCTAAACCTAGTACAAGGGAGTAAGTCGATAAATGAGTACGGCGGAATTTGTGCGGTTAAGCATGGATGCTAAGGGAATTGTGGCCACCGATTATAAGAGGTGCGTCCGTCGGTTTGAGGACGGATTGCGCGATGAACTTCGAATCTTGATTGCTCGCAGAGAGGAGAGAGACTTCAGCGGTGCTAGTGGAGAAAGCTCGTATAGTGAAGAGGTTAAGAAGACTATAAGAGAAAACCGAGAAAAGAATAGAAGCGAGAATAAGAGAGATATTGGACCGTCAAACGATCGCTTGGTAATGTCCGAAAAGACCAAGGACCGAGAACCACAGTAAGTGCACTTGTACCAATGGATCGGAATCGTTCTTGTGTTTGATGTGGAAGACCTCACACGCGAGAGAGTGTTGGGGAAATAGTAAAGAATGTTTTCTGGTGCGGATCTAAGGCACATCCGTTAAGGATTGTCCTCGAGCGGCGAGGGTCGTGGTTCAAGTCATGGAAGGAATGGTTCTAGTCGAGTCAACCAAGGATGTGATATCAGGTAAGCTCCTTTGCTTTGGTACATGTTTTAAGTGCTTTGCTTGCCTGTGAATTAGTTTTGGTGCTACTAAGAGAGGTGTTTCGAATTTTGAGCGCGAACTTAGAGATTGTGTAGGTACGATAGCCTTAGTAAGATCAGAGTTGCGCAAAGATAAGCGTAAGGTGGTAAGAAAGGTTGTATGGACGCGTTTGTTAGTAAAGTAATTTCGAGGACGAAATTATTTTTAAGGAGGGTAGAATTGTAACACCCTGATTTAGGGGCTATGCAATTTGGGTAAAATTCCAGTGTTGGAAGGTTTTTGGTGTTTTTGGATGTGTTTTAGAGGTTTAAGAATGCTTGGATGAAAAAGGAAGGGCTTTGGAAAATTTTTATTTTTAGTGTAAAAGGGGAAATGGGGCAGGAAGGCCTTAAAATATTTTTCTGGAGATTAGGACGCAAGAAAGGATCTGGCAAAGTGGCTTCATGCGCGGCTTTAGGGGGGCTGGAAGTAGCGCCAGTGGGGGGCTTGGGTTCGAGTCCAAGCGGCAGCGATTTTGTTTTATTTTTGCGTCAAGGGACTGGGCTAAGTAGGCCTTAAAAATAAATGTCCAAGTTGATGGACATGGAAGTCCAATTGGCAAAGTGGCTCTTGGGCGCTACTTAGGCGCTGGAAGAGGGAGGTCGCGGTTTCGAGGGGCCGGAGAAGCATGTGGCGTTTTATTTTTGTTTTGGGCGTTGGGCTTTGTAAGACCTTAAAGGTATATGGTGAGGAATCGGACAAGAAAGATGGGCTGGTGGAGTGGTGCTCGTGGCGGCACTTAGGCGCTGAGGAGTGATAAGGCGCGGTTCGAGCGCTGAGTCGCGATTAGCGTTTTTATTTTGTTGGTGGTTATGGGCTTGATTAGAAAGGGTTTAAAATAAAATGTTGAGGGTCTCTAGCATAAAAATCAAAGTGGCCGAGTGGCCTGGGCGTTGGGGGCAAGGCGTGCCGCAGACTGGTCCCAGGTTCGAACCAAGGAGCTGCGTTTTGGAATTTAATTTTTATCCCTTTTTGGCAAATTTTTGAAGTGTTGGACTGCTAGAAGACTCTTGGTTAGATGAGGATAACGTGTGTTTTTTTTTTTATTTATTTATTTTTATTTATCTATTATTAATTAGATTAAGTGGGGATAATTATTATTTATTTGTTTTTTTGAGTGATAAGTGGGATAATAGTGGAACAATTCAAGTTGTTTTGAACTAATTCAAATGGAATTGAATTAGTGGCTAGGAAGGTGTTGGCCAAATCTTGGAGTCTTCAAGGGGGTAGGCCGAATGCTATAAATAGGGGAGGGTAGAGTGCTAATTCTTCATCAAGTCTTTTGCCTCTCCTCTTGGTGTGCCGATTTCTCCTTTGGCCTTTGTAGTCAAATATTTCTTTTGTTTTCTTTTAATCCCTTGATAGCCAAAATCTTTAGCCTCCATCTCTCTTCTACTTTATCAAGCTTGGTGCCGAACCTGTGAAGAGTAGTGTCTTTGTCGACATTTAGAGCTTGTGGGTAAGTGTGCTAGCTCTGTTTTGGTGGCCAAAACCGAATGGTTGGCCTTAGTGTTGGTTGGCCGAATGCTCTATAGGTTATAAGTGATGTGTTTTGCTTGTTTGTAGCCAGCGCCAAGGAGTCTAAAGGAAGGTCTCGAATTGTTTGGACTCATCAAGGTAAGAGTGGTAAGGTATTCGGCCTTAGGCCTTATTATGTAATATTGTGTTGACCGAAGAGTGGCTATGTTCTTTTTAGGGGCAAATCGACAGAAGTACAAAGGAGCCTTTGAGATTTTAGATCGTTTCGGTAAGTAAGTTAAATTGTAGTTATTCGCCTGAGATCTTGTATTATGACGTTTAACCAAAGGATTCTGATTAAGTGATTACGATGGACGTGGATGCGAATACCGGTCCAAAGGGGGCAGGGAAAGCTCCCATCCCAAAGTTCAAGAAGAGATCCGTTTACTGTTTATGCGAGATTGGCCACCGGGTGTGGGCCAACAACAGAAACGTTAGGCAAAAAGTCGTAGTTTCGCTGAGACGATAGCGTCGAGGATCGAGAGTCTAGAACTCCTAGTAATAGGTGTGTAACTAACCCATCGCTTCCGGTTTTATGTGTTATATGTTTTACTAACAAGTGTAGTAATAAGTGTGCCATATATACCCCTAAAGGGTATAGCGATGACCAGTTAGTATCGGATCTATTGCGGTGTGATTATTTGTTTATGAGTATGTTTATGGACATTAATAAGCGTGTGCATGCATGATCACGATTATATTTTTATGTGGCATGTGCATGGGTGGGTTATGAAAAGAAGGTGCGGGTGTACTTGAGTGCGTGGTTGATGTCGACTTTGTCTTTGCATCGTGGATTGGCGCCGACCGAGGTCGCGTTGTGGATCTTTGCGATTTAGTTCGCGTGGTTACCTTGATTGATATGGGCTTTATGCCATATCGTGGCTTGATGGATTGCCGTGTGCTCCATCGTGGTTTGATGTCGACTATACGCTACATCGTGGATGGCATTGGTTGCCTTTTTGGAGGGAAAAGGAGAGGGTGACTCGATAGTCCCCGGTGTGTGGTAGGTTGGATAAGGGGTGTGTAGCGGATGGACCCTAGGTTGGGTTGGGAATCATGTTGCATTATTTTTGTAATAATATGGAAATGGGCCAAGCCCAATATGACATGTGGTTGGGTATGTTTTGGGAACATACGTGGAAATGGGCCAAGCCCAGTTGATATGTGGTTTATTGAGAAATGGGCCTAGCCTAGTATTTGAGTATGAGTTGAATGTGGGCCAAGCTCAGATTGTGGAAAGTGTTAAAATGAATATATATATATATTACTTGTTGCATTTGATAATTGGGATATTATGTGGCTAACATGTGGGTGGATATCGTGGTTTAATTACACATCGAGTCATTATGACTCACCCAATTATTTTCAAACATCGCAGGAGACATGTTGATCGGACCGGGTTGGAGTAGATACAAGGTGGCCCATGCAGAAAGAGATTTTCATACGTAAGATGTTTTACTTTATTTAAGTATTTTATATTATCGATATTTTGGAATTTTATTTGATGTGATAAGGGCCTCTTTGATTTAAAGTACTCTATTTATTAATGTTGAAGTTTACACTACACTTAGTAATATTTTCAAAAAGATTCATATTATAGCAACTTATAATAATGTTTTAATTCGGAAGTTTTCAACAAGCTTATATTATTTATTAAATTTTAAATGGACACGATTTCCGAGAGATAATAAAATTTTCAAGTTTAATTCTAAAGTCAAAGATTTCCAACCGTCTTTCCCAAAGGACATAACCGATTCGATGGTCGTAGTGAATGGGCCGGGTTTGGGGATGTTACGAGCTTAAAAGATTGAGTCAAGACCGATAGTATGTGAGTACGTGGATGTTTTCTCTCAAGAATTACCAGGACTACCACCGCTTAGAGGTTGAGTTCAAGATTGAGCTAGCTCCTGCATGCATGCATCGATATTTATTACTCCTTACGTAATGGCCCCAACGGAGTTGAAAGAGTTGAAGTTACAGATTGCAAGAATTAATGTGATAAAGGCTTTTCAAGATCAAGTTTTTCACCATGGGGTGCTCCGGTTTTATTTGTGAAAAAGAAGGATGGCACCATGAGATTGTGCATAGATTATCGTCAGCTTAATAAAGTGACGGTAAAGAACAAGTACCCATTGCCTAGGATCGATGATTTGTTCGACCAATTGAAAGGAGCCACTGTGTTCTCCAAAATAGACTTGAGATCAGGGTACTACCAGCTGAGAGTAAGAGAATCAGATGTGTCCAGGGCAGCTTTTCGAACAAGGTATGGGCATTATGAATTTTTTGTCATGCCTTTTGGTCTGACCAATGCTCCTGCGGTGTTCATGGACTTAATGAATCGCATTTTTAGACCATACCTCGACAAGTTTGTAGTCATTTTTATTGACGACATACTGATTTATTCCCGAGATAAGAATGAGCATGCTGAGCACCTACGGACAGTTTTACAGATTCTACTAGAAAATCAATTATATGCCAAGTTCAGTAAAAGTGAATTTTGGCTCAAGGAAGTAGGATTTCTGGGACATATTGTCTCGGGAGAAGGAGTTCGAGTAGACCCCAGTAATATTTCGGCTATTATGGACTGGAAGCCACCAAAGAACATCTCTGAGATTAGAAGTTTTCTAGGCCTAGCCGGCTATTACAGACGATTCGTCAAGGGGTTTTCCATGATTGCAACCCCAATGACTAAATTGTTACAGAAAAACGTGAAGTTTGAGTGGACAGAACGATGCCAACAAAGTTTCGAGAAGTTGAAAGCAATGTTGACAGTAAGCCCCGGCTTTAGTACAACCCGAGACAGGGGAAAGAATTTGTAATTTACAAATGATGCATCCTTAAATGGATTAGGGGTCAGTACTTATGCAAGAAGGCAAAGTGATTGCTTATGCCTCCGCATGAGTGAAAGCCTCATGAGAAGAATTATCTCGACGCATGATTTAGAGTTGGTCGCCATAGTCTTCGCATTAAGATATGGAGACATCACCTATATGGTGAGAGATGTCGATTTTCACCGATCACAAAAGTTTGAAGTACTTGATGATGCAGAAAGAGTTGAACTTAAGACAGCGGAGATGGTTAGAGTTGATAAAAGATTATGAGATGGTCATTGACTACCATCCTGGGAAGGCGAATATGGTTGCCGACGCTTTGAGTAGAAAGTCCCTATTTTCATTAAAGGCATTGAATTCACGGATGACCTTATCCAACGATGGTTCTATTTTAGCTGAGTTGAGAGCTAGACCAATTTTCCTCCAAGCGATCATTGAAGCTCAAGAAAAAGATAGTGAATTGCAAGTCAAGAGAGCTCAGTGCGAGACAGATGTTGAATCTGACTTCCGGATTAGTCCCAATGGAATTCCGATGTTCAAAGATAGAGCTTGTGTACCGAGAAAAGAAGAGCTTATTCAGAAAATTTTGCATGAGGCCCATAATGGATGTTTGTCTGTACATCCGGGTAGTACCAAGATGTATAATGACTTGAAGCAACAGTATTGGTGGCCGAGAATGAAGAAAGATATTTCAGAGTTTGTTTCCAAATGCTTGATTTGTCAGCAAGTAAAGGCTGAACATCAAGTACCTTCGGGTTTGCTTCAACCCATTTTGGTTCCGGAGTGGAAATGGGACCGTATTACTATGGATTTTTTAACGGGTCTACCAATATCTCTGAGCAAGAAAGATGCCGTATGGGTTATAGTTGATAGACTCACGAAGTCAGCTCATTTTAAACCTATTCGAGTTGATTACTCTCTAGACAAGTTGGCAAACTTGTACATTTCAGAAATAGTAAGGCTTCACGGTGTTCTGATGTCAATTATCTCGGATAGAGATCCGAGGTTTACATCCAAATTTTGGAAGAAGTTACAAGAGGCCTTGGGTACAAAGTTGAACTTTAGTACCGCTTTTCATCCTCAAACTGACGGTCAGTCGGAGAGGTTAATTCAAGTACTCGAGGATATGCTCAGATGTTGTATTCTTGAATTCCGAGACAGTTGGGAAAAGTTTCTCCCATTGGTAGAGTTTGCCTAAAATAATAGTTTTCAGTCGAGTTTAAAGATGGCGCCTTATGAGGCTCTATATGGGCGAAAGTGCAGAATGCCTCTATATTGGACTGAACTCAAGGAAAACCAAATTCATGGGGTTGATTTGGTTAGAGAAGCTGAAGAGAAAGTGAAAGTGATACGAGAATGTTTAAAAGCTGCATCAGACAGGCAGAAGTCCTACTCGGACTTAAAGAGAAAAGAGATAGAGTATCAAGTCGGAGATAAAGTTTTCTTGAAAGTGTCACCATGGAGAAAAGTTCTCAGATTTGGCCGAAAAGGCAAGTTGAGCCCACGATTTATTGGACCATATGATATTACCGAGAAAGTTGGACCGGTAGCTTACAGATTGGCTCTGCCATCAGAGTTAGAAAAGATACATGATGTGTTTCGCGTGTCAATGTTGAGACGCTACCGATCAGATCCTTCACATGTAATTACCCCGTCAGAGATAGAGATTCATCCCGACATGACTTATGGTGAAGAACCAGTTAAGATTTTAGCTCGGGAAGTCAAGAAGCTAAGAAATAAAAGTATTGCCATGGTAAAAGTATTGTGGCAAAGACATGGAATAGAAGAAGCTACGTGGGAACCGTAAGAGAGCATGAGAAACCAAAGACCAAACCTGTTTCTTTCGGTAAGATTTTCGAGGACGAAAATTCCTAAGAGGGGAAGAATTGTAACATCCCGATTCAGGGCCTAGTCGAAATAGTGGTGTGAGACCACAAACCCGAGTCAGTAAAATTGAGTTCTTAAGGTTTATGACATGTTTGCACCATAGTACTAAAGTTCCATGTAGAAATTTTGTGAAATTGACATGGAATGATCAAAAAGGACTAAATTGCAAAAGTTGCAAAATATGAGTTTCTAGAAGCTTTTTGTATGAAATAGCTTTAGAATATTAATTATGAGTCCTTAAATAGCAATTTTCCCAAATTATAATTTTTGGACAAAAGTGGACATGAGTTAGTAAAATAGAAATTTTTAAAGAGAAGGGCATTTTAGTCATTTACCATTTAAATGATTAAAATGGGAAAAAGATGATAAAAATTTCATTCATCTTCTTCCTCATTGCCGAAATTTTCCAAGAACCCATAGCTAGGGTTTGTTCATCTTTCAGGCTTGCTAGTAAGTTCATCTTAGCCCCGTTTTTAATATTCTTCGTGTTTTTGAAGTTCTCGTATTATGAATTAGCTATTTTTAGCTATAAAATAAGCTAAGATGCATGTTCAAAAATCTACCAAAGAGTGACATGCTTGTAAAATGATATTTTATGGAAGTTTATGGGAGTTTTATGTTAGATAAACATCTTTTTCTAAGTGAATTTCATGAAAAATGCTAGTAAGGACTAGTTTGTAGAAATTATGAAATTGGTCATACCTATTAGAAATAATGGGAATTGATGATTGCTATAGTAGAGAAAATGAATCAGCTAAGCATGAAGTTTAAGAAAGTTGAATGAGATTCATTTTACGAGCCTTTGGGCAAAAGTGCAAATATGAGAAAGTTTAGGGGCAAAATAGTAATTTTGCCAAAGTATGTGTTAAGCGTCATGTTACTCAATGTGAGTATTAAATGATCTATTTATGATTATAGATCAAGAAAAATGAAGCCCGGATCGAAACCAAGGCAAGAACAAAGTCGAGGGCTAAATTGCATATCTACATACATTTTGTATATCGAGGTAAGTTTGTATGATTTCTAAGCTTTATGATTAATATCATTGAATTGCTTAGTATAATGCACAATATTATTATGAAAATGTTTAATGTTATGTTAAACAAAGTAATCAATGAGATCAAACATGAGAAAGCCCTGAATGAAGATGAATAGCATAGGATACTCGATCTATCACATGAAATGAGAAAGTCCGTATAAGTCCAAGCCGAGGCATGGCATCAGCAATCAGACAAGTTATAATGTAAGACCAAGACAAGTCTTGGCATTGAAGAGTTGTTATGATATGAAGACCCATGTAAGTCCAAGCCAAGGCATGGCATTGGTGAGTCTCCAAGCAAAGTTATCATGTAAGTCCAAGGCAAGCTTGGCATTGAACAAGATATCATGTAAGTCCAAGGCAAGCTTGGCATTGAACAAGTTATCATGTAAGTCCAAGGCAAGCTTGGCATTGAACAAGTTATCATGTAAGTCCAAGGCAAGCTTGGCATTGAACAAGTTATCATGTAAGTCCAAGGCAAGCTTGGCATTGAACACGTTATCATGTAAGTCCAAGGCAAGCTTGGCATTGAACAAGTTATCATGTAAGTCCAAGGCAAGCTTGACATTGAACAAGTTATCATGTAAGTCCAAGCCAAGGCATGGCATTGGTGAGAATGAGAAAGACTTCGTATAAGTCCATGTCAAGACATGGCCTCGAAACCAAGGTGAGAGATTCCATGTAAGATCGTATTTAGGATATGGCTTTGGCATCGAGCATGTGAGATGAGATTCAGTATCCTCGGTTATTCATGGAAATTCATCGGGCACACAAGTAAAGTTTAAATGAGATAACAAGAAAGTAAGTAAGCAAAGTTATCATCAAGTCGAGAATGAGTATTATACATGTTATGAATGATAAATTAGAGATTATGATTATTATGTTAAAGTATGTCTTTGAACAATGTGATCAAGTGATACAGTACCTTGTTTACCTCACAAGTATAAGACTAGTAAGTATCATGAGATATGTAAGAATCGATATGAGTAAGTAAGCTTTACAAATTGAAATTATGATACCATTGCTTATGTCAAATGGGTTATATGAAACAAGTATGTTGTTATGTGCATTATATGCAAACTTACTAAGCTAGATGCTTACGTCTTTTATTCTTTCTTTCCATGTAGTCCCGCCAAGCTAATCTCGTGGATCATCGTCATCGGAGCTCGGAGCACACTATCAATCGCTATTTTGGTATAGCCAAGTTGTTTATATTAAGTATGGCATGTATAGGAAACATTTCATTTTGAGTATATGTTTTAGAAAGGGCAAAAGTATGGGCTATCAAGTTTATTATTCTTTTGTAAATGGCTAAGTGATTGGCCAAGATTGACTAAGTATGTATGTTATTGATATCAATGAAGCATGTTGTATTGTTCACAAATGATGTAATACTTGAGTTGATGAATTAAATATTGGTTTTGATACTTGATTTCAGGGTGGCCATTGGCTTGGTAAATAGCCTCTAAGTGCCCACACGGTTAGACACACACCGCGTGTGTCTAGGCCGTGCGTAACCTGCACCTTAGTCTCATAAGTCGAGAATAGGCCACGGGCTAATCCCACGGCCGCAGTGTTGAAGCCGTGCATGACACACTCGTTGGAACATGGGCGTGTGCCCGGCCGTAAATAAGTCGAGATATCAAGGTATAGTACACGGCCTAAGTCCACGGGCGTGTCAAGGCCGTGTGTAATTAGTCGATGTCGACCACGGTCACGGAGAAGACATGGGCGTGTAAAGGGGTGCACGGGCGTGTCCCAAACCACATGGGCGTGTGACCTCTTCTTTAAAGAAAAGTTTCTGATTAAGTTCCGAAAGTTTCTATATACGTGTATAAGGCCTCGTAGGCCTATGAAATGTATGATTAGACTGAGAAAGAGAAGTTTTTAATTCGGAACAAAATTTTACAACCCGTAAGTGCATGATTAAGCAATTTAAAGCATAGTAATATCTCGTATCCGGTCTAAGCCTCGGACTCGGGTATGGGGTGTTACAGAAAGTCTTAATAGTTTAACTAGATCTACAGTTTTCATTCAAAGGTTCGAACATTAGTTTTTCTTCTAAATACTTATAGTCTAAAGTGCACAGTCTAACGAAAGCTTTAACAGTAATTAAAGTAGAACTGACATCAGAGTCTTGGATTTAACTTCCTACAAAAAATCAATTTTCCAAAAGAATTATGTAGCATGGTTTTCCCCAAAATACCCTTTTAATGCATGCATGCAAGTTCACTTTAAATTTTTACGATCTGAGTTTAAAAAACCTAGATTCTAATACCACTAAATGTAACCTCCTCAACCCGGCCTAGACGTTAGACCCGAATTCGAGATTGATGGTTGTCGAGGCCACAGAATATAAATTTCCTATCTCTAACTAAACTAAACAGTAGTATAAAGAAGCAAGGTTGATCCCACCGGGATTGGGATACCCGATATCATTTTTTGCATGACTAGATTCTAAAGTCGTGGCAATTGTCGTGCCCACGACTTGTAACGTGCTGAGTTGAAAATAAATGAGTGGGATTTTAGTTGATCAGGGTTAATAATATAAGTAGGACAAAATAATAATTGAATTATAAATGCAAAATTAAATATCCAAAATTAAATTAGATAATCAAATGTGCAAATTCTTAGCCTTAGACTCAGAATATTCCAAACTCAAGTCGATCCTTGAAAGTGAATTTTCGCCTTCCAAACGATAAGTTGGTTATAGTGATTAAGAACACTTTAATCGCCAACTTTTCCTTCTGTAGTTGATTCCGGTATACCCTGCAAACCAACCCTTACCGACTATCTAATCACGTAATACACATCCGCAATTTAAGATATCAGCAGCCTTGCGATCTAGAAGAGCTCAACTTGAATTAACGGCCTCAATTGCGCGGGAGTTTAAATTCGATCACTATTTCCCTTGACGAAATCCAACTGGCCATTACCCACTTGGACACGCCAATTTGTTCACGGGAACCCGAATGCGGTAGACGACCGACTCATTTTCCCAACTGTATGTCAAACAACTCCAACCCAACGCACGCTTTTTGAGTTGAAATTGAATTAACTTTAAGGGACGATTGTAACTATCCCATATTCCGAAGAGAAAATGAATATCGTGTTGTACGATTTTAGCGCAAGTTCAATTCTTACGATTCTTGATCAGAATGATAGCCGGCATAAAGCTAAACTTGATTGAAATATAAGAGTGGATTTTAATGAAAGATAATAGGTGAAGAAGGGAGTGGACTAAAAGTGCAATTGCACCAAAATTTAAAAAGAGAAAAGAAATGGCAGAATGCTCAAATGCTACTGATGCAGGAATGTGCTAATTGCCTTTTTAAATTCAAGTGTGTTCTAATGCCACAATTACAAGTCTTTATATACACCTTTCAAAGAACCAATTTCACATGATTTACGCCTAGAATCATGCGTAACAACCATCCACTAAATTAGAATTTTCTAAATATAAAATTTGTCAAAGTCAAAAGTCTGATATTTTTATCGGCCCAAAAATAATTCTACAATTTTCAATTCAGCCCTCAACTTTCTTTTTTTGTTCTAATTTAGCTCGATTTTACTTGTTTTTGAACTTCATCACTTCAATTGCATCCTTGATAAAATTGAAGTAAGAAATCACAAGCTTGGTAACATTCTATTAAAAAATTGACCAAAATTAGATACATTAAACATATAAAATTAACTTGCTATCAGAAAGACTACATCAGCCACCGAAATGACCTAGCGAGATTATCAGAGATTTAGAAAACAGTTGTTTTAAAACACTTATTTAATTTAATAGAGAACTTAGTTTAAAATTCGTTTTACTGTTCCTTAACATTATAATTATTATTTGGTAGCAGAAAAGATGACATTTATTTACGTATTTAATAAAACTGGAGTTCATGCATACTATTTAAAACCAAAGCTTAATATCTTAAGAATTCAGGTAAAATGTCATGCAGAATAAAAAAAAAAACCTAAGTCCTAAATCCCATGCCACAATTCAAATAAAACATTTCAATCCTCAAATAATAAAATAAATCAAAAGACTAAGCTTTTAAGTAATTGAAAATTTAAAATAGACAGTGTTGAGACCCTCCGGATGACGTGCCCATGTCCTAACTTGGTGGGTTATCTATAAGGATGAAAATTTAAGGTGAGTGAGCTTTGAAGCTGATGCTTGAAAATGCAGGGAAGAGTGTGATGAAATAGCTCGTTGCTATATGCTGGAAATCATGACCAGCACTCTGTATAAGCAACTAGAGAGCTGTAAGACTACTAAAGCAATTCTAAATAAGCTAGAAGACATGTTCGGAAGCCAAGCTACCTTGGCTCGACAGTATACTATAACTAGCTTAATGAATGCCCAGCAAAAACCCGACACTCCGGTCAAAGCTCATATGATCACTCTTACGGGCTACTTTGTTGAGACCGCGGACAATGAGTTCAGTTTGTACCAAAACACCCAAATAGAGATCAAGGATATCCTATGAGGGTAACACACTAATGACAAGGTCATTGGACGTGCATTGAGTAGTTGCTTTCGTAATGGTATGCCATTGAGGAGAACTCAGTCACGATACTGTAGTGGAATGACTTCGTGACTAAATGAGTTTATAATTAATAGGCGAAAAGCCAGAATTTAATTATAAATCATTTAAGCCTCAACTACATATGTCCAATCGGTCCCTCCGCTAACTCGTTGAAACCAGAAATGAATTGCGTGTTTGAATAAAAATGAACGAAATGAATAGGAAAAGAGAAATGAGAAACATTCAAGAATGATTATGATTTTCTCCGAACTGGAGAAATGGAATCATTTGGAAATGAAAGTAGGTTTCAAAAAATGGAAATGAAAATGAAAATGGAAATTTGCAATCCTATATAAGATTACTTAAAAAATGATGGAAGAATGAGTTTACGTTTTTAGACTGTTTTGAAGCCCGAAAAATGAAAATAAATCATTTGTTCATGGTGAACATGTTGAGTTGTGACATATTGAACGAATTTTCTTGAAATTTTACTAGTGGTAAAATCATCAAAATTTTACTGGAGTAAAATATGGATGAGAAAATTATTTAATATGTAAATATTAAAGTTTATTTTGGAAAATAGAAAAACTAAATTAGGTTGGATCACATTATAGAGTATTGGGTCAAAAAGGTCCATGAAGTATTTGTAATTAGACATGATGTGAGAGAGGCCTAAAACCCCTCATATAACATGAAGGGAGCGGCAACCCTAGTAGAAATACAAGGGTGAGTCGTTCACCCCTCTCCTAATCTAAGTAGGATGTTGTATTTCTATTTAAAATAAACCTCTACAACTCTACAAGGGTTCTACCTTCTCTTCCTATAAATAGATGGCACCGGTAGAGCTATTAACACAATTTTTGAGAGATTGTTATTCTGCCGAAAAATAGAGAGAATTTATTCTTAACTTATAAACATATTTTTCAGAATAACAATTTTACCGGTCTCTATTAAAGAAGAAAGAATTTATGTTTTCACCCTAAAAGGAAAACTTTTTCTAGTTCTGTATTTTGATTCAATTGGTTCGAGCCCACACTCGAAACAGTTCGTGGTACGAGAATAGTAGAGAAGATAATTTGATAGAAAGCTGAAAAACATCAAGGATCCGCTCATCCGAAAACAAAGGTATGAATTCGGTTAAGGTTTATTGCTATAAATATCACAATTGGGTCAATTTTCAAAATTTTAATTTTTCGCTGTGTAAGACAACTGTTTTCAAACCGGATTTTTTCCAACAGAACTTTGGTTCTCTAGGCAATTTACTAAGCTTCTAACCATCAATACTAAGACTCATTTCTTGGTGATTTTATTAATTCTAACCCTATATATCCTAGGGTGTTACACGTCTTGTCAATCAGGTGAAAAATTCTCCCACACCTTAGACAGTCGCGCCATTGTAGATCACAACGTCAACACTCTTTATAATTATCAATATTACTAAAAATACCATATTTCTTGCACATGAAGAAGAGAAAGAAAAAGGGAATTAGAGGACCTAAGAGTACCCACCTTTTAGCTAACTTATTACTCTTGAAATTTATTGATTTGGAGATGTGTGGAATATACAATGGTGACCATACATTAGTTTTTGACTTTAATATAAAAAAAATAAAAGAATCTGATTAATTTTTTTTTGGCATAATGTTAATTTGGCCTTGAACGTTTACATTTTTTACCAATTTGACTTTTATCCTTTTTTTTAAGCTAAGTTTGACCATTCTTTCAAAATGAGTCAATTTGTTTTTCTTTAATAAAAATACTGACTAAAACATTAATTTTTTAATGATAATAGCGTGGCAACCCGCGTGACAATCTATGCGTGTTTTATGCTGACATGACACTATTTGTCTTATAATCCGCATCAACAAATAATTTTAGAATTATAAAAATATTCAAAAAGTAACAAAAAACCAAAATTCTAAAAAAAACCTATAAAATGTTTATAAAAAATAGCATGAAGTACACGCGGATTGCCATGCGAGTTGCTATGTTTAAAAATTTAATATTTTAGTCGGTATTTTCATTAATTAAATAATAATTTGACTCTTTTTGAAAGATCAATAGCCAAATTTAACTCTTTTTGAAATGTTGAAGGTCAAATTGATAAAAATATAAATATTAAGAGTTAAATTTATCATTATACTTTTTTTAATATAAATACTTAGTAAAACTTTTTATCGTGCCTTAATTTTAAATATTTAATGTATTTAAGAAGGAAAATCAAGAAGAGGGATAAAATAAATAAATCATTTATATTCTAGACTTAAAAGTTGAAATTGATATTTTATTGATTTAATTATGTTATTGTTAATATTAAAAAATAAATGAAAAATAACTTTTTTCAAAAGGATAAATATCAACGTAAATTCAAACATCAATCTAAAATAATAATAAAAATTGAAGTTTGATATTAATTCTTAAAGGTATATAAATTTTTTATATTATTAATATTTTAACAATTTAACAAGACTCAATAGGTATGGGCATTGTTGTCAATGCAGGAGGACGTGAATTCGAATGCGTTGAAGCGCATTATTCTCCTATTTATGGGTTGGAGAATGGCTATGGGTACTTCTAGACATTGTGATAAAATATTTCATTATCTATTCTTGTAGATTATCCATGTAAAGTTTAACATAAATTCAAAATTTTTAAATATTTATTTTGTGTAAAAAAATTCAATAGTTAAATATATATTAATAAATACAATATTTTAGATCAATATAATAAGAATATTATATTAATTCAAAATTTTATATGCATGGTAAATACAAATATATTGATAAATTTAATGGTCGAATTGTTAAAATTTTACTCGTATATAAAAAATACGAAGATGTATAAAATTACTTAAAAGTTATATAAAATTCTCTTCAAATTTAAATAGATATAAATTCAATGGTGTAGCTAGGAGCTGATAGGTGCCTGACCCCTTTAAAATAAAAAAATTTCTATTTAGGCCCTATAAAATTTTAAATTAATAAATATAAAATTATATTTTGACCCTAAAAATGATAAAAATTTAATTTAATTTTTTAAAAATTATGAATATATAAACTATTAAAATCATAAAAATTTACATTTTTATTACCCTAACAACATGTTTTAGGCTTTTAGCTTCTCCGCTGTATAAATTAATAACAAAAATAAAATTATGATCGTATTTACTCTGAAAAGACTATTAGGAGATTGGTTATATATTATATATGGTCGGATATAGATATATGAAGGCCAGCGCGAATATCCATTGACCAACTCAACTACCCAACTTCCCCCCGTCCAACTTCAACTCCTCCGTACATACAGAAAATTCTAAAACTTTCTCTTCGTTTTCCAGTGAGGATAACGCGGTGTTTTTTTTTTTTTTTTTTAGAACCTCTCTTTCTGCTCCTCCTTTTTTTCCCTCAATTGAGAGTTATTTAATTCATGCTCTAAAGCTGCTGAGAGAAGGGAGATTTCTAGATTCGGATTTTCGAGGTATGCTGAAATTAGAGTTCTGTTTGTTATTTTACTTGATTTGTTTCGAGTTTTGTATAATGTTTGGTTAGTATATTAGTGCTTAATGGGTTCTTTTGGTTGTTTAGAAGGCTGATGAACGTGCGGGGATTTTTATCTTTGAAGAATTAAACTTAGTTTTGGAGTTTTATTTTTTATTTTTAAAAAAAAGTTTGGGTGAGGTAATGGAGGGAAGTGGATTCAATTCAAGTTTTTAATTGTTCTGGAAATAAATTGTCTCCAACTCACTTATTTAGCTATTTTTTTCCATAATATGAACATATTACGGAATTTATGAAAAATACAGTTCTCCTCCTCCTCCTCCTTCTTCTTCTACTGACTTTTAGCGTTTACTTTTTCATGGATCTATGTAAGTTGGTTGTAATTTCTGATTGGAAACTTCGAATCTGTATGACTGTTTTGGCCGAATGATTTAGAATAAATTTCAAGGAAATTAGACGATGAAAACCAAAACAGCTTTATTGAGAGTTCAAAACGAAAAGATGACTTTTAGTGGATTCATCTAAAACGAGAGCTAATGGTTTAAATCTTAAATCTTATTGAGAGAAAAGCTTACAGGAAAACTGCAGAAATCTTTGCAAACTTGCAATTATTATCTTTTTAACTTTTGGTGAACATAAACTTCAAAGTTCATCTCCTTGTACTACTTGACTCTACTAAATTCCTTTCTTCTCAGGGATGAAAATTTATATTCATTGAAACTGAATGAAAACCCTTTTATGGCGAAAATCCCAGTGTTTGGTTACAAATACTTTTCAAAGCAACCTATTTATATTTTATAGTCTAATTATATTACCAAAGCCGCCAAGCGTGCTAGCATATAATATAAATCTTAAGTGAAGTTTCAATATTGGTTTTTCATCTAAGACTTAGTTCTTAGAAGACTAGATTTGATTTGTTGCATTTGCTCATAAAATCCAATATTTAAAGAGTCCAACAAGACTTGGGTGAAAATTGATAACATAATCTGAAATGAAATGAAATGAAACACCAAATATTTCCATCATACTGCTCTTGTTTTAATATATGTAGAGTTTCAATAACGATGATAGAAAAGATGGAACTTCTGGACGTGGATAAACTGATAGAAGAGTTTGAATCGATGACAAAAGATGCCGGGAATGTTCAAAGGGAGACTTTAAAGAAGATTTTAGAAGAAAATGGATGTGCTGAATATCTGCAAAATCTGGGCCTCAATGGCAGAACCGACCCTGAAAGCTTCAAAGCTTGTGTTCCTCTCGTCACTCACAATGACTTGCAGCCTTATATTCAACGAATTGTTGATGGTTCTTCCTCTCCGATTCTCACTGGAAAACCAATAACCACCATTTCTCTCAGGTATATATAGTTTTAATCATTGTTTTTTATGATTTGATTTTTCAGAATTGAGAGCTGGTTTTTTGTTTGCAAACCGCAGCTCTGGGACTACTCAAGGAAAGCCCAAATTTGTGCCTTTCAATGATGAATTAATGGAAACTACTTTGCAGATTTACCGTACTTCATATGCTTTTAGAACAAGGTGTGGTAGTATTGAGTTGAATATACTTTTGTTATTATTGAAATAAATGGTACAGGTTGGATGATCTTAACCTGTTTCAGTATTGTCATACAGAGAATTTCCTATTGAGAATGGGAAGGCTTTGCAGCTCATTTACAGTAGCAAACAAAGCAAAACCAAAGGGGGTTTGATTGCCGGAACGGCGACTACCAATGTCTTTCGCAATTCACAGTTCAAGAACACAATGAAAGCGATGCAGTCACAGTGTTGCAGCCCTGATGAAGTGATATTTGGTCCTGATTTCCACCAATCCTTGTACTGCCATCTCTTATGTGGGCTGATTTTCCGCGAAGAAATTCAGTTCATTTCATCCACTTTTTCCCATAGCATTGTTCATGCATTTCGAACATTCGAGCAAGTTTGGGAAGAGCTTTGTGCTGATATAAGGGAAGGGGTATTGACAAGCCGGATCACGTTCCCTTCGGTCCGATCAGCGATGGCCAAATTGCTGAAGCCAAATCCCGAACTAGCTGATTTGATTCACAAGAAATGCTTGGGACTGAATAACTGGTACGGACTGATACCGGAGCTTTTCCCTAATGTGAAATACATCTATGGGATCATGACTGGTTCCATGGAGCCTTATCTGAAAAAGCTGAGGCATTATGCAAGGGATTTGCCTCTTATAAGTGCTGATTATGGTTCTTCAGAGGGTTGGATTGGGGCAAATGTCAATCCAAATGTACCCCCTGAGTTGGCTACTTATGTCGTGCTCCCGAATATCGGATATTTTGAATTCATTCCTCTGAAAGAGAATGTTGAGGAGGCCAAGCCAGTAGGTTTGACTGAAGTTAAGGTTGGTGAAGAATATGAGGTTATTATCACCAGTTTTGCAGGTAATCTTTTTCCTGCATTTCATACAATTTGTGTGGCAAATCTTTCTCCTTTGAATACGTTTTTGATTTTCGTACAACCGACTCTATTAAATTTGTTGTTTTGTCCTAAATAGATTCTTTAACACAGACATAACTGACCAAGTTGATTAAGACAAGACACACCCTTTGCATTTGGTTGTTTTTGTGTTCCGTGCTGGAAAAGGTTTAGGATCATGTAAAACAGAACTGCCTACAATCATGCATATTAATTATTGTGTGATTCTTGATTTCCCTTTCAACTTTAATCGGCAGGTTTATACAGGTATAGGCTAGGGGATGTGGTCAAGGTTACCGGCTTCCATAACTTGAGCCCGGAGCTGAAATTTATCTGCAGAAGAAACCTCATGCTGACCATAAACATCGACAAGAACACTGAGAAAGATTTACAGCTCGCAGTCGAAGCAGCATCCAAGTTAAACACCGAGGAAAAGCTGGAAGTGCTCGATTTCTCTAGTCACGTCGACTTATCGACCAACCCTGGTCACTATGTGATCTTCTGGGAAATCAGTGGGGAAGTAAGGGATGAGGTACTGGAAGAATGCTGCAATTGTTTGGATCGTTCTTTTGTCGATGCAGGCTATGTTAGCTCCCGGAAGATCAACGCCATTGGTCCTCTCGAGCTCCGAGTTGTTCAAAGGGGAACTTTCCAAAAGATTCTTGATCATTACGTAGGGTTAGGAGCTGCCCTTAGTCAGTTTAAAACACCGCGATGTGTAGGGTCTACAAACAATGAGGTGTTGCAGATATTGTGTAACAATGTTGTGAAGAGCTACTTCAGTACTGCTTTCTAGTTGTAGTTAACAGAAAATATATAATGCTTATCATTTCTTAAATAAGTAAAGATGTGAGAAAGGTTAAATAACGAATCCAAGCACATAAAATGTTTGTGTAGTAGGTAAAATATATGTATATAATTAAAGGACATGATGAAGTAGGAGCACATGAAAGTGGGATCGCCTTGCCTTGTCTGGAAATGAAAATAAATAAATAAGCTGGTGAAGGATTAGGTCCAGTTCCACAAAATCTTAATAATTGCATTAGCTTCACAAATATTAATTAGCTGTCGGTGATGATGTGAATTCTTATTTGTCCATAAATGATTTGATCTTAGGAAATTCATTTCTCATTTTTGTTAGTTAGCTCTTTTCCTTTCTATTCTGATTTTGTTCCCAACCCAATTTCGTATTAAAATGATTTTCCATTTAGGAATTTGTCATTTTATTGGTCGCATGAAGCATGTTCAATTAAAATTCCAAAATTATTATCATTTATTTTATATAATTTTCATTTTTTTAAATAACGACGTATTAATTTAAATTATTGAAAGATATAAGTATCATAAAATATATATTTAAGTTTTTGAAATATAATATATTTATAATATATATGTGTAATTTATGCTTTAATTATGAGAATGAAAATTTGAAAGATAAAATTGATATAATATGTATATATACATATATAGTATACTTGTGGAGTCTAAAAACTCTACTAACTATGTACCAAATATTTTTTCACTATATAGGTAATGATTCAAAATCTTAATATATATATATATATATGATTTAGTTAAGCTTAGAAATAAAGGTTTAAATAGTTTTTAGTTTTAAAAATAAAATATAACTTAATTTTAGAAATAAAGTATTAAATATATTTTAATTTTTAATTTTAGATATAATATATATCTACTAATTTTTAATTTCAGAAATAAAATTTTAAATATTTTTTTAATTTTTAACTTTAGAAATAAATTTCTAAATAATTTTAGATATAATATATATCTAACACTTTTGAGAAGGCATATGACCATAGATAACCGCTACACGAGATGTGAATGTGGGGTTGAATATAATATCCATGTGGTGAGGGATTGCTCCTTTCCAAGGGTTGTTTGGTTGACATTAGTGCCAGTTCAAAGCTGGGTGCATTTTTTCTCTTTACTTTTAGAGGATTGGTTGCAGTGGAACTTAAAATATGTTAATTTTTATATCAACGATGGGATCATTTGGCATTCTTTATTTCCCATTGTTTGTTGGCTGCTATGGAAGAATCAGAATATGTTTGTTTTTTCGAATGTCCACAGTTGTGTTCAAGAAATAGTGGATATAGGCACAAGTTGGACGCGAAGTGTTTTATCAATGCATTCTGAATCTTCTCATAGTCAAGTATGATAAAATCAGCCGGAAAAACGAATTTATCCACATGAACTAAGATATCTTTGATTTGCCTTTCAGGTTGAGCCAAAGATCAATCAGCTAGTTGTAATGTCACTGTAGTAGGTTTCATGTGACCAATTCCAAAGTTTCTAAAAGTAGATAGTGGCATTAGGTTGATGCTAGCTCCTAAGTCGCATAAAGTCTTGCCTAAATAATGGTTGCCAATTAAACATGAGATAGTAAAGCTCCTAGGATCTTTCATTTTGAGGGGCAACTTATTTGTCAAAACAGCACTACAACCCTCTATGAGTGCAATAATTTCCATATCTCTGAGCTTCTTCTTCTTAGACAAGAGTTCCTTCATAAATTTCTCATAATTTAGAATTTTCACAAGAGCGTCTACTAAAGGAATATTGACCTGAAGTTACTTCAGTGTGTACAAGAACTGTTGGTACTGCTTGTCCTGCTCATTCTCCCTGAATCTTTGTGGAAAAGGTAAGGGTAGAGATACATCTAATTGCGCCGACACCTTTATTTGCGTCGACAGTTTCAAAGGTCGGACATTAGGCATATGAGTGACAATTTATGGAATTTTTTTGTCTGATACATCGACAAGCTCTTCAGATTCAACCTTCTCACAAGGGATCATTTCACCAGTATCTTGATGTGCGATAGTAGAGTCTGTAGTCGGCTCGCTAGTTTGTTTACCACTCATAAGCGTGATAGCCTTGCAATGTTATTTCCCCCTCGGACTGGAATTTTTCATGTCACTAGGTAGTGTGCCCGGTGGTCGAGTATTCATATTTGAAGCAAGTTGTCCTAATTGTGCCTCCAACACCCGAATAGAATATGAATTCCCTTACACAATAGCTTTTGTGCAAGTCATATGCTCCTGCATTAAAACCTCAAGAGCTGTTAACGGGTCAGAAGGAGAAGCTTGCGTGTACTGTTGTCATCAATGCTCTTAAACTTGTTGATGCGGCATTAAAGAGTGTTGTAACTGCGTCTGATTTTGGTGTGGATGCATTTGATTGTGCTGATTATAGTTCTACTATTGTTGATTGTAATTCCCTTGTCTTGAATTATAATTGCCTTAAGCAGATATATATTTCCATATCGGAATGTCACGGCATTTTGTCCAATATTCTGAGTTCCCGAAGACTGTTGATTGCATGTAGAATTATTATAAGAGTTGCCATAAGAATTGTTGCGGATGTTACTGAAATAAAAGGCATTCTCTGCATGTTGTGGACAATCTTCATAGCTATGGTTGTCACTGCAAATCTCACAACAAAAGGTAGGAACATCAACCTGTTGAGCGACTTGTATAAGTGCAACGTCACTAGTCCCTTGCATTTTTTATCATATTCACAAGAGAAGAAACTTGAGCACTAAGTATAGATATTGCATCCAATTCAATAACTCCCGGAGTAGCTTTTTCTTTTGTAGCTCTAGAGATAGGGTATTGATAATCATTCTGAGCAATTCTCTCAAGAATTCCAATAGCATCATTATAAGTACAATCCAGCAAAGGTCCATTGGCTAAGGCGTCGACAAGATTTCTCGTGTGTGAATTCAGCCCATTATAAAAAATCTCAATTTATGTTTCCTATTGAATGCCGTACATGGGACAATGTCAAAGCAAAGATTTATAACGTTCGCATATGGTGTGAAGATTCTCATCATCCAGCTTATGATAAGCTGTAATATCATTTTAGAGACTAGCATTCATTGTCGGCGGGTTAAATCGCAAAACAAACTGCGTTGCTAGTGCATTCCAAGAAGTAATTGATCCGGCAGGTAGCCAAGGAACCATGTACGAGCTCTTCCCTGCAAGGAATAAGAAAATAATTGCATATTCAAAGTGTCATCAAGAACGTCTTGTTGACTAAAGAAAGTACAAATCAATAAAAATGATTTAAGATGTTCTCGTGCATCTTCATGTGGCAGTCCAGCATATTGCCCATTAGAATTCAGCATTTGAAACATTACTGGCTTGAGTTCAAAATTTCCAGCTTGGATTGCTGGCCTAACAACTCCCGGTTGTAAGTCATCCAAGACAGGTACTACAAAATCTCGTATAGCCTTGTTTTGTATTTGAGCGTCTTGCTGCAACGGTGGATCATTTGCATTTTGTTGTTGCATCGAGGATATGGCTTCATAGTTTCTTGGTAAAGCCATATTCATTTGTTCTCGAAGTCTCCTCCGAGCGGTTCTTTCAATTTCTGGATCAAAATCGGCAATAAACTCCGAATTGCTTCAGGTCATACAACACCTAAAATAAAATGTGAAAATAGCGACAAAAAGAAAAAAAGTTAGTAACAACTAAATATTATGAAATAAAAAAACAAAAATAAACATCAAACAAACGCCATCCCCGGCAACGGCGCCAAAACTTGATCGGCTGTTTAACGTTACAACAATAATGTGCAAGCGTACACTGTCGATGGAAGTATAATAGACAGATATGAGTTTGTCGGATATCGATCCCAAGAGGATGGTTGTCTTTTGTCTATCAATGTCAATGCAATAAATGGATAGAAACAAGATAAATTGTGAGAGTAGGTGTCAAAGCAATAACTTGAAAATAACAAGATAAAATATGATAATGATAAACTGGGATCCCCAACGTGAATATTCAACAGAATGCTAAGTGCTCACAAGGTAAAAAGATAGGTGATTGTCGATGCATTAAACTGTAATGAATATCTTACCAAGCTTAACTCCTATATTTAATCTAAGACTTAAACATGCACATTAACCCCACATTCCGATGCTAATAATGGAACACTAATAAGAAAAAGTGGATTAAATTCCTCTAATCCTTAAGCAACTTCCGTTGTCATGCTTGTTAACTTGAACTGTCACTGCACTTTCCAGTGTTAGTGACCGCAATAACACTTCCATGCCAAAAAAATTCAAACCCAAAGATTAAATAATAGAAGCAAGATTGAATAAAATAACATTTAACCCAAAAATCATGTATACTTCCGTACAAACATGAAATAAAAAGTAATCACCTTCGTTAGAAAAGAAATATAAAAGAAACAAGTGGAGAATACTATTCCTAGACAACTCGACTTGAATCTCTCTACTCCCTCTTGTGTCGCACTCAGGGCTCTTCGTCAAGAGCTGGTCTGCATCTCTTTCGCGTCGGTTAACCTTTAAGAGACTTAAGCCGCCATAGCCGAAAAGTTTCAAAGGATAGGTTGAAGAAGATGATAATCCAAAAGCTCCCCCTCCTCCCAAAAAGCCCTTTTTTTTTTCTTTTTATGTGAATTTTTTTTATTTTTCCCAAATAGCCCAGGTGTCCTTTTCATCAGAATCATGCTGCCTCTATACGTACAAGTTAGTTGTACCAGACTGGACAGCTCACACATTTTTGTTCCTATCCGAACAGCTGTCAGGTGCAGCAACAATTCTGGGCGCAATATGAAAATACTCATGCAGCGACATCAGTACCAAAACATGACAAAACTAAGGATAACTAAGCTAAGATCCACTGAGTTGTAAAATGTAAATTACTGAACTAAAAATGCTAAAATATGTGCTAAAGATAACTAAATGGGGACAAATTAACCAATAAGTAGGAAGAAAACATATGTTCTTTCTAGTACTATCAACTGCCAATTGTTTCCCAGTAGACAACAACAGAACACAGGGATCTGTCTCAGTGTCAAAAATTGAGAGGCATTTTTCTAACTTCCTTCTTGCTCATCAACTCTATATTCCCTAGTAAAATACCTGGAATAGTACATGGTTTCCCCCTTACTGATGAAGCGCATGATCATTGAACTAAAATTCCAAGTAATGGAGCCCAAAAAGAGAAGCCACTGTATCCCCTACACTGCATCACACCCTTTAATGGTAAAACCATAAAGTCAACAGAGTAATGAGTTCCTTGCACCTCCCAACTAACATTCTAACAGGTTCCCATTGTAAACAATTGTCTCCCATCAGCCACAATTACCTTCAGTTGATGGTGTTGGTGCACTGGAAGTGCTATTTTGTTCATTAGGCTATCACTCAAAAAAAATTGGGTACTACCAAAGTCCACCAGAAAAATGGCACTGATTTTTCCCATATTGATTTCAAATCTCATAGTATGGGGCCTTGAGAGCCCTTGATTACATGAAGAGACACTACTGGTAATTTTGCTTGGTCTCATTCAGTAGTGGAATCTTTTAATTGTTCTGAGCATTCTTGAAATTCTTCCACCTCTTCTTCACTAGGTGAATCCAACAGCACTTGATACAGTTGGCTCTTAACACACTTGTGTCCCACGTGATATTTGGCACCGCACAAAAAAACATAGCCCATTCTATTTCCTTTTAGCTATAAGAGCTAGACTTATTCCTTTGATGGTTCCTTTAGACTAAATGACTGTCCAGGTGAACTTGAAATGGCTTGACTAGGGAGTCTGGTAGTAATATGAGAAGAGGGGCTAAACTTAGGCAGAGAACTACCTCCTGTCAAGAATCTCTTCTTAGGAGTAGAGCCTAGGATATCTTCTACTTGTGTAGCAATGTGAAAGGCTTCTACCAGGGTACTTGGTCTAAAAAGTTGTTAGTATTTTCTTATCTCTATCTTCAAATTCCTAACAAAGATATTGAGGGCATATGACTCAGGTAGTTGCAACTGAGTGAGTATACTTACAAACTAATCATGGTAGGAATCCACTGATCTTTGTTGTCTCAAAGTCACCAACTCTAACATCGAATCTTGGAAAATGCTGAACCTAAAGCATTCCTTCAAACTATGAACATAAATCGACTATTTCAACAAGTTAGGGTCTCCCTGTTTCTGCATGTGCAAATAGTGCCAATCCAAAGCTTTACTCTCAAGATGCAGGATAACGATACGTATTTTATCCCCTTCTAGCACACCTTCAGTGACAAAATATTGTTCAAGCTTAGACCACCATCCCCTGAAATATGTTCCATCAAACCTCGGGCACTCTAATATGTAAGGACGCTCTTGAAGGAAGGGAGGTCTTTGTTCCTGAGTACTGACCACTAGTGGAGGCATCTCTACAGTTTCTTTTTGGGGCAAATCTTGGGGGAGATCCTCCCAAGACTCCTTTACCTTTTGCAGTTGTCGTGGAAGAACTACCCAAAAATTTCTCAAATAAGAACCTCATCTCTTGGCGCATATTATCTTCAAACATCTGCAATCGACTTTCCAGTTTACCCTCCCACTTAACATCCATCTGAGACAACTCCCCTTGGACTCTGACCAGTTCTTGTTGTAGCACTTACACATCCTTCGCTCGAGTAGTAACCCCATCCCCGGCCATGGACAACATTAAAGCTCTGATACCTTGTTAAGAACACGATCGAAAGAGAGAAAAAAAAAGCAGTTTGATAAAGAAGAATTAGATGAAAAAGAGAGAACTTTAATTCTAGTATATTTCATAAGAATGATGCAAAGACCATTAATCCGAATTTAAAGGATGAAAGGACAAAACAGAAAAGAAAGTGAAAAATAAGGAAATAGCTTGACAGTTGTCTAAGCAGTTATATTAACAGAAATAGCCAAAACGAAATTCCCTCCTGCGTTTCAACAACTCCCTTCTGCACCCAGTTTCAATTAACCTTCTAATGCAGCCCAATAAGTGACTGGCCCACTGCATTGATCCACCAGATGTCTTGAACCATAACAAATATATGCTAAATTCAAAATTACATTCACAACTTGAAACACATCAATAGCTAAAATTATCATATTTCTAATCTTCATCAGTGCGCCTATTTTTTTCCTTCAAATCCAACCACTAATTTAATAGAAAAAAATTAAAAATGTTAAACTAAATAATCAAACTATTTAGATAAGTTTTTTTTTTATAAAAAAAAATCAATTCTAATATATATTTAATTAATTAGTTTTGGATAATGAAGGTAGATAATACATTTTTTTGTTTAAACCTTGCATTTAATTTTAAAAAAGATTGTTTTAAATATTTATAATAACTCTTATACTCAATTTTATTCATTGGATAATATAAATATATAATAATTGTTTTTGAAGGGATTTAAAAATAACAATAAATAAATTCTCTAATTATATTTACTCAAAATAAAAATTGTTAAGTTATATACGTTTTTAAGTAAGTGTTTATAAAAGAATTAGAAATGAATTAAGAAGGCCATATTTCTTATTTAGACATTTTGATTTAAATTCAATTAATGATAAGATAATTAATTTAGATTTTTCTTTTTCCTCCTGATTACAATATTTAAAAAAAAATAGATAAATACCTAAATTATATATCAACTATGGTTTAACATGCAATTGCATACATGGACTTTGCTTTTGTGCAATTTTAAATATGAAATTTTGATTTCATCTAATTCTTGTAAATTATTAACACAATTATTGCTATAACATCATTTTATATTTATATACTGAATACATAAATAATTATATTTATCCAATATAAAAATAAATTGATGCATTTATTGATTAAATCAAAATTAAAGTTTTAAATATATATTTAAATCACAATTAAAGTTAGGTTTTTCTTTTATGACATATTTCATAACTATTTTTCGATTTTTTGGTCAAATTTCAATTATCATCATCTATTTTTTTTTGGTCCCTATACAACACTGTATAGGGAAGATAAAAGTGGTAAAAAGGAAGTCAACCTGGTTTAGTCACTTTCTCTAAAGTGGAGTGGGAAGATTGCTTTTTGAAAATTTGGACCTCTCCACTACACTACAATTCTTCCTATTCATCTACCTTATATTACTCATTATAAATCCATTCGTACGGGTAAACAAATTGTCAATTCCATGAATTTAGTTTATTTTTTCCCTTCTAATTTATGGTATAAATCAACTTAACTCTCAGGTTGATTGAGTTGCTTAATCAACTTCTTTAAAATAAATATATTTAAATATTAAGTCGATCAATTCAATTTTGAAATTCAATAAACGATAACTGATCAACATAATTAAATAAACCAATCCTTCAACCGGTTTAATCATTAAAATCGTTTAAATTGAAATTAATTTAACTGAATCGATCGATTAAATTGATTTCAACAATCAATAATTTTTTAATATTTTATTTTAGTTATTTTTATAAATCTATACAAACAACTGGTATAAAAGAAAACAGCTTAGTGAACAAAAACTCAAAATAGCCTTAAGTTTGGAACTATCTGTAAATTCTAATCCATTAACTATCATAAAATCTTTCCAAAGTTTTCACATGCCTATGATACTTACACATATTTTATCAAAAATACTATTCTACAATAATAACAATTTAATAATTTGTTGCTTTAAGCAATTTTATATTTCTTCAATTAAATAATAAAATTTACATTCTAATAAAATCAACCTAAGATAATAGAATAATACATTAAATAATACGTTAAGCAATTGGGTAAACTATTCCAGTTAGTCACTCAACTTTTTTGGTTATTTAAAATAAATTTTTTGCAATTTCGTCACTCAATTTTTAGGGCGTTTTTATTTTAGTCACTTAAGCATTAAATCTTTAACGACAGTTGACTGTACATGGCACATCATGTTTACATTTTTATTTTGGTCACCCAAAAAAATTCTTTTTTTTAAGTATTGATAAGAGCAAAAAAAATATTAAAGCTTGAAGTGAAAAAAAGGTAAAAACTAAAAGAATGCATTAAAAAATTGTCAAATTGTACCCTTTTTTTTGTAATTGGGGTTAAGGGTGGGGTTGCTTGGGATTGAAAGATTGAACCCAAGCTCTCATGCCACAACACAAATATTCTTATCACTAGGCCAAGAGATTGTTGGCTCAAATTGTACTTGTTTAGTTGTTTACCCCCTCAAAATCAATTAAATAAATTATTGAAAATTTTTATCCCTTGATAGTGTTAGCCAATTTGTTACTATAATATTGAAATTAATTAATTAATTAATTTAATTTCTTTCTAAAATTTAAATTTTTATTTTGCGTTTTCAAATTAAAATCAACTAAAATAACTCATCTTTAATAATTGTCTACGGAACTCAAAATTTTTTGATTATATGATATTGAATCTTTTGGGCTAAGCTAAAAAGAAAAAAAATTCCTTACAATTAATTTAATTAATTAATTTTATCTTCTATGCCAAACCAAATTCGAAAATTTTTTGTCACTTCCTTACCTAAATGAAGAACAAGCAATTAATGTAATTAACTGTAAGAATTTGTTATTTGCGTTTAGCTTAGCATGAAAAATTTGAGATCATATTTAATAATTGTTTATGAAACTTGAATTTTTTTAAAAAAAAAGAAAAAGAAATTCAAGTTCTATAGACAAAGTTGATTTAGTTAAAAATAATCTAGAAACATAAAATAAAATTTTAAAATTTGGAAGGAGGTTGAATTAATTAATTAACTTAATTAATTTCAATATTATTGTAACAATAAGTTCTCAATTTGACATTATCAAGGGATATAAAATTCAACAATTTATTTAATTGATTCTGATGTTTTGAAATTTGAAATTTTAATATTGAAAAGAAAAAAAACAAACTTAAAATTTTCAAGAATGGAATAAGCAAGTATAATTTGACAAATTTTAATGCATTATTTGTAATGCCCCAAAATTTTAATTTTTGATTTCGTGTATGTGTGACACAAATAACTGTCTATTTTAGTGGTTATGTGTATTGGGTGTGTGTGGGAGGTCCCAAGTTCAAGTCATGACTTGGGGCAAATTTTAGAATTTTTATAAATAAAGCCTTAACCTGGCCTAAAGGGCTTAAGTTTAAATGTTGGGTAAATTACATCAGAATGGGCCTACTGGTCTGGTGGTTAAATGGTGTGTTATTATGGTCTTGTATTCGAATCCCTGCGCGGGTATTATTTTTTTGCTCAGATTTCGAGATAGATTTGTGTAATAGGGGGATTCTGAGTAGTGGATGTGAAGTGGGAATTAGGGGAGAAGATTAAGGGATTTGGGGGGTTATCGGGATTTTATTTTATTTTTTTCCCATAACCGAATTTTGGCTCCCTTTTCCAAAAAAATTTTGCCGTCTATTCTTCTCCCTCTCCTCTTGCCGAAATTCTCTGAGTTTTTCCATCTTTCTCTTCTTTTTCTTTTTCTTAATTTTTCCCTAATCCATTTATTTTCCTTCGCTTTTATACGCGGTTAGTACTCGCTTAGTTTCGGTAAGTGTTTCTCTTCGTTTCTGTCATGAATCTCTTAGCGACTGAAGTGGTAATGTTATTTCTCTGCGATTTGGGCGTAGGGGGAGGCTCGGACTGGTGAATTCAGTGTTCTCGTCTTAACAATAGTTAAACGGAGGGTTATCGTTGGCGGTAAGATGGGTTTCTGTTCATTCTTGGTTGTCAATTCGCTTGTAAATCCGTTAAATTGATGTTGAGTATCTTGATTTTAGGCCTTGAAGTGCTCGGGAGTGATTAGGCATCAAAACGATACCAGGTGTGTACCCAAAACGCAGAAAACAGGATTCGGCGAAAAGCCAAAATTGCTTGCTGTCGAGAAATAAGAGAAATAAGAGAAAATCATGCGAAAAATTGTAGAGAAAGGAAATAAGGGTGTTATAAATTTGGAAATCAACATTTTGCACTAAAATAGTTTTGGACAGCAACAGTAGTCTAAATTTGGAAAATCATCAAAAATAGTGGGAATTGAGTTAGAGGTTGAATAAAATATAAAATTAAAGTTTATTGAGTCTAGTTTTTCATGGAAGAAACAGTGTAAGCAATGGAATTGTAAATCATGAGATTTAATAAATTTTGTGAGACAAGGTCAGAATGATTTCGGGTTCCCCTGTTCTGACTTAGGAAAATCATCAAAAATTGTAAAAAAAATAATTAGGGGCTTAAATTTATATTTTTAAATCCTTAATGAGTCTATTTTCAAGAGAAATAAACGGAAACATCATCTAAATTTTGTACTAAGAGATAAATAATTTTTAGTAAGGAAAGGATGAAGCTTTCAAACAGTAGAATATGGATAATTTTAAAGATTTTACTGTACTTATTTGATAAACTATAAATTCTGAAAATTTTATGGTAGAAAGGTATTTGATTCTAGTTTCAAAAACATCAAGCGGATCTTAATTTGGAATTCTGTAGCTCAAGATATAAATAATTTAGTGATAATGACTCAAGTAGACAGCTTTGAATGAACATATAAGTAAATAGTGAAAACATGTATGAGTATTGAGCTAGCATGGGTTACTTTAAAAATGGATTACACGGCCAAGGCCAATTTGGGCCGAGTGGGCCACACGGGCGTGTGTGCCCATTTTTACCGAAATGTTTTTAAGGTTGCACGGGTCGCCCAAGTCGACTGTGAACCTCTCAGAGGGTCGATGGCGCTACTTAGACCCCTAAATGTGTGAAATTGATCAATGATATCTCTGACCGGGCATGTTAATATCTCGAATCGAATATATGTACTGAAATTGCACAATAGCATGTCATCCATTGTGTGTTGCATTGGGTTGGGTTGGGGTTTGTTATTCGGAGGAAGTGTATTGAAAAGCTTTAAGCCTAATTTCTTGTGGCAAACCACCGCAAACTCTCAGACAGTGCATTCGGTACTACTTGGAGTGTAGGGATGGGTGGGTTGATTATATCCCCACATGGAGTGTAGGGTTGGACGGAGATGGTGTGTAGAGGCTGGTTGGGTAGGATTTTGCTCTCTCTTTCATATCATTCGCCTCGATACTTTGATGGGCTAAGGCCTTACGCATTTTTGACATCAGATCTTGAGATGGGCTAAGGCCCAAATCACATCGATCTCAAAAGGGCTTAGGCCCAAGACTGCTCAACTGTGCCTCGTGAATACGATTGTTTATTTTTTTCTCATGGATTACACACCGAGTTTACGTAAACTCACCCTTTTTGTTTAATGTGCACAGGTAATCCCCAGACTTAGACGGATCAGTGCGACGGAAGACTTAGCGGTGACCACAGTAATTTTTGGAATTCATAGTTTTCAATTTACGATTTATGATTTGATTATTATTGATTATTTGGGTTGTAATTTAAGGACCCTCTGGGATTTTGGTTTTAAATTTGGGTTTTATTTATTTATTTTACGTTATGGAATTATACCTGCTGGTCGTAAGAAATTCAGTTTTCAAAAAGTTAAAGTAATTTCTAAACGCATGATCACCTAGACTATTTTATTAAAGCTTCCGCAACGAGGGATGTTTCAAAACAAATGTTTTAAATGAATAAAGACGACTTCCTAAGTTCTAACAAAGGTTTACTAAAGATAATAACATGGAATGTTTTCATCGTAACAACGAGGTTTCAAAAACACTATCGTGTGACATTGCCAGATACGGCCATAACGTCTAGGCCGGGTTTGGGGTGTTACATTATTTTAGTTTATATGTTTTTTTCACTTTAATTTTTTTTTTTTTTTGCTTCAATGAATGCAACTTAGAAATTGCGTGACTAAAATGAAGTAAACATGATATCAATACTATTAAAAATTTAATGCTTAAGTGACTAAAATAAAAACGTGTTAATATATCCTAAGCAATTTTTCGGTTAATTTACCCAAATAATATAAAAAAATTAAATACTGAAATAGACTGTCAACAAGATTATTTACCAAACTAGTATGTTTTTTTGGGTGGAGCCTTTCTCTAGGCGCCACCACCTTTTTTTATAATATTTTTTTTTACTTTAAAAAATATATATTATTATTTTATTTTAAAAAGATATTTATATATATATATATATATATCGGTTCAAAATACAGTCAACGGGTCAAAATACGGGTTAAAAACACCCATACGTATGACGCCACTGGATCGCGCAAGCGATCGCGCTGTCGGATAGGCGGCGCACTGGTCGTGTTCGCGGTGGCGGCACCGGTGTGACCAGATCCTATCCTCTGCGCTGAACGCCCAGCGTCCCAGCCTTCCCCTGCCCCCTGCGCACAACACACTGCAAGTGTTTAGTCCCTTCAAAAGGGAAAAAAAAAATTGAAATGAGGGACCTTATAAGCATGGTCCCCTAAGATGAAGTACCGGTGTGTGGGGAAGAAAAGAGAGAAAGAAAGGAGAGAAATGAGAAGAAAAGAAGAAGAAGAAGAAGAAAGAAAGAAAAAAGGTAATGTATTATTTTAGTAAATAAATTTAATTTTGTTTTTTATTTAAAGAGTTTAATTAAGATATTGTGAATTTTTTGTTATTAATTATTATTTATAAATTTTTTATGTTAGTGTTTATGGTTTTGGTTTAATATTTGTTATGAATGTAATTTTTTTGGTTTTTTATAATTATTTTAAAATTAATTTGTTAGTAATTTAGGATTATATTATAAATTGTTGTGTTTAGTTTAGTATTTGGTGATTTTTTATTAATATAAAATTATTTTGTTAGTAATTTATTATAAATTGTTGTGTTTTGTGAGTTTTTAGTAATGTAAATTTAAAAAAAAAATAATTTTATAGTTATTTTGTTAGTAGTTTATGATTAGGTTATAAACTGTTAGTGTTTTGTGTTTTGTTATTTTTTAGTAATGTAATTTCTTTTAAAAAAATGTTATAGTTTTTCATTTTGTTAGTAATTTATGAGATTAGATTATAAATTGTTAGTGTTTATTTTAGGGTTTTGTGATTTATTTAGTAATGTAATTTTTTTTAAAAAAAAATATAGTTATTTTGTTAGTAATTTATGATTAGGTTATATAAATTGTTAGTGTTTAGTTTAGTGTTTTGTGATTTTTTAGTAATGTAATTTTAAAAAAAAAAAAATTCAGTTATTTTGTTAGTAATTTATGATTAGGTTATATAAATTGTTAGTGTTTAGTTTAGTGTTTTGTGATTTTTTTTTAATGTGATTTTTATATAATGTAATTTTATTTGATTTTTATTTATTTGACATTTTTTACTGATTTATTAAAATGTTGATTAAATTTGTTGTTATATAATTTTATAGGTTGTTTGAAAGAGACTAATCAGGTATGTTTCTATTTCTATTTTTATTTTTTTTAATTCGTATATTTTTTATGTTTAGATAGTTTATATTTATTTTATTTATATTATTATTGTAAACTAACATAATTTTTTTTATTGTAGGTAAATTATGGGAAATTATGATATATTTACCGTGTTTTTCTGTTTCTGAAATTCGAAATTATTTATTGTATTTTTTGCAACAAATTAAATGAATTCATTTTTTTAATTGCAGATTTGCAACAAATGGGTTGTTTGATTAATAATGATAATCACATATCAAGTACTATTAATGAGATGGTAATGAAATTTTTATTTGATACTCATGTTATTTCCGGAATTAAATTATATTGTATTAACTATTTTGCTAATTTAATAATGTCAGGGCCCGTATCGCGCATTGAGGGGCCGTGTTAATAGTGTATGGTTTCTGCCAAATGAACGCCTAATGCCATACTTGGAGTTAGTCGGGTTTGGATCAAAAGCATTGATCTGGACCTTTGATCTGCGATACGACTTGATTTCCGCTTTAGTCGAGCGATGGCGTCCGGAGACCCACATGTTTCATTTGCTATGCAGGGAGTGCACCATTACTCTAGAGGATGTTGCACTGCAGCTCAGGCCCCCCATCGACGGGAATGCTGTCGCGGGCGTAAGTTCGATCTCTAGGCTGGCTGCCCTTTGCTATGACTTACTTGGACGCTCGCCTAGTCAGGGAAAATTTACGGGTTTGAAGTTTTCATGGCTAAAAGCCAATTTCAAGCATTTGCCAAGTACTGCCAGTGAATGGGAGGTGATGCATGTCGTTCGAGCTTATATTATGCACCTTATAGGAGGTGTACTCATGCCGGATGCAAATGGCAATAGGGTTCACTTAATGTACTTACCCCTATTATCTAATTTGCATAACACTCGTTCGTACAGTTGGGGGTCCGTAGTGTTAGCCATGTTGTATCGCGAACTTTATAAGACAACAGATCCTTCTGTGGTGACATAGGCGGATGCCTCATATTGTTACAGTCGTGGGCACTTTACCGGATGTCATTCTTGGCGTCTTTTAGTCACCAATCATATGTATTTCCACTCGTCAATAGGTGATGAATTTTTACTCATTATAACAATTAGTTGACTTTTTTTTGAATTATATTATTCTAACAATTTATTTTCGTAGATGGAGCACTAATCCGGGTATCGGGAGGTCATACACGGTTTCGATATATCGTCTGATGATCAAGAATCATGCTGGAGAGGGGGTAAGTTTTTCCAATATCAACTAAATTTTATTATTTTATCTCACTCGACCCGCGTTAATATAACCATGTTATTAACTGTGCATTTCATTTAGATGTCGTATTCTGTTCCAGAAATTATGGCGGTTATTCCCTCTTCTGCCCATGTCCACTCAAACCTATGGTGTATTAGCGCATTCGTTATCAATTTTCAGATAGTGGAGTGGTATAATGGTAATCGAGTACTCCGGTAGTTCGGTTGCATACAGTATATCCCGACACTGCCAATACGATTGAGGGAGATCCATGGGATTAACAAGAGGGGGAAACATGGAAATGATTGGGCGGAAGTGCATGAAGAATATATTACAATGTGGAACAACCGGTTGGAGAGGGTACCTCAGATGGATCGTGCTTTGGATCTACAGCCCTCGTTAGAGTACATACAGTGGTACTTTGAGATAGGGAAACCATTTTTGTTTGGTGGACGGTCGATGGTAGTCCCCTCGCATATGGCACGACTTGGGCAACTCCTTCCAAATCCGCATTATGCACTCGATCCAGAGGTAGAGCCGGAACTACACCCTGGGGATAATTCTTATCATCCAAATTTGGGGGGTGATGACTATTTCCCGAGCTCGTCAGGCCACGAGTATCATTCAGAGTTTGATATCTTCAGCCCACTACCACCTCAGTACTCTAGTCATCCCAGTTCGTATCCATCTCAGCACTCCATTCCTCCCAACCCATATCCACTGTCGTACTCCACTCCTCCTGGCCCGTATCCACCGTCGTACTCCACTCCTCTATGCCTGTATCCACCGTCGTACTCCAGTCCTCTCAGCCCGTATCCATCGCCATACTCCACTCTTCTCGGCCCGTATCCACCGCCGTACTCCACTACTTCCAACTCAAGTTCATCGATGGCGTTTGAGACATATGATTTTTCATCTATGTTTCGCACACCCCCACATGCGGGTGAAGAGAATGTTGATCGTCGCAATCACCCGCAATGTGAACGTCGAGCTCAAAAAAAATATACCCCTAGGACCACACCATCAAACCATCAAATTTAAGGGGTTTTGTAATTTAAACAACTTTATATTTATGTAATGACTTTTTTTCCCATTTTAGTTATTAATTTTAGGGTTTTTTTTTGTAATTTAAATAGTCAACTTTGTATTTATGTAATGACTTTTTCGCCATTTCAGTTATTAATTTTAGGGGTTTTTTGCAATTTAAATAATAAAATTTGTATTATTTACATAAAAATGTTATTTAATTCAACAAAAATATAAACGCAACAAGCTTTAAACTAACTTTGTAATTCAAATTAGATTAATTGCAACAAATTTTAGACAAGTTTTAGATTGAATCCTCTCTACATGTAGTGAATGTAATTAATAGAGTTTGAACAACATCTCAATTCCTACCCGATCGTATATGGTAGTTTAGGAGCGGGCATTTACTCCAATTATGATCGGCTAATCTGCATACGCCACACAGTTTCTCATCAGATTTCTCCCTAATGTCCATTTCGTTATGGATTCTGGATGATTGCGGACGACCTTTCGAAACCTACGCAACCCTTTGTCTGGGACAAGCTCGAAAGTCATTGGAGGCACCTCCCATGTAGATAGGTCGGGAAGCATGGGGAGCTCGTTCTCCCATACACGCAATGTGCGCTTGAGGGTTACACTTCATCGATAAATTGTTCAACATTGAGCGAGACTTTAGCACAAGCTGCCACGACATGTGCATAGGGATAATAAAGTTTCTGGAACCTCCTGTAATCGCACCGTCTGTTTCGGAGATCAACTCCGTAGGACCTAGGTGGTATACCGGGTCGACGACCGATGGTCTCTGTAACTCGAAACATTTTATTACGTCGTGAATATATTTCTACATTTATCGACCTCGACATCCATCGGTTTGCAACCATTGCATTCTTGACATATTCGACAAACATGTGTCCCACCTCCATCTTATTGACTTGGTGCTGCCCCATTCTTGGTATCAAGGCAGCCAACCTGTAAAATGTAGCTGGGAAGATAGATGAAATCGGAAGATGTCGTGTTTTCAAAAACACAGAGTTAACCCCCTCTGCCAGATTAGTGTTCATATGACCATAGCAAAAGCCCTCGTTGAAACTTTGAGCCCATTGCCACGGCTCCATAGTACCCAACCATTGTCAAAAAAATGTGTTCATGTAACCCTCCATGTCACTTTCAAGTCGAGTAATCCTTTGCCGAAAAATGTGTGGCTCTAGCTCGTGCGCTGTGTATGTATTAAGAAAATATAAGTTACAGTCTCGCCCTAAAACATTAGGGTATATATTGAAAGGATAAGGTTATTCTTTACCCATTCTCAAAACTTGTCTCTGTTAGTCTGCATTCTTATAATCTCGGTGAAAGTTAGTCACGATGTGCCGGATGCAGTAAACAGATCTCCATGGCACACTGGAACGCTTGATGGCGGCAATTAATCCTTTCCCTCTATTGAAGATGATGCAAATATTATCGTTACTAATAACATACCTCCACAGGTTTGCAAGGAAGAATTCCTACGACTCCATGTTCTCCTTATCTACGATGGCAAAAGCTATCAGGAGCACGTTCTTGTTCTCTTCTTGAGCAACCACAAGAAGTAAGATCTGTGTATATTTACCGTATAGTCATGTCCCATCTACTTGCACAAATAGCTTGTAGTGGGGAAATGCACGCACGCATGGATCAAACATCCAGAACATCCGTTGGAAATTTTTTTTCCCTGTTGTAGTTGGTCATCCGGGCCGTAATAAGGTCGTGTCTGCAACTCAATGATAGCCTCCGGCACGTACTCGCACATAGCGACTATCCATCACTGTAACTCATTGTACGATGCATCAAAATCTCTGTACAATTTCTCCATTGCCATTTGTTTAGCTATCCATGCCTTCCGGTATGATACTCGATACTGAAATCGTGCATGCATTTCGGCAATCAGTATTGAAACTTTAATGGTTGACATGTCTTTCACCATTGGCATGATGCACGTACAGATAGTTTTGGAATCAAGTTTTCGATGATCTTCTATCATACGTGTTGAAGTGCATGTGTGAGGCCCAAGAAATTTTTGTATCTCCCACATCTGTGACTTCTGGATAAATGCAGCTCGTATCCGTCAATTATAACCTTCCGCCGACCTCCAACACTCCAATATATAATATCGGTTTAGATACGGTGACTTTGTAGTCCACTGATATATTAATGCTATACTGCTTAATGGCAAATACGCACTCTTCCTTACTTTCGAATCTCTGGCCCACGAACAACTCCTCAGTATTGGAATCTACAGCCAGCCGGTGAGCAGGAAATATTTCAGGGTACTTCGGGAACTCGGCCGCGTGCGCCGCATCGGGGTCTATCCGCAACATGTGTGCCCCAGGATTATTGTCTATCACAATACGACGAATCTGGTTCCCTACTGAAGACGCGTTAATGTTCCCATCGTCATTCACGCCTTCGTCGTCAATATCATCCGGGACTTCGTCCACGTCGGGATCACTATCACTATTGACCTCGTGATCAGAAGGATCACTACTATGGTATACATCATCACCGACCACATCAGTCTTGAGTGCAGCATTAAGATCACGTCGATCCCGCGTATAGTCGATTGACTATCAACGTACAATATCAGAACCACCATACACGACTCTTGAGCTCCATGTTCTTCACCTAATGGAGTGGGATCTTCAGTTGGCTCCACACCAGCTAACTCAGCAAATAACTAAATCGGTGCATTTTGGTTGCTCTGAGTCCCACCATAAAGAGTGACCATTGTCTCCATGTCTTCATCGTCTATAAGTTCCATTTCGGTGAATTTTATGGGATCCGTCGAAACTGGAAACTCGTAGAAAAGTTTCAAGATCCTTCTCCCACAACGTCTATCAATTTTTGCACTAATCCTTTCATTCATATTATCAAACGAGATAAATCTCATTGCTACTTGTTGGCGACATTCAAATATACATCCCACGGTTGTTGTCAAAATTTCTCCATCGAAATAAACGCATACGAAAAAATGATTCTCCATTTTCAATACTAGATCTATTAAAAAAATTCAAAATTCTCAGAACAGTTTCGAATAGCAAAAAAGTTACTTACATAAAACTTTTAATGCAAAAATTTTCATTCAGAAGCTAACAAAATTAATAACCTAACAAAATAACTTTCAAATAACAAAATTACTAACAAAACTCTCCATTCTATTTAAAAAGAAATAAACTAAAATATCTTATCCTTATTTTTGTTTTCCTTTCTTTCTTCTTCCTATCTTCCTACTTTTGTTCTGCTAATTTTTTTTGGATTTCTCCTACTCATTTCATTTTCAGGTGAGTTTATATAGGTGAAAATTTAAACATTGGTGCCGCCTATAAGGTTGGAGTCACTAGTGGCGCCTATCAGATAGGAGTCACCAGTAGCGCCTACCAGATAGGCACCACCTATCCCATAGCACATTCGTACATACACACGAGTCATGTATTGTACCCGGAAAAATAATACATAGTGGTGCCGCCTATGAGAAAGGCACCACTAATAAAATAATATTTAAAAAAACAAAAAAAAATATTATAAAAAAAGTTGTTGTGCCTATGAGAAAGGCTCCACAAAAAAAAAAATACAATTTCTGTAATTAATCTCACTGACAACCCATTTCAGAATTTAATTTTTTTATATTATTTGGGTAAATTAACCCAAATTTACGTGCAATTTCATCACTCAATTTTTAGGGCGCTTTCATTTTAGTCGCTTAAGCATTAAATCTTTAACTACAGTTGACTGTACATGGCACATCATGTTTACACTTTCATTTTGGTCACCCAAAAAAATTCTTTTTTTTAAGTATTGATCAAAGCAAAAAAATATTAAAGCTTGAAGTGAAAAAAGGGTAAAAACTAAAAGAATGCATTAAAAATTTATCAAATTGTACCCTTTTTTTTTTTTTTGTAATTGGGTTTAAGGGTGGGGTTGCTTGGGATTGAAAGATTGAACCCAAGCTCTCATGCCACAACACAAATACTCTTATCACTAGGCCAAGAGATTGTTGGCTCAAATTGTACTTGTTTAGCCGTTTACCCCCTTAAAATCAATTAAATAAATTATTAAAAATTTTTATCCCTTGATAGTATTAGCTAATTTGTTACTATAATATTGAAATTAATTAATTAATTAATTTAATTTCTTTCTAAAATTTAAATTTAAATTTTATGTTTTCAAATTAAAATCAACTCAGATATCTCATCTTTAATAATTGTTTACGAAACTCAAAATTCTTTTGATTATTTGATTATATGATATTGAATATTTTGGGCTAAGCTAAAAAGAAAAAAAAAATCCTTACAATGAATTTAATTAATTAATTTTATCTTCTATGCCAAACCAAATCCGAAATTTTTTTATCACTTCCTTACCTAAATGAAGAACAAGCAATTAATGTAATTAACTGTAAGAATTTGTTATTTGCTTTTAGTTTAGCATGAAAAATTCGAGATCATATTTAATAATTGTTTATGAAACTTGAATTTTTTTCTACAAAAAAAGAAGAAGAAGAAATTCAAGTTCTATAGAGAAAGTTGATTTAGTTAAAAATAATCTAGAAACATAAAATAAAAATTTAAAATTTAGAAAGAGGTTGAATTAATTAATTAACTTAATTAATTTCAATATTATTGTAACAATAAGTTGTCAATTTGACATTATCAAGGGATATATAATTCAACTATTTATTTAACTGATTTTGTTGTTTTGAAATTTAAAATTTTAATATTGAAAAAAAACAAATTTAAAATTTTCAAGAATGGAATAAGCAAGTATAATTTGACAAAATTTAATGCATTATTTTAGCTTATGTTTTTTTTTATCTTAATGAATGCAACTTAGAAATTGCGTGACTAAAATAAAATAAATATGATGTCAATACTATTAAAAATTTAATGCTTAAGTAATTAAAATAAAGCAATTTTACATTTAAATGATTTTATTATTATAAATAATTTGACATTTTGTGAATCAAATGAGTTTGTAGAAGGAATGTAATCATTATTTTAATAAATTTAAAGTTGCAATGATTTGTTTGGTACAAAAAGAAAGAGTGTGTCATTGGTATTGGTTTTTAGTGGTGATGTTGATTCGACTTTAACTTCATATTTCCAGTAACATACACAGTACAAAGCATTCATCCAACCAAAATTGAACCTTGTATAAGTGGTAGAATTTAATGAACACTGCTGAGTTCCATGACATTTTTTGTTATGGAAGATGGAATGATGATATTTTCTTTTCGGCTTCAACTTTGTTTTTCTTTTGTATGATGGGAACAAAAAGACCAATAGATTGAGATCCCAAAGTTCAAATCTGAGATTGCCGTTATTTTTTAATTCGTGGAGTGGGATGCTGCCATTTGCTTAACGTGGAAACCCAATTTTCTAATAAACGGATCTGTCATTTTCCTCACCGACCATTGTTTCCTCTCTTTTCATACATACCAATGGGTCTATCAAGTATTTTATTAAAATCATCGTTATTGTTCCAAATATTAATCAATTGTTTGAATAATACAAAGTAATTAAATGAATGTGTAATTTCTTAAACGAGTGTAATTATATTGTACTTCCTTGTAATTATAAAATTACATCATTTATATTTTTAAAAATTATTTCTAAACAAGTAAAAGATATTAAAATTAAATCATTATATGTATTATGTTAGTTTAAAAAAGTAAATGATAATACGGTTACTAATAAAAGTAGCAAGAAAAATAAACATCATATGCAATTTTATCTAATTATTTTAGTATATATTAGTTTCTTTTCTCGTGTAATGCACGGATTGATTGTATGTATTAGTTATTTTATATTAAATTTATTTCAAGTTTTTATAAAATAAAATTAATACTTTCACAAATAATATGAAAGATGTAACAACCCAATTTCAGTGAAGTCGGAATAGTAGTTTCGTAACCACAAATCCGAGCCGAAAAGATAAAATATTTTAATATTATGAAATGATTAGTAATGTGGTAGAAAGATAGCATGAGAATTTTGATAAGAAAATTTTATCAATTAGGTGCTTAAATGTAGAAAGGACTAAATTGCATAAAATGTCAATTTTGAATTCTAGTAGCTATAAGGATTAAATAGCTATGGAATTCAAAACTTGAGGTCCTTAAATGGTAATTAGACCATTGATGAAAAATATGTAGATATTTTTGGTGAATCATCCATGGAAAAATTAGAAAAGGTTAAGGACTAAATTGGAAATAGAAAAATTATAAAGATGATAATAAAATTAAAATGAAATATCATCATTTTATATCATCTTCTTCAACTTAAAATCTATGGAAACCCTAGGAGAGAGAAAACAAGCTTTCCAAGCATAAATTGGTAAGTTCCTATGTCCCGTTTTTAGTAATTTTTATATTTTTGAGATCGGGAAAGCTTAATTTCACTATTTGGGGGGTTAATTTGAATAGATATCAAAGTATAGAAAATTCTCCATGGATGAACATGCTGAAATTTAAAAGTTTATGGTAGAAAATGAAAAATTTGTTGATAGATAAACAACTTTTATAAAGGGAAATTTGATGGAAATTTGATTTAGGGACTAAATTGAAAAATGATAAAACCCAAGGAAAATTCTGAAATTTTGAGAATACATGTGCTGTAAAAGTTATATTAGAATTTTGGTTAGGCTTGGAATAAGGATTAAATTGCATGAATTTCAATTTCCGAGCCTAGGGACGAAATTGGAATTAATCAAAAGTATAGGGGCAAAATGGTGCTTTTGCCTAGATTGTAAATTGAGTTCAATAGAATATAAAATGGATTGAATTGATGATTAAATTCATTTATATAGATCTAGAAGTACCAAACAAAGAGCTAGATCGAGGAAAGGAAAAGATTTCGGATTAATAGATTTTAGATACGAACAAATATCAAGGTAAGTTCGTATAACTTAAATGAGTATGGAAATGTATTGATTTGAATGTCATATTACATTGATTATGTTATATGAAATCATGTATGTGAATTACATGGATATGGCAATGAACGAAATAATACATGTTTGGAAAATTTTTGAAAAAGCGTTGAATTCCTTGAATATTGAATTCCGATGGATAAAAAGGTGATTTCCCTGATGAAACTGCATGTGTTGTAGAATGGATTTAGACCAGACATGTAATCTGAAATGAGCCTCTCGAGTATATGTTTCAATTAGGATTTAGCCTGGACTGGTAATCCTAATTGACTGGATTTAGCCTGGACTGGTAATCCGACAAAGCCCTTAGAGTATATGCAATAGCTAGAATTTAGCTTGGACTGGTAATTCTGCTGTCTGATATGTGGCTCGAGAGTGTACCTATAAGGTACTACTGGATATGAATTGATGGATAATGAAATTGTACACCTCGAGTGTACTACTTGAAATATCCATCGAAAATTCAAAGATTCAACGGATAAAGTGTATATTGTAATATGAGAAACATAATATGGAATGTGAATATAGCATGATGAGCTCATCTATGCATATTGGTATATTATGACTAACATGTTGGTTGAGTATGTGTGAATAGGTAAATTACCAAATAGTTGGAAAGCATGTTTTGTATTGTTAATATATTGAATGTAATGGTAAGCTTAATTTATGTTATACGAGCTTACTAAGCATAATATGCTTACTAGGTTTTATTTTCCTTGTTTTATAGTGCTCAAAGCTCGTGAAAGTTGGAGATTGGTCGGAGCAAATCATCACACTATCAACTTATCCTTTTAGTATAAATGAAAATCTTATTTTGTTAATGGCGTGTATAGGCTAACTAAATCAAATGATGGTGTGTAAATAATGAATGAAACTTAGCCATTGGAATGGCTAATATATATATTATGTTTTGTTATATGTTATGGTTGGACTATACTTGTATTTGGTTGGATTATACTTGTAAGTGTTGGTGCAGGAAAATGGAAAATTTAGGTGATAAATGAGGCTAGGAAATGGCCTTATTTTGTCCACACGGGTAGACACACAGGCGTGTGTCTAGGTCTGGCCGTGTGTCCCCTGCACTTTAATTTTGAGAAACAGAATGCTCAGAATTGAGCACACGGGTAGAGACACGGCCTTGAACACGGGCGTGTGTCATGGCCGTGTGAAACCTGCACCTAATTCGAATTAAATTAATTAACCACACGGCCTAGCACACGGGCGTGTGGCGTAAGTCAGAGAGCAACCTAAATTGGACACGGCTTGAGGCACGGGCGTGTCCCTTGGACCACACGGGCGTGTGAGCCCTGCACTCTAGAAAAATTTTGAAATTTTGCGAAAAAATCCTAGAGGTTCCGAATAAGTCCCAACTCGATTCTAATGCTTGTATTGGGCCTCAAGGGTCCATTTAAGGGACGTTCTTAACAATCTTGGTTAATGAATAATGATTTACATGATTTATCTGAAAATGTTCTGAAAAGTTCTGGTAACACTCTGTAACCCTGTTCCGGTGATAAATATGGGTTAGGGGTGTTACATTTATTGGTATCAGAGCTACGGTTTAGTCGATTCTCGGACTAATGTAGTAAGAATGAGTTTAGCTATACATGCCATTATATAATTGTGATAGTGTGATATCTCCTGACCATTTTTAAATGTATTTTTCCTATAGTAAATGTCTTCCAACCGAGTTAGAGCTGATCCTGAGGAAGCTGAGAGTACTGCTCAAGCTTCCATACAAAGAGCAACATCTAGTAGTAGAAGGCCCGAGTCTGAGGGCCAAGGTGATGAGGGTAAAGCTGCATTATTTCAAATGATGAATGAATGGTTTACAAAATATATAAGAACAAATCCTGCTGTTCAGCAACCTCCCCCACCTGCTCCTCAACCAATTCCCAAGATACCACAGGGTACTGAATCAGTTAGAATTGGTAAGGCTCCGGGCGATAAAATTAGAAAATATGGGGCTGAGGAATTTAGAGCTACTACAGATGATGATGCAGAAAAGGCTGAGTTTTGGCTAAAGAATACTATCTGAGTATTAGATGAATTGTCTTGTTCACCAGCCGATTGTCTGAAATGTGTGGTTTCTTTATTGAAAGACACAGCCTATTATTGGTGGAAAACTATAACTTCTGTTGTTCCGAAAGAAAATATTACATGGGAGTTCTTTCAAACAGAATTCAGAAAGAAATATATAAGTCAGAGATTCTTGGACCAGAAAAGAAAAGAATTCTTAGAACTTAAACAAGAGAACATGACGGTGTCAGAACATGAACGAGAATTTATTCGACTAAGTAAATATGCTCAAGAATGGGTTCAAACTGAGGCTGAAATGTGCAAATGATTTGAAGAAGGGCTGAATGAAGATATTAAACTGTTGATTGGTATTCTTGAAATAAGAGAATTTGCAGTACTGGCTGACCGAGCATTAAAAGCAGAAGAATTGAGCAAAGAAAAGAAACAAGCTGAAAGAGAAGCTCGGATTTCCGGTAAGATACCTATGGGAAAATCCCAATCATCTATTTTGAAGAAATTAAAGAGATACTAGGGTCGTTTTACCGCATATGTTGGATATTTTGGAAAAGAGCGGGGTTCTCAACGCTCTAACCCGAGATCATCGTCCCCATCAGTAACCAGTGTTGGAAGTGTTAGAAATCTAAAGTCCAAATGTAACTACTGCAATAAATTTCATTTTGGGGAATGTCGTCTAAAAAGTGGGGCTTGCTACCGATGTGGTTCTTTTGATCATTTTCTCAGAGATTGTCTGGAAAGAGGGGAAAAAGAGGTCGAAAAGATTCCAAAGTCGAGTAATACTGTCTCTAGAGGTAGACCACCTAGACACCCTGCAAATATTGGTGGTAGCCGAATTGCTACAAAAGATTCAACAGTTAAATCTGAAGCACAAGCACCGGCGAGAACCTATGCTATAGGTGCCAGAGAGGATGCCTATGCCCCAGACGTCATTACTGGTACATTTTCTTTACTTGGCACTGATATTATTGCTTTAATTGATCCTGGTACCACACACTCATATATATGTACAAAATTAGTAAATGTTAAAAATTTACCGGTTGAATTCACTGAATTTGTGGTGGAAGTTTCAAATCCTCTAGGTCAATGTGTGATGGTGGATAAAGTTTGTAAAGACTGTCCATTGATGGTAAAGGGTAAATGTTTCTCAGCTGATTTGATGTTACTGCCTTTCGATGAATTTGATGTGATTTTGGGAATGGACTGGTTAACCCAGCATGATGTAGTAGTGAATTGTAAACAGAAATACATTGTGTTGAAATGTCAGAATGGTGAGTTACTCCATGTTGAATCTAATAGATTAGATGGGTTGTCTAATGTGATTTCAGCAATAACAGCACAGAAATGTATTAGAAAGGGATATGATGCTTATCTTGCTTATGTGTTGGACACAAAGGTAGCTGAGTTAAAGATTCAATCAGTGCCGGTAGTGTGTGAGTTTCTAGATGTGTTTTCGGAAGAATTTCCAGGTAGTGTGTGACACACGGCCTGGTACATGGGCATGTTGTCTGGCCATGTGTCCCCTGCACTTTAATTTTGAGAAACAGAATGCTCAGAATTGAGCATACGGGTAGAGACACGGGCATGTGTCTCAGCCGTGTGGGTGACACAGCCTTGAACACGGGAGTGTGTCATGGCCGTGTGAAACTTGCACCTAATTCAAATTAAATTAATTAACCACACGACCTAGCACACGGGCGTGTGGCTTGGCCGTGTGGCGTAAGTCAGAGAGCAACCTAAATTGGACACCGCCTGAGGCACGGACGTGTCTAAGGGTCACACAGGCGTGTCCCTTGGACCACACGGGCGTGTGAGCCCTGCACTCTAGAAAAATTTTGAAATTTTGCGAAAAATTCCTAGAGGTTCCGAATAAGTCCCAACTCGATTCTAATGCTTGTATTGGGCCTCGAGGTTTCATTTAAGGGACGTTCTTAACAATCTTGGTTAATGAATAATGATTTACATGATTTATCTGAAAATTTCTGAAAAGTTCTGGTAACACTCTATAACCCTGTTCCGGTGATAAATACGGGTTAAGGGTGTTACAAAAGATGATTTCTAAATACTATATAAATATTATATAATATATACTCTTTAAATACTTTATATTAGTGGTCCAAGTTTCAAAATTGAAGCATTCATTATACTAATGAAAGCAATTGAATTAAGTATGAAAACTATAACCTTTTAAAATTTTTGCAATATATTAATGGAAATCCATAGCCAATAAATCGTGACAAATGTCACATATTTAAGTATGCTAAAATTAAATGTTATTTTGAATATATTACTTTAGTGTGTATATATATATATATATATGATAAATATGATTTGTTGGGTTATTCCAACTTTAATATTTACCATATGTTTTTTTATCATTATTTGTTAATTCTTAATTAAGTTTACCATCATTTGAATTTGAATCTGCATCATTAATATTATTAAGATTTCCTTCTTTCATGTACTTTTCGAAGTATATAGATTCATCTCAATTCACCTATAATTAAAGTTATAAAATATGCAACATGTTAATACGATCTACCTTTTTTATGCTATACTAAGGTGATGTTGTTAGTATGAGGATTTTTTTTAGAACAACAAATGTCTTCTCAGCCATATTTCGAAGCATTGAATGTGTCAAATTAAAAAGTTCGTGAGTTGTCTATGATGCTTGTGTCCGACACCATTTTCTCAAATGGGTATCATACGCCACAATATGGCGTAAGAAAACTTTTTCTATTTATATAATTAGCATTGACCTTATGATATTTAAGTTCACAATTCAAATAGTATATAGCTTTAATTATAAAAACTTACATAAACTTAATTTGGAGAAAAACTTATGCTAGCTTATATCTCTTTGTGTAATACATAAATTAAGTCAAAATAATATAATATTAATAATATTTAACCTTTATAAACATGTTTTATAAATTGTCCAAAACTTTCATAACACTTTTTATAAATAATATAATTATTTGTCATTACATTTAAAAGTTATTTTTATAAATATTATGATAAAAAAAACTATAATATTTTTTTATGGATAAGTAAATTATTTTTATAATATATAGTATGGTCACATGAATAAGTTATGCCCATAATTTTTTATAAATAAATATTTTATAAAAAATTTATAATATATAAATTATTTTTTATAAACTTTAGAAATTTGTTTAGGATTTAAATAATTTTTTTGTTATAACTTTATAAAATACATAAATTATTTTTGTAATATAATAAATTTTTTGTCATAACCATCCCAAATACTCATACATGTCATGCTTATAATATAATATTATAACTTGTATAAAAATAATTTTTAAAAAAAATTAGATTTGAGTGTAATTACTTCGGTTCTCACCCTCCCCTAAAAAATTAGAAAGTGAAATTGGGTGTTTCAATTACACCCAATTCGATAAGACCAACCAATTACAATAGTTACCTAAACATATTAACCTTGTGTAATTACAAACAATTACACCCAAATTGTAACTTTCCAAACACTAGTCAAGTAAAAACCAAAATGGTTCAAATTTCTGACATTGCAACATTTTGAATACCCTAGCAAACTAGGAAAGGCCAGATGAAAATTAAAAATTCTTGGCTCTACAGATTCTCTGTATTTGGATATAAATATATAGGTCTGCTTAAACCAATCTGATACATCCCATAATTTTTTTTAACAAAATAAAATGAAAGAATCATTTGAAACCAATGGCCAAAATGAAGCAGCAACAACAATCGGTATATGGGATTGTGGCAGCCCTTTATATGATTCATATGAATTGGTATCACTCGGTCATCTAATCGAACGGCATCTGATGAAACTGCCATATCTCGGCGGTTCAAAGAGGTTGACCACCGCTACCAGATTTTCTTATCCGTCCGATCTCACCCTTCCCACCATTGCAGCAGATAGCTACACAAGCAATGCCAGAGCTAAGGGATCTTATTCTCTAATGAATAGCCTCACAGAATTTTTGGGGACCAAATTTTGGAAGAGAAGAAGAATGTTTGGACATAAGAGGAAGAAGCCTAATAAAAAGTCCACAACATTCATCTGATATTTACAGGTAACCAAAAATTCTGGGAAAATTGTCGCTTCTGTTCATTGCTGTTTTTGAATTTCCATTTGTCTGTTACATCAAACATAAGGTTGCTTCCATCTCTTATCTTGTAATAACATGCTGGAACAGTTATGTGTTGAAAACAAATGGGTTTTAGATTATCTCATTGGTAACAGATTAAGTTTTGAGAGATTGGGACAGTGTAATTCCAATGTGGAAGTCACCCATCAACAAATCTCAATGTGGAGTGTCGTGTTGTAAGCAATTAACATAGTAATGCATGAATGGGGTCAAAGTTAAAATCATAAGCGTTACTATGTGACATCATTTATATACATCATTCGTCAACATTTCTGATTTTTTTTTTATTTTATTTATTTTCTATGTTGGTTTTATAGTCATACTTTCTAATAATATCAGTTTTCAAATTTTAATTTTAAATACAATCCACTCATCACTTGCTGGTATTTTCATTTCTAATTTAGGGTGGGTTTGGATGGGCGGTGCGTTTACCTGCAGTTAGTGTAAAAACAGCGGTGGCGGTGAGATTAGATCTCAGAACGATCTTCAGTGGCGTGAGACAAAAAGTAAAATTAAAAACGCACCGCACCGCACTCAATCGCCCATCCAAACCCACCCTTACACCTATTCCTTTAACGTTGAGCCTCTTGTTTGGGCCCGGCCATGAACCAAAAATGTTCACAACCAATTGTTCTACACTTTCCTTTCCCTCTTTGGTTTTTCACTATTCCAACATTGCCACTTTCTATAGGTTGCTTGAAAGCTATCATTTGGTGTTTTCTTTCCTAAGTTTTCTAAATACAATTATTGACTAAAACATTATTTTTTATTAGTGTTGACATAACTATTTATTTTATATGTTAAGTTAACAAATAATTTAAAAATTATAGAAATATTCAAGAAAATAAAAAATTCAAAATTCACAAAAATTATAAAAAGTTCAAAAAAAATAACAAGGAGTACATGTGGACTAACATGTTTAATAATTTAACATTTTAGTTAGTATTTCAGATAAAAAAAACACAAGTAAACTCTGATCAAATTTATCTAAAAAATAGAAAGTCAAATGGACAAAAATATATAAATATTGAGGGCTAAAATTTACAGGTTTTCTATTATGAAGATGTAGATTGTTAAATGAGCATATGTTCATTTACATGATGAATTCATGGAGTAGTATTTTAGTAAAGTTTTACATGATTGAACTCGGAATTTAACACTATCGAGTCCAAGTTTGAGATTCGAACTTCTACTATCTACGATATTTTACTTGAATCTTCAAAAACAATGTAATTAAAGCAAATATCTTTTCACATCTGATCTACAAAAGACAATGCCTTGACACCTTCAACTGCTTGCATCGTATTATTCGTTCAAATGTTGACTCAAAATCCCTAAAAGGGTTCTTTCAAAATTATAAAGTAAGATCTATAATATAACTGGTAATTACAAAAAAGCCAAATGAATTAACACAGATGATTGCAGCAGACTTTGGGAGATTCTCATTTTTTGGATACAATCGTTGCATAAGCTCGAAAACCATCTAACAGGGGGGTAGATTACACAACTTACTTGATAGCTTTAAAGTTTCCCGACCAACCAACTGCTTCGCTGGCCGAAGAAACTGACACAGTGTAATGAAACCATGAAACTAGGGCTGTGATGGAGTAGGAGATGTTGGTGGCTTCAAATCTGGATACTGCAACCATAAAAAAAGGAAACAATGCCAAATGTAAGCATTTTTTTTTCCTTTGTGCATGAAACTGTAGGAAAGGGGAAAAATAAACAACAGGTTCTAGTACTTTGTAAAATACTATAAGATGAAACAAGGAATTCATGGAGTAATAAAAGTGAGACATTACCGAAGGATATGGTGAAAGTGGTTTAGGATATCCAGAGTTTCCATCTGTTTTGGGAACTGAATTAATTAGAGAAGGGGTTTCTGCTGCTGCTTTTACTTTTGGCTCCGGTTTTGCCTCTGGAGGTGAAAGAATAGCTTTGCTAGTGGCGGGCTGTGATGGAGTAGGCGATGTTGGAGGCTTCAAATCTGGATACTGCCACCATAAATAATGGAAACATAAGCATTTTTCAATTTCTAATACAAGCACATACAACAGCATATGGAGTGATAAAAAGTGACATTACAGAAGCATATGGTGAAAGTGGTCTTGAAAATCCAGTGATTCCATCTGCCTTGGGTACTGTTTCGGGAACTGAATTTGTTTGAGGAGGGGCTCCTGCCACTGCTTCGACTTTGGGTTCGGGTTTTGCCTCCATAGGTGCTGGAAGAGCCTTGCTAGTGGTAGTTGTTGGTAAAAGGGCTGCTCCAATTTGCTGAGTTCACAGGCAAATACAAAAAATAGAGAAATTAGTCATGCAAGATAAAAATAGCATACAAATAATAACCAAGGTCTATATCAAGGTTGGATACCTTTACATCATCGACAAGTTCCTTAGGAGCCACCTTCGTGTTTAAGAATTCATCAACTTGTTTAAGTGTTTGCTTTCGGTTCTGTTACAAATAGCAGAGTAGAAAGTCAAACCATTATGTTTTGGCCTTACGGAACTAGAGACATAAGTTAAGTGACACATTCCATATTTGTTCATAACCATATCATTTTGTATGAGCTTAAGCATTTAGAACAAACAGTCACTGGATGAGTGTACTGTTGCTTATTGGACCATGCAATGCTCATTCTTTGCTCATCTTGCACTTACTTTCTACACAGAGCTTAGGCTTTTAGGACATTTGATTATCCAATTTAATATAAAGTGGAGACTTACCTCTGCATACAGGAATTTCTTGCTTACAAGCTGCACAATAGCAGCTGAGCCTAAAAGTTGAAGGATCGTTTCTATCTGCAGAAGATATGGCAAACCCACAATTTGAGTTGTTTCGAGGTGTGTGTATATATATATAATCAGAGGTACTGTACTAAAAGGACTCAAAAACCTAACCTCTGAAAAAGCCAGAAGGCCTAACCCTGCAGCTGCAGCAATCCCTACAGTAACAGAAAGGCCATCTGATCCCTCCTGCAGATTATTACAACCATTTATCATATAGAAGAAAACTAATAAGAAAGGCTGAAGAACTTTCCAACAAAATCAATTCAAGATCTAGAAAAGTCTCTCTATGACATCAAAATCTTAGAAGTGAATAAGCAATTAGGAGATGAAGATAGGTACTCCGAAGGCCTCGGCGAATGCTTCTGTCAAATTGCTAAGGTCAAGACCTTTCTTTGGTTGTATCCAGGGAAGACCACTGTTCTGCAAAATTGAAACCAGTCTCAAAAGATGCAATTGCTAAATTTAGAAAAAATGGAGAAAGAAACAAAAAAAAAAAAGATTTAGAACAGCACATACCACCCATCCCCGTGGTCCTTCAGCACCATCTTTGACTGCATAAGCAGCTTTGAATCCATTTGCAGTGACCAACTCCGCAACCAGTTCGGAATTCCCATCAAATCTGGCTTTCAACACAAATTTAAAGCAATATTAGAAGATGAATCAAATGAAAGTTCTAATTTCATCTTTCCTACAAACAAAATGCATATAGTTACAAATAAAATATTTGTCAGCCAATGCTTACATATGTTTAAAGGACACATTTCAACAGTTTAGAACGTATAGACTATCAATTTAGAAACCTTCAACCCTTGGAACAAAATGCAGTTAATTTATGGGTTAGGATCAATTAAGAAAGAAGCAATGGCCATATTATATTGTGTAGCTTAAGGCCAATGAGCCTCCATATAGGCATATACATTTCTACATTCTTCCTCCACAACCAACACACAAACCATTTAATCTCAGATACAGTGATACAATCATCAATAAGAGTGGATCCTTAACTAGAAACGAAGGTTTCATAGACAATGCTGGGAATTCATATATGAACAAATATATACAAAGCATAGGGTTTTCAGAAGCTTACTTGTCTATAATGAATAAGGTAGTATTTTCAGGTTCCTTGAATTTCAAAGACAGTTTTGTCAAGAACCCTGGTTTATCTTCACCATTGTAGGCAATTGGCACCGGTTTCTTCCCAAATCCCTTAATGTCAGGGCTACCAACATCTCTAGACTCCTTGAGAGGCCTTATGTCCAGCAACTGAGCAGTGGCATCGTCACCTAGCTTGGCGTAAGCACTCCTTGCAGATTCAACTCCCCATGGCTTTGGATTCTTTAACAGCTGAGACAAAATCAAAGGAACTGCTAAAGCAACGGTGCCACCAGCTACAACCGTGGGATTCTCAGTTACAAAACTGACAACGTTATCAAGGATCCCATTTGGGTCAAAATCAACAGACGAGGAGGATCCCGTAGTCTGCTGTAGGGCTTCCTCGTATGACAAGGCTTTAGCGAAACCATTGGGGAGAAGTGATGACAGTAGCAGTAAACCCCCATGCAAGGTTCTTGACAAACACTGGTGCAAAGCTGGTTGGGTCTTAATAAAAGCTGGGGAGTTGGGTAGTTTGAGTGGTGAAGCAATGGGGAGCAATGGTGCTTTTCTGGTCTCGGTTCTTGTCTCAGAAAGAACTGAGAGAGGTGTCAAACTTGGAGTTGCTGCATTGAGGGTCCTCATTTGCATAATTTTTATGCAAAGAGATGGGTGTCAAATGTATGATGGAAAGGCTTGAACCATCAACAATGGAGGATTTTTGTTGGAATTGATTGGATGACAACAAGGCTCAGAGACCCTTAGCTTTGGAAGGTGCACTTTGAATGATGAAATGGTGGTGAGGTGGAATGAGATATGAGATCTCTGCCACTCATTGCATGACACGTTGGAAGTGAGATGAGAGGCTTTTTGATCATGTCTTTAGGACTGTTCCTCATCTCAGCTCATTTGTGTGGCTAATAATTGTCTGCACAAATTCAATAGTGCATCTAAACTATAGTACCTTCCTTTTTATACAGCAAAAACGTTATACTTAATTATCTTTAATTTACCATTTAATTTGGTATTTTAGTTTGAATTTTTTTTATTGTAATATACGTTTTTTTTTGTCTATATGATAACTACATTTGACAAAAATTATATATATTTAGGTACATGAAGGTAACAATATTAACTTTTTAGTTTTTAATTCAAGTTTTGAAATTGATTTTATAAAAATTCTTAGCTAATAATATTAACAATTAACTTTCATCATATCAATCCTAAACCTGAATTAATTCACATTAATTAGATTGTATTTGACAAATTAAATGAAAAATTAAATAAATTCACAATTAACACTACATTTATTCTATTAACAAAATCATAAAAAATTCAAACCTAATACTATTAGCAATTAACTTTCATTAAATGAATCCTAAAATCCAAATTAGACACTAAAAAAGTTAGCATTGTAACCTTTGGGTATAAAAAATATAACTTTGGTCAAATATAGATATCAAATTAGACCAAAATGCAACACAGGTACCACATTAAAAAAAATTATCAAATTCAAGTACCAAAGGTACCACACTAAAAGAAATTATCAAATTCAAGTACCAAATAATATATTAAACCTTAGAAAAAGAGATAAAGTCCTGATTTTGATAATTTTTCTCTACTTAGTCTTTGAATTATTTTTGTTAATCCTCAAACTTAACAACTTTTTCAATTTTATTCATTCGACACATTTGATATTGTATCATCATATTATCACTTAAAAATTATAATTTTATAAAATATTTAAACGATGATGTGATGTAATATTAGAGTGCCATATCATTATATAAATCAAAATTTAAAAAAAAATTGTCAGTTGAAGCTGATTTTTTTTTCCAGATACTAAATCTTACCTAATTTCTTAGAAAAAAATAATAATAGAACCAAGTTAAAAGTGCTAACCAAAGTTTAGGGCGTGAAACATGACACTCAACTTGGACCAAGTCTATCAAATTTTGCTCATGAATTAAGATGGGGATCTTGTGCTACCATCATGTGAGCTTGCGCCAAGCCTGGGCTTTCTTCCTCCGATCAAGCTTCTGCATCAACAATGTTATATATATAGTATTTTAATATATCGTTTAGGGTTTTTTCAATATATTTTTCTTCTATATAAGATTATACCATATTTTAGTATATCATTTCGATTTTATTTGTAAAACACGACAATACTGATCTCTTTGATTTCATTTGCTTTTTTGCAAGAATGGCATACTCCTATACTTTAAATTGATAGCCCTCCCAAAACCATTTAACGTTATCTATAGCGTCTCCTGCAATCAAATTGTTTTTGTAAAGAGATATGACCTAACTATACATATTATACCTTCATATTGGAGGGAATCATTTCAGAAAATAAAAACAAGAGAGGAAGAGGATTTGATTGGTGTCATTTTCCGCCCAAGATAGCGGCAGTGAGCGGAGGACCACGATGACTCACGGCGGCAATGGATGAAAGGAAGAAAAAGGTTGAAGGGGTAAAAGAGAGGTTCTTTTTGTTGGCATTGTTGGCCGTAGTGGACCATCGACAGCGGTTGAAAGAGCAGCGGTCTCTAGGGTTTCTTGGGAAGGAAAAAAAGGCTAAATTAGGCAAAAATGTCAATTTTAAAAATTAATTGAGTATTTAGGTCAATTTGTAACATATTTACCGGAATAGGCTAGTCTTGGAGAAAGGGGGAAACGCGTCCAGCTGGACGCTTTTTCACCCAACGGTAACCTCCCCCAACAGTCCAATTGCCAACAACCATAAAAAACGACTAGTTTTTATTTCTATATAAACCCAAATATTTTCCTTATTTTTTCATTCAAATCCATTTCTATCAATTCTCTTAATTCTCTCAAATCTTTCATGAATTTAATTCTAAAATTTTAATTAAAATTCTCTTAAGTTCTTGATTTAATTCTGTTTTTTTATTCGTTTTAATTCAATTTTGGAATGACAAATACTCTTATTCGTTTCGATGACAACCACATTTCCGCGATTCAACTGTAAATGGTAAGAAAATATTTTTAATTTTTATAATTTTATTTCAGTTCATTATTAAGTTGTTAAAAAGATTAAAATTTATTTATTTTTTGTTTTTTTATAATTACGCCGAAGATCATATTTTGGAGACGTGTATGCAAAATCTATCTACAAGATTGTCGCATATGATTGAATCCTATTTAGAAGTTGTGGGATTCTTGCACGTGTCTCGTATGCTTAGGGGTGTAAATTGGACCCTATACTTATCAGTGTGTTAGTGGAAAGATGGAGACCCAAGACACATATTCCATCTTCCATGCGGTGAGTGTACAATCATACTCGAGGACGTTCAATTATAGCTCAATTTAGGGGTGGATGGGCCAGTTGTTATGGGATCAGTGGTCGTTGGCGATTGGAGTGACACTTGCGAGTAATTGTTCGGCAAGGTGCTGAAAAAGTTTTTCGGTGACCGGATAGAGATGAAATGGTTGCAAGAAAATTTCTAAAATCTCCACGAGAGTTCAAGTCCCGTTGAAAGAGAACAACACACCCGAGCGTACATCTTGAGGTTAATCGGAGGTGTTCTAATGCTCGATAAATCTCAAACTCTTGCACCTTTCAGGTGGTTGCTACAACTCGTCGACTTAAAAAAAGCGTGCTGACTTAGTTTGGTTTAGTCGTGTTGGCGACATTGTACCAAGAGATGTGTCAGACGACACAACCACAAAAAATAAAAATAAAAATGGTGGTTGTGTACTCCTACAGTCATGGGCATGGATCTAGCTACCATTTTTACGTCCCCGAGCCAACTACCCTTATACTTTCCCATTCGTAACAAGGTAAAATTAATTCCATAATATAATTATCATAATATTATTTAATTAAGCTAATTTTTGAAAAAAAAATATTTGAATAGGTGGAACCATGACCCGATTTATGTGGGACTACCGGAGGAGCTCGAAGATATTTGACTACTGTTAGATCAACGATCGAAAGCTGAAGTTAGTTTTTTAAAATTTTTAATTATGTAATATTTATGTAAGGATTCAAAGTTAATATTAAGTAGATAATAAACTCTATTATTTCATACTATAGTTTGAATGGATCCTGTCTGAATTATTGTTCAATCCCAATATTTGACACGTGAAGGTGTCATTGATAGTTTACACCACAGGGCAGATGCATGAATCTGATCGAGTGATGCGACAATTCGAGTTTAGGTAAACTATTCCGCCGCCACTCCAAGACATCGGAGCATTGCACAAGGTCAACTTGCGGGGGAAAACCGATGAAGATTGGCCTAAATATCACAAGCAATATATCAACATTTGGGAGCATAGGTATGATTTCTTACCTATCTGTGAACCAATTGTTGCTTGGGAATTGGCGACCGATTCGGAGTACATGTCATGGTTGAGACACCACGGCAAGCCATATCTACTGCCGGAGGAGGCGAGGGTTAGGCGATGTTGTCCAAGAAGGCTACAACGATCGCACCAGAATCCAAGGTGTGGAACAGGTGCCGAGATGAGTTCATCATCTGCTCCAACCCAATAAGAGGCACAGATGGCTGCACCTGTAACAACCCTATTTTCAGCGGTACCGAAAATAGTAGTTTTGAAATCTCGTTTTCCAATGATTGAGTTCATAAATTTTAATTATTAATATTTACGAGGTTATTACAATATTATACTAAATTATGGTCTAATAATTTTGGTTATGTGGAAGTTAGTCAATGTACAATTGATATGATCCTAAAGTCAGCGGTTTTGGAAAATGAGGTTTTGGGACCTCATTTTTGCAAACCAAGCTCGTAAATATTTCTATTATATATTTACAAAGTTCATATATAGGTGAATTGAATTTTGGTCTGAAAATTTTAGTGATTTGATAGTTAATTAAGGTATAAGGACTAAATCGTAAAAATTGTAAAAGTTAACCGCTATTGATTTTTAATTATTAAAAGGGCTTGAGTGATAATTAACCAAGGTTTATATTGGAAATCAACCCATTTTAGCATGTGAGTGCACGGTTTAAAGGGATTTTAATTAATAATGTTAACATTTTTTCAAATATTAATATATGTATAAGATATTATTAGTAAAACAAATAAGTACGAGGTGGAAGGTGAGAGAAAACATTATCTCATCTTCATCCTTTCCATCGAAACCTCCATTGAAGAAAACTCTCTTAGGGCTCAAGCATTTAACTTTGCATGGTGAGCTTATATCAACCCATTTTTCATGAATTTTATATTTTTGAGATCGTTGTGACGCTAACTCGGGTGTTAGTTTTTGATATTGTTAAAGATCTTAAATGTTACCATTAATGAACTTTGGATTTTTTGATGCTATTATATTAGTGGTTAAACTTGGAGATGAAATAGGGACTAAATTGTAGAGTGAAATTTGTTAATTTTGAATTTATGGACTAAAATGTAAATATTGAAATTAATATGAAATTTCTGTAATTATTGAATTTAGAGGACTGTACAAGGATGAAATTGAAATCAAAATGAAAAAATGTGGCTTAAATGTGAAAATTTCGGTCTTAGGGACTAAATTGAATAAAATCTAAAAATTTAGGGGAATACAAAAAATGAAATTAAGTTGATACATGCTTAATATATTATGTTATAAGATGTTTAGAATTGATAATTTGTAATGAATTATTATAGATTGGGATTTGGATCAATTGGATAATAATTGAGAATAGGAGAAATTACAAATTAGTCCTCAACTTCTCGTTGGTTGTTGTTTTCTAGGTAAGTTCAGATGGAACTTACTGTATTCTATTATTATATTTGAATTGTTTGTTTATACCTATTAATTTTTTATATATACAAGTGTAATTTTTATTAATATGACATCTATCAGACTAAATTGTAAGATAAGATATTTAAATGATAATAGTGAATAAATGAGTAGTATTGATTGATCGAAGTTGTGATACAATTGAATGATATGTATATGACGACAGTACATGGTTTAAAATGTATTTTGATTGCTTTTTGAAATAGAAGGCGTATATATGGCTATAGATATTGAATTAGTATGAATACAATAATAGTACCGTATGAATGAAACGTTATGTGAAACGATGATATGTATAGAATGGTGATACAAAGATTAAAATGTTATTAAGACAGTGTTAAGGCCCGTGTGAACTTAGTGAATAACTAGGATACAAATGACATGTCATTAGAATTTAATTATAGCAGGCACTATGTGCCGGAGTTTATAATTTATCAGATACTATGTACCGATGTTTATATTGTATCAGGCACTATGTGTCAGTATTTATAATTTATCAGGTACTATGTACCAATGTTTATATTGTATCAAGCACTATGTGACAGTGTTTATAGTTTATCATGTACTATGTACCGGTGTTTATATTGTATCAGGCACTATATGCCGGTGTTTATAATTTATCAGGTACTATGTACCGATGATGGATACCTTACCGATGGCTGAGATTCAACATGTGTTGTAGATTTTCCACAGCTCGTGTGAACAGTATCGAGTACGGGTTAATGCAAAAAATTTATAACTTGTGTGAGAAATCTTATCCCGTGTATCCAAAGTAAACTTGCTATAGTTCTCCGGGCAAAAATAGTAAGTAAACGATTCCAAAATGAATAGAAAGATTAATTGTGAAACTGGTTATTACACGTATGAATTGTTTGTGAATAAAAAAATGAATGAATTAATTTTTAATGTTTCAAAACGAGCATGATTGAATGTGCTATGAAAGAGAACTTAAGTATATGTGTTATAAATTGAGGATGAATTGGATATTATATGCTTTGCTATATTAAATCGTTGAATAAGTATTTGTGATTTGCATTAATAGTTCTTGATGTATAAATAGACTAACCTATTGGTTGTTTTTGTGGAAATGTATACAGAAGTACAAGGAAGACAAGGACGCCATAATAATTACCAAATTGATTTAATAGTTTAATTTAGTTTAAGGTCAAGGTATGTTGTCTAAATTTCATACGAGCTTACTAAGTAGTCGTAATGCTTATCTTGTTTGCTTTTTTGTCTCTGAATAGGTTAATTTGTGGAACGCGTCGATCGGATCAACTCGGAGCTTACACTATCTAGCCTCTGATTCGATAGTCTTTTATTTTGTTACAGATTCGGTTATGTGTCCTGTATTTAGGGTTGTATTTTTGTTTAAATTATCTTGGATGTTCATGATCTTGGTTTAATGGTGTTGATGATGTTGGATGATTTGGTATTTTTATAAGATATGTATGTGGCAAGTGAATAACCATATTTGTGACAAGTGAATGACTAGGTCCTAATGTTCCACAGGTTAATATAACTAGTTTGGATTGATAAGTTTGTTTGGCTTTGAATCTGATTTGGTGGTATAAGTTTTGATATATGGAAATGATATTAAAAAATGGCGTTAAATGGTAAGTCTATGTTTATAGGTTTGGGTGTGAATATGTGTTCTTGAGTTTTAAGAGATAATTTTGTAAAGTTGTTGAAATGGTTTATATGTCATATTAGTTTTGAAAGGTTATATTGTATGTCTTGAAAACATGAATGTTATATGTGTGTGTGGTTAAAGTGTTCATAATTTTGAAGTAACAAAGAGGTCGATTTTAGATAATGCTTGGATGAAATTTTAACGCATGTATGTTAAATGATAGTAGCTATGTTTGAAGCCTAAATGGTTAAGTTTGGTATGAAACAAAGTGAGGTCAATGAAGTGAGATTTTGACAAGTTATTTTGATAAATTGAAAGTTGTAACATAAGCTTATATGCCTATTTGAATTGGATGAATGGTTTGAAAGTTTCTTAGATCTTCATTATGATGGTGCCAATGTGGCATATTGGAGGGAGGAGTTACAAGTTGTATTTTTGGCATGGAAAGTGTATGTTTGAACAAGTATTTGTGTTGGCTAAATGTGCATTTTAGGTCCCTTTGAATGGTTTAATTGAGCTATGCATGTAGTGACTTATTTTTACACCACACGATTTGACACACGGCCATGTGTCACACACAGGCTAGTAACACGGCCGTGTGCTCTTTAGAAATTAAGAAGTATATGTATCACACGGTTTCAGTCTGTCACATGGCCGTGTGATTTTTTTATGAAATTTCAAATTTGATCCACATGGTTTAGTGAGTTACATAGCCTAGACACACAATCGTGTGACCCCTGTGTTGCATAATTTCCTTTATATTTTTAAAATATAACGATTTGATCCCTATGTGTTTTCGGGTCAATTTTTGAGCTTTTGTAAGCTCAATTAAGGTTCAGATTTAATTGTATTTCATAATATTTGAATGTTTATGACATGATTGATTATTAGAAGGTTTTATTTATGATATAATTGATCTGTAATTTCAAAAATGTTGCAAATTAGTCCTAGTTAATTTTTAGGTTGATACTAGTGAATACATAAGCTTGTATAAGGCCCGAGAAAGATTTATATTGGGTGATTATGCATTGAAATGATTATGATTGTATGATTCATGTATAATTTTAATGTTAATTGTGTATTTATGAATAAATTCCATGTTTATTTGAAATAATTGATGTGAATTGAATGTGTTTTGTTTCGGTTTTAACTGTAGCACTCTATAGCTCAGGTTTTGCAACCGGACATATAAGGGGTTTTACATTTAGTGGTATTAAAGCTACGGTTTAGTCGACTCTAAGACTGAACATAACCTGTGTTGAATGTAGAAACACATGCCTCATTAATGTGGGATAGTGTGATGTAGTATGATCCGACCTGACTGTTAGCTGAGTTTAAATTATGTAGTATCAGATGAGGTAAATGGTAATGTTTTCGCTTCCAATCAAGGAGCTAGTTATAGTGTGTCATTCCGCAGAGGTCGAATAGTGAAACAAGAGGTTTTTTCTTTTAAAAGATAAACTAATAATTCTTAAAGTTATGCGAGTTAATCTTGTGACTCTACGACCTCCACCACCGATGGTACCTTCCAAAGCATTCTTTTGTCCTCAAAATCTGGTAAGTGTTCACAAACCTCTAGTTAATAAGATTCTGAAACATGGAGCTGAATAATTCAGGGATGAAACTGATGATGATCCGGCCATAATTGAATTTTGTTGGAAAATACTCAACAAGCTTTGATGAAATAGTATGTTCTTCTGAAGACAGCCTAAAGCACTATGTCAAGAGTAAATGAAAATTGTTGAAACCCAAAAACTCGAAAAAATGCGAAGCAACTTGACAAACTTCGTTTTAGGTGTTCTCGATTTCTAAAAATCATGAAATTTAAATTTGAGCCTCCTCAAATAATTTAGATTTGATATAGAAAGTCTCGGCACAAAATTCAACCCACATGATTTTTTTATTTTTTCTTTTCTTTTCGTATTTTCTTTTTTCTATACTTTATCGATCACTTTTTTTCGTGGGAAATATTTTTTTTATATTGTAATACAGTGCCAAGAATCAGTATATAAAATTTCAGAGCAATTGAAAAGCGTTTAGCCACTCAAAAATAGTTTTTCCAAAAAAAATTTCTGGGTAAAAACTGCTTATAGATTGTTTTGCAATGGAAATCAATTCAGAAATCAACCATAAACACCAAAAATGCCCAAATCTGATACCAAATGATAAGGAATGAAGCAGATGAATGTGGAAGCGGATCGTAAGTTTTGTCAAAGTCGCGGATTTGACTTAGGGCTTTAGACATTCGGAAAGAAACTTGGATTTTTGACATAACTTGAAACGCAATCAAATCCAAGTTAGATAAAACAATTAAAATAAACAACTAAGATAATTAAAATAGAATAATAAATCTACGATTAAAACAATAATTAAGATAGAATGTGGTATGTAGAAGTCCTAAGAAGCCTTGGAAACACGAAGAATCCACAACCCCCTTCAAACGGCTCTAATTTCCCCTCCAAGAAAGAAAACTTGGTAAGAAAAAGTTTGAAGATAATCCCCACAATCTAAAAAGATTGTTAAAACTCTTCTAAAAGAAACTCAATAGAAATTATTGAAAAGAAAAATTCAAAGAGTATTTATTAACTCAAGAGAGAAGTTGAACAATAATGAATTGAATGATTTGTGTACAATGCAAAAGCCTATATATAGTAAACTTTATTATTGACATAAAACTCCTAAATAACTTAAACTACTTAATAATTATTAAAAATTTGGAATAATAAAATAATAAAAGAATAAGAGTTGATAAATACAATATTAAACTCATATATAATAAAAATTAAGCCCAAAATCTAAATCCAAAATGATTTAAACTCGAATTAAAAGCTTGAAACTCGTAATTCCCGTCATAATCATGTCCAAAAATTTTGTTCGCGCAATCTTTATTAAAATGATCATAACTTGAGCTCAAAAAATCGAGTGATTCAAAGTGTGTTTCGAAGCTAACAGATAGCTCTTTGAACTCCATGAGACATCTCAGCCCAGAAATGTCAGGATCCCATCCAAAAAGTCGTCGCAAGTCTATTGATTTCCCAAGCTTGAAAATTGGCAGCTTCGGTGAATGGAATTTAATAAATTTCACCCCATCTATGCATGTATCAAAAGCTTACTACTATTTTCAAATATTTTTTTAAGACATATTCCAAGAATTCTAATTATTTGCTGAGTTCTCAATGAACTCACCCACTCCTTTTTTAGTCCTTCTCAGGTAAGTAGGTCGCAGATGGAATAGGCACGGTTGATGATGGGGCAAGGATGTTCCTGAGCAGATATCGGTGAACCTGGGTTAACGACAATGAGAATTTTGTTAAGGGTTTTAGATATGTTTATGATTTCGAGACTCTAACAATGTTATTTAAAGATTGGTTATTTTATTCTGTTTAGTTTTCTAGTTTACTGTGAACCATGTTTTAAATACTTGATATTACATAAATAAAGCCGATGTTTTTTATGCATAAGAATTTTGCATTTATGTATGTCTAATTTAGATTTATAATTTAACTCTATTGCGTACTCTATATGTTGTGTGCCATAATTACATGCAAAACCCTGTAATAATTGATATATTTATATGAGTGCCCCTAACTCAATGAACCTAAAGATGCATGTGATCTCGTGTAAGTATTGCGGTCCTTAATTACATGCATACCCTGGAATGTTGGTATTATTACTTGCGAACCACTAGTAAAATATGCGAACCATTGTATGTTTGCATGCGAACTCATAAACGTGTAAACCTTTATGCTACGTGTTTTCATGCAAAGTCTTTTATGTATGCGAGCCTATCTATTGTACTGAACTGCAAACTCTTAAGTATAATGTTTTGAGGCTTGTGAACCTGCTTATGTTGTTTATGAAGCTCGCACGTCTGCTTATTGTTTCTATTGCTGAGTTTTGAGCTAGAGAAACTTTTGCTAAGACTAAGTGGTCTGTTGGAGGTTAGGTTGGGAGTTAACGGAGAGTTACTTTGGTGGCTAATATAGCTCGCCAAGTCCTGGTCGAAACTTCTAGGCCAAGTTTGGGGTGTTATATATGGTCGTACATCTTGTAACCCATGTTTAATGTCCTGGCGGACTACCTCGTATTTATTGTCCCGCGGACTCTATTGGTTGCCATAGCCGAGCTATGGTATTACACCTTATAGATCTTTGAGGTGTCGTCCCGAAGAACTTAATAACTATTTCCACGGTGTTGCCCCGAATAACCTTACTGACGTTGCAGTGTCGCTCTATAGAGTCGCTAGACCGTCATCACAGTGTCGCTCTAGCAAGCAAGTCGATAACATTCTACATTGCCACCCAAACTCCCTTGGTCCCCATTTTGGTTTGCCCATTCCTTAAATACACCAATTAATCATACCTTCATCTACCCCGTTAAGATAAATACCTTCTTACCCCTCATACATTATATACATGTATTTCATGAAATTCATGATGCTAGCTATTTCAACATACAATACGTCATTCTTCTATTCGTTCAATCATAACTAAGTAATATCTAGCAAACAAATTTGCAAGAGTGTTCAAACTCACAATATCATGCATACATAGCTTACTCATCTTCCATGTTCATGCACAATCATGGTATTAGACACAACTCAGAGCAGACACAGATGTAATTCAAGTAAACGACACTACATCATCAATTACCCAAAAGTAGAGTGTAATAGCCTGTTTTTCAATGGTACCAAAAACAAAGGTTTCAAAACTCTATATTCCAATGATCAAATCAGTAAATATTATTTAATAATATTTACGAGTTTATTATAGTTTTTTTATTGAATTTTGATCTGATAATTTTTGCTAATTGGACAATTAGCTAAGTACAAGTGGTTTGACCCTGAAGTCAAGTGGTTTTGAAAAATGAGGTATTGGGACATCGTTTCCATAAATTGAGCTCGTAAATATTTAATAAAAATATTTACGGAGTTTTTGTATAGGTTATATTAAATTTAGGTCTAGTAATTTAGTCGATTGAATGGTTAATTATGGTAAAATGACTAAATCGTAAAAACCGCAAAAATCAATCGCTATGAATTTTGGCATAATGCCAAAAATAGCCCCTAATGTTTGGTTGTTTGGTCACTTTGTCCCTTTATGTTTTTTTTTGGAGCACTTTAACACCTAACATTTTTTTGGTCAAATTGATATGTTTTTAACGGAGCTGCTAACGTGGCCGTTAGTTGACTAACGGCCAACACTAACCGTTAACGTGGCAGTCTAAATGTAATTAAATGCTGATGTGACACTATTTTATCTTATATGCCATGTTAGCAAATGATTTTAAATTTATGTTAAAATCATCATCAGCAGCAGCATTTCTTCTTCTCCATTTTTCATCTCCATCGTTCATCATCATCACCGTCTCCATTGTGAAGCTTCCAGAATACATGTTCCCCTAATTTAATGACTTTAAATCCTGCAACATTGAAGCATGTTTCCCAACAGAATCCTGCAACAAAAACAAGTTACAACCCTCATTATCTTCAACTTCGATTTGGTTGTTTTTATTTTTAAAATGCTCATTCCATATTGTTTTTAAAAGGCCTTCGCATTATCTTCAACAAAAGTAAAAGCTTAATACAAATTGTTATGCATCTGAATTAATTGAGTAAATAGCTCATTTTTTATTATACAGACACCAAGAGCTCCTATGAACCAGAATTTAATGAACTACAGAATTTTGTTTCCTTGCTTATTTTTCAACTGCATTGAAAAAAAACTAAAACATAATGTACTAGTCTTAAATCAATTGAAGCTTAAACTAGTTGGTCTCAGCTAAATTTTTCTTACAAACAAGTCTCCACAAAAAAACTCCAAAAGATTAATTTTTTTTTTTTTTTTTAAACATTACAAAGCAACGAAAGATTTACCAATAGTTGAGAACCAAGCGGTGTCAATAACACAACGTTGCTGCAAAATAGAGCAAAATCCAACGGTGTTCTTGTTAAGATCATTGCCTAGGACGCAGCATGTTTCCTCAACTTCGATTTGGTTGTTTTTGTTTTAAAAGGACTCCATTATCTTCGTCGCCATTAAAGCTCACTTGCAAAAAAAAAAAAACTAAAAAAAAAGCTCGAACTTGTCGTAATCAAGAGAATGGGTTTTTTATTTTGATTCAAACCCAGATGAGGAAATTTGTTTTCTCTCTCATTTTCCCACTCCCTTTCTTGGAATCTTTCTTGAACGACAGCAACGAACATGTGAAGATGAAGCGAAGATTTCATATACATTTCAGAGCCGAAATTGGCTCGTACTGTCTCTTTTTTATCTTGATCAGAGTCTATTTAAACTCAAAGATAAAAAATTCAAGAAATAAAAGCAGATATAGAACTTGATTGCATTAATGCAAAGACATTTTATTTTTTTTGCATATTTCTCTCCAGCTAAATGCCTTTGATTGATTTGTTTTCCCTTTAAACAAATGAATGATGGAGAGAAACAATGGATAAGAACAAACGGTGATGATGACGATTTTAAAATAATTTTAAAATCATTTATTGATGTGGTATATAAGATAAAATAGTGTCACGTCAGAATTTAATTACATTTGGACCACTACGTCAACGATTAGTGTTGATCGTTAGTTAACTAGCAGCCACATCAGCATCTCCATTAAAAACAGATAAATTTGACCAAAAAAATGTTAGATGCTAAAGTGTTCAAAATAAAAAACATAAAGGGCCAAAGTGACCAAACAACTAAATGTTAGGGACTATTTTTGGCATTATGCCATAAATTTTTTCTTTGTCAAAAGGTTTAAAAAGCAAATAGTAAGGACTTAAAGTGGTAATTAGCCATATTTTTCATATGGTGGACGGTTGCTAAGTGGGAGTTAAGTTATTTATATATTAAAACTATTAATTAAATTATTATTAAATGTTAAAACATAAAAACATGAATAAAGTGGATGTCTTCTTCATTTTCTCTTCTTTCCCACCATTCCACCATTGCTAAGGAAGCTTCAACTTTCGACCAAACGTATCCTCTTGCATGTAGGTCCAATTTAGGTCTATTTTTCATAAATTTTATATTTTTGAGATCGTTTCAACTAGGTTCCAACTATCCCGTATCTCCATTTTCAAAACTGTTAAAGTTTTAAAATGTTTTCATTGATGAAAATTGAAGCTTTTGATGTTAAACGGTGTGTTTGTGAGCTTAGTTATGAATATGGACCAATTTGTTAAGTAAATTTTATTAGTTTTGTGTATAAGAACCAAATTGTAATAATGTAAAAATTGTCATGAAATTTCTGAAAATTATATTTTTAGAGGGTTGTACAGTGATGGACTTATAATTAGATTGAAAATCAAAGTTTGAATTTGAAAGATATAATAGTTTCGGTTTTAGGGACTAAATTGAATAAAATGTAAAAATTTAGGACACATTTGAAAAATGAAATTTAAATTAATTTATGATTATTATAGGCTGTTTTGAGATGTTTGTAATTGATTAATTGAATTAAATCATATTATTGATCGGGATTTGAAACAATCGAAAGATAAAATCGAAAAAAGGAAAAATTACCTAAAAGTCCTTGGTGTCGTATTCGTTGCCGATTTTGATTAGGTAAGTTTCGTATGAGACTTAATTTTTTAATGATTGTTTATTATTGTACTATTTAATCGTTTGATAGTTAATTGTTGTAATACAATAACTGTTGGCATTAAAAGAACTATAGTGCAAAGTACGATATATGTGCCTAATACGAATAGTTATATGATATGGAATGGTTATGAAATGTTAATTGGTTTAAGTTACAAGTATATGGTTATTTGATACGTGAATGAAAATGAGCAAGGGTATGGTTATTTGATATATGTACAAAAATGTTAAAAAGAATGGAAAGATTAAATACGTGATACAGAGCTCGTGTGAACTTAGTGAATAGCTAGAATAAAAATGACATGTCATTAGGGTCTTTTATAGTAGGTATTATGTACCAATGGTAGATACATTGCCGGTGGCTAAGATCATGCATATATTGTGGATTCTTCACAGCTCGTGTGAGTAGCATCGTGTAACAATTAATGTACCGACTTACTGGATACCTTACCGATGTCTAAAATTTTGCATGTATTGCGGATTCTTCACAGCTCTTGCGAGCAGCATTGTGTAATGGTTAATGTCTGATTCACAGCTCGTGTGAGCACTTTCATTCACAGCTCGTGTGAGCATTATTATCCTATGGATCCGAGGTATATTCGCTATAGTTCTCTGGGCGATGAAAATAAAAGTGATATGAAATGGAATTGTTAAAATAATGTGATTACTAAATCTAAAATGGATACATGAAAATGGAATGATTTAAATGTTGTACTTACTAAACGTTTTTTATATAGATTAAATGGTACTGTAACACCCCAAACCCGGCCCAGAAGTTAGGCCCGAATCTGGCGTGTCACATTGAAGTGTTTTTCGAAAACCATGTTTTCATTGAAACCCTTTTTAATATTTACAAACGAAAGTCTCAGTTTGTGTTCGTTCAATTTCAAAACGTGGTTCATTGAAAAGTTAATCACTGTTAAAACGTTATTAACTTCGTTAAAAATCTCTTTTAGTTGCGGAAGCTAATTTAAGGTGAAGAAGTTCAAAACGTGTGTTTTTTTAAAAAACAATAATTGGGTTAAAAACTCGTCTACGCCTAATAGATATAAAACGTATCAAAATCCCAAATTCAGAATTAAATCCAAAGAGGCCTTATTACAGAAATTAAAACCCAAAATGAAATTTAAACCATATGTAAAGTCCAAAGCATAACAGTCGCAGTCGTGTGGTCACCTTCGAGTCCCACGCAGCACCGATCCTCCTAACGCTGGGGATTACCTGCATAGTTAAAAACGAGGTGAGTTTACGAAAACTCAGTGTGTAATCCCCTTACTAGAGTAACAGTCAGTATACAGAAACAGAAACCGAAATAGTCTAGGCCAAAGCCCTATAACAGTAACAGTACAGTCCAGTTCAGAGTATACGTGGGCCGAAACCCACTACAATATCATTTGGGTCACAGCCCATAACAGAATCAATTGGGCCTAGCCCAAACCAATAACAAAACAAGTGGGCCTAAGCCCGATGCAAATGATGAGATCTCATAAACAGATATGCAACAAGATGAGGATGCATCCCATCCCTGGTCCAAACAATACACCACCCGTACCAACCCTACACTCCTGTGGGGATAAAATAGACCCACCCAGCCAACACACCAAGCTTAGCACCGGTTGCAGCACTAAGTCAACAGAACGGCTCGGCGCCGTGGACAGAATGGCTAAAAGCCATAATCAGAATGGTTATAAACCATAATCAGGATGGCACAGAGCCATAATCAGGATGGCACAAAGCTATCGGTAACTGTAATAAGTTTGGCACATAGCCATCAGCGACGGTAATATAATCGGCACACAGCCACGGTAATTATGATCGACACAGAGTCATAAGTATATATGTTAGGCACATAGCCACGGGTAAATACGATTGGCACAAAGCCATAATCAAGATGGCATAGAGCCATATTTAGGTTGGTACAGAGCCATAATCAGATTACGCGACTTTAAGCCGTCCGTCGGTCCATAGTCGTCTCATGCGACCCGTGCGACCTTAACAGATCAATACTGGATCCACAGTCGTCTCATGCGACCCGTGCGACCCTATCAGATTTTCTTCCGTATCAATGTCCCAACCCCATGCAATATGTCGTGTATGTCATGCTCAATCATTACACTTGTATGCAAAATGGCCATGCTCAGTAAAGTCATTTAAACATATATTAAAAACATATCAGTCACACGACCACAGTCAAGTCAGTTAAAACACAGTTATACGATCACAGTCAAATTAGTCAAATTTATAGTCTAAGTCAGTCATTTACCCACAAGGGCAAAATAGTCATCTTACCATATAAGGGTATTTTGATAATTTCACAAATCGAGGGTATTTCAGTAATTTTACAAATCGAGGGTATTTTGGTAATTTCAAAAATCGAGGGTATTTTGGTAATTTCACAAATCGAGGGTATTTCGATAATTTCACAAATTGAGGGTATTTCAGTAATTTTGCAAATCAGGGGAATTTCAATAATTTCACAAATCGAGGGTATTTCGATAATTTTGCAAATTGGGGGTATTTCGGTAATTTTGCAAATCGGGGGTATTTCGGTAATTTTACAATCTGAGGCTTAATGACCCAACAGAAGGTCTATCGTCGCCTCGAGCGACTTAAGTAACCCAAACAGACACAACAGTGTAAATGGGCTTAAGGCCCATTACTCAACCTAAGTGGGCCCACACGCTCGGATGGCCCATTCAGCCCAAAAATCAGATACAGCTATGTGTACACCATAACCCGATTCACTAATAGTCACTTACCGCAAATTTCCTCCGTGTGGGGCCCACGTTCCCATCGGGCCCACACGGCTCATTTTGGCCCAGCGAGGCCCAGAACTACCTAAGTCATGTGCGCGACATGACAAGTCTATCGATTTCTCACTTAACAGTAAAATGACGAGTCTATCGATTTCTCACTTAACAGCAAAATTTACCCACGCGGGCCCACTCGACCCAAATCGGCCCATTAGGCCTATTAACGGCCAAGTCCACGAGATCGCTCATGGCGGCCTTTTTTAATGTGTCGACTCCCCCACACGAGTGTCCGTGCGCCCGTGTAGTAGCCGTTGCCGTATCGTCGGCTTTCCGGCATTTCGACATTTGCCGTTCTACAACGCGAATAGTGTGTGTACACACCTTGATGGAGAGAAACGCAGTAGCCCACGAGCGTAGAACCTTGACTGAATCGGCTTATACTTCCCAAGCCTTTTGATTATGAATCGATATCACCTCCTTGTGGTTTTTCTGAACCACAACATTATCTATTAAGCATCAATATCAATAACAAAGGTTAAACAATTACTATCCTAAGGAAAACACACGGCCAACAAGAGAACTAGACATTCGGCCAGTATTTGAAAGCACATAACCACTTACCCCTAACAATCGGCCAACCCGATAAATTGAACTCAATCAACCCACCAGAGAAGAACAAATTCGGCACTTCAGAGGCTGGAGAAATGATTCGTTAGAACGCTTGTAGGTTGAAACGTTTGATCGATAGAGAAGGGAAAAAGAATGAAGGCAGAGAAAGAGAGGTTGAATTCGGCTCACATTAAGAAGAATAGGAAACAAGGAGAAGAGAATAAAGAAAACCGAAACGAGAAAAACACAAAAAGGTCTATGGCAATCTTTGGCACTATAGATAGAAGAGAGAAAATAAAACAAATCGGCATAAAAGAAAGCAATTGCCGAAAATGCACCAAAATGCACTCCCTAGCCGAATTTGCCTAAACAAAACTCCCTCCCCAATTGGCTCTAACTTTTCCCATTTCAAAATCCTTCAAAAACTCCACCAATCCCTCCACCGAATTTTCTCCTTGATTTACTCTAACTCCCTATTCAAATTCAATTCAAATTCTTATGACCAATTCAACCACAGAGTTTCAGTCCAGTTCCAACACCTCCCCAGCTCAAGCAGCAAAATAAGCATACAATTGCGCACGCCAAGCCTCGAACCTCAGACTCCTTGCCACACATGTAGCGCCACCTTGCCACTGGATCCCTTCTCTCTTTTTGTCATAAAACAAACACTAATTATTATAAGTCCTATAAGCTAACATCCAGGTTCACTTAAGAGCCCAAATTAAAATTTTGCAAACACCCAGACTTGAACCCAGGCTTCTCAAGCACTCCCAAATATGCCCAACTACTTAGCCACTAAAGCTACACTTAATTTATGATATTTCCTCGCATACATAAACTTTTATGAGCAGTCTCCTAGCGGCTCCCACACACAAGGCCCAATCCTACTAGGCCCAAATTCAAGGTGTTACAGGTACCATTGGAAATGTTATTTGATTCATGTGTGAGAATCTCACCTATTGTTATTACATTGTGATAATAGGGATCTATATAGTAGCTAGTTCATTTAATTAAATGCGAACTGATGTGAGTTATATTGTTTTAAGTTGTGATTTATAAATAAGTAAAAATGAGTTACAACTGGTCATATGTGTTTTGGATTGTATTAAGATAAATGGATATATTATAAGATTGTGTAATCTAATGTATTAACCTATGGAAGTGTTAAGTGATGTACTTGTGAATGTAACAGGATGCCAAATGATATGCGTACCTGTTACATTAGATTTTCATAATTTAATTTTAAATTTATTGAGGTAGGTTGAATGAATTTCATACGAGCTTACTAAGCATTTGTAATGCTTATCTTGTTTTCTTTTCTGTCTTTGAATAGGATATTTTGTGGAATGCATCAGTCGAATCAACTCGGAGCTCACACTATCCAGTCACTGATTCGATAATATTTATTTATTCCAGATTTGGTTATTTGGCATGTATATAGGGTTGTATTTGTGTTTAAGTTATTTTGGATGTTCATGATATTGGTTTAATGATGTTGATGATTTGGTATTATTATGAGAAATGAAGTGGCAAGTGAATAGCCTACTTGAAATGTGATTTACTCAAGCTAATGGATATGAACATGTAAATAGGTGTTATGGTTTCATATATATATATGCAAATTGTGTTTTGAAATTGTACATATTTGTTCAAATAGTATTTTGGTTATGTTAGTAGGTTTGTGAATATGAATGTTTATGTATATACGTAATGTTTTGGTCTTGTTCTATAGCTTACAATTAATGAATTAAAGAATGGATAGGTAAGGCATGTGTGTGCAATGGATGTTGTATGTTTGAGTTGTATGCAATACTTAGGATGAAGGAGATTTTGAATTAGTAAAATATGTCTATTTGGTCTATGCCATACACGGGATTCAATTGGAACACACGGCCACAGTCTGTTACCAAGTCTGGAGACACGACTGTGTGACTCCAACGACACGATTTCTGCCCTTGCACACGGTTGAACAACACGACCATGTTTCATAGCTTCGCACGGCCTCAACCTATCACATAGTTTGTCCACACGTCTGTGTGACCCCAGTTTTGTATTTCTGAAATGTTTCAAAAAAGTCATTGATTTATTTTAAACTATTTTAGAGCTTCCGTGTGTTTGTTTTAACCTCGATAATATACGAATATCATGTTTATTATAAGTTTGATGATCACTGATCATTTTGAGAAATTTTACACTGATATAGCAAGATTCTATTATGTTATGTGTGGTAGCATCTCGTAACCCTAATCCGGATAGAGACGAGTGAGGGGTGTTACATGAAGTACATGATCTCACCTTAAATCCTTCTTCCTTGTTAGCTTAGCTTGTCCCAACGCCAGAGCCTTCGTCGTCCTGGAAGCTAAGCATGATAACCATTTATCTCGATTTATTCGAAGTCATTTAAACCTTAAAACCCAAAACCCAGTTTACAGAAACCTATTAGGAATCCTTACCCTCCTTCTTTCCCTAATTCTCGAGCACAGAAGTTTAAGAAGCTTACCAATTTCTCAATTTCTCTACTACTAGACTTTGATTCTCACAACTTCTACTCCATGCAGAGCTTTCTTAAATTCTCCTCTTCTTCAAAACAATTGAAGAAGATAATGCAAATAAGAAGAAATTGTAGACAGAATTAAGAGTTTTTCCTCATTGCTAGAACCTCCACTCTCCTTTATATAACTCCTATACACAGTTTCCCAAACTCTTTTAACCAATCACCAACAATCATTATGTCCCCCACTATGGAACCAATTGGTTCTATCCTAACCAAACTAAAATTAAAGCTAACTATTTACTCGTCAGTCACAATTTGTTTTCAAAATTCATGGTAAAGTCTATCAACTTACCATGCGTTCAATTAGGTCCCAAAGTCCCTCTACATTTGAGTCCTTAAAGATATCTGGGTGTGACAACTCACCCACCCTTAAAGAAAATTTCATCCTCAAAATTTCCTCTCGTACCTATCCTTAGAGGCAGACTCCAAATCGTTTCACTTCCCTTCTAAAATCATGTTCCTAATCAAGAGGTAGACACCCTTATTATTCATGAATGCTTTTGTGCTAACCTAACATTTACAGATTCTTCCTAAAATTATTACGCTCAAACGAAAGGTCTGTTCATGTTCATATAAGGCAGTTGGTTGCACTAGGATAATCTTGTGTCTATCTTGGCGGATCTGACATTAACATAGGTAACGTAGTGGGTACTCGATAAACGACTAGCTCTAGCAAACATTCCTGCTTTTCTGGTTATCAAGGGGTTTAGGAAAAACCCTTCCCCTATTCGATAGGTGTCGAAAGCAGGTTCGGGGACCTAAACAGTTGGTTACCTTTTTTGAATCCAAGCTTCTTATTAACACTTGGTTATTTAAATCTAGACACAAGGGAGGTGAATTCCTCTAATATAAAATCAATTCCCCTCCAAAACTTCTATCATTTAAGTTTCCCTCTAAACCTTAATATTTTTTATTCAACTCCCTACTCCCGTTCCTTTCTTCATTCTTGTTTCCTTCACAGGAGTTACTCGTCCTCTGCGAGCACTTCCTAGTTTCCAAGTAATCTTTCACTTTTCTTTTCTTTCATTACACAATATATCATTATGTTCGGGGTTGCACCAACGTCAAGAGGAAGGGTCAGGAGCTCACATCCTCAAAGTTAGAGGGGTCACCAAAGGAGTGCTACCTCTGCAAACAAAAATGATCCACAGTCCCAAGGGACTAGTACTTCAGCAAGAATGCCATTGTGTAGTTTCTTAACCACTCTAGAGGAGATGGTACATTACTTGGCAGCCCAAGGTATCCGATTGCCTAACTTTACCTATCACTTCGAGATTGTTATCGGTGAGAGACATCTAAGTGATTCCAGAGAAGGCTTGACTGCCTATAAATGAGTTATCATTTATAGAATAAATATAACACCAAAAAATAAAAAAATTGAGAATGGCGGTGTCTGCAAGTGCAATGGTCAAATTGCAATATAGTTTTACAACGAAATATCGGAACTATTTTGAGGATCGTACCCAATGGAGGATGGAATAAATAATGAAAACACTTTTTACAATATTAAGTCTAAGCAGTAATAGTCAATTCCTATATTACGATGGATCCTAAAGTATATTAAGAGGATTAAAGATAAATAATTAACATAAATAAATAAATTAATAAGGAAAGACAAACAAATGAATTAAATCGATAAACCAATCAGGAATATTAACTTGCTTCAAGGTTTGCAACTAACTTCGAATTGGGATTCTAGTGTAGATTTTAGTCATCGCTTTAGACAATTACTAATTCCCGGCTATAATTGACTCAATTGATTGGTTGATACTCGTTTATCTCCCGACATCGCTTTCTCAACCAGGATCAATTACGATTTACTCAGTTTGACTTCATCTTCCGATTTCGTCTACCCTATGATAACTTATTAGGGTTGTCAAGCCTAACAGTTTAAGAACACTTAATTTATACCAACAAACCTATCTTGAGAAATCCCAAATCCTTCGTTAATCTCCCCTAAGGGATTTAGCCACTCATGTTATTCATAATCTCAACTTGAATTGAATAAACCATGTAAGAAACACGATCGATTCAGAGAAGAAAAGAGAATTGAATAATTGTGGGTTGAGTATCGAATGGGGAACAAAGTAGCAAATCTCTCGATTGGAATAGTGAAATAAAACAAGTTCAAATAAGAATATAAATTCAATACTTTAATTAAATAAACAAGTCCTTGAATCAAAACTGATTCAAGAAGAAAAACAAGAAAGTATCTAATGGCTTATTTATAAAGGTGTTGTCAGCCCAAATTCGGTCTTCGGCACGTCCTAGGTCTTCGTATAAGTTTGATTGCGCAGACAAAAATAACCTAAGATTACATGGACAGGACGCCGACATGTGTCGTGCTACACCAAGGCTATGGCATGACACGACACCAAATTCCAACCTTAGTCAATTGTTTGGTTCTTTGATGGCCCAAGAAGCTTGTAGATCACTTGTCCCTTGCTTCCACATCAATTGGGCCTTTATATCTTCATCCTACATACTCATTTAAACAATATTAGCACAACCTAAGGCTCTTGTCGGCCTATTGGGTCACAACACCTACAAAATGTGTTGAAAATACTTATGTTATTAACTTCTAATCCTAAGGCCTAATTACCGAAAATGAAATATAAAATCCTAATTTGCATAGAAAACAAGCTCAGTAAGTGCGAAATTGACCGTAATTAACTACTATACTTGACGGCAAGTCAAATACCCCCACACTTAAGTCTTTGCTTGTCCTCAAGCAAACTACCCAAAATAAAAACTAAACTAAACTAAAATTGAAAAACAAGAAATAAACATGCAAAGAAAGAACATGTACTTGAGCCGGCTTAATACACGAGATTGGACCGAAGCATTGACACTAGGAAGATTTGTCTAAATATATAACTCTAACTAGAAATTTAAACAATTCAAAGTTATTTACACCTAAACAGATTAGTTAAATAAATTACAAAGTAAACAAGTTAAAGAAAATTAAATATATTTCCCTATCAAAATGTATATACAAATATAGTATTTATTTTTGTAAAGTATAGTCAGTTCGAATATTTTTTCTCTACTTGATTTATTTTTATCCATGCTTTGAACTCTAATGCAGTAGTATTTCCCCGATAACCCTTATTACATTTTTTTTATGTGCCAACATACTCGAGATTTTTCTCGGGCACTTTTTTAATAACCATAGATTTTACTGATTATTTTCTATTTAATTCGAACCTCCTATATTTCTACAAATATAATTACCTATTCATATCTACCTTTATCACTTGGTACATTTAATCTCTTTTACCTATTTACAGTGTAATAAAATGAACTAATTAGTCTAAATAAAAATAACCTAAACTATTTAATTTCACGCTAAATTTACAATTTAAACAAACTACCTAGGTATATTCTCCTAACCAATCACTTGTATTTCTACAAAGTTCAAGCACAAACATGCAATTAAAAGGAAAATTAAAAACTAAAAACAAGGAAAAGAAAATAACTAAAAAGAAAATTTTTAAAATCTTCTTACGTCACTCCCAACACAATATTTTGTGTGAAACTAAAAAAGTAAGAGAAAGAGGTTACCCGATTGGTGTGGTAAGCGCATCGCAATTTGTGGGACTATTCCTCCTTTTAGTTTTGGCTCACAGTGTCGACAAAATTTTTAGGGTTCCTACAAAGAAAAATAAATTCATAGAAACATATACATTGAAAATTCTAAGTCCTGACTAATTAAGCTAATGAAAAAATTAAAAAAATCATCTAATAAAAATATACAAAAATCCAAATATATAGATGTTCAAAATCTGTAACACCCCAAACCCGGCCTAGAAGTCTAGACCGAATCCGGGATGCCACGTTGATCACCGAAGTGATTGTAGGTGAATTTTTGCAAAACAAGCTAACATGTTGAGTTGTACCATTTAATCGTTTAAAATCTGGTCAGAAAAAAAATTCAGTTAAAATTTATGTTTATATTAACTGAATAAAAGTGTATAAAACTTTAAAACAGAATTTGTACCACGACTTTATAAAATCTTACAGTTCAAAATGAACAAATACCAAGATAGTATCATTAAACAAAAAGTGCATGATTATTGTTCACAAGTCTCATCCGAGACCTCCGCACTAAGTCCAAGTCATCCAAAATTACAAATGTACCTGTAAGGGGAAACAGAAGAGGGGGTGAGCTACTCGAGCTCAGTGTGAGATCAAAACCAATTAACTACGGAATCAGAAATAGAAAACCAGTAGTAGTCCTGAAATGGAACATACTTACAGAGTTGTATAGAAACAGTTGGTACATTCGAACGGACGTACCGGCAGACAGCAATATTTTTTTAGAACATATCGAAATCACACTCAGTTACACAATCAAAAATACTACTCAGTCCAGTAACAAAACTCTCAATAGTCACTAGTCTCAATTCATCGATCGATACAATCGAGTTTAACAATTTCACAGATGTCATAAATGCTTTTCAATGAATCAGAAATGCATGACGATTGCATTCACAAAACAGTCAATAATATACATATGAATGCAGTTGAGTTAAAGAAAACCCACCCATCCAGCCAACACACCTCTCCGTCCCCCATCACTCCTCAATAGAGTTATTAAGCTCATCCAACCAATCACTCCATATAGGACCTCAAAAAGCCCATCCAACCCTACACTCCATATGATGCCATCCCGAGTTGCCCGACAACGAAGGCCATCAGCATTGTCCACGACCCTCCGGGTATTGGGACTTCCCTCGACCCTCTGGGTATTGGAGCTAACAGTATGCAGATAGACTACCAGTCACGTATATTACGCAGCAAAGCTAGCGTATAAGCTGTATTGTGTAATGCGGTAAACCGCAGTACAGACATGCAGTATGAACTGCCAGATCAGATAGTGGTACGTAGCGTAGCTAACGTACATGCGGTACAGTGCAATGTGGTAATCCGCTATACCGTTATCAGTAAAGTCCATGACCTCGGTATTGGGATCGCCGACCCTCCGGGTATTAGGGGCTATCGAGAACGTAAGAACATTTGCCGCCTTCGCTTAATCTTCATTCTCTTAAAAATCCCACCCAAAAACAATATATGCATATGTATGTATGCAGTCAGATGTACACGATCGAATACCGCTTTGCATAGCTTAATCGAAGCGACACTCACATCCAATCAGTCAGTTATAGAATCAGACATGTGTACACTTGCCCGTGCGACCTAAAAACTCTAAAACCCTAATTCCCAAGGCACACGCCCGTGTGGCCGTCGGGGTGATCACAAAACCACCCTACAACAGCCCCAAAACCGCCGTTTCAACCACCAGAACCGCCCCTAACCTTTGCCCTATCAACATATATCAGAAAGTGACAATTTTCCATCACTTCCATCGACTAAAACCCCAAATCCAATGGTTTAGCCTATAGTCAATAGAAACCGACATAAACTTTGCAAAGAATAAAATAGTGCAGTAAAAGTTTGAATCCTACACCTGTTTGCGATCGGAGAGGACGGCAGAGGCGTAAAATTCCTGAATCCACCAATCAACCATTTTGAGAAATATTTATAAAGCAGAAGAGAGGGGAGGAGAGGAGAACGTGAAAACAAAAAATCTGAAAATAAAATAAAAGAGAAAAATAAAAGCAGTTTTAGTCATAAACTAATAATTTAATAATTATAAATAATTATAATTATTAACTAAAAAAAAATAAAATACCTACCAAAACGTTCACACTAAGACTCGAAACTGGAACCATGAGGTTCCCTAACACTCTCTCAACCACCAGACCAGCAGGCCCATTCTGACACTAGACTGCACATCCACACACATATGTGCAACCTCGCCACTGTCCCTACGCTTAAAACTAAAAAATTCTAGGCCTAGAATTCGAGGCGTTACATCAGACTTAGATATTGACTCTTTATCATTTGGCCCTTGCCCTTATCGCGTCTCTGTAACGCCTCGAATTTTGGGCCTAGGAGTTTTGATGTTCAATGGTTAAGGTCACAGAGAAGGGTGTGCTTTTGTGTTTATTCTCGTGTTTAAGTGACAGAATGGGCCTGCTGATCTGGTGGTTTGGTTGTGTGTAGTTAATCTCAAGCTTTTGGGTTCAAATCTTTGGGCGCGCATTTTAGGAGAGTCTTTTTATTTTGTTTTGTTTATTTTTAGTTGATAATAATTAATTTAGTTTTATTTATTTATTATTATTATTATTATTATTATTTGATTGTTTTTTTCTTTTGTTTTTTCTCTCTTTCACGTTCTCTTCTTGTTCTCTCTTTTGGTTTTGCGTTTTCTTTTTCAGAAATGATGGTGTTGTGGTTTCGAAGGGCTTAGGTTTTTTGGTCATCAAATCGACATCGGGACGTCTTAGATCACGAGACAGGTGTGGGTTCGAACTTCTTCTACTTTATTTACAAATTCTAATTCGACTTTGCGAAAAGTCGACTATGGATGTGATATCGATATCTTGTGCCTGAAATGTGTATAATTTTGGTCTAACGAGGATCGAAAAGTGCTTTGTGGCTGAAAGCACATTTTTCGGGGCTGTTTTAGGGTGGTTTTGTGACTACACAGGCATTCACACGGGCGTGTGACGACTCACACGGCCATGTGCTTTTGGGAATTAGGGTCTCCGGGCCAATTTTGGTGCCACACGGTCGTGTGGTCGACTTGGGGATTTTATCATTTCTCACACAGCCGTGTCTCTCGAGAACACGGGCGTGTGAGATTGGGGATTAGGGTTTTAGTGATTTGGTGCCACACGGCCTGGCCACACGGCCGTGTGGCTAATTTAGGAATTAGGGTTTCCACACGGGCGTGTGTGTTATGGACACACGGTCGTATCTGGTGCACACACGGGTGTGTGAGACCCTCACACGACCGTGTCAGCCTTGTACTCAAATTTAGTGCAAATGGACAGAGAGTTACACGGCCTGTCCCTACGGCCATGTCCTTGGTCCACACGGGCGTGTGCCTCAGTCACACGGCCGTGTGCCCCTGTTCACACGACCGTGTGCCCCTTCTTACACGAGCTTTTGATCTCCCACACGGCCTAGGCAATACCACACATCCAGAGTACACAGGCGTGTGGTCTTAAGACACTTATAATGGTTTTGTATGCATTTCTGATCTGAATATGTGTTTGTGTGTGCTCTGACCCTTAACTAAGTTAGTGAGGGGGTTCAAGACTTGATATATGTGATGGTTGTGTGTGATGTATGATTTTGAATCTGGTCTGAGGAATGTGCTACGTAACTGTTCTGACTGACTGTCTGTTAATGTGTCTCTATTCTGCTAGCTTGAATGCATTCATGCATTTGCATTAAATATTTTGGGTTGGGTTGTGAAGAGAAGGAAGATCAGATCTATATCGAATCGCGCTTTTTAATCGCAAACTTATACGCATGATGATTTATCGCACTATATCAGATGCGTCGCGCCTTCACGCCCACTATTATCTGATTTGGCAGTTTAACTGCAACATGAATGTACAACGGATTACCGCGATAGCATCAGTATCAGACGTGACGTTAGCATTATCGCATACCATTATCCGATCGCCTGTATCTGCGCGGTCTACCGACATATTACACAAGATAAAGACATACGCTAGCCCTGCTGCGTATTATTATCTGAGTGGCTGAGTCCACATATGCGGAGTGTAGGGTTGGATAGGCCTTCCGAGGTCCTAATTGGTGTGATTAGTTGGATGAGCTTTAACAACTCTTATGAGGTGTGATCGGGGGACGAAGAGGTGTGTTGGCTGGATGGGTGGGTTATATTTATCTGAATGCATTTCATCTGCACCTGTCTGTGTGTTCTGACTGCAAGACTAGTTGTCTGTAATTTCTTTGCCTGATCAGCATTTGAGCTGAGTATTTGAGTGAATTCGATGTGCTCTAGTTGGTAAGTTCTGTTGGGACATTAGTCCCAAGTGTGCGTTCTGACTCCGTGAGTAACTGAAAATCTATCATGCTACTATTTTGAATTCTGTATCTCTAGTTGAGACTTGTTTCGGGCTCACACTGAGCTCGACTAGCTCACCCCCTCTTAGTGTTTCTTTTCAGGTACCTTTTCTAAATTCAGACGCTGGACTCAGTATGCAGAGGTCTCGGACAGTCTCGGTGGAAAATAAAGGATTATCGGTTTATATTTCTAGTTATATGTGGTTAAACAATTTTTGGAATGTAAGATTTTTAAAAGCTTTGGTACAATCTCCGTTTTGATTCTTATGCGTTTTTTTTAACTGGGTTGTATGTTTTTCTTAATTGTAATTTTACATACGGGGTTTTAAATGGTCAAATATTTCGATTTAATTTGAGAACTTGTTTTGTGGAATTTAACTACGGTTACTTCGGTAACCAATGTGACATCCAAAATTCGGTCTAAACTTCTAGGCCGGGTCTGGGGTGTTACAGTCTCGCTAACGCTTTCGTTGCCCGCCTTCTTGAATTTTGGGCTAGGCTGTGCTGGCTTAAGTGGTGGATCACCATGCCTCTCATCGATGAGCGATCTAGGTGACATACCTGCTCATAGTCCGATGGTGCAATAGTGATGTCCTCCATTTCGTCCTCATCTTCCTCATCATCATCGTCACCCTCTTGGGCTGGTGGTGGGAACCTCTCGAAAATGCAGGGAGTGGCGCTGCTGTGGGCCATCCATTTTGTTTCACAATGCGGATCAAAATGTCTCTCATGTCCTACATCTAATGGGTCTGCCACTCCGATATCAGTATATCCATGAGGATTTTCTTCCTCTGATATCGCAATTCTGCTTGCACTGGAGCTCAATGAACTGGTCGTATAAGTTATCCCCAATCACGCTCCTGGTGGGTCTTGTAAATAGCTCAATTGGTGACATGGGGACGTCAGCTTGGCGACATACGAAAGTGATCAGATGTGGGAAGTACATACTCTACTTCTGATGTCGTATGCACTTGAGCATTTCATCGTATATCCAGTGGCCTATGTAAATTTCATCTCTATGCAAAATTGAGTAAAGCATAACCGCTCGATAGGCAGTAACATCAGGCACATTATAAGTCAGCATGAAACGGGTGCAAATAGTTTCCATCCACAATTCGGCCATCCGGAATATGATGGCTTTGTTAAACCTAATGGCATCTCGAAGTTGGCTTGGCGAGTCCACTCACCACGTCCTTCCGTTGATTAGTCTATAATACCCTCCATGTTGAAATCCTCATACGTAAAAAAGACTAAGGTCTCAAAAAAATCGTTAGTATAATATGGGGCGCCATAGGATCGGCAAATATCACGAGGTGTAATTGGTACTTCTTTGCCTCGGACAGTCACGTGGGTGATCGTCTCACTTCTTTGCTTCCAATTCTCCCTATCTCTTAGGGAAGCATAAAATTCATATACAATAGCGTCAACCGCCAGTTCAGTCGGGGCTGAGTAAAAATTATTCCAACGGTGGCCCTGAACGAGACCCCAAATCTTGTCGCAAGCAAACATAATGCCATCAAACCCACGTTCCTGTATAAATGATCGTCCACTCATCTAAAGGAAGAACCGTTCAACTTCCTTATTATGGTAGTGATTGGCCTCGGGGTTACTCGGTGCCTGAGTGGGACGTCATTATTTTCTTGGCACCATTTTCAAATTAAAGTGTAATAGCAACTAACCCAAGTAATAAAAATGATAAATAATAAGTTTTGAACACAATACTTCAGGTGGTTGTCAACTAGCCTTGGTTCTTGATCATTGTAAAATGGAACAAAATGAAAAATCAAAAACTAAATTGAAAAAAGGAGATAAACACTCACTTAGGTGAATCAGAAGTTAAAAATGTGAAAGATTGAAGCTCGATGGAGGGGAAGATGTGTGGCGGCTCAAAATGGATGTTTTCTCTCTTTTGGGGTGCTTTAAATTGTGTTCTTATGCTTAAAACCGATGGTTATAAATAAAATTTTGATGGGCTTAATGCCAGAAATGGCCTAATTTCACCTGAAAACATAGGCGTTTCGTGCCACAGCTATCACCCATTTTATATTCGAAGTCTTCGTGTCGCGCCACAACTTGTGTGTGGCGTGGCTCACCCCTTTAACATCAGATACCATTGCTTCACAATGTCTGTGTCACGCTACAGCCTATGCATGGTATGACACAACATTGTTTCCAGCCCTTTGGGGTGTGTGATGTCCTTCGATCGTCTGTTTTCATCCCCGTTAAGATTTCTTTCATTTCATGATGTCTGAAAACCAGAAACTCACCATGAATATACCTAAAGGTTCATTCTAACTATATTTGCTTAAACTTTTCTTCATTTCTTGAGCCTCCTCTTTACTGGTTAACTAAGCCTAACAGCCATATTAGAAACAAAGAAGAAGGCATACTTATGTAAGAAAACTATGATTCGTTCTCATGTAGAGGAACTTTAAAGATTATTATAACTTCAACTATCACAATACAAATTCAATGAATTAAATTGAAATCCTCAATTTTTTTCTTCTCTTATCTTCGATTAAGAGATACAGAAGATTTAGAAACATTTCTAGTTTACTAAATTTTCCAATTTCATAAGCTAATTCGGTAGTTTCTCCCCACAAGCAGACCGTTCCATAATATCTCTCTTATTAAAACTAACCAGAGAAGAATATAGAAGAAAGAAAATGAATACAAAAATGAGAGAGTGTTCCTAGGAGAATGACGTCCATCTCTTATATAACCCTCCCACACTTTTACACTAAAGTCAATTTATCAGCAACAACATGAATTTCCCCCATCATAATGTTTCACACTAAGAAAATGTAACACCCCTCACCCGTATTCAATGCCGGAATAGGGTTATGAGGTATTACCGATCAATTTACAACAAATATATCATACATTTATGCAACAATAAGCATTCATTCTCATAAATTATTCAACACAATCACATTGTCCCTTATAAGGGCCTACGAGGCCTTAAACATGCTTTAGAAATGGTTCAGGACTAAACCGATATCATACGAAAATTCTGGAACCTTGGAAATTTTTCTTGTAAACAAGGGTCGCATGCCCATGTGAACAGGCCGTGTGCCTTACACAACTAGTAGACACGCCCGTGTCTCAGGCCGTGTGAAAACAGGGCATACATATTGACTTGGGTCACACGGTCGACCACACACCCGTGTGTCTAGCCCGTGTACCCTTCGAAGTGGCCACAGACTCCCGTGTGCTAGGCCGTGCAAAACCTGTAGGGTATACTGACTTATTCAACACGGCCAAGTCACACGCCCGTGTGCTAGGCTGTGTGCCATTTAGAAGGTATACTAACTTGTACCACACGGCCAGTCACACGCCTGTGTGTGAGACCTTGTGGAGTAAACTGACTTCAACTTAATTTCAACACCAGGGGACACACGGCCGTGTAACATGACCGTGTGTCACACACGGCTGAGACACACGCCCGTGTCTCTGCTCGTGTGGACAAAAATAGGCCATTTGCAAGGCCAATTTGCCACCCTATTTTTTGCACATACCTACATAGGTACAAATGGTACCATTTCAAGACACAAATATGCATCCAAATCAATCCCAATTCATGCACATTTCATGCTATACAATTACAACCATTTCACTTACTCAAATATAACCCAAAACAACATCAACAATATGGTTCATTTACCATAATTCACATATATGATTCATTCAATAAAACCATTCCAAATATGCATTATCAAATCAACCTTCTTCATTCATCATAAGTTAATATACAAGTCATTCACACATCTTTATACATTAACCAAATCATCATCACAAGTCAACTTAAATGGCCCAAAATACATATTCATCAAGCATATCAAAATGACTCAAGCCTATACATGCCATATACCATATATACACAACTCAAAAGTACCAAAATAGATGTCTGATAGTGCGATGAAGTTCCTGACAATCCCCGATTCCGAGCTAGCTTTATAAAACATATAAGAAAATAAACAAAGTAAGCTATAAAGCTTAGTAAGTTTTTATGTAAATATGAAATAATCTCAACATTTATAACATTTTCAAAACGGATAACATAATTAGAATTTAGAGCATTAATCAACGAGTTAACATATAGTTAAACCACATCGTAACTCATCGTCCTCAACATCTTCTAACACGTTACTTGAGCAATTTTCCGTACATACCTGTATCGATACTTATCTAACTCTCAACAATTCTTTTATCAAGTCACTTTGGCTTATAAATACTTATGATACAAATTCATCGATTTCCCAATGCCATAGTCCAACTATGGTCTTATACGTACATTGCCAAGGCCCTGCCGTGGTCTTACATTCATATGCCATAACCCGGTTATGGTCTTATTTTTCGATTTGCCATAGCCCAACTATGGTCTTATTCAGCAACTCGTATGCTTAAACCGTACATTTAAATTTAATATCTCCGAATTCAACTAATGGAATACATACAATCTCAATTCTATCCATCAATTAAACAAATGCACAATTAAGTTCAATTATACGAACTTACCTCGTATAAGGGTTTGACGAAACGGATCGACTACTTGATAACCTTGCTTTCCCCCCGATCTAAATCTGAATTCTTTCTTTCTTGATCTATATGAATTCAAAATTAACTTATTTATTCAACCATTCATTCAATTTAGTCCAAAACATACATTTAGGCTTATTTGCACATTAGCCTCTAAACTTTCGCATTTAATCAATTTAGTCCCTATTTCACAAATACACAAAATTTATATAATTCAACAAAAACCCATGCTTGGCCGAATTACACATAGGTCTTTAGCAGCCCAAAACTTCCATTTATTTCACATTTCAACCATTCAATTTGCACTTTTCACAATTTAATCCCTATTATGCATTTTCATCAAAAATCACTTAATAAAACATGTAAAACTATCATCAAGCTTTCATATTTCAACATTAAACATCCAAGCACACATAGATTCAACAATGGAAACTCTCAAAATCTTTAACAGTTTTGCAAATTTGTCCCTAGGCTAGCTAGACCTAGTTGCAACGATATCAAAAACATAGAAATCATTAAAAATGGGATCAAAAATGGACTTACATGCTCAATATACCATAGCCGAAAGTTCCAAGCTTTGAAATGGTGTTTTCAATCCCTAATTTTCGGTGGTTTCTTTCATTAAGGAAGATGACACCTTAATTTCTTTTTGTTTTATTATACATATTAACTTAATTACTAATTTAACCTTAAGTTTTAAACTTTATAATTTCATTTATAATGTCCATAAATGTCCACTTAAACAACCAATGGTATATTTACTACATAAGGACCTTAACTTTAAGGTTCTATAGCTATTTGACACTTTTAGCTAATAGAAAACAAGTTTTACGCTTTACGTGATTTAGTCCTTTTTCTCGAATTAAGCATTCAAATAGTAAAATTTCTTTACGAAACTTTCACACAATAATTCTATCATGCTGTAAACTTTAATAAAATAATAAAATAAATATTTTGACTTCGGATTTGTGGTTCCAAAACTACTGTTCTGATTTGACTAAAAACGGGCTGTTACAGAAAATACTTGGTTCTAAAGTAACGAAACTAATAAAGGAAATCTAACCATTTTCTAAATCTATTAGCAAGGTCCAAGTAATTAAACTAGGACCCTAAAAAACAAGAGTTTTTATACTTTGATACCCGAAATTACTGTTATACTTATTTTTTAATATTTTTGGGTGTGACAGTATCTCGCATCAGTTCTTTATCTAGGAGACATAGCATGGTGATGAGTGATGGAAAATAAGCACAACCTGTCTTTCTTACTACAGATTCCAGAATTTCTTAGAAAATTATTTTCCCCACATTAATTGATTTTTCGGTTCTTATGCAATATAAAAAAAGCATTTGTTCCATCGAAACAGTGCTACTATGTGTTATAGGCATAAAACCCAATCGAATAAAATAGCACCATTCCCTCAGGCAAGAATGAGTACCTTGCCTCGCAATTGTCCATCTAGTTCTAGGAACTGTAACTACTTTCAATATATCTTGAATCGTGTCCTCATCAATATCTTCACACATGGTCGAGTAGTCATCATTTTCAATATCTGAAAAATCAAACATGTCATTGATAACTGATAATGTTAAAGAAAACTCCTTTTCTCACACTTGTAGTGTTGTTACTGTGAACGGATTAGGATGAGAATAGAATTCCCGAACAATGTTTTCATTTGGAGAAAGTCAAAAATCACAAAAAAAAAAAAACCTTCCAACTCAATTCTTTAATGGTTTTCCGAATGAATGCCGGCACAATAGCATTGTCATTGCTAGCAAGCATGAAACCTTTATTCGAGAGCATTGGTTTTTTCTTAAAAATCATGATAAATTGCTCTTTTGCACCCGAAGTTGAAACTAAGGCTAGAACTCATCAATCTAAAAAACCAAACATTTCCTTTTTCGAGACATATCACTTAACAAAACAATTAACACTCGAAGCAGAACAAACCAACGGAATCCAGTGCACTGTCAATTAACCGAATAGGTAGCATGCAAAAGTAAAAAAAAAAGAACTACCCCAATTACCATGTTGATGTGGCATAGAATCTTGATGCACAAAAATGGGCTACCTTGAATCACCGGCGTGGATGGGCTGCTGTTATGGTGGATCGCAAAGGGTTGCTGCTTATGGTGGCATGAGTTGGTGGGAGTGGCAGCTTGGGATGAAAAAGAAACGGTGACTTGGAAAAAGGAGAGCGACGGTGATGGATGAGGAATGGAAGAGCGATGACCATGAGGAAGGAATAGAGGGCAGCGGCAAGCTGTAAAAAAAATGAGGGAAAAATAAAAAAAAAACGTAATAGAAATATAAGAGTAAGCTCTAATTCAACCTAGGTCAAATTTTAATCTCTTATTAAGTAGGGTTTCATCTTTTTATTACTATTATGATTTATTATTTCATTATTCTTATTTATTTTTGATAGCTCATAAAATTCTCATCTTTTGAAAGATCATAGTTGCCGATCATTAAAATTTCTCACAAATCAAGTAAAGTGAGCAAATTTTTATTTTGCTCAACTTCACCACCCCAATAGTGTTTCAACCGTTAACCATTTACCTTAAACCTACCTTCCTTACCATCTTGCATTTCGATCACTCCATATGGAAATACCTTGTTGATAGTGAAACGTCTAGACCATAGAGATTTTAGTTTTCCAGGAAACAACCTTAACCTAGAGTTGAACAACAATAGGACTGGATGACCTACTTCGAACTTACGTGATTGGATGTGAATATCATAACACTTCTTTGTTTTTTCTTTAGATATTTTGGCATTTTCTTGGGAGAACATTCTGAGTTCCTTTAATTCATCAAGTTGCAACATTTGTTTCTCTCCATCTTGTTTCAGATCCAAATTAAGCTGCTTGAGAGCCCAATAAGCTCTATGCTCAAGCTTTACAAGTAAATGAAAAGTTTTTCTAAACACTAACCGATAAGGTGACATACCTAAAGGGGTCTTGAATGTTGTTCAATAAGCCCATAAAGGATCATCAAATCTCCTAGACCAATCTCTGTGGCTTGGACGCACCACTTTTCCAGTATCCCTTTTTTTCTTTGTTCGCCAGCTCAGCTTGCCTATTTGTTTGTAGGTGATAGGCCGTAGTGATCTTGTGTCTCACATCATATTTATTGAGTAATCATTTTAGCCACTTATTCACAAACTAAGATCCCTCGTCGCTAATTATAGCCCTTGGAGTCCCGAACCTAGTGAATATTTGCTTATGTAAGAACCGCGTAACTACTTTGGCATCATTTGTTGGGTATGCCTCGGCCTCTACCCACTTGGACACGTAATCAATCGCCACTAAAATGTACTTGTTACCATAAGAGAGGAAATGAACCCAAAAAGTCAATGCCCTAAACATCAAATAATTCTACCTCAAAGATATTGCTTAGAGGCATCTCGTTCCTTCTTGAGATATTTCCCACTAGTTGGCACTGATCGCAATTCTTTACATAGGCATACGCATCCTTAAACAAAGTTGGCCAATAGAATCTAGCTTGCAAAACCTTGGCTTCTATGTGTGATCATCTAAAATCTCCCCCACTTAGGGATGAATGACAATGGAAAAGAATACCAGGTACCTCACTCTTGGCTACACGTCTTTTGATCATTCAATCTACACATTGCTTAAACAAAAATGGCTCTTCCTAGAAATAATATTATGTATCATGAAGGAATTACTTCCTTTATTGGTATGACATTTCAAGCAACATTATTCCACTAGCTAAAAAGCTAACAAAGTCAGCAAACCAAGGAATTTCATGAATTTGACTTACCTCGAATATATGTTCGTCCAGAAAATATTCATTAATAGGAACAGAGGACTGAGTTTCCTCTTGTTGTTCCAATATTGCCAGATGATCTGTCACTTGATTCTCAACCCTTTTCCTATCTTGGATCTCAAGATCAAATTATTGGAGTAAAAGTACCCATCAAATTAATTTTGGCTTTGCATCTTTCTTTGTTAGCAAGTATTTGATTGTCGAATGATCCGTATAGACTGCCACTTTAGTACCTACAAGATAAGATTAAAATTTATCAAAAGCAAAAACAACAGAAAGTAGTTATTTTTCAGTTATTGTACAGTTTAACTGGGCTCCTGTCAAAGTTCAACTTGCATAGTAAACTGGATAAAAGAATTTGTTCCTACGCTGACCCATTACAGCTCCTATTGTGAAGTTGCTAGCGTCACACATTAGCTCAAAAGGAAAATTCTAATCTGGTGTAACGATAACGGGTGTCGAGATTAACCGTCGTTTTAGCTTATCAAAGGCTTTTAAGCACACTTCATCGAAATTGAATGTTATATCCTTTTCTAACAAAGTACAATGTGGCTTGGAAATCTTCAAAAAATCTTTAATGAACCTTCGATAAAAATCGACATGTCCTAGAAAACTTCTAATGCCTTTTATAGACACTGAAGGCGACAACTTCTCTATCACCTCGATTTTTTCTTTATCAACTTCGATTCCTCTTCTTGATATTTTGTGCCCCAAAATGATACCTTCGCTAACCATGAATTGGCATTTCTCTCAGTTAAGGACAATGTTCGTATCTTCACACCATTTTAGCACCTTAGCTAAATTATCTAGACAGTCATCATATGAATCTCCAAGCACTGAAAAGTCATCCATGATACTTCCAACAAATGTTCAACCATGTCAGTGAATATCACTATCTTCCATTTTTGAAAAGTTGCAGGCGCATTTCATAAACCAAAAGGCATTCGCCGAAAAGCAAACTTACCATATAGACAAGTGAAAGTAGTTTTATGTTGGTCCTTCGGGGCTAAAACTATCTGATTGCACCCCAAAATCCATATAAGAAACAATAGTAGTCCCTACCAACAAGTCTATCCAACATTTGATCAATGAACGGTAGCGAAAAATGGTCCTTTTGGGTTGTTTTGTTTAGTTTTCTATAATCTACGCAAATTCACCAACTCATAACTGTTCTTCTTGGAATCAGTTTGTAATTCTCATTCTGCACAATCATGATTCTCCCTTTCTTTGGAACACATTGGACTAGACTTACCCACGAGCTATCAAAAATGGGATATATGATCCCCACATCCAATTACTTAATGATTTCATTTCTGACTATCTCCTTCATGATTGGATTTAGACTCTTCTACCCATCAATCTATGCTTTCTCCCCACCTATTAGAATTTTATGCAAGCATAGAGATGGACTAATTCCTCAACGTGACCTAATTTATTCCGGATCTCGGATGTCACTAAACAATACAAAACATTTAGCAAAAATAGTTTACAATTTTTCATTTATTGTAAACCTGTTATTTGAAGTCCCAAAAGAAAGACTTAACATTTGGAAATTTAGAATGAGATATATATATGATAAGTAACTTATTACATCAAATTTGTTACCGACCATTACAAGATAAAAAATTCTTTTAAGACAAACTCGAAGGGCGTGTTCAAGACTGTGTCACATATCCACTATATGCATAATAGCCCACTCTGCCACCAACTTGGCATACTACTGGCATTGTCCCTCAGGCGAAGTCTCTTCTACAACAACCCTGAAAAGCAATAGCAAACCTTATAAGTACAAGAGTACTTAGTGAACTCATGAACCATACCTTGATGGATTTTTTGTAATCTTATAGGAATTTTCAATTAGTCCAACTTCTTTATACCATTTACTATGGTTGGGACCATCACAGTATTAACCTTCCTTTATACGTCAATTACCATGTCCTTTTCATACTTAATCTTTCATATATTGTTAATTGAGGAATCCTTTCAATCATTACATAAATCTCTTGTTCCATAAATCGTACTTAACATAACATACCCTTAGAAACCACTTCTAATCAATCCATGCCTTAACCCATACTCTCATTTCAAACAATTGTTCACTGAAATTGTCTTGGACGGATACATATACATGGTAGATACTTACACAGCGTTTCATACCAATGGTTCACATTCAAAGCTACCCTGACCTGGTTCTGTTCACATATCCATACTGATAATTCACTGTGTATAACATCCAGATGAACTCCTTATCACGCTATATCAGAATCTCATAATTCAAAACAACATTGTCTTATATTTAGAATAAATTTAGAAGAAGATGCGATACCCCTTACTTTTCATACTTACAAATCATCATAACAGATACCCTTCTTGACATATAGATATACATCTCTTTTTCATGGAAAACTTTTAAGACTTTATTGAACTTAATCCATAGCAAATCAATACCTTATCTTGGTTATACTTATTACAAAACTACTAAAACTGACTCATATCTTACCATAGTGGTAGACATTTAGATTCATAGCTTATCAGATATTCCTAACAGTTCACACCACCTAGACTTAGCAGAATACACAATACAAGCAATTAGATAGAACATGCCACTAAAACGATCCATTCAGAATTTGCCAGAAAGGCATCTCTTTCAGAGTTCGCCATAAAGGTTATTCTATCGGAGTTCGCCACAAATGTTATCCTAAGCTATTGTGTTTACAATATGGATTTGACTAAAGTCACATTACGTGAGGTTTGCCCATCATTGTCCTGGGACACGCAGAGAACTCCATTGGGTAATCATCCTTCCTTAGTTCCTTTCAGAGGGTGCCATGGCCATGGACTTTTCCTTCAGATTTCATATCAGAGTTCATATTTTCAGTCTCGAAGGACTCTATCAAACACCACCGCAGTGAATAAACATTGACTCTTTTGATAAACTCTTTATGCATTGACACAATCTAAATTCGACCCATTTTTCTTCACTAACTTACACCCAGTCAAAACACGCATCTCATAGCATACATTCAGACATATACGTACTCAGCCACACTTCAATGTTTCAATACTCGTACACCAATCATCACATACTATACTTTTCATGACTTCGGTTCTAGAGTTCAGTCAATTTCTTATAGACATACTTTGATATGAATTGTATATATGCAAGAGTTAAAGTAAAGACTCACTTGATTCTCACATATTGCAGTTCAAAGCTCTAGATCTAGATATCCATCACGAACCAACAACAACCACTTCTTAGAAACATAATTTCACCATTAATGCTCTCGTACATACAAATTACTTATCATTTAAATCATTGACCATCCCATGCAGAAACCTTATACTTATAGTCTCGCTATTCATTTACCAAATATAGATTTGCTCATTCAGTCCTTAACATGCAAAGCTGAAATACTTACCTGATGCGAAGTAACTATTGATCATAAAATAACCTTAGCCTCTAGATCATCGAGGTAGGATACATTCAAATTTAAGAAGTCTTTCAGTATATACCACTTAAGAAAGAGGAAGAAGAAGAAGAAAGAAGAACACTTTTCAGAACACATTCTCACCTATAAATATGACGCATCTTACTTAGTGGAATTTAACAAGTGTCATGCGTATCAAAACTTGCCTTCTTATTAGCCTACAGTTTCCGAGAAAAATATAAGTAAGTTCCCTTCATCAAACTTATCAGGCTTAACTATACAGTTGGTTTCTAACCATATTACTTAAAACCTAACTAGCACAGTATATTCCATACATCCAGGCGTACTATACCTTTGGCAAATACTGATACGTCTAAAATATATAGGTTTTTCAAGCACCTTTTTAATTATAATCTATACAAATTTTGAGTATATGGGCAACTAATTGAGTCATTTTAGTTCATATTTAGACATTGGGCATAATTTTAGTAAAGTGTGTAATTTTGTGAAATTTAGTATTAATTTTACATGATTTTACTATTTTATGTTACATGTTAATTTTTACTCAATTTGCTACAATTAGACAACTGGATTAATTAATGTGGGAGTCAATAAAAACACACATGCATGTAAGCTAAAATCCAACTCCTTTGAACGGCTAGATGATGAATTGGGCTAAAAAATATTTCCTTGACCTAGCTTGAAGATGGTTGTTGAAGAGAATTATATTGTTTCTTAATTGGGATTCCAAAATCATCCAACAAAGGGAAGAGAAGCCCAAATTTGGTAAGACACCAAGAGCAGCCCAAATTAGATTCGGATTAATTAAATTGAAGGCCGCTACATCTGTGAAAAAAATCACAAATCAACCTCCAACTTAAAGCTTGATTGTCGTCCAACCCATACCATGAATCAAGGGAGAATCGGTCACCAAATCAAGTAACCAACAATCTCCCATCCCACATTTCATGGCTGGCCAAAGCAAGGGAGAAAACCGAGGGATATCCATGCTATTTTTAGCAAACTCCCAAGCCATCCCTCTATTATAAATGCCACCCCTAATTTGCCATTTCATTCATCCTTCATCCTTCATCATTCAATTCACATTTCTATCATCTTTTGTAACAGCCCGATTTAGACCCTATTCGGAACGGTGGTTTTGGGACCACGAATCCGAGTTAGAAAAATATTTTAAAATTATTTTCAGTGTTTATTATGTTTGAATTTGCTTGTGTAAAATTTTCGTTGTTTAATTTCGTTGTTTGAGTGTTCGATTAAATAAAAAGGCTTAATCGCGTAAAATGAAAATTTGATGGTTAAATATGAAAGTGCCTAATTGATGTTGTTTTTATAATTTGGAGACTTTATGAAGCAATTAGGCCACTATTAAGGTTAGTGGGCGGCAATGGACAAAATAACCTTAATGTATATATATTTTATATGTTTAATAAAAGGTTAAATAAGTAAAAGAATTAATAATATATGTTATAATAAAACAAAACATTAAAAGCCACCATTTTGTGTTCATATTATGACCGAAACAAAGAAAATAAAAAGAAATAAGAAAACAAGCTAGGTATTCGGCCCTTGTTCTAGCAAATTGAGGTATGTTTCGGTTTCAGTTTTTGATAATTTCTACGTTTTTGTAATCGTTGCTTCGAATACTACAAGACCCATGCTTGAATTTTTGAAATTGATGATGATTTTGTGTTTTTCCATTGATGATAGCTTGAGATTTTTGTTATTTGATGATGAAATATTAAAGATATGTGAAAGGTTAACATGTTTTGTCTTGGAATTTTTGGTGAATTTGAGTAATTAGGGCTAAATTGTAAAAATAATATTTTGAGGGACTAAAATGTGAAATAAATGAAATGTTTGGACTTAGATGGACTATAGGAAGATTCGGCCCAGCTATGGTATATGCAAATTTTGTGTATTTTGTGTTTTATGCAATAGGGACTAAATTGTAAAAAGTTTAAAATGTCAAGGGCAAAATGGTAATTTTCCCATCTATAAGTTTTTGGATTAAATTGAATGAATGTGTATTTAAATTAGTTAAATTTGAATTTATTTAGATCAAGAACGGAAGAAAATGGAATTAGATCGGGGGAAAACGAAAGTAGTCGAATAGTCGATTATACCGTCCGACAACATCCGAGGTAAGTCTATAAGCACATAAATGTTATTAAATTTGATAATATATATGTTACATGATAAATGAAATTTTGTGAATTTATTCTTGTGTTAGCCGAATGTGATTTGAGTAAGGGAGACACATTTTGAGTTCGATTCGATCAAGATTTAATGTCCGGAAGCCCCGTACAAACCATAGGAATAGATAGGATACATATGTCATGACATAGGTTTCCGATATGTGTTTACGTGTAAGACCACGTCTGGTACGTTGGCGTCGACTTGTGTTTACGTGTAAGACCCTGTCTGGGATAGTGGCATCGATATGTGATTACATGTAAGACCACGTCTGGGATGTTGGCATTGTACGAGCTTCCGACTATCCGCGTATCCTTTTTTAATTCCGAACGGTTCAACGGGCAATGTTAATTAAAGACCGAATATGAAATCGAATAAAAAGGTTCAGGTATGTTCTTATCCTAAGTTGTGAAAATAAGGTAAGTTAGATGTTAAATTAATTGCATAAATGTTTAAGTTATAAATGTGAGTTATGTGTACACATATGTGATTTTGTATATTCGGCCAAATGAGGTATATGTGTATTAATAGTGAGATTTATATATGTTCATGTGTATTTATGCATTTATCCATATGATATATGTATGTATGATTAAAATGATAACTTTGAATTTGAGGATATGTATATTCGGCCTTATTAACTTAGTGTTAATATACAATCGTTGATATATATATTTGCTTATGACTTACTAAGCTTAAATAGCTTACTGTGGGTGTGTTTTTGTTTACCTCTGTTTTATAGATTTTGGAGTCACATTACGAGCTCGGGGATCGTCAGCAAAGCCTATCACACTATCGACAGTTTTTCGGTATTTTATTAAGTTAAATTTGGGCTTATGGCATGTATAGCATAGATTGAATGTTTGATTTTGGGACATGTATATATATAAAGCCATGCGAAAATGGCTTGATCATTATGTTTAAGTTTGATTTTTATATGTCCTTGGTTAAATGTTTGTTATCTTCGGTTTTGGTGATTTCGGTTATGAAATATATATATGTGTGATGGGCTTGGCATGATTTGTAAATGTGGTTTGATATGTTAGTTGAGTAATATGCAATATTGTATGTGTGTGATGTGTTTGGAATATGCTTAAGGTTTAAGTAAGGTTAAGTAAAGCTCATGATTGTTTATTTGATAAATTTGATATATGAGGTTGATGAATATAATTAAGTTATGCATAGTTAATGATTTATTATTGAGATGCCTAGATTGTATTATAAATTGGTTTGAACATTATTTATAAAGTAATTACGTATACGAATTTGAAATGAAATATGTATGTGATGGGTTGAAGCTATTAATAATTCGGCTATGGTGATTAAATCTTATTATCAAGTGTTTGGTTATCTGTTAATGATGGATTTACGGTATTGGACATATGTGAACTAAATTAGGCTATGAAAATTGGATTAGGAAATGTGGTTTTTGTATTTATTTGAAGTGGCATGCTTAAATGAGTAATTTGGTTTAGAAATGATATTGTAAGTGTATTTGTATATATATGAATAAGGCGTTGGAACTATAAAGATAAGCATGATTTTTGGTTTATAGTATATTTATCTAAATATATTATGTATTGAATGTTATATAGAATGACCGAATAAGAAACAATTCAGCTTGGTTGTGTGAATGAAATTTTGGCACATGTTAAAGCATATAAAATTTGGCATGTGAACTATGTTTATTTGTAGTTGTTATTTGTGCTTAAAATGGTTTAAGATAACAAGGTCATATGCGCATGGTTTTGGTGATTAGGAAAGAAGTAAGTTTAGTTTTAAATCATGTTAGTTTAAATGAAATCAATGCCGCATAAATAAGTGATACCTAAGTTAAGTTATGGTTCATTTTGTTGGATGTAAATGCGTATCATGTTTTTTAATAACCATTAATATATTCGGCCATAATGTGTGATAACCAAAATTGCATTTTTGTGTGCTTGTTAATTGATTTTTAATATGTGAACATGCTTAGATTATAAAATGAGATGTTTGATAATTAGCTTATGATAAATAGTTATTATATGTTTGGTATATGTTGTGTAATGATATTTATATATATACATATATATATCTGAAAATTTTAAAATATGCCTATGAAAGTAATATAGTAGATTTAAGTTCAAAAGTGATTATGATAAGTGTTCTGATGAGTTTTAAATTACGAAGCAGGAATTGTAATAAATGTCAGTTCTGAATTGTGCTATGTTCGGTAATGCCTCGTAATCCTAATTCGGCGACGGATACGGGTTAGGGGTGTTACATCTTTCCCTTATCTTGCTTTCCTTTCTACCACGCATAAGCCAGTCATTTCCCCACTTCCCTTTAGCTAGCATTTCCCTTGAGAAAAACTCTCTTAGCCACCTTAGCCGGCCACCACGATTGGTCTTTAGAGAATCATCGAAATCATCAAGAGTTCCTTCTTCATTATTCTTTATTTTTGTTCTTAGTTATTCAAATATGTTTGCAAATTGTTTAATTTTTTTTCCATTAACGATGATGACTCAATTTTGTTTTAGCTGGAATGATTTCAATAATTTGATAAAATTCATTTGATTCATGTTTATGATGTTTTGTGCCTCAGTTGTTCATTCTTCCAATTAAAATCATTTATGTATTTCATGCATTAAAACATGTTTGGATACATTAGAATTAGTTGATCAATCCTAACCATATGGCAAATACTCATCGCATAATTCCTTTTTATCCCTTAACACAAACATATCCTTAATACATGGTAAAACATTAGAAAATCAAATTCTTACTTACTCTTGTGGCGGTCACTATATGCCAAAACAATCTTTTGGGTGGATAACGCTACACTAGACAGACTATTTATTGCTATAGTCCACCCGATTACCTTTTTGAACTTATTCAGAACTTCAATCAATTTCTCCTCTTGGCTCTCGGTTAACTCAACTAAAATTATGACAGGCAAAGTAGAAGAGTTACCCAAATAGACATATTTCAAATGGGATGGAAGTACCTTTAACTCCAATTTAGGTGGCTCTTCAATTGATGTCTTTGGTTGAATATGCTCATGGTTTGTCAACTCGAATGGTTCGAATCCGGATTGTGGAATGAATCCCTTATAATTGGCTTCCAACAAAGCTAGACCACTATCCTTCTCATCATCACTAGGTGGATCAGACATTAAAACATGTTCAAATGGGTCATCTACAGAATTGAGTTCCTATTCTGTAGCCAAGGATTCTAACTCAAACATCATGAAACGCTCATTAACTGCATCAGGAAATCTCATAGCATTAAATACGTTAAAAGTTACCTAATCATCTTGAACTTGCATAGTGAGTTTACCCTTCTGCATATTAACTAACATCCTACTGGTTGCCAAGAAAGGCTTTCCCAAGATGATTGGTACTTCTTTATCTGCTTTAAAATCTAAAATAATGAAGTTAGTAGGAAATTTAACCAAAACATCTTCGATTTTCCTCCAAGGTGTGTTAAGGATCTACTTGCCAGTTGAAGTGTAACCGTTGTTGGAGTAACTTCAACAATTCCCAAACGCCTAAATATGGACATGGGCATTAATCTGATGCTTGCTCCTAGATCGTAAAGACCCATACCACAGTAGGAATCTCCAATATTACAAGGTGTGGTAAAGTTCTCTTGATTCTTTATTTTTAGAGGCAGCTTGTTTATAGGAACACATTACACTCTTTTGTCAATGCAACTGTCTCAAATTCCCTGAATCCTTTCTTTTTGGAGAGGATATCTGTAACACCCCTAACCCGAAACTGTCGTCGGAATAGGGTTAAGAGGCGTTACCGATCAATCGAATCATTACACAACCATTACACGACACTAAGTCATTCATCCATCAACTATACTCATCATTAACCATATGGTCCCTTATTGAGGTCTATAAGACCTTAAACACATGCTAGAATAGGGTCGGGACTAAACTGAACACTTACGAAAGTTTTCAAAATTTCAAATATTCACTGTTCTGTTGAGGTCACACGCCTGTAACTGTGCCGTGTGCCCCACACGGTCACCGGACACCCCCATGTGTCTAAGTCGTGCCAAAACAGAGCAAGCATTCTGACTTCTCTACACTGCCACCAAACACGCCCGTGTGCTTAGGCCATGTGCCCTTAAGCCACATACTGACTTATTCACACACCGACTAGGCACGCCCGTGTGCCATGGCCGTGTACAACTAGCTAGCTATCGACCTTACCCCACGGTCATTAGACACGCCTGTGTTTATAAATCCGTAGGCAAAACAGGCCATTTGCAAGGCCAATTTGCCACCCACACAAGGGTCAAACCTACAAGCACATTTAAGCATACTTCCACACACAAATTGGTAACCGATTTTCATGTCAAGTGACCAACATATCATCTCATATAATCTCATTTCTAAACATGTCAACTTAGGAACTAAATTACACAACTTGAACACATTCAATACCAAACATGATTCATCCCTAAATTCACTAAATCATACTAGCATCATACCATCACTAAGATTACCATTCATAAGACATTTTCTTTACCCACAAGCTATACCAAAATATGCATCATATATCAAAGCCTCACATGCATATTACCATCATTTATCTAGCCACATCACATGGCTATTTACACATCTCAAACATGTTTCAAAACTACTAGCTTATACATGCCATAATTCAACTATATACATCTTTCCAAAAGTACCAAAATAGATTTCCGATAGTGTGATAGAGAATGCTGACGATCCCCGAATTCAAGCTAGCTTTACTGACACTGCAAAGCAGAGAATGAATCACACAGTAAGCTTTCCAAAGCTTAGTAAGTTTGTAACATAACACATTTAAATCAAACAAACCACCACATAGATTATTTCACATATACATATATATCATACCATCCAAAACTAAAATGCTCATTTAACATTTCATAATCTCATTCATAGATTCATCAACCACATAGGTTCCGAGCGTACCTTAGCCAACACCTAGTAGTCAATTACATTTGCTACTCAATACTCACTTTTCCCTTTCGATCAACTTCCGTCTCTTCTTTGATTCGATCGCACACTTAGTGCCCTGACATTTAGCCGAAGCTTAATTATCATCGCACACATAGTGCATTTTTATCAAACCGCTCTTCAATCGGTATCGCACACACAGTGCCAACCACAAAGTCAAAGCTTATATTATTTCGCACACACAGTGCTGATCATCTCGATCACGTTTCCGAATACGCACACTTAGTGCCCCATAACTCAAACTCAACTCTCACATAGCATCCACATTTCAATATCATTATAACATTCATTTCATATCATTTAACATAACTAGATGTTCATATTATGTCCGAACTTACCTCGGACGTTGAACTATCGCAACGGTCAGTCAATCGAGTACTTTATCTTTGCCTCGATCTCGATCCGAACCTCTCCTCTCTTAGTCTATACACATTCAAATGCAATCCATTCAATCACCAAATCATTAATTTTAGTCCAAACACACATATTTAGGGCATTTTACAAAATAGCCCTCACATTTTCACATTTCGACACTTTAGTCCCTATTTCACAAAATCATCAAATTCACAAAATTTCTTTTCTGTAACACCCCATGTAACATCCTGAATTTTTGGGCCTATGCGTTTAATGGGTGGATATGTTTAATGTGTTAATTTAAGTGTTAGGGGTCCAAATTGGGCTCAGGCTTAGGTAGAGGCCTTGATTAAAATTATATGTTTGGGCATTATAGGGTTTAAAAGGTAGTATCTATGTTTAAAATACCAAAGTGGGCTTGTGGCCCAATCTTAAGAGGTGACGCCACACAAGGGAGTAAGGGGCCCAAATTTAAGTTTTATGGAGCCCAATTCTTTTAATTTAAGTTAGCTAAATTTTGGGCATTAGGATTAGGTGGAGTGGATGGCAACAAGGCTAAAATTTAGGGGTTTTAATGTTTAAATATGTGGATAATAAGCAGATAAAGGCTATTATTTAGGAATTTATTTTATGTGGATAATAAGCGGATAAAGGCTAAAATTTAGGGATTTTAATAATTAAAATATGTGGATAATATGCTGATAAAGGAGGAGGAGTTAGAGATAATTAAGTCTCTTTTAGATGAGCTAGTAGATTAAGATAAATGAGAAAAGATAGGATTTATCTGCAAGGTTAGGTAAGTGCCAAATTTCTATAAATAGGGGAATATCTCTTCAATTTCGTCATTTGGGTTTTTCTCTCATTCTTTTCTCTTCTTCTCTGAGTAAAAGCCAAAAATCCTAAAGTTCCATCTTCTTCTTCATTCTCTCATGCAAAGCCAAATCTCTAAGCCTATTCCTCATCTTTACTTTGATTCAAAAGCCAAAACTCTTTCCATTCTTTTTCTTCCTAGCCAAAATCTTCAAGTCTCTTCCTTGTTTTCTTTTCTTCTTCTCTTTCCTGTCAGAAATGAAACTCCTCACTCAAGTATTTTAAAAGCCAAAGACACATCAGCCTTCTCTTGTTCATACTTTTTGGGATTTTCCTAAAAGCTAAAATCCTAGATCTCATCTCCGTGTGATTGCCGAATTACTTCGTGGTGCCTACTTGTGCCGAAATCAAGGGGAACTTTAGTGGAGTCAATCGCATAGATCTCTAAGTTATAGAATCGTGTTACTTTCGGGATTTCAAGGTAAGGGATCTATTAGTTTTAACGTGTAATTTGGGATTTATTAACCTTGGCCGATTGTTGAAGGGGCTAAATCTTTGTGTGTTTTTCCGCTTTTTGAGCAAGGCTTTACATTGAGGATAATAGATCCGGATAGCAAGGACATCGACTAAGAATATTGGATTTCGTGATATCGGTGTGTAATATTTCCCACCATCTAGATCTGATTATTAATGTATGCTCATAAGTTTATATGTTGTGATAAATACCGATATCTCGGTTTAATGTTGGAAACCCGAAAAGGGTGAAGCAAATCACCAGTCGTTGAATGTTTGACTTTATATGATAAAAGCATATTGATTTTATGACCGCATGGGTTGGGTTGATGAAAGGAGGAAGTTATACGTTATATGTGTAGCGGTTTATACCGTGATCTCATTATATGTTGTAGCGACTAATGCCGTGATCTATTATAAGGGCTTCGCCATCATATGTTGATGAGCGACATGACCGCCATCTTGGCGTGTAGCGTGTGGGTCGATTGTAGAAATCCCCAATAGTGTGAATGGTCGATGGGGGGGTGTGTAGCGGATGGAAACCTAGGCAAATGGGTTGGGCCTTGCATATTATTTGTTATTTCTTTTTTTATAAATGAAATTATTAATCTGCTTTTATGGGCCTAAGGCCAAAATCTAGTGGTGCATGAGGGTTGCACACTCGAGTCTCGCGACTCACCCTATTAATTAACCTTTCGTGTGATACCTAGTGCTTTCTGGACCGGGTGAGAGGAACGCAAGGTGGCCATCAAAAGACCAACTGGATCCAAAGAAAAAGTCTCAAGTTAATACTTTATATTTTTAATTAATGGATTTTAAATCTCGTTGTAATAAGGCTATGGGCCACTAGTTTATGTTTTGTTTTATTTTGGGCTTTAATTACTTTTAGTTATTTAAATTCTTATTGAACTAATGTATCTATTTAAATTTGGGTTTTTAATTTATAAAGGCATATTTTATTTAAACTATCAACTATTAAATTTCTCTCGAATAAGAAGATAAACTTTAGAAAAATATTTTTCTGAAAATACGACATGTTCTTCCAAAATTTTTCTTGGTGACATACCAGATCCGGTCGTGGTGTTTGGGTCGGGTTTGGGGTGTTACAAATTGGTATCAGAGCCCGGTTCAAAACTCGGCTCTGGGGGTTTTTTTTTGGGCTCAAAACGTTTTCTAAAGTTGGGTTTTCGAAACATGCATATTTATACAGGTCTGTTAGCTCAACATGGCACCTGCGTCTCCGGCCCAAGTCCGCCAGGTAAGTACTCTGAACCATTGTGTGATATATATCTGTGGGCTTGATGGGCTTTATGGGACCTAGATTAGTTAGATTAGAACTTGATGGACTCTAGGCTTAGTTCAAACCACTTCTTAAAATGTCATAAAACTTAATTTCACTAAACAAACCCGTTAACGAGCCGCAAGACTAGGTGTGTGTAACCAGTCATATATGCATGTTTAGGAAGGATCCTAAGAGCACGGTATTTAAGCGATCCTAGTGACTCACCTCCTCTTCGCTGAATCCTACCTGGTGCGTAGTGACTGTTCACCCTAGCCACGAGGACTTGTTGACGGGCCAAAATCTATAATTAAAACCCGAAAGGGACTAGCTACCTTATCTTTACAAAATTGCTAGAAACCCTTGTTTTGGAAAAAAAAACCCAAGATACCCATGATTTGCAAATATACCCCGATTTATATAGTCAACGAAATTTTTCCGTAAAAAAAAAACACAACACATGACAACAAACAGAAATCCACAACCACCTGAACACTACTATTTTCTTTTGAAATCAAATCCTTCAAGATACCCCTATCTGTTTCAAAAATAAATAAAAAAATTATTTTGAAAATATTCCTGATTTGTAAAAATTACTAAATTGCCCCTAATGTGTAAAATGACCAAAGTACCCTTGATTGCAAAATTACCAAAATACCCTTATTTCACGAAATCAACAAGGAACTCTATTTTGAAAATTACGAAAATACCTCAGAGGATAAAATTACTAAAAATACCCATGGATAGTGGAATAACAAAAATACCCTATGTGTTGAATATGGGTGCATGGATGTTGTCTCAGTATGTTGATGGTTGAATGTATGTAGTTCTTAGAACTAGGAAAGGTGAACTTGAGACCGAATTGCGAATTCGAAAGAACTACTCTTAAAACTACTAATCATAAGACTGCTCGTGGATAATCGAGTGGAAGAAAACCAATAATTCATAAAAATTTTAATCAGATAAACGCGAACCGATAGCATGAGTACAAGGGGACGAGGACGCTTTAGATGCGAATACCGGTGCGTACCCTACCATAGTATACTAAGTGTTTATTTTGACTTTAGAATTAGAGTGCGCAGCGAAAGCATAGTGGTGAGACTTGGGTAGTACGATTAATAGTTAGTTGGAAATTTTGAGGACGAAATTTCTTTAAGGGGGTAGAACTGTAACATCCTGAATTTTTGGGCCTATGCGTTTAATGGGTGGATATGTTTAATGTGTTAATTTAAGTGTTAGGGGTCCAAATTGGGCTCAGGCTTAGGTAGAGGCCTTGATTAAAATTATCTGTTTGGGCATTATAGGGTTTAAAAGGTAGTATCTATGTTTAAAATACCAAAGTGGGCTTGTGGCCCAATCTTAGGAGGTGACGCCACACAAGGGAGTAAGGGGCCCAAATTTAAGTTTTATGGAGCCCAATTCTTTTAATTTAAGTTAGCTAAATTTTGGGCATTAGGATTAGGTGGAGTGGATGGCAACAAGGCTAAAATTTAGGGGTTTTAATGTTTAAAATATATGGATAATAAGCAGATAAAGGCTATTATTTAGGAATTTATTTTATGTGGATAATAAGCAGGATAAAGGCTAAAATTTAGGGATTTTAATGATTAAAATATGTGGATAATATGATGATAAAGGAGGAGGAGTTAGAGATAATTAAGTCTCTTTTAGATGAGCTAGTAGATTAAGATAAATGAGAAAAGATAGGATTTATCTCTGCAAGGTTAGGTAAGTGCCAAATTTCTATAAATAGGGGAATATCTCTTCAATTTCGTCATTTGGGTTTTTCTCTCATTCTTTTCTCTTCTTCTCTGAGAAAAAGCCAAAAACTCCTAAAGTTCCATCTTCTTCTTCATTCTCTGCAAAAAGCCAAATCTCTAAGCCTATTCCTCATCTTTACTTTGATTCAAAAGCCAAAACTCTTTCCATTCTTTTTCTTCCTAGCCAAATCTTCAAGTCTCTTCCTTGTTTTCTTTTCTTCTTCTCTTTTCACATCGTAAAACTGAAACTCCTCACTCAAGTATTTTAAAAGCCAAAGACACATCAGCCTTCTCTTGTTCATACTTTTTCGGATTTTCCTAAAAGCCAAAATCCCTAGATCTCATCTCCTGTGATTGCCGAATTACTTCGTGGTGCCTACTTGTGCCGAAATCAAGGGAACTTTAGTGGAGTCAATCGCATAGATCTCTAAGTTATAGAATCGTGTTACTTTCGGGATTTCAAGGTAAGGGATCTATTAGTTTTAACGTGTAATTTGGGATTTATTAACCTTGGCCGATTGTTGAAGGGGCTAAATCTTTGTGTGTTTTTCCGCTTTTGAGCAAGGCTTTACATTGAGGATAATAGATCCGGATAGCAAGGACATCGACTAAGAATATTGGATTTCGCGATATCGTGTGTAATACTTCCCACCATCTAGATCTGATTATTAATGTATGCTCATAAGTTTATATGTTGTGATAAATACGGATATCTCGGTTTAATGTTGGAAACCCGGAAAGGGTGAAGCAAATCACCAGTCGTTGAATGTTTGACTTTATATGATAAAAGCATATTGATTTTATGATTGCATGGGTTGGGTTGATGAAAGGAGGAAGTTATACGTTATATGTGTAGCGGTTTATACCGTGATCTCGTTATATGTTGTAGCGGCTAATGCCGTGATCTCATTATAAGGGCTTCGGCCATCATATGTTGATGAGCGCATGACCGCCATCTTGGCGTGTAGCGATGTGGGTCGATTGTAGAAATCCCCAATGGTGTGAATGGTCAGTGCGGGCGTGTAGCGGATGGAAACCTAGGCAAATGGGTTGGGCCTTGCATATTATTTGTTATTTCTTTTTTTATAAATGGAATTATTAATCGCTTTTTATGGGCCTAAGGCCAAAATCTAGTGGTGCATGAGGGTTGCACATCCGAGTCTCGCTACTCACCCTATTAATTAACCTTTCGTGATACCTAGTGCTTCGGACCGGGTGGAGAGGAACGCAAGGTGGCCATGCAAAAGACCAACTGGATCCAAAGAAAAGTCTCAAGTTAATACTTTATATTTTTAATTAATGGATTTTAAATCTCGTTGTAATAAGGCTATGGGCCACTAGTTTATGTTTTGTTTTATTTTGGGCTTTAATTACTTTTAGTTATTTAAATTCTTATTGAACTAATGTATCTATTTAAATTTGGGTTTTTAATTTATAAAGGCATATTTTATTTAAATTATCAACTATTAAATTTCTCTCGAATAAGAAGATAAACTTTAGAAAAATATTTTTCTGAAAATACGACATGTTCTTCCAAAATTTTTCTTGGTGACATTAACACCCCAAACCCGGCCCAAAACACCACAGTCGAATTCAGAATGTTACTGGGAAAAACGTTTGAAAAGAATTTACTTGAAGGGTGAAAACACGTGTTGGGTTTTAATCAAATATCCCATCCATAGGAGTTAACTTGTTTATAAGAAGTTTGTCATTTGGAAATCGATTTGCCGGAAAAGTACAACTTTAAAGTTTGTGTGAAGTTGAAAATTGTATACGTTTGAAACTTTAGGAAAGTTGGGTTGTTACGAGTGTCCAGATTTGAAAATCTTAACTTAAGTTTTTAAGTTGTAAAAATTTGATTTCGAAATCATTTGCAATTATTAATCGATAGTCGATCTAGCATAAAACATAATGAAAATCCCAACTACTTAAAATGGCCTTATTACAATAAAATCATCCCGATGTAACCGAAATTAAAGAAAATGTATTTAAGTAAGTAAAATCGCATCTGTATGGCCATCTCGAATCCACTCCAAACCCGGTCCAAGACATCATGTATCACCTGCATTGTTTGGTAAATATTGGGTGAGTCAAACCGACTCGATTGTGTAATTAACCCACAAATTCCGCATATGGGCGTGGCCCAAAACCACACAAATCCACATGGCATGTAATAATGCAAAATGTACCTAACCCAAATTTAGTGTCCATCCGCTACACACCCCGTATCCAGCCACCGCATACACCGTGGGATTACTAAATCGACCCTCCAACCGCTACACACCAATTCGGCAATCAATGCCGTCCACCTAGTGGCCTAGCCATCGTCCACGTGATTAAATCACAAAATCCACAACGTGACCCATGGTCAACGCCAATCCATGATGTAGCTCAAGGCTAACATCAATCCACGCGAGGCTCGAGGTCGTCACTAAACCACGTACATAAATGTGCACCGTCCTTCATTCCATATATATACCACCCCATGCATATGCAACATGTTATAATGACATGGCCAAATAATGCATGAACAGATTATATAGGCATATGACATGCTACGTGTATCCACAACAATCATCCATAGCCACACCATAAATAAAAGACTAACTCGTTACCGATATACCATTAAAGGTAACAATTCCACCACAACCATCAAGCTTTGGCCATTCCACACATAATACATACAACTAATTAATTAACAGGAAATCTGCGAATTAACCACACACTGATAACTCAAGCACTACGCTCTTGATTTCCCTAGCGTCCTCACTCAAGAGACTACGTTGATCCGCTTGTCCCTTTCGACGCCCACACCCCAGTGGCCAATCTCGAATCGCAGAATCCGAACGCTTCTTGAACTTAGGGTAGGGACAACCGCTTCCTCTCTCGATCGGTACTCGCATCCATTGAATAGCACTTAATCGTAATACCCGGTTAATTGATAAATCAAAATCTAAACGAGACAAAGACCTCATCTTAATTGAGTACTCTTACCAAGTAGATTCAATCCCAAGCTTCTCCTTAACCTCTGTCGAAACCTCCCTACAACAGTCTAGTTAGAATCGGCTAACACTTCTTAGCTAAAAGATATGGCCTTTGGCCGAATATCACTATCTCCTTACCTTATTCGATCAAACCCCGAAGGCTCTTGCTCCTAACGCTGGCTTCAAAGAAAAGTTACGAACCCAAGACCTTGGATAGATTCGGCCACACACCTAAATACAGAGTTAAGTCTCTGATTTCGGCAACCAAAGTAAGAAAAGGGAGATTTAACCCAAGAGAGATCCCTTACCACACTATTGAGGTCGATTGGAAGGGATTGCACAAGATGGCCGACGGCACCTCACTACAAGTCGTCTATCGAAATAAGTCTTTCCTTCACGATATGATCGGCACTGGAAGATTCGACTTGATGACAACCCTTGGAGATCAACGTGATAGAAAAAGAATAGAAGAAAAGTGTAGATAAGAATAAAAGAAAATGATGGGTAGAAGGTTCGGCCAAAGCACTAATCGGTTTTGAAGAAAGCAAAAGAAGAAAAGAATGATGGTGAGGCTCAAATAGAGGTTCGGCTATAGGGAATTATGGAGAGAAAACTCGATTTAAGAGAGATGGAAAAGTGATGAAACGAGACTGAGATGAAAAGATGAAGGCTTAGGGAATTTCTGGCTATGGTGATGGGTGCATTCGGCTTTCAATCACAAAGGGAAAGAAAGAAAACAAATGAGCTTTTGGAAGAGAGAAAACGCAAAAAGGGTGCCTAATACCACACTAAGCAAATTCGACCTCTATCCCCCCCTATCATGACCGAAAATGCCATCCCAAGAGCCCTACTGCCGGCCAACTCTCACCCCCTCTCCACATCCCTTATTTTCCTCCACATTTTCCTCCCCTCCCACATTCAAATGAGTTTGAATGAGTCAAACTCTCATCTCTTCTCCTAGCCGCAAATTCAAAACAATTTGACTCAGTCAAATTCCACCTTCCCAGTGCCATAGCCGAATCCAACTCTTCACTCCCCTTGACGCAAAAACAAATGCCAAAATGCTACCAAGCTTGCTCGAACCAAGGCCCTTCTCACTCCCGAGGAGGCGTCATCCACTTGCACCTTAAGTGGCGCCTCTCGCCACTTTACCAACCGAGTTCTTGTGTCCCTAAACGCAACCTTAAACCCCTTAAGGCCTAGCTCCCTTAGCTTCCCCTAATCACCTTAAACCAAAAGTTTCACTAAGGCTTCCACCTAACCCCAAGGTTTCCGAGCCCCCAAACACAATCAAACAGCACACAGAGCATACTCACACCCACACACACATATATGCAAAATACGAGACCCCTAAATCCCGGATATTACATTTTCACACAAGCCTAGCCGAATTTTCCTTGAGTTCATTCAAGTCCACACATTTCATTTATTTCACATTTTAGTCCCTCAATTTACACTTTTCTCAATTTAACCCAAATTACTTAATTTCATCAAAACTTCCAATACAAACTATGTTAACCCAACACTAAGCTTTCATTTTCCACCATCAAACATTCAAGAACTCACATGTCCATCAATGGTACATTTCAAAGACATCATCAATTCACAAAATTTAAACATGGGTTTCAAAGTTTACGAAGCAACGATTGCAAAGACGTAGAAATTATAAAAAATCGAGCAAAACTCATACCTCAATCAAGGAAGACAAGAGCCGAAACCTAGCTTTGCTTTCTCTTTTCTTCCTCTTTTATAATTTCAGTGATAGATGGATGAATAAAATCCACTATCATGCTTATTTCTTTTATGTTTCATGAAATAATAACTTAATTATCATTTTACAATTTTAACCTTTACTAATAAATATATACAACATATAATGCAAGGTCATTCTTGACCATTACCACCCACTCATCTTATTAATGGGCTATTTTCCTATTAAAGGCTTCCCATTTCAAAGCCAACAACAATTAGACACTTTAACAATCAGCACACAGCTTTTACACTTTACATGATTAAGTCCTTTCTCTTAATTCGGCACACAGTCGACAAAATTACCACACAGAATTTTCACACAAACTATATCTCATATAATCAACACCAAAAAAATAACATTAAAATATTATTTCGACCTCGAATTTGTGGTCTCGAAACCACTGTTCTGACTAGGGTCTAATTCGAGCTGTTACAATATCCCTCATAAATTTGACATAGTTTGGTATTTGCTCCAGAAGCTTCCACCAATGGGATATTAATATAAAGTTGTTTAAGAACATCTAAGAACTTTTTGAATTGAGCCTTGCTTCTGTTGCTGGATTCTTTGAGGATAAGGAGGTGGTGGAATCTTAGCTTTTACTGGACAATTCCTTTGTGGAAACTTTTTTGTATCTGACACAAGTGTTAAATTATTAGGAATAACTTGTTTAGGGTCTCCCTCATTAGGGATAACAAAATCTGGCTTTTGAAAAGTAAGAGCTTCAACACTCGGTTGAACTTCCTATTTGTTCTGAGCTATAGCAGGCTCATCTGCAACCACAACAACTTTGGGCTCTAATGTCCTTCCACTTTGCAAAGTAACAACTCTGTAATGTTCTCTACCCAAACTTCTCAAATTTTTAGTGGAACTCGACAAAGCTCATTGGGGTCGACTTTTGATCTCATTGGCTAATTGTCCTACTTGGTTTTCCAGACTCCTCAAGGTTGCATCATTTTTTTTCCATATATACCTTTAAAAAGTGCTCCAAACTATTGGAAAGTTCGACTTGTGGAGGTTTCTGAACTTGTTGGGTAAATCCTGATGGATTATTCGGTTGGGTTGGCATATAAGAGTCGCTAGGACCTGAGCCTTGATTACCCACTGAAAAATTAGAATGGTTACGCCATGAAGTATTATAAAATTTTGAATGCATACCTTGGTCATTCCTATTCAGATTTTGATTCCCCATGTAGTAGATAGACTCCAGTCTTGACAGGAAATTTTCCAACACATGACCAACTTTACAATAGACACATGAAATGTTCTCGAATTAGTTCGATTGCTGACATGTTATGTTAGCATAAAAACCATTAGTAGTAATGTTCTTAAGCATGGAAAACATAGAAGAGACCTTAACTACAAAGGATGTAAGTGCATCCACTTTATGTACTCATGCCACTCTTCTGTCTGTGGTTGTTCGATTGGTTGGTCACTGATAATTGTTGCTAAAAATTCTTTCAAGAATTTCGTAAGCCTCATTGTAAGATTTCAACGAGAATGGAAATAACTTCAATCTCAGTGCGTCTTCTGTTACTCCGACCAATTTAAATGAGTTGCTCACCTCAATGAATAAACAGAGACGAAGATGTGGATCATTAGTAGGCATCCCACTAAATTGACCCATTGTTTGAAGCATTTGTAACATCACTAGCTTCAATTCAAACCGTGGTGTCTCAATTTAGGGTCTTACAATTCTTGGATTGATTTCATGAAAAAGTGGCACAACATATTGACGGATAGCACGGTCTCTATCATCAACAAGGACTAGATTATGAGTATTACTAGCTGGTCCTTTTTTATTTTGATTCATTTCTTCAACTTGTATCATAGTTTCTTGTTGTCTTCTCCTCTATCTAAAAGTGCGTTCAATTTTAGGGTCGACTGGAAGTAGATCGACAATATGGTCTATGTTCATAAACACTTGAAAATCACCAAAATAAACCAAATTGCAAAATAATCAATTTCAAAAATAATGTCAGAAAGCACAGTCCTCGACAACGGAGCCAAAAACTTTTTATAAAATTAATAAAATGGTGTGCAAGTATACACAGTCGTCAACAAGTAATAAAGTAGTGAGTAAAGAGTATCGTCTCTACAGGGACTGTATATGTAAGGCAAAAATTGTGAAATTATTAAATAACAAGTCGATGAAGGAAATTGTAATACCCCTTAACCCTAAACTGTCGCCGGAACAGGGTTACGAGGCATTACCGGACATATCAGACAATTTACAAATAATTCTTAAAAAAAATAACAATCATATTATAATATAATCATAGATTCATATAAAATTTTTTTTAATTGACTTCATTCATTTTTAAAAAAAAAAATTCAATATAACCCATTTATAAATATTTAACCTTCCCTGAAAAATTTCAAATCGCAACCAAACCAAAATCCAACAATTCAACCAATGCAATTTCATATTTAATCGTATTTAAATTATACCTATAACATTAATTTTATAATTTTATTCTATAAACATTTATTTTACTAATAAAATTTAACTTATAATTTCATTTATTTCATTCTAAATTTTTAGTACCAATTATACCATGTATATCATATAAATTTTCATACAATTTCATTAGTTTAAACACCAAAATACCAAATACCATTTTTTTTACAACAAAAGTCATGTAGCATTTTAAAGTGACCAAAATAACACCTATGTACATGCCACTTTTACCAAAACAAGAATACATCACCGAGTTTTGTGCTGGAGTCGGGATCGCCTTGGATGCTGAACTAGGACTTTGAACACCTATTAACCTGCGCGCGGAAACAACCGTACGCTGAGTATACATATATTCAGTGGTATTGCCATAATTCAAATTATAAACATAATAATCATATCATTAAATCATATAACTTAATTTTTACTAAACCAATTCAAACGTAAGTTTGTCATTCTCAATATATTCATACAATTCAATTTAGCTATTCAACAATTGAAATCATACACATTCATGTTGAGCCATTATCCATCTCATGAACCATTGGTTCATGCTTTCCATTCTCATACTCATATTCAAATCACATTTTTCAATTCATGTTCCATTTTCACATTTCTTTCAATGGCTCAACCATTTCATTTTATTCAATTTAACCTTTCCTTTAATTACCCCTATTAACAGACTCGGAATTTGGCGGATACACGGATTCCAACCCAAACACACCAGTACGGCACATTGTGCCTAAAACGGTACATAGTACCTGATCAGTATACGACACATAAGTGCCTGATACGACACACGAGGTGCCTGAAATACGACACATAAAGTGCCTGATCGGCAAAGCCGATAAATCCCCGTACTCTTTCAAATCCTATGGCATGCCAATTATATCCGACTCAGCCCGACTAGTTAATAGGGTATCCAGTTCAATTTTTTTTTATATCAATTTATTTCAATTCAATTTCACAATTCAATTCAATATACTTTTCATATCCAATCACATACAATTCAAAATATAATACAATATCAACACATATTCATCATTCAATTCTATTTTCCCAAATTCATTCAATAAAGTCACTTACCTCATATTCACTTACCAACTACATAATTTAAATATAACAATTAATAGTAAATAATTTAAATTATGGTAATACAAACCCGGATTTGTTCGGTTACTCCTCGACAGCTTTTTCTTTTCCTTTCGATGCTGATGCCTCGGGTTCTTTGTTAGCTACGAAAATAATAATAATTTCATACTATTAATTACTGCACTAAATTACAAAAATAATTGAATTTCTATCCAATTCCTATCTTATTCCCAAATTAATCCTAACTAAGTTTACTTATTTTTTCTAATTCAATTCATCCTTTATTTCTATTCAAACTTCACCCAAACTCAAATTTAACTATTAAATTTTCAGCATATTTTTTATAATTTTGAATTTTCCTCAATTTAGTCCCTATAACATAAAACTTATAGTTTCTTTTACAATTTAATCCCTTTATGTATTTTAATTTGAATTTCATTCATTTAAATCCCTAATTCATCTTTTTGTTCAACATAAACTATACTTGAAAACCTATGAACTTACAAAATATCAACTTAATTCCATCAAAACCTTGTTTTAAAACTTCTAAAACATCAAATTTAAGAGAAAAGGACTTAATTTAACTTACCAATTAAACTTCAAGCTTCAAATCCCTAGTTTTCCCTTTTATTTTTCTTTCCTATTCTTTCTTCCCCTGTTCGAATGGCTTCTACTGTTCTTTTTTGTTTCTTTTACTTCTTTTCTTTCTTTTATTTCTTTAGTTTCTTTTATTTACTTTATTTTATTTACTTTATTGTTTTAATTACTTAATAATTAATATAATATCAATATAAAATATCTTATGCTTAAATTTTAAGTAAATCAATTATCTAATTACATTTGTACATATTTATATTATTACACTTATATAATTTAATCACCATACATTTGGCATAATTTTGTTTATTTTCATAATATAATATTTATAATAACTTAATTTAATAATATATTTTATAATTAAATCATATATAATTATATAATTAAAATCTAAAATATCTAAGATTTTTAGCATCGTTTGCCGCCTCATTTATGAGGATTGGCCTAATTGCCCTTTTAGTCCTTTTTATTTTCTTTTAATCTACAATTCAACTTTTACCCTTTATTCACTTTAGTCCCCTTTTTCCTAATTACTTTTAATTAAGCTAAATTCACTTAATAAAAACCTAATTAGACACACAACTAGGCTCATAATTACTTCTAATAATTATTTACGGACTCGGTTTACTAAGACGGAGGCCCGATAATGTACTTTTTCGATACCCGTGAATTTTGGGTCATTACAGAAATAAATAAAAGCGAATTTAATAACTATCCTAATTTAAAATCCCTAAATGTGCAAAGACAAATGAAAGTAAATAACACAGAATAAAAATCAGCAAAGCACAAGATTAAATTAATATGACATGAAGAAGCTAGATTAATTACTTTCTTTCAATTTAAAATTATTAAAACAATGTTAATGATGTTACGCAATCCATTGGCAAATTGGCTATTTACTAACCTAAAATTAGAAGTTATGAAATCAAACTTTTCAACCTTGAAGTCTCTTTAGCATATTTCTATGATCAATTAACCTTAAAATCTCACAAGCAGATATCATGGTTATGCAATGTAACAATATTATTAAATACTAATTTGATTTCCAAGAAATCAAACATGCACCATTCAAATATCATGTCCACTAATTATCATCTTGTTTGGATAAAATAATTCGTTCAAATGTTTCCCAACATTAATTATGCATGAATAAACATGATCATGATTTTATTTGAATGAGTAAACAAACCAATGTACAGAACAATATTAACAAAGTATAAATAAAATGAATCAAGAAATTACAATTAACCTAGCTTCAACAAAATTAAGCCATAAACATTGAATTGAAAGTAAAAGAATAAATTGCAATCATGTTTACCAACTTGAACAAAAATAAAAGAGTAGAAGAAAGAAACTAGAAACCGATTTTGTTGACTTCTTTGAGACTACTAGTGTTGCTCCTCCTTTGCTCCAATGTAGAAATATTCTCTCAATGTCGATTCTAGCAACTCTCAAAATCTTACTGTTTTGCTTCTCTCAATTTTATGTTTCTTCTCTCAAGGGTAGTGCTCAAGAAGTGGAAAAAAAATAGGATGAATGAATTATGGAATGATAGGATGAATGAATTATGGAATGATACCCTATTTATAGTGGAGAAACCCTAACATCCGATGCTAAAAATAGGATGGGAATCCCTTGAAAATCTCCCTTGTGTGGTCGGCCCTTAAGTAGTGGAAGAGGATTGGATGAATTTGTTATTTTTGGAGGAGGAAGAAGTCGTCCCCTTGATTCCCTCCTCTTGGTGGTTGTCGCCCCTTTTATTCTCTCTTGGTGGTTCTTTGATTCAAGGAACAAGGTTGAAGAAAAGGCCTTGTGGACTATTTTTCCCTTGGATGGACGATTTGAGCCTCCTTGTGGATAGGTTGGGCCTCTATCTCCTTTAGTGGGCTGTCCAAAGATATTAACTCCTTTTAGAATTGGGCCAAGATGGATTCTAAAGCCCAATAAGCATTTTTGGGACAACCAGAGATGTTAACAAATTAGCCCAAAACTTGAATTCCTACTTTCTTTACCTAATGAGTCCTTTTATTTCCTCAAAAATATGGAAAACAAAGTATTTAGCATAAAATTAGTTAATATAACACATTTTCATAGTATTGAAAAAAATAGTAAATAAAAGCTACAAAAAAATGTCACCAACTACCCAGAATTTGCATAATTTATCTATTAAAAAGAGTTAAAAATAACTCTATATTTTAGAGTTATCAATTATGCCCTGAAACACGTATCGATTTTGCTAGCATTATTTGGAAATTTACCGTCTGAACCACCATCTTCTGGTTCAATTGGAACCGACTCTGGTTCAAAAACTAATGCAATTTCTAAACCATCCAGCTTGAACTTCTAGATTGGATTATTGTCAGATTCAGTTCCTTCTTCAATCTCAACCCCTTTTGATTGTCCAGGGTTGGATGTCTCTTCACTGGTGCAGATTGTAGGAGTACATCATCCCTTCTTGTATACATGTCATTACAACCAAAATCATTTGCGGGTTGTCAACCAATGTAACTTGATGGCGTACTCTATAAGTGTTTTCGGCGTAAAACATCAGCCTTTGGAAGTTGAAATCAAAAGCACTAACAAAATGTTGTGTCGGGGTGTCAAAGTTCTAGTTACCTCCAAATCCCAACTAGTGGACGGATTGGGTGTCAAATTTGAAATCTTAGGATGAAATCAAGGGATGCCATCCCATTGATGATTCCGAGATTTCATAACAGAAGCTTTGTAACAAAGCTACGAATCCACCACACAACCATATGGTTGGACTTTCAGTTTCCTGCTCCGTTCCAGCATCAACTGGAACAATTATCGACCTCCGACCACCTTCATCGACGTTGACAAACTTGGTGTATAATTAAAGGATAGGTGATCCAGTAGCATTATGTGTCTTGTCCATCAGATCGATCGTCGTTGGACCTCTAACATTAAATATTTCATATTTCACGGGGTTTTTTAACGCTGAATACCTATACTTCAATGATGATACTCTACGGCTCTGATTGCTTACTTTCTGCCTAATTCTTACCTGAAACTTTGATAATTGAATGTTTGGGTTAAAAGCCAATTGTGTTGTGTAGGTTGATGAAAAAATGACCCCAATGTCGATGTCACAAATTTCACCGTCGTAATAAACAACAACATTAACTCATCCACTCATTTTCAACCAAACCAAAACATTATGCAGAAAACTAGAGCATTGATTATCCATTAACAATAACAACAAAACTTGAAATAATTATGTGTTTTGGGTTGAATTATGAAATTCAATTCTTTCATGCAAACAACCTTATCCTTACACAAATATCATTCTAGCGACAATCTCCTCGAAATTTCATGTTGCAACGTCTCTAGCAGAATTGTCACTAACTTTACAGCAAATACTACCTCGAATATCAAACATAACTTGACATCGGTAAAACAATTTGGACATAACAATTCTTAGAGATGTTTTAAAAAAATGCGTGTTCTTAAAAGCATTTTCAAAATAAAAACAACATATGTACAAGGGGACGTCTAAAAATATCTGGAGAATCTCGAGATATTTTCAGATTAATAGATGCACGTTTTTTTCCTCTTTCACTTGTTGTCCATCCGATTCCCTATATAAAGGGCTGTTTTCTCCCCCTACTCCATCAACTCTCTCAGTTACCTCCCCTCACCCTTAAAAACTTCTTTACACTATTATTTATATTTTACTTTCGAGCATTTAACTTTTCTGATAAATAAATTTATTTTTGTTTGGGGGAGCCAGTGTGCTAGTTTTAAGGTGTGTTTGAGTTCATGATGATGCGATGGTGCTCCTAGACCCACATATTTTATCTGTCGTGTCGAGACGGAACCATTGCATTACAAGCCTATCGCATTGCAACTCAGGCTCTAAGTTTGCGGTGCTTATATAGTCATAGGTTGTAGTCTAACTACGGGTCCTAGTTGAAGGACGTTAATGTGCGGTCACGGCTTGGACTATGAGTCGGGAGGCCACTTGACGGTGGTTATGCGATCACGGGTTCAAGTTCTGCCTCACCAGAAAAGGATGCTTTGTAAAATTGATACATAAGTTTAAGATCATAATCGTAGGAAAAAACTTGGGGGCTTTCCAGTATAATCCACTTAATGTTTTCTTCATCACCATCAAAATCAATATCGTCAACCTTCCTATTGCTCAAAATTAGTGACAAAGTTGGGAGCAAGTGCACTGTTAGGGGGCGAGCGATAGTCGTGTTGGACAAAAGTTGGAGGTCGTTTCGAGTTGACAGCGATTGTTGTGATTAAATCACTGATTAATAACTACAACTGTTGTCGCCCTGACTCGACCTCCTATTACAATTGTCACCTCGACTTAACCTTCAAATTCTCTCCATAGCCATCGTCGCTCCCCCAGACAGTGTTCTTATATCCAACTCTGTCACTGTTACAAATCCTGCTTTTGGTGGAGATGGAGAAAAAAATTAGTTGGTTATATTGGAAAGCCCCTGACTTTTTCCCTACGATTATCATCTCAAACTTCTGTATCAGGTTTACAAATCATCCTCTTCTAATGAGGTGAAACTTGAACCTGTGCCTGCATAATCACTGTCAGGTGGACTCACAAGTTATACTCCAAACCGTGACCCCGTATTAACATCTGTCAACTAGGAGCCCTACTTATACTTCAACTCATGGCCTGTAACAGCCCGATTTTGGGGCTAGTCGGAACAGTGGTTTTGGGACCGCTAATTCGAAGTTGAAGAAAATTATTTTGATATTATTTTATGTATTATGGCACATTTATATGGATGTAGGAAAATTTTGGTGCATTAATTTTAGCGATTACATGCTTAATTAAGAAAAAGGACTAAATCGCATAAAGTGCAAAAGTTCTATTTTGCAAGGTAGAGGTGTCTAATAGCCATGCAATATTAAATTGGAGGTCCTTAAAGTGCAATTAGGCCATTAAGGGTGTGTTGTTCAGCCATATAGACTAAGGAGACAAGAGCATTAAATTTTGGTCAAATTTTGGTGAAATTAGGTGATAAAAAAATGAATAAAATAAGGCAAAGAAAGAAGATATCATCTTTCACTATTCATCCTTCTTCTTCCATCGAAAATTGAAGAGAAATAGGATATTTTGGAGTCCAAACTTTCAGCCAAGCTATTCCCTTACTAGTAAGTGATTTTAGAGGTCTTTCTTGATAATTTTTGCACTTTTGGAACCCCTAAAGCTTAAGCTAGCTAATGAGGGGACTATTTTGCAAAATGGTTGAAAGTTTAGGGACTTTCCATGAGAATTTTTATGTTTTTTACTGATTTTTTATGGAATAAAATGAATGTTAGTGAGTTAAGAACAACTTTTGTGAAGGGTGTTATCATGAAAACACCTAAATATGACTTATTTGTAAAGGTAGTAATTGCGTAATAAATGCATGAACTAATTGATTTTGTGAGTTGTTGTAAGAGGAATAAATGTTCAGCTAGGCTTGTTTAATGAGAATATGTGATGAAAAATGATTTACGAGCCTAGGGGCAAAATCATAATTTTGCCAAAGTATAAGGGCAAAATGGTCATTTTTGCCTAGGTAGAAATTTTGATGTATCATGAATTGTAAAGTGATTAAATGAGTGAAATTTATTATTATAGATCAAGAAGAGCGCGGAAACAACCTTGACCGAGGAAAAGGCAAGGTTACGGACTAAGTTGTCGACTAATATATTTTGCACCGAGGTAAGTTTATGTGTAAACGATACGTCTTTAATACATATGTTGTTACTTATTGGTGTATTGAATGAATGAGATCATTTATGATTGAAATTGATAGATAGTGAGTAATTCCCGTATGAACCTCAGAATAGATATGTAAGTGCGAGAAAATATCCGTAATTATTCTTTTGGTGGGCTGTGTGCGATACCACCTTATTACTTACTCAGATGGGCTGTGTGCGATACCATCATTTATATTACCATTTGGTGGGCTATGTGCGAAACCACCGTAAATATTCTTGTTGGTGGGCTATGTGCGATACCACCCTATTATTGATTAAAAGTGGGCTGTGTGCGAAACCACCGGGCACTTAGTATTATTCTGAGGGGTTCATCGAGAATTTGTATAAATGAATGTTTCATGTTGCTTTGTGGTGATAAGTGCAGGGAATGTGTACAAGTGAATGTGAGCATTATATTTGTTATATGGTTAGAATGTGGTAAGAGATGAAATGAGTAAGCATGATTATGGAAATGTGAATTGTTCTTGCTTAGTATGTAATGTTATTGATTGATTAGCATACGTTTTGATGTTTATTGTTTACATGTAAACTTACTAAGCTTAAAGCTTACTCCCTTTCTTTTTCCCTTGATTTATAGTGTCAAAGAGCCGATTCGGGATACGAAGATAATCGAAAGATCACCCACACTATCAACTCATCTCGGTACATATTTAGACTTAGCATTTTGAGTATGGCATGTATAGGGGTTAGGCTTAAAGAAATGTTTTGTTGTTTTGGCCAAGTGTGTTAGCTCTTTTAAAGATGAACTCTTTTGTATATTGCCATAGTTGATGGTTCATTATTACTAATTTATGAAAAGAAGAGGTTATTCATGAATGTGTTAGATGCATGATTGGGTTCCTTGGTAAATGGTTGAATGGGATTTATGTTGTGTGAGTTAGGGTGATAAAAGAGCTTGGCAAATAGCCTTGTTCTTGTCCACACGGGTAGGCACACGGGCATGTGTCTAGGCCGTGTGTGACACACGGTCAGTCTCATGGGCGTGTGACCAGGTCGTGTGTCCCCTACAGGTTAATGTTGCAAGTCAGTGTCGACCACGGGCTAGACACACGGGCGTGTGCCTAGGCCGTGTGCCCCTTAAGAGACTGCTGACGTCATAAACAGAATGCTAAGGTTTTCACACACTGGTGAGGACACGGGTGTGTCTAGGCCGCGTGAGGGACACGGGCCATTGACACGGGCGTCTGTCCGGCAGTGTGAAAACCCCTGTAGGTTTGAAATGAAAAATAAATCCCACACGGGCTGGGGACATGGACGTGTGTGACCACATGGCCTGCCCACACGGGCGTGTCCCATTTCACACGGGCGTGTGGCCCTTGTTTAGGCAAAAAAAATTAAGTGCACAAAAGTTCCTAGTTGGGTTCTGAAACTCTCCGTTTGCATGTTTAAGGCTTCGTAGGCCCATTATGAGAATGTTTTGAATGTAAAGAAGAAGTTTTAATTTGGAAAGAAATCTTATAGCCTAAAGTTGTATGTTCAAGTGAGTTAAGTCTGGTAATGCCTCGTACTCGATTCCGGTGTTGAATATGGGTAAGAAGTGTTACATTTAGTGGTATCAGAGCTATGGTTTAGTCGGTTCTCGGACTACCGTAGCATGTGTAAGGGTCTAGCTATACATGCCATGAACGTATATTGATAGTGTGGTGACTTCTGACAATTCTAAACTTTATTTTTATATAGTAAATGGATCCCGACCGAGCGGCTGCTGATGACGCTGCTGATGACGCTGTTAGTAACGCGCCGGCTCCCGCGCAAGGGACCGCGCTTGTAGAGAGTAGACCTGTAACACCCCTAACCCGTATCTATCACCTGATTAGGGTTAAAGGTATTACCGGACAGATTGGAAATATTTACAGACATTTCATAATGCAAGTCATCAATTGCAATCACTATGTCCCTTAGATAGGTCACCGAGACCTTAAGAATGTTTTAGAAAAGAGTCGGGACTAAACCAAACACATACGGAAATTATCGAAAATTTAAAATTTTTTGAACACTGCAGAGGTCACACGCCCGTACAATTAGGCCGTGTGCTCCTACGGCTACTAGAAAAACCCATGTGTCCTAGCCGTGCCAAAACAGGGCATGTCTACTGACTTATCCCCACGGCCACCAAGCACGCCCGTGTGCCACAACCGTGTCTGCTTATCAGGCCCTTTGCAAGGTCAATAAGCCACCTACACTTGGGTTTTCCCTACAAGCTACTTGACAATTCATTTTATGCATAAATAACAACCAAAGACATGTCAAATGATCAACAATTCTTTATCACCAAACTCATTTCTAATCATGTCAATTTTTCACAACTAAATCATACATATACATAAACATGAGTCATCTACATTTTACCTTCCATATTACCATTTCTTTGATCAAATATACATACTCAAATTTCATCCATATGCTTACCATAAACTTGACCATTTCATAGTCATGTAATCATACCAAAAACAATATCGTATACCATATTTATAATTACATAATACCAACATATAACTAGCCACATCACATGGCTAAGTTCATCTCAAACATATATCAAATGACTAGCCTATACATGCCATATTAGGTTATTGATCGATGTGAATCAGAGCTTTAAAGTTTATAAAAAGAATGATCGAACCTGGAAACTAACTCTGACAACGATTGAGGCAAGTGTACCTATCGAACAGTAGTATAGCTTAGGCAAGATCGGATTATCGAACCCAAAGGAACTAAAAGTACTAATACTAACTTTCTTTTTATTATCTAGCCTAAAAATAAAGAGAGATTGTTTATCTAATCTAAATTAATTAACTACTAAACTAAAGACTCTAAGATAAAGAAGAATGAATTTGGAAAATAACTTGGGAAAAACTCAGTTGATATAGATGATACCCTAGGAAGAATCCACCTAGACTTCACTTGTTATCTAACACTGAACCATACGATTTATTCACTTAGTTTGATCTGTAAGAATCCCTAATGTATATTAAACCCTCTCTCGAGCCGAATAACGTCTAACCCTAGGTTAATTAGTGGAACTCTCGTTCTCTTATAATAACCCCCTAGAATAGCAAAGAATCGATCTATGGATTCCCATATTAGGTTTCACCCTAATCCGCAAAAATCTCGTCACCCTATCTCTAGGCGTGCGATCAACTCCGCTTAATTATGTTGGATCTACTCTTAGGCGTGGTCTATTCCTCCTCCACCTAAGCACATTAAATTTGGATTAAGCTCACATAATTAAGAACAAACTAAGTATTTATCATATAATTGAAAACAATAACAAGATTCATCATAGGTTTCATCCCCTTCAGGTATCTGAAGGATTTAGTTCATAACTAAATAAGAAAACATCTTAAGAGAAAAGATAAAACAAAACATAAGAAATCCCTAAAACCCCCTGAAGGAATTGAAGGAGAGATCCTCCGTCTTGAGTATAATTCTGGCTTCTTGAGATGGATCAACTGGCTATCCCTGAGTGAATCCCCACAAATCTGCCTTCTCTGGCCTAGCACGACGCCCCTAGACGATGGCTTTGGGCTCTCCTCTTAGGTCATACTTAGGGTGTATTTATAGGCTTTTGAAATACGTTTCTTTCTCCCTAAGTATCCTTTCCCGAATGAAATTGCTCTTCTCCACGGCAGAGGCACGGCCATGGCACACGCCCGTGTGAATCGTGGCCAGGCCGTGTTCGGATTTCTTTAATGAGACACGGCCGTGTGAGTCGGGGTTAGACCGTGTTCTAGATGATTGACTTGGCACGACCGTGTGGGTCCAAGTCCAAGCTGTGTTGATTTCCTCTTCGGTCTGTTTTGGTCTGTTTTGAGCCCGTTTCTCGTTCTTTTTATCCTTGGGTGGTTTCCTAAGTATAAGATATGAAAAGAAAGGATTAAGAGCACCTTTTTACATAAATCAAGGGATAATTCATCCAAAAGCATACTAAATGTGGGATTAAAATATATTACTATTTCGGTTTCTCAAATACCCCCACACTTAAGCTTTTGCTTGTCCTCAAGCAAAATTCTCAACTTACAATTAACACGAACTTCCTATAATTCATAATAGTCATTGATAGTGTCTCATCATAATTCAGGGATAATTTATACATGGATAATTCAACTAAAAGAGTTCTAAAAATTCAAACAATCTAAGTCATGGATTTTGTAGCTCGAAAACATAGGCGTCTCCAATTATCTAAATAATTACCTTTAATTTGAAATCAACAAGGTTTGACATCCTCACTAAAGATTCACTCAAATCACTCAAAGTGTTTAAGGTTCAAAATTTAGGCACTCAAAAGTCAAACATAAAGAGTTAATCCCATAGGCTTGCATGAAAATCAAATCTCCACCACTGAAATATGAGATGAAACACAAATCAAAAGGTCTTTGTTAGGGTTGTAACGGGGCTAGGGTTAAGGTGTGGAATAAGGCTGAATTAGAAGGTTAGAATCGAGATTGAATTGATAAATTACCTAACTAAGAACTAATGAACTAATAATAATAATTACATCAATTGAAAACTAATAATACTAATATTACGAGCTTCTTCTTCGATATTTGGAATTTAAATAAATGTATAAGCTCGTTTAATCACATAACTAATAATGAATATACTTCGTCATTTTTTTTTAAGTACATAATAAATACATAATAAAGGATAAATTACTAAAATTCATAATTAGGCAACTAATCAGATCAAATCTCGATATAAGGGTAGTTAGAAAGAATGGTGATAATAATTACAAAGGTTTTTGGGTTAATATTAGTGGGTGAGTCAATAAATAGGGTTGTTAGGATTAAAATGGGTTCACTAGGGGTTAATTTGTGAAGGTAGGATTTTTATGGAGTAAGTGGGTTAAAACCTAGGTGCCTTTATCATCTTTGTATATCAAATCAAAAGTGTGGTCTCGACATGTATAATCGATGCAAGTTCTAGAATAACAAATCAATGTTGGCACACTCATAATCAATAAAGTGAGCAAGAAAAAGAATATATGCTCTATAAGGCTTAAAATCTCACAAAAATTATGGGTATTTTGACGTCAACCTCGTAAATTTCAAACTTCAAAGAATATTTAAACTCAGTTTGACAACCTAGAAAATTTTTAATTTCTGAAAAATAGACTTATCATGCTTGATTCTCTAGTATTCTTCAAATTCAATTATCAATGACTTAATCTAAAACATATCAATAAAAATCATAAATCATCAGAAATTTCATCCTAATTAGTAATATGAGAAATTTACTTAAAAACAAGATTAAATTCAGGATTTTGAGAACAATGCAAAAAGTTTGGAACCTAATTTCAGAAATTTGAGAATAATGAAAAAAAGTTAGGCACCTTTTTAGGTTGTTCACCCCCCCACACTTAAGATGTACATTGCCTTCAATGTACAAAGATAGATAATATAACTGTAATGGTTAGATCAGAAGATATAGGGATAAGTGAAACTCCCTGAATTATGGATGTAATCCTTGAGTTGGATGAACGATATGTTGGAGGGGTTTGTCTGGGTGACGATCCTGCGCTAGATGAAGAAATTGGGTAGCTCATGCAGGATTAGCCAGGGATTATTAAGACGCAATAAACTAAATATATACTTAAGGACAAGGAAGATAAAGAGAAAGTAAACAGAAAGTAAAATAAATTAAAAATAAAAGATGAATGGACCGAGGGGTCCTTATTGTTGGATGGTTCGCGAGGTGGGTGTGACCTCTAAGGCTGCGGAGGTGCTGGTGGTGGTGGAATTGGCGTGATTCCTTAGCAGCCTTTAGAACCTAAAATTAAGAAACTAAGATAAAATAAACTAAATTAAGCATAAAAGTGTTAAAGAGAAGGAAAATAGAGGAGAAGATAAAAATAAAAGAACAGATAATTGGTCTCAAAGACCCTTGGCTTGGCGAGTGATTGAAGCGGCCGGCATGAACTTATATGTATCGGTCTCCATGAGGGAGACTCGGTCTCCATGAGGGAGACTGTGCTTGGCTTCTTCCACTTCTTTGGCATTGTTTTGGTGTAGCTCAAGGGTATAGAGAGAAAGAAAATGAAAAGTTGAAGGTTGAAAGTTAGTAGGAGAAGAGGGTAGGGAGGGGGGTTAAATAGATTTTCAAACCTGGCACCATCCCACGCCCGTGCTCCTTAGGCGTGTCGATTCACACGGCCACCTCGCACGGCCGTGTGTCTAGGCGTGTTGGTTCACCCACGCCCATTTTACAGATTGCCATGCCCGTTGGTGATAAGTCAGTGTCGTCCACGGCCGCGTCGCACGGCCGTGGCATTTTGTCGGTGCCTGTGGGGCGATGGTTGGAGTCCGTGACTTCAAAGATTTGATTCTTTCTGACTCGTACCACCTCTACCATGTCAGTACGGTGATTCAGGGCATCTACACGGTCACGGCCACGGCCGTGTGCTAGGACGTGTGGCCTGGGAATCTGCACTTTTTGGTTAGTTTAAAGCTATATACTATAAAGGAAGGGTAAAATAGAATAAATAAGAAAAATAAAAATGTAAAAGTTAATGGGGTTAGTGCTCGGGTTGCCTGCCGAGAAGCGCTCGTTTACAGTCTTAAGCTAGACTTTACCTCTCATTCGTATGGTCATGGTAGTTTGAGGAGGTGAAAATCCTTTCTCATGCGATCAATTCGGTTTTTGATAAATGGTTTAAGTCGAGTAGTGTTTACCTCAAAACTGTTGAATTTAGGATTGCTTACCTCGACTGTGCCGTATAGGAAGACATTAGGTACCTCAAAAGTGATTTCTTCGTTTGTCTTGAGGTCTGAATTGGTGATTCGAGGGTCTTCCTTATTCAACAATACCTCCCCTATTTTAAAGTGATTTGTTATTCCTATTAGCTCGTCTGGGGTTTCCTTCGGTTTCACTTCGTGTATTCCTAGTTTCTCTTTAAAGTGTGTTTTCCACTTTTCTAGTTCATCGACCTGAAGCCTTAGTCCTTCATGAATTATTTCTTTATGGGTACGAGGTCTAAGATCTAGCTCAGCTAGGTGATTTCATGATGCTTCCTGTAAAGAAGGTTGAACCAAATGGTTATCAATAGAATTAACGTTCGTACCTTTATTACTCGATGTCCTAGCTGAGTCAAGAGCTTGAAGAGTGATTGTTTCGTCGTCTACACGAAGTGTGAGTTCACTGACTTCTTCCTCTGTGTGGTCTTTCTTTATTGCATCAGGATATGGCACACGAGGTTGGTACTCTGTAATTGCCGATTTTGGTATATCATGGCACATTTCAACCTTACCTTTACTTACCACAGGTTCTTCCCTTGGGTTTGGTTCGTCTAACCCTTCACTATCGTAAATGGCTTGATTTTGCTCTCTCGGGTTAGTTTCAGTATTGCTTGGCAAGCTTCCTTGTGGTAGTTCGAGATCGACAGCAAGTTGTATAACCGACTTAGTAAGTTCCCCAACTGATTCAGTAAGTTCCCCAACTTGGTTCTTGATCCCTTTGATCGATGCTTGTTGGTCATTAAGTGTTGTCTCAGTTTTTTTGGAGACAATTATCTGTGGCTGCCATGAATTTTGTCAGCATCTCTTCAATGTTTGACTCCTCTTCCTGTTGGTGAGGTGGTTGTTTAAAATTTTGATCATCCCACGAGAAATTGGGATGGTACCTCTAACCTGCATTATAAGTGTTATCATAAAAATTACTTTGAGGTCTAGCATAGTTACCCATATAGTGGACTTGTTCATTCTCCATGCCATATCCGTAGGGTGGGTACTTAGGATTCGCCACGCCTCCTAGATTTGAGTCATATTGCATTATTGGGTGTATGTCGAGGTTGAAGACACTGGCTGCTTTGGCTGGCCTTGTCCTTGTAACTTGCCACTGATAGTTATTCAATGACATTTTCTCTATAAACTAAAATCTTCCTGACAAAAGCAAATAAAAGAAAATTTAGCAAAGTAAAAAAAATAAAAGTAATAATAATAATAATAATGGCTAAAGTAATAAAAATAGAGTTTTCTTAATATTTTAGTTCCCCGGCAACGGTGCCAAAAACTTGATCGCTGTGAATCAGAGCTTTAAAATTTATAAAAAGAATGATCGAACCTGAAAAACTAACTCTGACAACGATTGAGGCAAGTGCACCTATCGAACAGTAGTATAGCTTAGGCAAGACCGGATTATCGAACCCAAAGGAACTAAAAGTACTAATACTAACTTTATTTTTATTATCTAGCCTAAAAATAAAGAGAGATTGTTTATCTAATCTAAATTAATTAACTACTAAACTAAAGACTCTAAAACAAAGAAGAATGAATTTGGAAAATAACTTGGGAAAAACTCAGTTGATTTACATGATACCCTAGGAAGAATCCACCTAGACTTCACTTGTTATCTAACACTGAACCATACGATTTATTCACTTAGTTTGATCCGCAAGACTCCCTAACGTATATTAAACCCTCTCTCGAGGCGAATAACGTCTAACCCTAGGTTAATTAGTGGAACTCTCGTTCTCTTATAATTACCCCCTAGAATAGTAGTAAATCGATCTATGGATTCCCATATTAGGTTTCACCCTAATCCGGCAAAATCTCGTCACCCTATCTCTAGGCGTGCGATCAACTCCGCTTAATTATGTTGGATCTACTCTTAGGCAGGGTCTATTCCTCCTCCACCTAAGCACATTAAATTTGGATTAAGCTCACATAATTAAGAACAAACTAAGTATTTATCATATAATTCAGAAAACAATAACAAGATTCATCATAGGTTTCATCCCCTTCAGGTATCTGAAGGATTTAGTTCATAACTAAATAAGAAAACATCTCAAGAGAAAAGATAAAACAAAACATAAGAAATCCCTAAAACCCCTTGAAGGAATTGAAGGAGAGATCCTCCGTCTTGAGTATAATTTTGGCTTCTTGAGATGGATCAACTGCTATCCCCGAGTGAATCCCCACAAATCGCCTTCTCTGCCTAGCACGACGCCCTAGACGATGGCTTTGGGCTCCCCCTCTTAGGTCATACTTAGGGTGTATTTATAGGCTTTTGAAATACGTTTCTTTCTCCCTAAGTATCCTTTCCCGAATGAAATTTCTCTTCTCCACGGCAGAGGCACGGCCATGGCACACGCCCGTGTGAATCGTGGCCAGGCCGTGTTCGAATTTCTTTAATGAGACACGATCGTGTGAGTCGAGGTTAGACCGTGTTCTAGATGATTGACTTGGCACGATCGTGTAGGTCCAAGTCCAGGCCGTGTCGATTTCCTCTTCGATCTATTTTGGTCCGTTTTGAGCCCGTTTCTCGTTCTTTTTATCCTTGGGTGGTTTCCTGAGTATAAGATATGAAAAGAAAGGATTAAGAGAACCTTTTTACATAAATCAAGGGATAATTCATCCAAAAGCATACTAAATGTGGGATTAAAATATGTTACTATTTCGGTTTATCAGTTATATACACATTCAAAAGTACCAAAGTTGAGTTTGATAGTGTGATGACAATCCTTGACAATTCCCGAGCCTTTCGTAGCTTTGCCGACCTATAAAACAGAGTAAACACACACACAAAGTAAGCTTTCCAAAAGCTTAGTAAGCCATATAAAAATAAACTTACCACGTAATACACATAGCTACATTTAGAAATCAACATTAATACCTCTCATGTGCAAAATTCATCACATATCTTTTGGCTCATTTGTTTAACCATCACTTACCACATTTCTCAAATCAAGCATCACTTATGCACATAGCTCATTCAAGCTTATAATCACATATTATCTCATCAAATCCATATTCACATTCTTTTTGGTAAATTCATATATGTATACTTACATTTCATACACATACATAGTGTACCTTTCAACGTACCTGAATCATTATTAATTCACTTAGTCATTCACATCTCGGACTTGCCTGTTGAACCGTTCAGAATCTAATAGGCTGCTCGGAATGCTCAGAATAGTCATACAACGCCAACGTCCAGACGTGGTCTTACATGCAATCAGATATCGATGCCACTGTCCCAGACAGGGTCTTACACGTAAATCTCATATCGATGCCAACATCCCAGACGTGGTCTTACACGTAAATCTCATATCGATGCCAACGTCCCAGACGTGGTCTTACACGTAAATCTCATATCGATGCCAACGTCCCAGACGTGGTCTTACACATAAATCTCATATCGATACCTATGCCATGACATATACAACTCTATCTCCTCCTAGGTTCAAACGGAACTTATCGGACATCGTCAACTTGTTGATCTATATATATACATATTCGGATTTCGCATACATTCCATTAAAATTGATATTCATAGCAATCCAAATTTCATATTTACACAAATAATTCAATTCAAATACATTTATTTGCATATCGACTTACCTCGGATTCAGATATTCGTTCGGACTCGGTTATTCGACTATTTTTGCTTTCTCGCGATCTAAGTCCGATTTCTTCAATCCTTGATCTATACATATTCAAATGTAATCCATTTATTCACTAATTCACTCAATTCAATCTAAAAACATACATTTAGGGCAATTTGCAATTTAGCCCTCACATTTGCACATTTTATCAATTTAGTCCATTTTTCTCAAAACATCAAATATACACAATTTGTTCACACACATGCATAGCCGAATCTCCCTAGGAACTATACAAGTCCATACTTTTCATCAAATTCACAATTTAGTCCTCCAAAATAATATTTTCTCATTTGAGCCCTAATTAGCTAAATTCACCAAAAATTCAAGAATAAAAACATGTTCATTAAGCACATATCTTTCATTTTTCACCATCAAACATCATAAAACACATGAGTTCATCAAAGGCTCATCTCAAAAACATCATCAATTCTCAAAATTAAGACATGGGTTTTGTAGAGAACAAAGCAACGATTAGGAAAACGTAGAAATCATCAAAAACCGATCAAAATCCATACCTTAATTTAGCCAACTTATAGCCGAACCCTTAAAAGCTTTTATTCTTTCTTTTTCCTTCAACATTCAGTGAACAATGGATGAACATTCCACTATCTTCTTTCTTTTGTTTTTATTATGATAATATATAATATGTTATCATTATTATTCTACCTTTTATAACTAATAAATAAAAGCCATATAAATTCAATATGCCATCCACCATCTTACTAAATGGCCAATTTACAACATAAGGCCTCATATATAAGAAGACACATCAATTAGGCCACTCAATCAAATAGAAGGCTACTTTTACCTTTTATGCGATTTAGTCATTTGCTCAATTAATTACACAAACGGACAAATTAACTCACATAAGTTTTCACACATACTAATCACATATCCACAGCACAGAAAATAATATTAAAATAATATTCAGACTCAGATTTTTGGTCCCTAAACCACTATTCCGACTAGGGTATAAACCGGACTGTTACAAGACCCGAGACTATGGGTCAAGGAGAAGAGGCTCAGGAAGCCTTTCTCCAAATGATGAGTAATTGGTATACGGAGTATGTACGAGCGAATCCTAATGCTTAGGGGTGTTCAGTCGGTTAACCGACCCAAAATACCATTAACCGAATTAACCGACCCTTCAAAAATTTTAACCGTTAACCGAACCGAAATTTTTTCAAAAAAATTAATCGAACCAAAATTTTTTCGATTAATTCGATCGGTTAACCAAATTAACCGAAAATGATTTTTATTTATTTTTGGTTAAAATAAGTATAAAGTTAACCGAATTAACCGGTTTACCCGAATTAACCGAATTATTTTTATTTTTATTTTTATTTATTAAATTATTTGTAATTTTTATGATTGGGTTGGGTAATTAGTTTTAGTTTGATTGGGTTTATGTTGGATTGGGTTTGAGTGAATAGTGGGCTATTTATATATAATAATTGTATTTATTAATTTTTTTGGTCAAACCGAAAAAATTCGGTTAACCGACCGGTTTCAAACCGAATTAATCGTTAATCGAAAACTCAAAAAATTATTAATCGGCCCCCGACCGAAAAAATTCAGTTAACCGATTTTTTTCAATTTTACTCGAATTTTGCACACCCCTACTAATGCTCAACCTCCTCCACCCCCTCCTATACCTCAGCCAGTCCCCGTGGCTCCACAAGGTATAGATTTGGTGAGGATGACCAAACCCCCGGTAGATAAGATTCAGAAGCAAGGGGACGAGGAATTCAGAGCTAATATAGATGATGACCCCGAGAGGGTGGAGTTCTGGCTTGAGAACTCGATGAGGGTATTTGATGAACTCTCCTGCACACCTGAGGAGAGCTTGAAATGTGTCGTGTCATTGCTGAAGGACTCGACATATCGTTGGTGGAAAATGTTGACGTCGGTGGTTCAAAGGGAGAGAGTGACGTGGGACTTCTTTTTGGAAGAGTTCCGAAAGAAGTATATAAGTCAGAGATTTGTGGATCAGAAACAGAAAGAATTCCTTGAACTAAAGCAAGGCAAAATGACTGTAGTAGAATATGAGCGCGAGTTTGTTAAACTCAGCAACTATGCACAAGAGTGTGTGTCCACAAAAGCTATCTTGTGCAAGAGGTTTGAAGATGGGCTGAATGAGGATATAAGACTTTTAGTTGGGATCTTGGAATTGAAAGAATTTGTGGTGTTGGTTGATAGGGCATGCAAGGCCGAGGAACTGAATAAGGAAAATAGGAAAGCCATGAGTAAGGTCCGAGATGCAAGAAAGAGGCCAATGAGTAAATCGTACCAAACTCAATCAAAGAGGTCCAAGGAAATGAACCCTCGAACGACTGCATCAGTTGGATATTCACACCAAGATCGAGGTATTACATATTCGAGCTCGAGAGTTCAAGCCACCTCGATGGCAAGTGTGAGCAATCTGAAGTCTAATAAACCGGAGTGTCCAAATTGTGGTAGGCAACATACTGGAGAGTGTTGGGGAAACAATTGAAATTTTTACAAGTGTGGTTCCCCCGACCATTTCATCCGGAATTGTCCAGAGAGGGATGAGAAGGAAAGAAAGCAAGAAGTAAGACCAAGCAATGTATTTTCGAGGGGTAGATCACAAAAGAACCCGGGAGGTGGGACTAGTAGTAGAGGTGCGCCTAGAGACTCTGCTGTGAGACCAGAGGGTCGAGCACCTGCAAGGACTTATGCCATTCGCGCTCGCGAAGAGGCATCATCTCTAGATGTGATAACGGGTACTTTTTCTCTTCATGATATCTCTGTTGTTGCTTTGATTAATCCGGGGTCTACCCATTCTTACATTTTCATGAAATTGGCATCTAGCATGAGTATGATTGTTGAGTCTACGGAATTTGTAATAAAAGTGTCAAACACGTTAGGCAAGCATGTGCTAGTTTACAAGGTGTGTAGAAATTGTCCTTTGACAATTAGAGGTCATTATTTTCCGGCAAATCTCATGTTGTTGCCGTTTGATGAATTTGACCTGATTCTTGGTATGGATTGGTTGACTGATCATAATGTTTTAGTAAACTGTGGTAGTAAGTTTATTGAATTGAGATGTGTAAATGGAAATGTCATTAGGGTTGAATCAGGTAAATTGGATAGTTTGCCTGTAGTGATCTCGTCTTTAGTAGCTGAGAAATACTTGAGACAAGGGTATGAGTCCTATCTCGCCTTTGTACTAAATACTCAAGAGTCAGAGGTAAAGATTGAATCGGTGCCGGTAGTATGCGAGTATCCAGATGTGTTTCCGAAAGAGTTACCCGGATTGCCTCCAGTTAGAGAAGTCGAGTTTGGGATTGAGTTAGTTTCGGGTACGGCACCTATTTCGGTTGCTCCGTATAGGATGGCACCATTGGAGTTAAAAGAGTTAAAGATTCAGTTGCAAGAGTTAACGAACAAGGGTTTTGCAAGACCGAGCTATTCACCGTGGGGTGCTCCGGTACTTTTTATGAAGAAGAAAGATGGGTCGATGAGATTATGCATAGATTACAGACAACTCAACAAGGTAACAGTGAAGAATAAGTATCCTCTGCTGGGGATAGATGATTTATTTGACCAATTGAAGGGAGCTACGGTGTTTTCTAAGATAGACCTAAGGTCTGGCTATTACCAGTTGAGGGTTAAGGAACAAGATGTGTCAAAAATTGCATTTCGGATGAGGTATGGCCATTACGAGTTTCTTATCATGCCATTTGGCTTAACGAATGCTCCTGTAATTTTTATGGATCTAATGAATCCCGTCTTCCAACCGTATTTGGATAAATTTGTGGTTGTTTTTATCGATGACATATTAATTTATTCTCAGGATAAGAGAGAGCATGCAGAGCACCTGAGAATTGTTTTACAGACTTTAAGAGACAAGAAGTTGTATGCTAAATTCAGCAAGAGTGAGTTTTGGCTCCAAGAGGTCAGATTTTTAGAACACATTGTGTCGGGTGATGGCATTAGAGTTGACCTGAGTAAGATCTCGGCTATTGTGGAGTGGAAACCACCGAGGAATGTGTCAGAGATTAGGAGCTTTTTGGGTTTAGCGGGGTACTACAGACGTTTCGTAAAGAGGTTGTAACAGTCCGATTTAGGGGCTAGTCGGAATAGTGATCTCGGGGTCACTAATCTGAGACTTGAGAAATTTATTATCATGTTATATTATGTGTCGGAGCATGATAGTATATGTGAATGAGAATTTTGGTGCTTTAATTTTAGCGATTTCATGCTTAATCGCGAAAAAAAAGGACTAAATCGCATAAAGTGTGAAAGTTCCATTCTATAAGTTAAAGGTACCGAATAGCCTTAGAATGTAAATTGGAGGTCTTTAAAAAAGAAATTAGACCCCCAATATGTGCTTGGCCGGCCATAGGGGACAAGGATTGACCATGTTGGTCAAAGTTGGTGAGTAGGTGGACTTAATTGATAGTTTAATATTAGAATAAGGAGAGAAAAGATATCATCTTTCTCCTTCATCTCTTCCATCGAAAATTTCAGCACACTCACCCCTTCACAATTAACTGTTCTAGTGAACTTTTCTTGAAAATAATTGTACTTTTGAGATCCCTAAAGCTTAAGCTTTCAAATGAGGGGACTATTGTGCAAAATAGTGAAAAGTTAAGAGTTTTGCCATGATAGCTATCATAGTTATTTGCTGCACTTTTATGGAAGAAATTGAGTTTTAGTTGTTAGATGAACAACTTTTGTGAAAGGTGTTGTCTTGAAAACACCTAATTGGACCTTGATGAAAAGGTTACAAATTTGTAGTTACCATATGAAATGTTGAGTATTGATGATAGCTATAAGAGTATTAAATGTTCACCTAGGCTTGTTGAAGGTAGAAATGTGATTAGAATTTATTTCCGAGCCTAGGGGCAAAATAGTAATTTTGCCTAAGCATGATTATTGAAATGCTTTTATTAATGAGATGATTAAAATGAGCTAAATTGCTATTATAGAGCAAGAAGAACCGAGAATCCGCTTCAATCGGGGAAAGAACAAAGTCTCAGACTAAATCGTCGAGCTAGCTCATTTTGAAAACGAGGTAAGTTTGCATGTGATTAATGAAATATTTATATTAGCATAATTGAAAATACTTGGTATCACATTGATGTATGATACTTCATTGAAATGAGAAATTGATGTTGAATATGATGTTGAAGTCCTAGTGGACTATAATGAATATGGGATTGCTATCATCAAAATGTAAATTAGATAAGGTCCCGTATACAACCATGCCCGGGACATGGCCTCGGCACCGAGTTAAGATCCCGTATAAGACCATATCTGGGATATGGCTTCGGAAAAGAATAAGAAACTCGTTAAGACCACATCCGGGATGTGGCATCGATAATTGATGTCAAAGTCCATATAAGACCATATCCAGGATATGGCATTGGCATTTAGAAGTAACTCCATGTAAGACCACCTCGGGGATGTGGCATTGGCTTTGTCTCTACATGAACGACGTCGAATATGTGTCTTTGACTATCCCTAGTGATTAAAGGGATAAGTAGATGAGTTTAGAAGTAGAAATGAGATTTGCACTAAAGTCATATGAATGAGTGAATGCAGGTACTCGTGAATGAGTCACGAAGAAACGTTTACGACATGTGGCACGGTATGTGCTAAATAAGGGCAATTGTGAGTAAGTAAGGCAAGATGCCTATGACTTGTGTATGGTTAGTTAATGTCATGGATGGATTATTTTATGAGCTTATTGTTGCTATTTATATTCATGCAAACTTACTAAGATTTATGCTTATCCCTTTCATTGCCCTTCTTCCTTGTAGTATTGCCAAGATAACTCGAGGATCGTGGACGTAGGAGTTCAGAAATCACACTATCGACATCACTTTGGTATAACAATTTAGACTTATTTTGATTATGGCATGTATAGGACTCGAGTATTTTGTTAAGTTGTAATTGTTAGCCAAAGTGTTGGCTATGTATGTTACTAAAGTCATTTTGTAAATGGCCTTAAGTTAGGCAAATACTTGGCAAATTCTTTTGCTTAATGGAAGTGATTTTCTTGAAGTGTATGCCCTTGTGTATGAATGTTGAATTGAGTATTTAGATGTGTCTTTGGGTCATGAATTACGTTGAATGGAATTGGAGCATGTATGTTTGCAATGTAGGGTGGCTAAGGGCTTGGTAGATAGCCTTCTAATTTTCCACCTGGGTAGACACACGGGCGTGTGTCTAGACCGTGTGAGCGGCACGGCTAGCACATGGACGTGTGCCTAGGCCGTGTGAAGTCTGCACCTTGCACTTGGAATTTAAATTACCACACGGTTGAATCACACGGGCGTGTGTGTGGGCCGTGTGGATTAGTCAGACTGCCAAGGTTTGGCAAACGGGCCAAGGCCACGGGCGTGTCGAGGCCGTGTGAAATTAGTCAGTTTCGACCACGGGTGGTAGACACGGGCATGTCTTAGGGGCACACGGGCGTGTCCCTAGACTCACACGGGCATGTGACCCCTGTTTTGTTGAAAAGTTTTTTGAACTCGTAAATATCCCCGGAATAGTCTCGATACCTCTCGAAAGTATGTTTAGAGCCTCTTAGGCCAAGTATAAGTAAGTGATGGGTTTAAACGAGACTTTGTAACCCTATTCGAGATGTTTAAGAAATATTAGTTAGGTAATGCCTCGAACCCTGTCCCGGCTTGAAGGCGGGTAAAGGGTGTTACATTTATTGGTATCGGAGCTACGATTTATTCGGTTCTAGGACTAACGTAGAGTAAGTACGAGTCTAGCTATACATGCCTTATGTAAGAGTGTCTGAGTAATGATAGTGTGATGGCTCCTAACGTATGAAATTGTGTTTTATGTAGTATATGGATTCTGATCCAGACCGAACTGCAGCTAATGAGTCTGCGAGTAACGCGTCGGCTCCCGCTCAAGGGACCGTGCCAGCTAATAGTAGACCCGAGACCTTGGGTCAGGGGGAAGAGGCTCGAGAAGCCTTTCTCCACATGATGAGCAACTGGTATACTGAGTATACCCGAGCAAATCCAAACGCTCAACCCCCTTCACCCCCACCAATCCCTCAACCTGTTCCAGTAGCTCTTCAAGTAGTTGAGGTGGTGAGAAGAGAAAGACCTCCGGTGGATAAGATCCGAAAGCAAGAAGCCGAGGAATTCCGGGCAAATAAGGATGATAACTAGGAGAAAGTAGAATTATGGCTCGAGAATACCATCAGGGTATTCGATGAGTTATCCTGCACACCTAAGGAGTGCTTAAAGTGTGTTGTATCTCTCCGAGAGATTCAAATTATCGATGGTGGAACACTCGGTGTCGGTGGTGCCAAGGGAGAGAGTTAGTTGGGAATTTTTCCAAGAGGAATACCAGAAAAAGTACATCAGTCAACGGTTCATCGACCATAAGAGGAAGGAGTTCTTGGAACTGAAGCAAGGTCATATGTCAGTAACCGACTATGAACAGGAGTTCGTAAGGCTTAGCAAGTATGCACGAGAGTGCGTGTCTACCGAAGCCTTCATGTGTAAGAGATTCGAGAACGGATTAAATGAAGATATCCGTTTATACGTGGGATTCCTCGAACTAAAGGAATTCGTAGTGTTGGTAGATAGAGCCTGTAAAGCCGAAGAGTTGGCTAAAGAGAAGAGAAGAGCTAAGAATGAGTCTCATGACTCGAGGAAGAGACAACTGAATAAGTCTCACCAATCCTCATCTAAGAAATCGAGGGATTTCGATACTCGATCAGTCACTTCAGCGGGGTTTACAACCTGAAGTAAAGGTAAGAAATTTTCGGGTTCGAAAGGGCAGACCACATCAGTTGCTAGTGTGGGCAACGTCCGACCAAGTAAACCGGAATGCCCTCAGTGTGAAAGGCGCCATTCTGGTGAGTGTTGAGCTAATGAGAAAGCTTGCTTCAGATGTGGGTCCTTAGACCACTTTATCAGAGACTGCCCCGAGGTGGGCGAGAAAGAAAAGCCTCAGAATGCAAGATCGGGAAGTACTGCTAGGGGAAAACCACTGAGAAACCCAAGAATTGAGATGGGTAGCAAGAATCCATCTAGAGAGCAAGCTGCTAGAGTCGAGGGTAGATCACAGGCGAGGACATATGCCATTCGTGCTCGTGAAGAGGCATCCTCCCCCGACGTAATCACGGGTACCTTTTCTCTCTATGATACTCGTGTTGTAGCTTTAATTGATCCGGGATCTACCCACTCATACATATGCATGAAATTAGTCTGCATGAGTATGCCTATAGAGTCTACCGAATTCATAATAAGAGTGTCTAATCCTCTAGGCAATTGTGTGTTGGTTGATAGAGTTTGCAAAGGTTGCCCTTTGATGATTAAGGGTCATTGTTTCCTGGTCGATCTTATGTTATTACCATTTGATGAGTTTGGTGTCATCCTTGGGATGGATTGGTTAGTTACTCATGGAGTAATTGTGAATTGTGGGAAGAAGCATATTGAGTTGAGAGATGAAAATGGTAATCTTATTCGTGTTGAATCAGATAAGCCAGATAGGCTACCAGTAGTGATGTCAACCTTGTCGACTCAGAAGTATTTAAAGAAGGGATACGAAGCCTATCTTGCCTTTGTGTTGAACACTAAAGAGACTGAATTGAAAATGGAGTCTATACCCATAGTATGCGAGTACCCAGATGTTTTCCCGGAAGAGTTTCCAAGGCAACCTCCAGTTAGAGAGATCGAATTTGGGATTGAGTTAGCTTCGGGTACTGCCCCTATTTCTATTGCTCCCTATAGAATTACTCCAACCGAGCTAAAGGAGCTAAAAGAACAGTTGCAAGAGCTAACGGATAAAGGTTTTGCAAGGCCGAGTTTTTCTCCGTAGGGTGCTCCCGTTTTATTCGTAAAGAAGAAAGATGGTTCCATGAGACTATGTATAGATTATCGGCAACTTAACAAGGTAACTATGAAGAACAAGTACCCGTTTCCAAGGATCGATGATCTATTCGATCAATTGAAGGGAGCCACGGTATTTTCCAAGATAGATTTGAGGTCAGGGTACTATCTGAAAACCGCGTTTAGGACTAGATATGGCCACTATGAATTTTTGGTCATGCCTTTTGGTCTAACGAATGCCCCGGCGATCTTCATGGATTTGATGAATCGCATTTTTCGGCCATACTTGGATAAATATGTTGTGGTTTTCATCGACGACATACTAATCTACTCTCGGGAAGAGAACGAACATGCCGAGCATTTGATTATGGTTCTGCGAGTTTTGAGAGAAAAATAATTGTATGCCAAATTCAGTAAGAGTGAATTTTGGCTCAAAGAAGGGGATCTTTGGGACACATTGTCTTGGGAGACGGGATTAGAGTCGACTCGAGTAAGATTTCAGCAATTATTGAATGGAAACCGCCGAGGAGCGTAACTGAAGTAAGGAGTTTTCTAGGCCTAGCTGGCTATTATAGGCGTTTTGTCAAGGGGTTTTCCATGATAGCTACCCCGATGACTAAACTTTTACAAAAAGATGTGAAGTTCGATTGGACAGAAAAGTGTCAACAGAGTTTTGAAAAAGCAAGACATCATTGACCGAGAGCCCCTGTTTTGGTGCAACTTTGAGCGTAGAAGAGAATTTGTGGTTTATAGTGACACGTCCTTGAATGGATTGGGTTGTGTACTCATGCAAGAGGGTAAGGTGATTGCTTACGCCTCTAGACAATTGAAGCCGCACGAGAAGAATTACCCGACTCATGATTTAGAGTTGGCCGCAATTGTGTTTGTGTTAAAAATTTGGTGGCATCATTTATATGGTGAAAGGTGTCGGATTTTCACCGACCATAAAAGCCTAAAATATTTGATGACTCAAAAGGAATTTAATTTGAGGCAACGAAGGTGGTTAGAGCTGATTAAGGATTATGAGTTAGTAATTGACTACCATCCGGGAAAGGCGAACGTAGTCGCCGATGCTTCGAGCAGAAAATCATTGTTTGCACTAAGAGCCATGAGTACTCAGATGACCTTGTTGGATGATGGTTCTGTTTTAGCCGAATTGAGGGCTAAACCATTGTTTCTCCAAGAAATCTGTGAAGCTCAGAAAGATGATAACAATTTGCAAGCCAAGAGAGTTTTATGTGAGTCGAACATGGAGTCAGACTTTCGGGTAAATCCTGATGGATGTCTGACATTTCGAGATAGGGTCTGTGTACCCAGAAATGACGAACTTATTCATAAAATCTTGCATGAAGCGTATAGCAGATGTTTGAATGTACACCCAGGCAGAACGAAGATGTACAATGATTTGAAGAAATGGTATTGGTGGCTTGGTATGAAGAAAGACATTTCCAAGTTTGTATCGAAATGTCTGATCTGTCAGCAAGTAAAGGCTGAACATCAAGTACCTTCGGGTTTACTTCAGCCCATTATGGTTCTTGAGTGGAAATGGGACTGTATTACTATAGACTTCGTGACGGGCTTACCGTTGACTCCAAAGAAGAAAGATGCAATATGGGTTGTGGTTGATAGACTCACAAAGTCAGCCCATTTTATACCAGTGCGAGTCGACTATTCACTTGATAAATTAGCGGACTTATACATGTCAAAGATAGTAAGACTCCATGGTGTACCGTTATCGATCATATCGGATAGAAATCCGAGATTCACGTCACGGTTTTGGAAAAAGTTGCAAGAGGCCTTGGGCTCGAAATTGAGTTTCAGTACAGCCTTCCATCCACAAACCGACGGACAGTCGGAGAGGGTAATTCAGATACTTGAAGACATGCTTCGATGTTGTATTTTAGAATTCCAAGGTAGTTGGGAGAAATACTTACCACTGGTGGAATTCACCTACAACAACAGTTTTCAGTTAAGTTTGAAGATGGCACCTTATGAGGCGTTGTATGGGCGTAAGTGCCGAATGCCCTTTTATTGGTCAGAACTCAAAGAGAAACAGATACACGGGGCCGACTTGGTTAGGGAAACTGAAGAGAAAGTAAAAGTAATACGTGACTGTCTGAAAGTTGCCTCAGACAGACAAAAATCCTATTCGGATTTGAAAAGGAAAGAGATCGAGTTCGAAGTCGGTGATGAAGTGTTCTTGAAAGTGTCACCTTGGAGGAAAGCCCTCAGATTTGGCCGGAAGGGCAAATTGAGTTCGCGTTTTATCGGACCTTATGAGGTTACCGAGAGGATAGGACCGGTAGCTTATCGGTTGGCCTTGCCACCTGAGCTAGAAAAGATTCATGACGTCTTTCACGTATCCATGTTACGCCGATACCGTTCGGACCCTTCACATATCATAGTGTGCGATGTATAGAGATACAACCGGACTTGACTTATGGCGAAGAGCCTATTAGAATCTTGGCGCGAGAGGTCAAGCAGTTAAGAAACAAAAGCATAGCTCTAGTGAAAGTTCTATGGAAAAGGCATGGAATAGAAGAGGCTACTTGGGAGCCCGAGGAAATGATTAGAAACCAATATCCCAACCTTTTTACCGGTAAGATTTTCGGGAACGAAAATCATTAAAGGAGGAGAATTGTAACAGCCTGATTTAGGGGCTAGTCGGAATAGTGATCTCGGGGTCACTAATCTGAGACTTGTGAAATTTATTTTCATGTTATATTATGAGTCAGAGCATGATAGTATATGTGCATGAGAATTTTGGTGCTTTAATTTTAGCGATTTCATGCTTAATCGCGAAAAAAAATGACTAAATCGCATAAAGTGCAAAAGTTCCATTCTATAAGCTAAAGGTACCGAATAGGCTTAGAATGTAAATTGGAGGTCTTTAAAAAAGCAATTAGACCCCCAATATGTGCTTGGCCGGCCATAGGGGACAAGGATTGACCATGTTGGTCAAAGTTGGTGAGTAAGTGGACTTAATTAATAGTTTAATATTAGAATAAGAAGAGAAAAGATATCATCTTTCTCCTTCATCTCTTCCACCGAAAATTTCAGCAAATAAGGGGTAGAAAGCTTCCAAAAATTTCAGCACACTCACCCCTTCACAAGTAAGTGTTCTAGTGAACTTTTCTTGAAAATAATTGTACTTTTGAGACCCCTAAAGCTTAAGCTTTCAAATGAGAGGACTATTGTGCAAAATAGTGAAAAGTTAAGATTTTTGCCATGAGAGCTATCATAGTTATTTGCTGCACTTTTATGGAAGAAATTGAGTTTTAGTTGTTAGATGAACAACTTTTGTGAAAGGTGTTGTCTTGAAAACACCTAATTGGACCTTGATGAAAAGGTTACAATTTTGTAGTTACCATGTGAAATGTTGAGTATTGATGATAGCTATAACAGTATTAAATGTTCACCTAGGCTTGTTGAAGGTAGAAATGTGATTATAATTTATTTCTGAGCCTAGGGGCAAAATGGTCATTTTGCCAAAGTCTAGGGGCAAAATTGTAATTTTGCCTAAGCATGATTATTGAAATGCTTTTATTAATGAGATGATTAAAATGAGCTAAATTGCTATTATAGAGCAAGAAGAACCGAAAATTCGCCTCGATCGGGGAAAGAACAAAGTCTCAGACTAAATCGTCGAGCTAACTCATCTTGAAAACGAGGTAAGTTTGTATGTGATTAATGAAATATTTATGTTAGCATAATTGAAAATGCTTGGTATCACATTGATGTATGATACTTCATTGGAATGAGAAATTGATGTTGAATATGATGTTGAAGTCATAGTGGATTATAATAAATATGGGATTGCTATCATCGAAATGTAAATTAGATAAGGTCCCGTATAAGACCATGTCCGGGACATGGCCTCGGTACTGAGTTAAGATCCCGTATAAGACCATATCCGAGATATGGCTTCGGAAAAGAATAAGAAACTCGTTAAGACCACATCCGGGATGTGGCATCGATAATTAATGTGAAAGTCCATATAAGACCATATCGGGGATATGGCATTGGCATTTAGAAGTAACTCCATGTAAGACCACCTCGGGGATGTGGCATTGGCTTCGTCTCTACATGAACGACGTCGAATATGTGTCTTTGACTATCCCTAGTAATTAAAGGGATAAGTAGATGAGTTTAGAAGTAGAAATGAGATTTGCACTAAAGTCATATGAATGAGTGAATACAGGTACTCGTGAATGAGTCACGAAGAAACGTTTACGACATGTGGCACGGTATGTGCTAAATAAGGGCAATTGTGAGTAAGTAAGGCAAGATGTCTATGACTTGTGTATGGTTAGTTAATGTCATGGATGGATTATTTTATGAGCTTATTGTTGCTATTTATATTCATGCAAACTTACTAAGCTTTATGCTTATCCCTTTCATTGCCCTTCTTCCTTGTAGTATTGCCAAGATAACTCGAGGATCGTGAGCATAGGAGTTCGGAAATCACACTATCGACATCACTTTGGTATAACAATTTAGACTTATTTTGAGTATAGCATGTATAGGACTCGAGTATTTTGTTAAGTTGTAATTGTTAGCCAAAGTGTTGGCTATGTATGTTACTAAAGTCATTTTGTAAATGGCCTTAAGTTAGGCAAATACTTGGCAAATTCTTTTGCTTAATGGAAGTGGTTTTCTTGAAGTGTATGCCCTTGTGTATGAATGTTAAATTGAGTATTTAGATGTGTCTTTGGGTCATGAATTACGTTGAATGGAATTGGAGTATGTATGTTTGAAATGTAGGGTGGCTAAGGGCTTGGTAGATAGCCTTCTAATTTTTCACCTGGGTAGACACACGGGCGTGTGTCTAGACCGTGTGAGCAGCACGGCTAGCACATGGACATGTGCCCAGGCCGTGTGAAGTCTGCACCTTGCACTTGGAATTTAAAATGCCACACGGTTGAAACACACGGGCGTGTGTGTGGGCCGTGTGGATTAGTCAGAATGCCAAGGTTTGGCACACGGGCCAAAGCCACGGGCGTGTCGAGGCCGTGTGAAATTAATCAGTTTCGACCACGGGTGGTAGACACGGGCATGTCTTAGGGGCACACGGGCGTGTCCCTAGACTCACACGGGCGTGTGACCCCTGTTTTGTTGAAAAGTTTCTCGAACTCGTAAATGTCCCTGTAATAGTCCTGATACCTCTCGGAAGTATGTTTAGGGCCTCTTAGGCCAAGTATAAGTAAGTGATGGGTTTAAACGAGACTTTGTAACCCTATTCAAGATGTTTAAGCAAGATTAGTTAGGTAATGCCTCGAATCTTGTCCCGACTTGAAGATGGGTAAGGGGTGTTACAGGGGTTCTCCATGATTGCTACCCCGATGGCGAAACGGTTGCACAAGGATGTTAAATTTAAATGGACTTAGAAATGCCAACAGAGTTTCGAGAGATTGAAAGCATTATTGACTGAGGCACCGGTTTTAGTACAACCTGAGTCAGGGAAAGAGTTTGTGGTCTACAGCGATGCATCATTAAATGGTCTCGGCTGTGTGTTGATACAAGAGGGTAAGGTAGTAGCTTACGCCTCGAGACAGCTAAAATCGCACGAGAAGAATTATTCGACTCATGATTTGGCATTGGCTGCGATCGTTTTTGCTTTGAAGATTTGGCGTCATTATTTATATGGTGAGAAGTGTCGAATCTTCACCGATCTCAAGAGTTTGAAGTACTTGATGGACCAAAAGGATTTGAATTTGCGACAACAGCGGTGGCTCGAATTATTGAAGGATTACGAGTTAGTAATTGATTACCATCCGGGGAAAGCGAATGTGGTTGCGGATGCCTTGAGCAGAAAATCTCTGTATGCTTTGAGAGCTATGAGTACGAGCTTAGCGTTGTTTGATGATGGTGCTATATTGGCCGAGTAGAGGGCCAGACCATAATTTCTTTAGCAGATATGCGAAGCTTAAAAGAATGATAGCGAGATGCAAGCTAAGAGAGCTCAGTGCGAATCGGGAAGTGGCTCTGAATTTTGGGTTAGCTCAGAGGATTGCTTGATGTTTCATGATAGAATTTGTGTGCCAAAGGATGACGAGTTAATCCGAAAAATTTTACATGAAGCACACAGTGGTTGTTTGTCAGTACACCCGGGCAGCACAAAAATGTACAATGATTTGAAGAAGTTGTATTGGTGGCGGGTATGAAAAGAGATATCTCCGAGTTTGTTACCAAGTGTTTGGTCTCATCAACAAGTGAAAGCTTTAACATCAAGTACCTTCGGATTACTTGATCGGTGATGGTTCCAAAGAGGAAGTGGGATCGAATCACAATGGATTTCGTAATGGGGTTACTTATGAATCCGAGAATGAAAGATGCTGTGTAGGTTATTGTTGATAGATTAACGAAGTCGGCTGACTTTATACCGGTGCGTGTGGATTATTCACTTGACAAGTTGGCTGAGATGTATGTTACCGAGGTGGTGAGATTACATGGGGTGCCTACGTCTATTATCTCGGATAGAGATCCAAGATTTACTTCGAGGTTTTGGAAAAAGTTGCAAGAAGCCTTGGGTACGAAATTGAATTTTAGTACTGCGTTCCACCCGCAAACCGATGGCCAATCCGAAAGAGTGATTCAAGTTCTTGAGGATATGCTCCGATGCTGTGTGTTAGAGTTCGAAGGTAGTTGGGAAAAATATCTACCTTTGGTTGAGTTCGCTTATAACCACCATTATCAGTCGAGTGTATGGATGGCACCGTACGAAGCTTTATATGGTTGCAAGTGTCGGACTCCCTTGTATTGGACCGAGCTTAGTGAGAAGCGAATTCACGGGGTCGATCTAGTTAAAGAGACCGAGGAGAAAGTGAAAGTAATCCAAGATAGTCTGAAAGCTGCTTCGGATCGACAAAAGTCATACGCAGATTTAAAAAGGAAAGAAATTGAGTTTCAAGTGGGCGACAAAGTATTTCTGAAAGTATCCCCGTGGAAGAAAATATTGAGATTTGGTCGAAAGGGCAAATTGAGTCCGCGATTCATAGGACCGTATGAAGTTATTGAGAGGGTTGGACCAGTGGCTTACCGGTTGGCTTTGCCGGCAGAGTTAGAGAGAATACACGACGTGTTTCATGTGTCGATGTTGCAGCGATATCGTTTCGATCCTTGACATGTGATTCCTCCAACGGAAATTGAAATACAACCGGACATGACTTATGAAGAGGAACCAATTAAGATATTGGCTCGAGAGGTTAAACAGTTAAGGAATAAGAGCATAACCTTAGTAAAGGTGTTATGGAAAAAACACGGTGTAGAAGAGGCTACGTGGGAACCGGAAGAAGCCATGAGGGAACAATATCCAAACCTTTTTACCGGTAAGATTTTCGAGGACGAAAATCTCTAAAGGGGGGATAGTTGTAACAGCCCGATTTTAGGGCTAGTCAGAATAGGGATTTCAGGACCGCTAATCCGAAGTTGAAGAAAATTATTTTGATATTATTTTATGTATTATGGCACATTTATATGGATGTATGAAAATTTTGGTGCATTAATGTTAGCGATTACATGCTTAATTAAGAAAAAGGACTAAATCGCATAAAGTACGAAAGTTCTATTTTGTAAGGTAGAGGTGTCTAATAGCCATAGAATATTAAATTGGAGGTCTTTAAAGTGCAATTAGGCCATTAAGGGTGTTTTGGCCGGTCATATAGACTAAGGAGACAAGAGCATTAAATTTTGGTCAAATTTTGGTGAAATTAGGTGATAAAAATGAATAAAATAAGGCAAAGAAAGAAGATATCATCTTTCACTATTCATCCTTCTTCTTCCACTGAAAATTGAAGAGAAATAGGAGATTTTGGAGTCCAAACTTTCAGCCAAGCTATTCCCTTACAAGTAAGTGATTTTAAAGGTCTTTCTTGATAATTTTTGCACTTTTGGAACCCCTAAAGCTTAAGCTAGTTAATGAGGGGACTATTTTGCAAAATGGTTGAAAGTTTAGGGACTTGCCATGAGAATTTTTATGTTTTTTACTGAGTTTTTATGGAAGAAAATGAATGTTAGTGAGTTAAGGAACAACTTTTGTGAAGGGTGTTATCATGAAAACACCTAAATAGGACTTATTTGAAAAGATAGTAATTGCGTAATAAATGCATGAAATAATTGATTTTGTGAGTTGTTGTAAGAGGAATAAATGTTCAGCTAGTCTTGTTTAATGAGAATATGTGATGAAAAACGATTTACGAGCCTAGGGGCAAAATCATAATTTTGCTAAAGTATAAGGGCAAAATGGTCATTTTTGCCTAAGTAGAAATTTTGATGTATCATGAATTGTAAAGTGATTAAATGAGTGAAATTTATTATTATAGATCAAGAAGAGCGCGGAAACAACCTTGACCGAGGAAAAGGCAAGGTTACGGACTAAGTTGTCGACTAATATATTTTGCACCGAGGTAAGTTTATGTGTAAACGATACGTCTTTAATACATATGTTGTTACTTATTTGTGTATTGAATGAATGAGATCATTTATGATTGAAATTGATAGATAGTGAGTAATTCCCGTATGAACCTCAGAATAGATATGTAAGTGCGGGAAAATATCCGTAATTATTCTTTTGGTGGGTTGTGTGCGATACCACCTTATTACTTACTCACGATGGGCTGTGTGCGATACCATCGTTTATATTACCATTTGGAGGGCTATGCGCGAAACCACCGTAAATATTCTTGTTGGTGGGCTATGTGCGATACCACCCTATTATTGATTAAAGGTGGGCTGTGTGCGAAACCACCGGGTACTTAGTATTATTCCGAGGGGTTCATCGAGAATTTGTATAAATGAATGTTTCATGTTGCTTTGTGGCGATAAGTGCAGGGAATGTGTACAAGTGAATGTGAGCATTATATTTGTTATATGGTTGGAATGTGGTAAGAGATGAAATGAGTAAGCATGATTATGGAAATGTGAATTGTTCTTGCTTAGTATGTAATGTTATTGTAACACCCCTTACCCGGGTTCTACGCCAGAACCAGGCCCGAGGCGTTACCATAATAAAAACCTCAAGATCGCCACTTAGGCTCATTGTGACTACTCTCTTAAGTCACTTCAACAACCTCATTCTCGACTTACGAGGCCTCACTCATACTCACGAGGGCTCTCGAGACCATATCGAAACTTCTACGATTTTTAAAACTTTTCCATCTATACAAGGCTAACACGCCCGTGTAAGATTTGGCACGCCCGTGAAGGTCACACACGCCCATGGTCACTACCCGTGCATGAAAACTCAAGCATTCTGCCAATGCCCCACGGTTAGGGCACACGCCCGTGCTCTCCACCCGTAGTGCACACTGACTACCTTAACACGGCCTAGATTCTAGACACACGCCCATGTGGCTAGCCCTTGGCCAACACTGATTAACACACACGTTCTAGGCACACGTCCGTGTGGCTAGTCCGTGGTCTATTCTGACTTAAAATAATAACATACAGGGGACACACGGCCAAGTCACACGCCCATGGGCTGACCGTGTGTCACACATGGCCTAGACACACGCCCGTGTGTCTACCCACATGGACAAGAACAAAGCTATTTGTCAAGTTTTTTTCACTCCTCAATCATACACAACGAGTACTCATTCAACACATCCATAACCAACTCATAATCTTACAATCTCACATGGATAACTACATCTTTTCATATAATAAAGTAGCCAACAACTATGGCATTATACAAAATAGATTATCCATCTAAAAGCCAACACGTCTTAGCCATTTACAACAAAATTCACTAACTCGTCTAGCCCCTATACATGCCATTTACAAAATATTGAGTCTCATGTACCAGAGTGTGCTGATAATGTGGGCAATCTTCCAATTGATCCACGTATCTCGATTCAACACTTTTTCTCTATAAGACAAGGGAAAAGAAGGGGAGTAAGCTTTGAGCTTAGTAAGTTTACACATAAACAATTAAGCATCATAGTATAAGCTAAACAACAATTAGCATTATACTAACATATAATGTACAACTATGCTTACTCTTTCTATCCCTTACCACCTTTTCAACATATCATGAGTCATATACTCATAACTATTGACATGCATCCCTGCATTCAATATCATATTTACACAATATACAACATATCATTATTTCTTGATAATACATCCACACAGCTAATGTCTCGATGGTTTCGCACTTAGCCCACCACAATCAAATAATAAGGTAGTATCGCACTTAGCCTACCACAAAGGTAATCGTACTGGTTTCGCACATAGCCCACTAGACAATATACTTAACGATAGCATCGCACCTAGCCAGCTCATCGTCGTTATGCCTTAGGATGGTATCGCACTTAGCCCACCATTTAGCATTATCACTACACATCTACATATCTACTTACTCAATCATACATCCATTCACAATTTCTACCACATTCATTCCACATAGGTTCTTAATCATTCTCAATCATGCTACACACTAGCTAGCATTAACAAAATCGTAAGTATGAATGCATTGTTTACGCATAAACTTACCTCGGCACTCAAAAGTATAGAGATGTGCAATTTAGTCCACCACCTTGCTCTTGCCTCGATTCGGGCTTCGTCTTTCTTGATCTATAATGAATAAATCAACTTATTCAATACACACTTTGACTAAATTGACCCTTATCTCATACTTTAGCAAAATTACTATTTTGCCCCTAACTTTCTCATATTCACACTTTTGCCCCAAGGCTCGTAAAGTGATTTTTATTCAACTTTCTAGCCTTTCATGCTTAGCCGAACCATTTACTCAACTAAAGCTATCATCAATTCTCACTAAATCATACATGTATGACCAAACTCAAGACTTTCACACACAAGTCCCTACATGCATTTTCATGGAAAATCACTTAGCAAAAGATGTTTCTACTACATCAAGCTTTCATATTCTTCCATAAAACTTCAAAATTCATGCATGTCATACATGGGTACATTTTTGAACATCCATCTTAGCTCAACATATAGCTAAAAATAGCTTTCTCATGCTACTAGGACTTCAAAAATATGAAGAATATAAAAAACGGGGCTTGGTTGCACTTACAAGCAAGATTGAAAAATTTGAAGAACCCTAACAATGGCTCCTTGAATTTTCGGCAGCCTTGGAGAAGAAGATGAATGAATTTCTATCATCTTTTCCCATTTAAAACATTTAATTGTCAAATGACCAAAATGCCCTTTTTAACAAACTTTCTATTTTAACTCATCCATGCCCAATTTTGTCCAAATATTAGAAATTGGGAAAATTGCTATTTAAGGACCTCTAATTAATATTCTAAAGCTATTTCACACAAATAGCTTTTAGAATATCATATTTCGCAACTTTTGCAATTTAGTCCTTTTGGACAATTCAACCAAAATTTCACAAAATTGCTTCATGAAACTTTCACACTAGCATGCAAACAAAGCATAAACTTCAAAAACTCATTCATAAACCTCAGATTTTTGGTCTCGCACCACTATTCCGACTAGGCCCTAAATCGGGATGTTACAACTCTCCCCCCTTTAGAGATTTTCGCCCCCGAAAATCTTACCAGTAAAGAGGTTTGGCTGTTGCTCTCTCATAGCTTCTTCCGTTTCCCGCATAGCCTCTTCAACACCGTGTTTCTATCATAACACTTTCACTAGTGTTATGCTCTTATTTCTCAACTGTTTCACTTCTTGAGCCAAGATCTTAATCGGGTCCTCTTCATAAGACATATCCGGTCTTATCTCAATTTCCATTGAAGGAATCACATGTGAAGGATCGGAGCGATACAGTCGCAACATCGTCACATGGAACACATTATGTATCTTTTCCAACTCTACCGGCAAAGCCAACCGGTAAGCTACTGGCCCAACTCTGTCTGTAATCTCATACGGTCCTATGAATCTTGGACTCAATTTCCCTTTTCGTCCAAATCTCATAATCTTCTTCCACGGGGACACTTTCAAAAATACTTTGTCACCCACCTTAAACTCAATTTCTTTTCTTTTCAAATCCGCGTCGACTTACGCCGATCCGAGGCGACTTCGAACTATTACGGAATACTTTCACTTTCTTCTCAGTCTCTTTCACTGGATCGACTCCATGGATCCGTTTTTCACTAAGCTCGGTCCAATACAATGGAGTCCGACACTTACGACCATACAAAGCTTCATACGGTGCCATCTGTATACTCGACTGATAACTGTTGTTGTAGGCAAACTCGACCAAAGGTAGATACCTCTCCCAACTACCTTCGAATTCTAACACACAAAGATCGAAGCATATCTTTGAGAACTTGAATCACTCTTTCAGATCGACCATCTGTTTGTGGATGGAACGCAAGATCTTGAAATTCAACTTTGTTCCCAAAGCCTCTTGTAACTTCTTCCAAAACCTCAAGTAGACCTCGGATCTCTATCCGATATAATAGACACAGTATACCATGTAACCTCACTATCTCTCGCCACATACAATTCGAGATAACTTATCCAAAGAATAATTAACACGTCTTTGGAATAAAGTGAGCCGACTTCAAATCTATCCACAACAACCCACACAAGATTCTCTTTTTGAGTCATAGGCAACCCCGTCACAAAGTCCATGGTAACCCGATCCCACTTCCATTCGGGAACCATCACTGGCTGAAGCAATCCCGAAGGCACTTGATGCTCAGCTTTCACTTGTTGACAAATCAGACACCTTGCCACAAATTCGAGATATCTCTCTTCATACCCGCCACCAATAAGACTTCTTCAAGTCATTGTACATTTTCGCATCTTTGCCGGATGTCTTGACAAATAACCACTATGTGCCTCATGCAAAACCTTTCGAATTAACTCTTCATCTCTGGGTACACAAATTCTGTTACGGTACAACAAACATCCATTCGAGCCCACTCGAAAATCAGAATCACTTTCGATCCGCACTTAGTTCTCTTAGTTAGCATCTCACTTGTCATTTCTCTCGAGCCTCACATATCTATTGAACAAATAGTGGCTTAGCTCTCAACTCTGCTGAGAATAGCACCATCATCGGACAATGCTAAACTCGTCCTCATAACTCTTAGAGCATACAAGGATTTCCAACTCGGGCATCCGCAACCACATTCATTCGCTTTTCGGGTGGTAATCAATGACTAACTCATAGTCTTTCAATAACTCAAGCCACCGCCTGCTCTCAAATTCGGATCCTTCGATCCATCAAATACTTCAAACTCTTGTGATCCGTAAAGATTCGACACTTCTCACCATATAAGTAATGTCGCCAAATCTTTAACGCGAAAACAATCGCAGCCAACTCCAAATCATGAGTCGGATAATTCTTCTCGTACGGTTTTAGTTGCCTCGAGGCGTATGCGACTACCTTATCCTCTTGCATCAACACACAACCGAGACCATTAAACGATGCGTCACTGTAAACCACAAAATCTTTCCCCGATTCTGGTTGAACCAAAACCGGCACCTCAGTCAACAATGTTTTCAATCTCTCAAAACTCTGTTGACATGCCCTAGTCCAATCAAACTTGACATCCTTATGCAACAATTTCGTCATCGGGGTAGCAATCACAGAGAACCCCTTTACGAAATGTCTATAATATCCCGCTAATGCCAAGAAGCTTCTAACTTCTGTCACGTTCCTCAGCTGTTTCCAATCCACAACAGCCGATACCTTACTCGGGTCAACTCTGACACCATCACCTGACACAATGTGTCCTAGGAATCCGACCTCTCGGAGCCAAAACTTACTCTTGCTAAACTTAGCATACAACTGCTTATCTCTTAAAGTTTGCAAGACAATTCTCAAATGTTCTTCATGATCGTTCTCATCCTGAGAATAGATCAATATATCGTCAATAAAGACAATCACAAACTTATCCACATACGGTCGGAAGACACGGTTCATCAAATCCATAAAAATCGATGGTGCATTTGTCAAACCAAACGGCATAACCAAAAACTCATAATGGCCATACCTTGTCCGAAATGCAGTTTTCAACACATCCTGCTCCTTCACTCTCAACTGATAATAACCAGACCTCAAGTCTATCTTGGAGAACACTGTAGCTCCCTTCAGTTGATCAAAAAGATCATCAATCCTTGGTAAAGGATACTTATTCTTAACCGTCACTTTGTTAAGCTGTCTATAGTCTATACACAACCTCATAGACACATCTTTCTTCTTTACAAATAATACCGGAGCACCCCACGGTGAGTAGCTCGGTCTTGTAAAACCCTTATCTGTCAACTCTTGCAATTGAACCTTCAATTCTTTCAACTCTAAAGGTGTCATTCTGTACGGAGCAATCGAAATAGGTACCGTTCCCGGAACTAACTCAATCCCAAATTCAACCTCTCTCACTGGAGGCAATCCGGGTAACTCTTCCGGGAATACATTCGGATACTCACATACCACTGGCACTGTTTCAAACTCTACTCCAACCTCTCAAGTATTCAACACAAAAGCAAGATAGGACTCACACCCTTTCTCAAACATTTCTCACCACTACTAGGAAGAAATCATCAGCGTAGACTATCCGATCCACCTGATTTAACCCGAACAACATCTCCACTCTCACATTTCAATTCGACATACTTACTACCACAGTTCACTAAAACACTATGGGTAGTCAACCAATCCATGCCAAGGATTAAGTCAAACTCATCAAACGGAAACAACATAAGATTTGCCGGAAAATATTGACTCTCAAACATCAAAGGACAATTCTTACACATCTTGTCCACTAACACATGCTTTCCTAACGGGTTTGACACCTTAACCACAAAGTCCGTAGGCTCAACGGTCATACTCAAACTAGATGCCAGTCTCATGCAGATATAAGAATGAGTAGACCCTGGATTTATTAAAGCAATAATAGAGGTGTCAAAGAGAGAAAAAGTACCCCTTATCACATCAGGGGAGGACGCCTCTTCGCGAGCGCGAATGGCATACGTCCTCGCAGGTGCCCGACCCTTCGGTCGCACAGTAGAGTATCTGGTCGCACCTCTACCACTAGCCCCACCTCTCGGGTTCTTTGGTGGTCTATCCCTTGCAGACACATCGTTGGATCTCATCTCTTGCTTCTCTTCCTTATCATCCCTCTCGGGGCAATTTCGGATATAATGGTCGGGGGAACCACACTTATAACAGTTTCGACTGTTACCCCAACACTCTCCGATGTGATATCTACCAAACTTGGACACTCCGGTTTGTTCTTTGGATTGCCCATACTTTCCATCGAAGTGGCTTGGACTCTCGAACCCGAACGAGTGTTGTCTAAGTTCCGATGCGAATAACCCACTGATGCTGTCGTCCGAGGATTCACTTCCTTGGATCTTTTCGACTGGGCTTGGTACGACTTGCCCATCGGCCTCTTCCTCTTATCTCGGGCTTCACTCATAGCCCTTCTCTTTTCTTTACCCAACTCTTCGGCCTTACTTGCCCTCTCGACCAACACAACAAACTCTTTCAACTCTAAAATACCAACTAGGAGTTTGATATCCTCATTCAGTCCATCTTCGAACCTCTTACACAAGATGGTCTCTATCGACACACATTCTTGAGCGTATTTGCTAAGCCTAACAAACTCGCGCTCATATTCTGCTACTGACATTCTTCCTTGCTTCAACTCAAGGAATTTCTTCCTTTTTCGATCAGTAAACCTCTAGCTTATATACTTCTTCTGGAACTCTTCCAGAAAGAAGTCCCATGTCACCCGATCTCTCGGGACCACTGACGTCAACGTCTTCCACCAATGGTATGCCGAGTCCCTCATCAAAGACACGGCACACTTCAAGCTCTCTTCAGGTGTACAAGAGAGTTCATCGAATACTCTCATTGAGTTCTCTAACCAGAACTCTGCCTTCTCGGGGTCATCATCTACCTTAGCTCTAAACTCCTCAGCCCCGTGTTTCCTAATCTTATCCACCGAGGGTTTCGATATCCTCACTACATCAATACCTTGAGGAGCCATTGGAATTGGCTGAGTTATGGGAGGAGGTGGAGGAGGTTGAGCATTAAGGTTCGCTCGAACGTAATCCGAGTACCAATCACTCATCATCTGGAGAAAGGCTTCTCGTGCCTCTTCCCATTGAACCCTAGCCTCGGGTCCACTTTGAACTGGCACAGTTCCTTGCGCAGGAGCCGACGTATTACTAGCTGCTTCATCAGCAGTCAATGGATCGGATTCCATTTTCTATATAAAACAAGATTTAAAATCATCAGAAGCCACCACACTATCATTGTACACTTATGGCATGTATAGCTAGACTCTTACACCCGCTACGGTAGTCCTAGAACCGACTAAACCATAGCTCTGATACCACTAAATGTAACACCCCTTCCCCGGGTTCTACGCCAGAACCAGGCCCGAGGTGTTACCATAATAAAAACCTCAAGATCGCCACTTAGGCTCATTGTGACTACTCTCTTAAGTCACCTCAACAACCTCATTCTCGACTTACGAGGCCTCACTCATACTCACGAGGGCTCTCGAGACCATATCGAAACTTCTACGATTTTTAAAACTTTTCCATCTATACAAGGCTCACACGCCCGTGTAAGATTTGGCACGCCCGTGGAGGTCACACACACCCATGGTCACTATCCGTGCATGAAAACTCAAGCATTCTGCCAATGCCCCACGGTTAGGGCACACGCCCGTGCTCTCCACCCGTGGTGCACACTGACTACCTTAACACGGCCTAGATTCTAGACACACGCCCGTGTGGCTAGCCCGTGGCCAACACTGATTAACACACACGTTCTAGGCACACGCCCATGTGGCTAGTCCGTGGTCTATTCTGACTTAAAATACTAACATGCAGGGGACACACGGCTAAGTCACACGCCCATGGCCTGACCGTGTGTCACACATGGCCTAGACACACGCCCGTCTGTCTACCCACATGGACAAGAATAAAGCTATTTGTCAAGTTCTTTTCACTCCTCAATCATACACAACGAGTACTCATTCAACACATCCATAACCAACTCATAATCTTACAATCTCACATGGATAACTACATCTTTTCATATAATAAAGTAGCCAACAACTATGGCATTATACAAAATAGATTATCCATCTAAAAGCCAACACGTCTTAGCCATTTACAACAAAATTCACTAACTCGTCTAGCCCCTATACATGCCATTTACAAAACATTGAGTCTCATGTACCAGTGTCTTTGATAATGTGGGCGATCTTCCTATTGATCCACGTATCTCGATTCAACACTTTTTCTCTATAAGACAAGGGAAAAGAAGAGGAGTAAGCTTTGAGCTTAGTAAGTTTACACATAAACAATTAAGCATCATAGTATAAGCTAAACAACAATTAGCATTATACTAACATATAATGTACAACTATGCTTACTCTTTCTATCCCTTACCACCTTTTCAACACATCATGAGTCACATACTCATAACCATTGACATGCATCCCTGCATTCAATATCACATTTACACAATATACAACATATCATTATTTCTTGATAATACATCCATATAGCTAATCCACACAGCTAATGTCTCGATGGTTTCGCATTTAGCCCACCACAATCAAATAATAAGGTAGTATCGCACTTAGCCTACCACAAAGGTAATCGTACTGGTTTCGCACATAGCCCACTAGACAATATACTTAACGATAGCATCGCACCTAGCCAGCTCATCGTCGTTATGCCTTAGGATGGTATCGCACTTAGCCCACCATTTAGCATTATCACTACACATCCACATATCTACTTACTCAATCATACATTCATTCACAATTTCTACCACATTCATTCCACATAGGTTCTTAATCATTCTCAATCATGCTACACACTAGCTAGCATTAACAAAATTGTAAGTATGAATGCATTGTTTACGCATAAACTTACCTCGGCACTCAAAAGTATAGAGATGTGCAATTTAGTCCACCACCTTACTCTTGCCTCGGTTTCGATTCGGGCTTCGTCTTTCTTGATCTATAATGAATAAATCAACTTATTCAATACACACTTTGACTAAATTGACCCTTATCTCATACTTTAGCAAAATTACTATTTTGCCCCTAACTTTCTCATATTCACACTTTTGCCCCAAGGCTCGTAAAGTGATTTTTATTCAACTTTCTAGCCTTTCATGCTTAGCCGAACCATTTACTCAACTAAAGCTATCATCAATTCTCACTAAATCATACATGTATGACCAAACTCAAGACTTTCACACAGAAGTCCCTACATGTATTTTTATGGAAAATCACTTAGCAAAAGATGTTTCTACTACATCAAGCTTTCATATTCTTCCATAAAACATCAAAATACATGCATGTCATACATGGGTACATTTTTGAACATCAATCTTAGCTCAACATATAGCTAAAAATAGCTTTCTCATGCTACTAGGACTTAAAAAATACGAAGAATATCAAAAACGGGGCTTGGTTGCACTTACAAGCAAGATTGAAAAATTTGAAGAACCCTAACAATGGCTCCTTGAATTTTCGGCAGCCTTGGAGAAGAAGATGAATGAATTTCTATCATCTTTTCCCATTTAAAACATTTAATTGTCAAATGACCAAAATGCCTTTTTTGACAAACTTTCTATTTTAACTCATCCATGCCCAATTTTGTCCAAAAATTAGAAATTGGGAAAATTTCTATTTAAGGACCTCTAATTAATATTCTAAAGCTATTTCACACAAATAGCTTCTAGAATCTCACATTTTGTAACTTTTGCAATTTAGTCCTTTTGGACAATTCAACTGAAATTTCACAAAATTGCTTCATGAAACTTTCACACTAGCATGCAAACATAGCATAAACTTTAAAAACTCATTAATAAACCTCGGATTTGTGGTCTCGCACCACTATTCTGACTAGGCCCTAAATCGGGATGTTATAGTTATTGATTGATTAGTATACGTTTTGATGTTTATTGTTTACATGTAAACTTACTAAGATTAAAGCTTACTCCCTTTCTTTTTCCCTTGATTTATAGTGTCAAAGAGCCAGTTCGGGATACGAAGATAATCAGAAGATTACCCACACTATCAACTCATCTCGGTACATATTTAGACTTAGCATTTTGAGTATGGCATGTATAGAGGTTAGGCTTAATGAAATGTTTTGTTGTTTTGGCCAAGTGTGTTGGCTCTTTTAAAGATGAACTCTTTTGTATATTGCCATAGTTGATGGCTCATTATTACTAATTTATGAAAAGAAGAGGTTATTCATGAATGTGTTAGATGCATGATTGGGTTGCTTGGTAAATGGTTGAATGGGATTTATGTTGTGTGAGTTAGAGTGATAAAAGAGCTTGGCAAATAGCATTGTTCTTGTCCACAAGGGTAGGCACACGGGCGTGTGTTTAGGCCGTGTGTGACACACGGCCAGTCCCATGGGCGTGTGACCAGGCCGTGTGTCCCCTGCAGGTTAATGTTGCAAGTCAGTGTCGACCACGGGCTAGACACACGGGCGTGTGCCTAGGCTGTGTGCCCCTTAAGAGACTGCTGACGTCATAAACAGAATGCTAAGGTTTTCACACACGAGTGAGGACACGGGCGTTTCTAGGTCGTGTGAAGGACACGGGCCATTGACACAGGCGTGTGTCCGGTCGTGTGAAAACCTCTGTAGGTTCGAAATGAAAAATAAATCCCACACAGGCTGGGGACATGGACGTGTGTGACCACACGGCCTGCCCACACGGGCGTGTCCCATTTCACACGGGCGTGTGGCCCTTGTTTAGGCAAAAAAAAATTTAAGTGCACAAAAGTTTCCGGTTGGGTTCTGAAACCCTTCGTTTGCATGTTTAAGGCTTCGTATGCCCATTATGAGAATGTTTTGAATGTAGAGAAGAAGTTTTAAGTTGGAATGAAATCTAATAGCCTAAAGTTGTATGTTCAAGTGAGTTAAGTCCGGTAATGCCTCGTATCCGGTTCCGGTGTTGAATATGGGTAAGGGGTGTTACATGACTGTATATGCACTGGGATCTCAGAGCCTGAGTTGAATGTGATTGGCTTCTAAGGCAACGGTTCTATCTAGGGGTGAGCATTTGATCAAATCGAATGAAAAAATTTCGAGTTAATCGAGTTGACGAGTCCTATTTTATCATCCTGACTTGATTTAAAAAAATTTCGAAACGAGTCCAGTGAAATGAAATTCGAGTCGAACCGAATCGATTTAAATTGTTCGAGTTAAATTAAAAATTAAACATATCAAATTAAAATCTTGTTACAGTATAACTAATTCCATGTTAGAGCACATAAATTTGAAACCATATATATTTGAATTTTTTTCAAAACAAAATAATAATAATAAAATAAGATACTTTAGTATGATAAATTTGAATCATTAATTTATTTAGGTCCCAAAATTATTATTTTATAAAATTTTTAAAATTTTAACTTTTTTTATATATTCTTTAGAAATTTTTATAATTTTTATAATTAAAAAAAATATAAATTTTAGAATTTTTATAAATATTTTGAATTTTAAAAATTATTTTGATTTTTTTTTGTAATTTTTGTTGAAAGAGACCAATTTGCTTATTTTCAAAATTGACAGGGACCAGAAGAATATTTACACCAATCTGTATTCAAATTATTCGAGTTATTCGAATGGTAAAATTCAACTTGACTCGAACTCGAAACTTGAATTACTTATTCGAGTTGACTTGAATAACTCGATTCGATTAACTTAAAATTATTTTTTTCGATTTTTTTGAATCGAATCGAGTTTTGCTCACCCCTAATTCTATCTCGACGCGATAGATGAAATATATGAGTCTCCGAGCACTATCGCATCACCTTCAACTGAAATATACCTTTGAGTTTTCACAATATCTACTTATTCGACCTCCCATTATTTCCAATCCTAAACCCTACAACCCAAAAATAAACTCCAAAACCCTTAAAAACCCTAAAATATGTTTATTATCCTAAAATAAATCCTAACAAAACCCTAACTCAAACCTTAAATAAACCTTAAAAACCCTTAAAACCCCAACTGAGGAGAGAGAAAGGAAAGCGCGTACAATTGGACATGTTTTCCACTTTCTCTTCAAAATCGGTTAATTCCGGTAAATATGCTACAAATCAGACTAATCACTCAATTAATTTTTAAAATTGGTAATCTTTTCTTAATTTAGCTGGAGAAAAAAAGGAAGAAAAATTTAAATAAAAAGTAAATAAAGAGCAAAATAAAATGAGAGTCACTTAACCAAAAGAGACAAAGGGAATAATTCATCTTAAGTCCATGTACTTTTTTACATTTTTATCATTTAAGTCCTTGAAAGCTTTTTGGAAGAACTTCTTTTTTCTAATCCCTGATATTTTCAATGTCTTATTTGAAATAATTTTAGTATATTGTTTATTCTCATCTGGTATTATTATTGTTATTTGTTATTTTTTTCTTGATTAAAAATGTAAAAGTATAGGTATCTAAATAATAGTTACTTTTTAAAATTTATACAACATGACTCATTTTTTTATTTTTTTGTATATATTTCAATTTATTTAAATTTCTTATCATTAATTTTTTTAGAAAACATCATTATAATTTAATTATTTAAGAGATAATAGTTAAAAATTAAATTCTAAATATTATTAAAAATATTATATTTGCGTCAAGTTAATTTTAATTTTAACTATTTTACTTTATCATTAATCAATTTATTAATTTTAATATTTAGTTTAAAGTTAGAAATTTCATAGAAAATTTAATTTAAATAGTATTTTTCATTTAACCTTAAAACAATATAGTTTAAAGTTCAAAAGTAAAACATAATATAATATTTATCATAAGGATAAATAATATTATCATAAAATTAAATATTATTTAATTATCATAAAATTAAAAATTAAAAATTATTTTAAACTTTATTTTATAAAATTACCCATTATCATATAAATATATATATTAAAATTTTGAATCATTAATTATATATACACATATTATAAAAAAATTTATCTTTCGAATTTTTTCCTCATAATTAAAACATAAATTATATTCATAATATTACAAATATATTATCTTTCAAAAGCTTAAGTACAATTTAAAGTTGTTTATATTTTTCAAAATTTATTTTATTAATAGTTTTAATTAATATGTCGTTATGCAACTCATACGTCACGGATAGAAAACTAGTTATATGATATATATTATATGATATATATATATGATTCTTTTTTTCTTTTTTTTGGATTAATCTATTTAATAAAAAATCTTCTAGCGTTTGCTCCATGGAATTAAGAGACATAAAAGATTTTTCTATTTTGATTCTTTTACATTTTTTAAAGCTCCACTCGTGAAACAATACTTTATTCTCTTTTAAGTTTATCAAGAAGCTTCAGTGGTATTTACCTTTAATGGTAGATGTATGCCTTATTAATATATACATAAAAATAATACTTCATTTCATTTGGGTTGATTTGTCTTATATATTACCAAGAATGTTGCTTGCTTTCATTACTATGATTACTTTAATGCATTGATCTTAGCAGTGATGTTTGGAGGAGAATCTTGGTGGGCAATATCCTGGTTTTAGGATTGGTCATATATTCCATTCAATATGGATATTTCCGAATTATTCTTGCGTGAATTTAACAAGGACAATGGACATCACTAAGATGCCAAAAACCACTTTATTCCTTGTTTAGATGAATGGAGTACTCCTCCTATGGCATTTCGGCTCCAATTCTGGCCTATAAAAGGGACCTCATGAGGCCACTCCTTACTCAAGTGAAATAGCTAATAGATGTATTAAGGATGTACATGCAACCCTTTTTCACTCTCTTCCAAAGGCTTCGAGCTGCTATATGAAACAATCATAGTTCGAAGTTTTGGGAGAGAGTGAAGAAAAGTTGTCATGATTTTACACATCCATTACCTTATATACATGATGTTGTTTTACTGTGTTTCAAGTTTTTATATTTTGAAGGCTCATTGAAGAAATGCAAGCTTGTGGAAGACACCAAATTTGCTGCAAATATAAAATATTAGATTCACCATGATAATATTTGTTTACTATTACTTCTATACTAACTACCATAATAACATCTTTTTTGGTCATGTTGACGATTGTTTGTTTGTTGTGCGGTTCAAGTCACATTTGTGCTTTTTCTTAGATATTGCTAATCGCAGCAAGGTTTTGTTTTCTTTCATACTTTTGTGGCTCTAAATATGTCCCACTTCCTTTTTTCTTTTTCTTTTTCTTAATTTAGTCCTTCTGCATCTAATTTAAGGAATCTAGTTCTTTATTAGTGTAGTTTAAAAATAAAAATCCTTTGATAAAATTGATAATCGACTTTTGCCAAAGTTTAACATGTGTTATTAATTGGATTTTAGTTTTTAATTAGGTGTTTAAATGTTAAAGTATCGCATATTTAAAATCAATTAATACAAAATTTACGAGAGTTTGGACAAAATATTAATCTTGAAAAATAGGCTTGACCCAAATAGTAGGTCAATTTAAGAGAGGGCCAAGCTTGGGCCCAAGCATTCAAGACCATAGTCCGACCTAAATCGAACTATTTTCATATTTTTGTAATATATTATATTATGTATAACACATTAAATTAAATCTATAGTAACATATCACTATAATATAAACATATTAAAAAAAAAGTTAAGTTGTCTATATAAACAAATTTAATAAATACAAAATATATAAATTTATTAAATATTAAATTAAAAATAATATAAATGTTTTTAAAGTAATTTAAAAAATAATATGAACAAATTAAAATGAGATTGGATTAGTCATTTATAAATATAGATAGGCTTGAATAATATTTAAAATTTATATTTTAGATTACACCAAATTTAAATAAATATAAAATATATTAATATCATGGACTACTAACTATCTAAATTTGAAACAACAAACAATACCTTGGGGGAGTTTTATTATGTTTGTAAAGATATTCCACAATTGGTTTGTATTTAATGCACCATCAGTTATTATATTTATTTTTAAAAACTTTTAACAAGGTCTGAGCTTGTATGGTGGACATTTATGTATTAATTGTGTGTTAAATGCAAACTTTATTTTATGTACCATTTGTTGCGAAGTTTTATTATATCAGTTAATCTGTTTTAATGTTTTAATTGAAAGAAAAGAAAAAAAAAGAGTTTGTTGGAAATATTTAGTCATATTTGTAAGAAGAAATTGCGAAATCTTACAAAATTTCAGAGACTTTACTAGTACCATTGTCTATTTTTTAAAATATTTTATAAACAGACCAAAACGTTATAAAAACTGTTGTACTTATAATGAAAAATATATTATAATACGCCTACGATGTAAATGAAAATTATAATTTATAAAATTTGATATAAAAATAAATGAGATTTCGATTGGAATAGTATAATGTTTATGTTCAAATCTTATTAGTTTTTTAATATAAGATAAAAATATTCTCAAAATAATATAATTTATTTTATAAAACAATACTATTTTAGTGAAAGAGATTAAATTTGCAATATTTAAAATGCTATATAGAACAATGGCAGGATATATATTTGATTTTGAAAATGTTGGACAGCCGAACCTAGAGATTTCCCAAGTCGAATGCTTGTGGCAACAATGTCTTAGAGGCCTTATGTTAGTGTTTACATTCCGATACTTAAGTGATCCGTCCCTTTGATCTTCTTCCTCCATTACAAATCCTCTTGGAAACAATTACATCATTAAATACACAGGTATGGAAAAGGGTACAACCCGGATTAAGACGAAACGTGAAGTTCGTTAGCCACTTATCTTCATTTATAGAAAGCACAAGAAAACATTTTAATGGAACCAACCAATGACATCGTTACAGCTTCAAAACTAGAAGCGTTACATCCTTACAAGTTTCCAGAATATGAAATGATAATTATTATGTTATATCAAATTTCTATGACGTGCTCTCACTCTTCCAACTTCCATTCTCACGTGTTTGAAGTTGATTTGTTGCAGAAAATGCAAAAGACTTTCCAGTTTCCACCAAGGTAGGGCTTTTACTTTAAACAAAGATCATCACAAGATGTTTTTGATCAGTTAACGTGCTGTGCAACATTATGACTCAGAAAAAGCTAATCTTGGTGCATTTCCATGGTGTACCCACACTTTTCTGCACTCAAATCAATAGGCTGAGAACTCTACTCAACAAATATCTACTTTTTAAGTTTCCAAAAATGAAAACTAGCAGCAATACCAAAAATGATCCCAACAAGAGACCACTTAAAATAGACACCATCATAAAACATAACTGTACTTCAAATGGTTTCTCCAAATTCATCCTGCTGGGCCTCGCTGCTGCTACAAATATGGGAAATGGAATTAAAATTCTCCCATCTCTTCTTAATCTTAAATATTTACAAATAAGACAGTAGTTTTGGAAGCTTGTAATGAATTCGGATATCCCATAGATAAACTACTTACTCAAGCATTTAAACTAAGAACCAAAAGGGTGTTAAAAGAGTGTTCCATAACAAAGTGAAAGATGATCATATATCACAAACTCCAAAGATTGTCTTTTTCTTTTTGGTCATCACAATTCCACCTTTTTCAGTTAGTATCGGTTGATAGGCTCTGTCTGGTCCATCGCAGCCATCCTCTCTGAAACATCGGCTAACGATTTCAGGTTACATCGGATCAAAGCTTCCACGAAGTAACAAGTTTCGTCCGTGGTGTTCCCTTCCGGCACATCCACGACGAACGATTCGATCACCATTGTACCTGGCCTTCCTTCAATAACCTCCGGATGCACCGTCATGATCGAAGAATAATTCTGCAGTCAACAAAATGAGTACCGTGACACAGAAAACAAGTGTTAAGGGAGAAAGAAATGTTAGTATTTTGTACCCTGAGACGGTGGTCGCCGCCGACGATTTTGATGCCTAAAATGTGTTCTTCGTCATCGAGAAGTTCCAACCGTTCGGTGCTGGTGGTGGCCGGAAGTCCGGACTTGACGTTGACCTCTCTAACACTGCCGATCCCGAGGTCCCCTTTCATTATACACCTGCTGACGAAGGGCTTGTACTTTTGCGGCTGGTCAAATCGCCTTACCAATGACCATACCTATCCATAGTTAAAGAAAACAGAAACAGAACAACAAACCCATCGTTAAAATCAGACATTTACGGACCATCGAGTTAACAGAAATTCATAATCTTGGCTAAAATAGTCTGGGTTCTTTTTTTTTTTTTTTTTTTTATCCGTGAAAAAGTAGGAAAAAGCAGAGACAATACATACTCGTAGGTTTACTTTTCTTTTTTCTTTTTTTTTTTGGGAGGGGGTTAAATTTCGACCAAGAACACAGATTTGATTTGACTTTTGGGTAACAAACCAAAGAGAATAGATTTGGGTTTCAGCAGATCCATACGAGAGTAGAAAGAAAAACGTGTCAACGGCCTAAACGGCGGCGAGAAAAACGAAAAAAATGGGGAAAAAGGGGGAAATGATAGAGGAGTCTCAAACTGAGGAACTTACGAGATGAACAGGAGCTTTGATGTGTTTAACAAGAGCAGAGGTGCACTGGTCGTCTCTGATGTTGTGCCTGTGATGTCTCTGTATGTACTGGGATTCCATCATACTGTGAGCATCATCACCGTTCATTTCTTCTACCTATTTTCCCAAACTGATATATAAGGATAAAAACGAGTTGTGTTGTTTGCCTCTGTAAACAAATCAGAAGGTGAAAAATTAGAGGAGAGTAGCAAGAGAGAAGAAAAGCAAGAGATTTGGTGAGGATGTTAACAAAGGGAAGGGGGGCTTACTCTTTAGGCTTTTGCTTTTGGTTTAGGTTTTAGGCGTTTGGTTGGGACCAGGCTCAGCCTCTTACTTTCCGTAATTAAATTAAGGTTTTTCTCTTTTCTTTCACTTGTCTATACCCTGTTACCTCTCCATTTTTGTAAAATAGCAAATATTTTGCTTATTTTATATTTAAATAAATTTTAAAGATCATAAAATTTAAATGAACTCAAATATAAACAGTAAAATGGAAATAAATAACATAAACAAATTTATATCAATTTTAGTAAATTTATTTATATAATTAATTCACGTGAATGTTCCTTAATCTAGCATCATACACAACATTTAAGATCTTTTAACGTGACAGCTATTTTCTATTTTTGTACTTGGATAGTTTCATTGATTGACATATCAAAATCTTTTAAATTAAATTAACGTGAACTCCATTTTGAGAAATAAATAAATAAATAATTCGTATTATAAAAAAAATATTTCACAACCATAAAAAAAATTAAAGTAATTAATTAAACTTTAAATATTTTAATATTTTACTATTATAATATTATTTCACTTTAAATATATAATATCAATAAAAATAACTTTACTTTAAAATATTTCAATTAATTTTAAAATATTTTATCTGTGAGATATTATATAGAAATTTCTTTACTATATTTTATAGAAAATTTATGCAAAGATTATAAAATGATTTAACATATTTTAATTAATAAATATAATTAATTCGTGCATCACATGTTAAAAAAACTAGTATATATATGTGATGTATTGATTATGTATAATTTTATATAGGGTAAATCATACCAACAATCACTCAACTTTGATCTCAATGACAAAACAGTCACTCAACTTTCAATTCAGTCACTCAACTTTCAAAAAATAACAAATCAATCACTAACGTTATCATAAAGGGACAAATTAGTTAACCACTAACATTTTTCGTTACAGACCAAACGGGATAGGTGATGTGGCTCGTTAACTAGTTGATGTGGCCAGTTAACTAGCCATGATGGAAACCCAATTAACCCAATTAGCTGACGTGGCCACTAACATTTTGTCTCCAAGTTCTGCCATTCCAAAACTAGACTTTTTCAAACCATAACTCCCAATCTATGCCCTTGTGGTTTGGATTTCAAATTACCAAAATCTGGTTAGGGTTTTGAATTACCAGAATCTAGTTTGGGTTTTGGCATGGCAGGATTTGACTAGCCATTGTTGTGTCACCAAACCACAGCTCCAATCTTGTGTCGCCAAAACCAAAAACAAATATTGCAACCCAACTATTTGTGGAAATGTTACAATGAGTTACCCTTTTTGATTACCAACCCAACCTCCCAACTGCAACGACCATCAGTTCGAACTCGACTGTGACAGTAACAATCACATCATTTATCCTTAAACCATGGTAGATTCTATGTCCAAAGCATTTGGTATGAATCCTCTACGATCTGAGCTATCGACCGTGACTAGTTAACAATAATAAAAAAAAAAGATGAAAAAGAAGAAGAAGAGAAGAAATAGAGATGCCAAAAAAAAGCTATGGCATTTTTAAGGTCGCTAATCCTTGCCACTACCATAGACGTTGTTGTTGCTGCTGCCTCTACTTTGCTTGCCGCCTTTGTTTTCTCTTATTCTTCTTCCTCCTTTTCTTGCAATTCTTCTCATTTCCCCAACACAGAATAAGGCAATGCTATACGAGTTTTCAAACAGAGATCAGAGGTGCATTTAGCCAGATACGGCGAAGAAAAGCTCTTGATCATTCTAGTCACCAGAATTGTTCTTTGTGAAGCTTGCCCTGCCGCCGTCACTGCGATCCACAACCCCATGCTGTTGTTGAACCATTCTAAAATTTTTCTCTTCTTCTTATTTTTCTTTTACTGCCTAGCCTAGCTAGGGTTTTAAATTTGGGTCATTTACACAATGGGATGACAAGTCAGCTTTCCATTACATTTGTAACGAAAAATGGTTAGTATGACTTATTTGTTATTTTTTGAAAGTTGAGTGGCTGTTTTGTCATTGAGATCAAAGTTGAGTGATTGTTGGTGTAATTTGCCCTTTTATATATTGTCAATGAATCAATTAATGATGTATAGTTAGCCTTCTCTATAACAGCTACACTTTATAATAATATTTCATTATCATAGTCAAGTTTATTATAGATTTGATTTTTTATATTTTATTTTTACCCTTTATAACAACTTTAATTTATAACAATAAACAGCCAAAAAATATGTACACTTCATACTAATTTAGTTTTCTATAACAACCTTTTATCTCAAATTTTAGTGAAATTGTTTCTATTTTTAAGTGAAATAAAATAATAAATCTTAATTAAGATATAATTTGGATTTCCTGATTGATATTATTAATATATTATAATTTAAAATTTTTAAAAAAAATTAAATAAGATGTAAATTTCAAATGTTGTTATAATTACATAACTCTATAAAATTTAAAATTTTGACAAACAATTTTCTTGTTATAAAAGGGTTGAATATAGCAAAGCTTTTAAAAATAAATTTATGTAACTTATGTTTCAACGAAGTATACTCGGTATAAAATCTACCCTAAAAAATAGAGCATAAAATCATTTATTAGAATATCAAATAAATACATATTATTATTATTATTATTATAGACAATGAAAGCAAAAAAAATATATTTATTTATTACACCTTATAAAAAATTAATCAAAATTTTATTAAATTTTGAACTTGTTGTTCTTTGTAAGGTAAATTACATTTATGGTCACTTTTGTTTACCTCAAGTTACATTTTAGTCACTTAGGTTTGAAATGTTATGTTTTAGTCACTTACGTTATTATGTTGTAACATTTTAGTCACTGAGCCATTAATTACCGTTAACAATGTAACAGTAAGCTGACGTGGTATGTTAAATTATCATTTCAAATAAAAAATTTAGGTTAAATTATATTTTTCGTTTTGAGCAATTTTTTTTTTCATGTTCTTTTAGCTTTCTTTTTTTCTTTATTTTCCATTCTCTTTTGCTTCCCCCTCTGTTTTCCAACCTTCTCCCTTTTTTTTAAACATATCAGGAAATCAAATTGGCAGTGAAAAAGAACCATGGTATGGGTTTATGAGTTTTGATTATAACCAATTATGGCTTTTGACTTCCTGCTTCTTTCTTCACTGACAATTCAACTTCTTGACATGTTAAAAGAAATTGAAAAGGTAAGAAAATAGAATGAGAAACAGAAGAGAATAAAAGATAAAGTCAGCAAGTTCAAATTAATTATTATAGTCAATTTAGTTATTAAGAAAAGAAAGTTTCAATTTATAATACATCATATTCTCAATATTCTACGAGTGTTTTAATAATCATTAAAGAATTATTATTATATTAAAAAAAGAATAATTATTATTATAAATGTTTAAATTCGAGTTCAGTCCATATTTTAAACGTACATAATTTTTTATCTAAATTTAATTTTTTAAATTTAATATTTTTATCTAAACTTTTTTAAATTTAGAACGAATATTCGAGTTTAAAAAGATAATATCAACATTAGATCCACGGCTCAAAAAGCAAGGTTTATTTAACTTAACAAAACCCAAAAGGTTAGGTGCAAAAATAAAGTAAGAACAAACATGACGTGAGCTTGGTTTGAAGATGACCTCTCCTAGTTTTACCCTTTTATAGTTAAACTTCATAACCCTTCCATACATATAACATAATCATTTCATACCTTTTTTTATAGTTAAGAAATACGAAACTGTAACGTAAATCTGAGTCTATGTTAAAAAATACGTAAATTTTATTTTAACTAAAGCTCTCGTCTTTAAACCTGATCCTCCTCTCTTATGGTATCTTGTTATCTGCAATGGTTAAGTTATTTTTAAGTTAGTGCCCGTATTATGCTATCTCATACCTAAGCATAAGGCAAATGATTTAGGCCTTTAATTGATGATTATTAGCTCTCCTTTTTCTTTCGAGCGGTGGAGGATTCTCCGCCAAAATGACGGGGCATTCATCCTTAGCCATTTGAAGGATTTTGTGGAGTTGAATAGGACCACGACAGCTTTGAAATTTTATCTCCACATTTTTTTTTATTTCTTATAAAACCAATTGAAATTTCCATCACCCATCTGATCCATTTGATTTTGGACTCAATTCAATTTTAAAATTTGTTGTTGTTATTTAATACTCCTTTATCAGTTTTAATATTTTTTAAAATTTTATATAAAAAAAAAAAAAAAAACTAGTAAGTTCATACCAAGGTTAGGTCAAGTAGTGGGTGGCAGACAAGGAGCTGTTTGAGCAGAAATGGAAAGGCCCCACTGAAAAAAAAAAACCCAGCAATGGTGATTGCATTACACAACACACTTTATGCTGCAACATTAATAGCTTAGCCAATTTAAGATTCGACATTTGTCGTTGAGCCTGCCAGTTGCCATGTTCTCATGTTCTCCTTCAATTGGAGAAGCCAATTGTTTCCCCTTCTGCCTCGCCACTTTGTTTTACCATCATTATTGGCTTGCTCCTCTACTTGTAAACCTTTTTTATTGTTAAATTGATAATTTAATAAAATAAAGCTTTCATCAAAACCCTCAATCACAATCCATTATTATAAGCGATTAAAAGTGAATAATTAATTAATTAAAATAATTTTAAAGAGCATAATCTAAGATCTCTTACTATTAAATAAGGCTTTATTAATGGAGAGATGACAAATTCAACAATGTAATCTTATCGAAAATACCCTTAATATAGTCCACTTGAACTTATAATCTCCATCTCACAAATTGACTTGATTCGTAAAATTATGTTGTAAGACACAAATCAAAATTGTTTTCTTTGGGTAAAACACAAATACCTCAAGATTTTGTCACCCCTAAATACACACAAACAAATTTGATGTTTTATTTTTAGATTATAATCTTTTTATACAAAAAAAAAAAAGAGTACCTGCCAACTCAGCTGGTGAGAGAGAAAATAAAAAAGAGCAGCTCCTCCAGACAAAGAAAACGTTGGAAATGTTGGTCGGGACAGAGGCAGAAAAAAGGTGGTCCAATAATAAGAAATCAACTTCTTATCCTTTATTTTTTACCAAAATAACTGCAATATTATTGGATGGCTAACAAATAAATCCATTGGATCCAGTCCTAGAACGACACAATTCAAAGTAATTGAAAGAAAAAAAGTGTCAACCTTATTTAATTTTTCTGATCAAAGTTGTTATTTAATTTTCTTTTCTCGTACTCCTTTTTGTTTAGTGTAAGCCATGTGTTTGATCTTTTTCCCTCTTCCACGACAATCCAAAAGCAAAAAAAAAAAGAAAAAAAGAACTATAAAGCAAGCTTTTATCTCAAGAAAATAAAGGCTATGTTTAAAGGTCTTCAAACAGGTGTAAATTTGAAGCTCAGTCATAATCACATATGTGTATTATCTAGCAGACTGGTACTGCCTTTTACGGGTTCTTTTTTTCTTCCCAGTAAATAAAAAAATTATGACGTTTGAATTATTTGCATGATGAAGGAAAAAAAAACTCTAAATCGATGGGTTTCAACACACTCCATTTTATAGGATTGAGTGTTTTAAATCGAGTTCTAAAAGTAGGGAGACAATTTTTTATTTAGGTAAAGTTCACCTCATCTTGATATATTTATTAACTTACACTTGACTTTACAAGAATTTATAAAATATATTTGATTTAATTTTATAAAAATCAACATAATATATAATATTTTGTAAAATTTTTTATTGAGTCAAGCAAGTTAAGGAAATCATTTTAAGATTAGTGTTGGGGATCGACCGTATAAGCAACGAAATAAAAAAAGGTAGAGAAGATCGAACTCAAATTTTCTGTGAAAAGCTCCTCCAAAAAGGATAAAAACTACGGGTAGATGAGGTTTCAGTTTTTTTACTAAATGAGTAAACAAACGAGAGTACAATATGAAGAAAATAAACTTAAATGTACTAAATGTAAAAACTCAAACTCTAAAAACAAAACCCTAACTCGAGAACAAAATTCTCTCCATAGTTACCACGAAAACTCTCACAAAAACTTGTTTGCGACTATATTTTGTCGCCTTAAAAGAAAAACCTTATAGTACACCTCTTAATTGACTTCTCAAAACAGGGACAGGAGATCCCTTTAAATAGATTAAGATTAGAGGTTTAATCATACTAAGATATTCATGTAGTAATCAGAGTTTAACTAGTAAAAGATAACATAGTTAGCTGAGAGAAAAAACTCGATTTATATGAAAAACACGTAGCCACGTCGCAACGTCGAGAAACTTCTTATCGTTATATCACTGTCTATTTAACCGAAAATACGAGATACATCCCACAATTGGAATCGTATAAGTGGATTTCCTCCACTTTCATTTTATTTGATCCTTAAGAGCCTTTCAAGAAGAGAAATTGGTTGAAAATAATAATTAGAAATATTTTTAGATTATATGTTTAATTTTTATGGTTTTTGCGAAAGAAGTGATAAGTTGTGATTATTAATATTGCATCAGACTAATAAGACAACAAATATAATCCTTAAAACAAATATTTATAACTACCTTCAAAAAGCATATTTATTTATAGTTATGGTGTTTTTTAGACAATTGAGTTTTAATTCTAGAATTATTATTATTATTGTAATAATTAAGAGAGTATAACTTTTAAGTCTGTTTTTAGATTATGAATAAAAGTAGGTATTCCTATATTAAAATATCACGTCTTTTTTATATTTTTATTTAGTTTTGTTTTGAAGTCAAACCCATCTGAACTCCAAGAAAATTACGTTTTAACTGATAAATCAATTCCATTATCTGAAAATAAAATTATTTCAAGCATTATTTATATATTAGATTTAACAATTGCAATATTATGCAAATATTATACAATTAATAAATTAAAATATTTAAAATAGATATATAAAATTCATTTTACTTTCTCTATTAAAATTTATTCTACATTTATTCTTGTACATTAAAAATTTATTCAAATCATAAAGTTGTTAAATTTTTCCGTTAAATTGTTGATAATTTGGACAAACATGTCATGCCTAATTTATTTACTCATAACTCGACCCATAAAAATCCAATTATCCATAAAAATATCTGTTTATTTTTGAACTATTGTGTGACTGAAAAATCTATTAAGTCTGTACTTTTTTTAGTCACACAATAGTTCAAAGATACATGGAATTTTTAAGGATAGTTGAGTTTTTTATGAGTCGGGTTGGATCATGGATAAATCAATTGGGTATGATATATTTTATCTAAATTATCACACTACAACAAAACAACCCTACCGCGACACTTTTTTTTGACCTAAGACGACGCAAAAAAGGTTGGCATAGGTTTCGCGACGCTTCGTCCGACGCTTCCAAAATGGTTGTCTATAGTACAGTTGGCATATGCATGGCGACGCTTTTGAAAAAGGGTCGCCATAAGTCAACATAAGCCGACCCTTATTGAAGGGTTGTGAAAAGCTTGGTCAATGCCGACCTTTAAAAAAGGTTGGGAAAGACCTAGTCAAGGCCAACCTTTAAAAAAAGTTGTTATAGACATGTTTAAGGCAACCTTAAAAAGGTTGGTATAGTTCTTGTCTAAGGCAACTTTTAAAAACGGTTGGGATAGAGCCGTCTAAGGCAACCTTAAAAAGGTTGGGATAGACATTGTCTAAGACAACCTATAAAAAAAGGTTGGGATAAAGCCGTCTAAGGCAACCTTAAAAAGGTTGAGATAGACCTTGTCTAAGACAACCTATAAAAAAGGTTGGGATAGACCCGTCTAACGCAACCTTAAAAAGGTTGGGATAGACCATGTCTAAGGCAACGTATAAAAAAGGTTGGGATAGACCCGTCTAAGGCAACCTTGAAATGGTTGGGATAGACCATGTCTAAGGCAACCTTTAAAAAAGGTTGGGATAGACCCGTTTAAAGCAACCTTAAAAAGGTTGGGATAAACCTTGTCTAAGGCAACTTTTAAAAAAAGTTAGGATAAACCCGTCTAAGATAATCTGAAAAAGATTGGGATAGACACGTATAATGTAAATTTTTTTCTATTTTTTATTATTTCAATATTAATATATTTTTATAAATATTTACAGTGAATAACGATAGGAATTTTGCTTTAAATACAACTAAAAAAATATAAAATTAAAATTAAAATTAAAATAAAGATTGAATATTCACTAAAAAAATCGATCCAACAATCAAAATACACTAACATTTAGCTTAAATGTATACCACTAACATTCAACTTAATGTACAAAAGTAAACAAGTAAAAAAGTACCTAAGGCGATGAACATTGATATTAATGTTGTACTACAAAAAAGCTAATACAGTTTGAAACTGCAACTTTAATTCCAAGAAACTCTGTTGATCTCTTATTTCTACAAAGGTAGCCCCAAGTAGTGAAATATATCCAGATCCAAACAATCCATTTTGTTTACTACCTACTTGTAACATATGCAGTTTTCTCTCTTTTCACCTTTATTGCTTCTTAACTCTTCGCTATATTTAGCGTTATCCCTCGAGCCCCAACTTTGCTGTAAGCCAATTGCAGACCTCATTCATCTCTCTAGGGATTGTGTAATGACCAATCCTGCACAAACTGGATAAAAAACTTAAAACTTTGTTTGGTTTTGTATTCCCTTTAAAATCAAAAGGACTGAGAATAAATAAAAAACAAACAAAAGACTGAGTATTTAAGGTTCTTGCACTCAATTCTACACAAACGACACTTAATTTCATTTTTACTGTATCTTCTATAATAGATTTTTCTTTATCATAATTGCAAACACAACGAATACTTCATCGTAATGGTTTATTAATATGAATGTTGGTATCACATGTGCGTTACCATTGCATTCTAATATAACAATTAGAGAAGTTTCAGTGGTCCAAAGCTTCAAAGGAAATTACAATCGATATGCATTTCGAGAAAGAATAAGGTTTATCAAAAAGTCATAATCAGATATAAATAAATCCCTGTACGCAAACATGATTTTACAGCTACATTACCTTGCAACATTTCTGATTTCGTTTGTTGCTACTTGAATTTTCTTCTTCATCGATTGAAAACCACTTTGTCGTTTCTTGTTCCAATGGGGTTGAGGTGCTTCGCTTAAGAACATTTGTACTACTATATATTACCTCCATAAGGTCGTTTGAAATACCTAAAGATATAATTGTATAAGATACTAGTGTACCAATAGCCCTAAAATAAAGTATGATGGTGATAAAGTTACGAAAAATTACTTCTTTTTCACCAAACACAGCAGAGAGAAAGAAAAGATCAAAAGGCTTTAGGAAAGCAAAATATTAACTAAATGCCGCCATCATTTTTACTCTAAAAAATTTAAATAAAACATCAAACCTTAATAAGTAGAAAAGACATCTATGTTCCTCTGTTTACAGCAATGAAAACATTGGGGAATTCTCAATACACTCAAGTTCAAGCCAGAATAGAAACTTAGGAATGGCTATTTAAACAAAACAAAGCTTCACATTGGACAAGTATTATATGTCTATCTATTTTACCTTTTACAAGGTATAATAATTTATCTTCATATTTTCCATTCACAAGATAAATTAAAATGAAAATGAAAGATAACAAACTTACCCATCATTGAATATAATAGGGGGCGTAAGATAGATAAAGAACAGATCTTCACTAAAGACTAAAATATGAGAGCTTTTACCCCTACTTGTCAACAAAATAATGACCCTAGTAAAAACACCCTACCAACAAAAGTACCAACATTCAAGGTACAATCAAGGTACTTAGTTAAGCAAAAGTACCACCAAAGTTCTTTAGTTAAGCAAGAAGAATAGGATGATGAATAGGGAAAGAGAGAATACAATCAAGGTACCAACATTCAATTGATTAAAATTATAAAACAGAGACAGCATTATAGAGACCACCAGCAGCAGCAGGTTCCTCATTATTATCTCCATCTGGAAGCAAAATAAACCAGAATCAAAATTATTTCTAAATAAAGCTATTAATGACTCCCCTGCAATTTAACGAAGTAAGCCATGACTGATGAAAAAGAGGTAAACATGTAAGCATAGCCAACAATAGACAGATAAATCAACCAGTTTTAACACATCAAATTTCACTAGAAGATGAGCCAAGAATGTTGTGTAGACGAAATAATTACCAACATTTTCCATCCCAACAAGGAGTTCTGTCTTTTCTCCTTGGTAGTGACCCTAACTTAAGATCCTCCTGTGAGGTCACGGTGGCACCCCAGTTTATCAAAAGCATAGTGACGGGCTCCTCGGATGAAGAGCTCAACTCGAGCGCGGCGTATTCTCCGATTTCTTAAAAAGAAGACACCGAATAACACGAGTCACGGATCAATCAGATTCGAGAATGTGGAAAATGATTTTGAGAGCACATAGAGAGTCAACATCGACGTTGACAGAATATGAGTAAAGGCGGAGAGAGATGATGCCCCTAGCCGATTCCCTAAGCCTCGCGTAAAATGACTCCACTCTTTCCTCCTCACCATTTTCTTTCGTTCCCCTCAATTTCTGTGATGAAATTGGTTGAAAATATTGTAACTTTCTCTGAAAGTAACAAAACTGAGGCTTTGGTGGTGAAAAAAAAAACCTTAAGACCTAGAAAGAAAATTCCTCTCTTTTTTTCACGTTATTTCGCTAGATTGCATCCTAAATCCAAGATCTAAAAGAAACAACTCGTAGTATAATTTTATACATATTAAGCTCAATTGAGTATCAAATTTTCATAAAATAGATGCAATTCCAAACAAACAATAAAATGAAAACCAATAATACAATTGGTGATCTAATACAAACAAACCTAAAATTAAATAATGCTTTTGAAGTACCTGGGTTCGAAGAAGAAAAGGGAATGGTGAAATTTCTCAGCGTTTTTCTTCTCTTTTTTGCTTATTTTGAAATTCAGATCTGAGAGAGCAAAAGAAAATAGAGTGAGAAACGGAAAGGGAAAGCGCTGTGCTTTTGCTTTAGCTTGTGATGTTCATTTGGTTTTTGAATTTTGGTGGAATTTTTCCGTTGCAATTTTGAATTGTTTTTAGCGACCGCGAAATTTTGGCGCTCTTCAACATTTTCCACCGTCACCATGCTCTCAACATTTTCCATCATCACTAGAAGATTATGTATATAAATTTTTAATTCATTTTATATATATTATAAATATTAATATTTATTAAATTATTAAAATATTACTCGTATAAAAATATTTAAAAAATTATTATAAATTGAAGTTTTTGTCCTAATATATTTGAATTTTTATTTTATTTTTATATTATTTGTAACTATATATTCCTGCTCACATCAGCTTCCAAACGTCATCATGACCTAATAGATATTTATAATTTATAACAACACTATTTGATATATTATTAGAATTGTAAGGTAATATATTATTATAAAATATAATAAAAAATTAATGATCGTATGGTGGACCAATACCGATCGATGAGTAGTAGAAGACACCTTAGATCCAAGTCAATATGACGATCGTTACTGAAAATCAGAGAATAAAGTTATTTGAATTTTGATTCATGGATTTATAATATTCAAAATTGTTTTATGAAAAAAATCGAACTGTAGAAGAAAAGGGAAGTAGAGCTTTTAATTGGTGCAGGCGGCGGTGTAAACAGAGAAGGCCATATAGTCTTAAATAAAAACTTTTTAATAATTCAATGACTATTTTGTAATTTTTTAAAATTGAGTTACCAAAACGTAAATTTAATAATTAGATTACTCATTGTTTTATTATTCATCCTTATTTCACAAATGGAAACCAAGATGGAGTTTTGTTGTATTTATCAAACCATCTAAAACTACAGTATAACATAAATGGTAATTAGGCTAATAAAATAGTATTTTTTATGTAACATATTATTGGAGTTTTAATTTAATGTAATATATTTTTTTATGTTTTAATAAAAATATTTATATTTAATAAAAATTTCTTACAATTTCTTGGTATAATAGAACTTGTTTGACATGGAAATTAGCTACTAAAGTATTGGTTGTACTTAGTGAGAAAACACATTCATCACAGAGATAGTGATATATGCAATTCATTTCTCTTACTTATAGTTTTCATTAATTCCACATTAATCAATTCTACATGCAATTTGTTTTAGGTTATATCGAGCTAGTGGAGGGACTGATCGGGCATATATATATAATTAGGGATAAAATAGTTTGTAATTAAGTTATTGTTCTTTGCTTATTAATTACAATATTATTTAATCGTGGAGTCATTCTACTATAGTACCATGATTATTACGAAAGTTACTCCTTAAGTGATCGCCCAATGACCTTGTCATAATTGTGTTACTCTCATAAGATATCCTTAAATCTCTTCAGGATAAATTTATAAGAACTGGATCAAATTAAAGTTCATATATTCAATTGCACATTAAACCATTGTTCATGTATGCTTTTGGGATTTATCCCATTTTGATATTTTATTATTTGAAAAATAATAATTTATATTTATCTTATTTATGATTAAAATTTTTAAATATATATAACATAAATTTTAAAACATTTATATTAAAAAAACCCTAAAATCCTAAACCCCAAATCCATAATAACAAAATTCCAACATCTTAATCCCCAAACCCATAAACACAAAACCCTAAAACCTTAAACCATAAGCTATAATCCTTAAACCCTAAACTCTAAACACTAAACCTTAAACCTTAAACTAAATTGATTTTTTGCGGCATTTTTATTAAAAACCTTATTCACACTCGAAGTTATTAAGTTATTTTTAATTTGAATATATATAATTATTCACAAACTGATGATGTAAAATTTCAAGAATATTCATATTTTAAATCTAATTTTTTGGTGCTACACATTAAAAAAAAAGCCGGAATTAAGGAAATTTGGGATGTTACACCTTTATACAAAGAGTTGGCCAGAGCGTATGTTGACAAGTCTATCCCAACACTTAGGAAAGTGTCGCCCCAAAACTGTTGTCTTAGGACTAGACAAAAGCCAACTCTTATTCAAGCGTTGCCTTAGGCATACATATCCCAACCCTTATACAAAGAGTTGGCTAAAGCGTAGTCTATCGCAACGCTTAGGAAAGTGTCGCCACAAAAGTGTCGTCTTAGGACTATACAAAAGCCAACTCTTATTCAAGCGTTGCCTTAGGCATACATATCCCAACCCTTATACAAAGAGTTGGCCAAAGCACAGTCTATCCCAACACTTAGGAAAGTGTCGCGACAAAAGTGTCATCTTAGGACTACACAAAAGCCAACTCTTATTCAAGCTTTGCCTTAGGCATACATATCCCAACCCTTATACAAAGAGTTGGCCAAAGCGTAGTCTATCCCAACACTTAGGAAAGTGTCGCCACAAAACTGTCGTCTTAGGACTACACAAAAGCCAACTCTTATTCAAGCGTCGCCTTAGGCATACATATCCCAACCCTTATAAAAAGAGTTGGCCAAAGCGTATGTTCGCAACTCTATCCCAACACTTAGGAAAGTGTTGCCATAAAAGTGTCGTCTTAGGACTATACAAAAGCCAACTCTTATTCAAGCGTTGCCTTAGGTATACATATCCAACCCTTATACAAAGAGTTGCCCAAAGCGTATGTTGGCAAGTCTATCCCAACACTTAGGAAAGTGTCGCCCCAAAAGTGTCGTCTTAGGACTAGACAAAGCCAACTCTTATTTAAGCGTTGCCTTAGGCATGCATATCCCAACCCTTATAAAAGAGTTGGCCAAAGCGTATGTTGGCCAGTCTATCCCAACACTTAGGAAAGTGTCTCCCCATAAGTGTCGTCTTAGCACTGTTTTGTTGTAGTGTCAGTACCAATTTTATATTTAACCCTTATAGGTTTACAACAATTATTTTTTTATAACAGCAAGTTGTTATACGTATATAATAGTCATTCTCTATAACAAACAAAATCTTAACAAACAAATTGAGTTGTAATAGAAAGGGTTATGTTATCCACATTTATGAATGCAACACATTAAATTTCTTTTTTGATGAGAACACATTAAATAAATTTTATTATATTCGTGTTAACATAATTATATAGTGCATTTAATAGGCTTATATGTCAAAAAAAAAAAAACTTAAGAAAATACAATAATAATAATAATAATAATAATAATTAAGACCCTTTATTAAATTCGCACCCAATTAAGTCCCCAACGTTAACTAAAATAATCAATTAAGCTCATCTGTTAACAGTTTCCATCATTGACAACATTAATCGTTGAAATAAATTGACGGACCAATCAAATAGTGGCACGTGGTAGGTTATGGTTTAATCTAATATTTTTTCCATAAAAATTATAAAATATTAAATATTAAAAAAATAAAATACTAAAATTAATATAAACTTATTGAAATTAAAAAGACTTATAAATATTATAAAATATAATAAATTAAAATATATATAATTAATAAAAATTATTTAAAATTAAAAAAAATTGAATTAAAATTCTTAAAAATAATAAAAATATTAAAATTGATATAAATTTATAAATTTTAAAAAAAATTATAAAAACTTGAACTCGATCATTAGCCTGAAATTGGAAAGGGTACTGATTCGGGGAAAGTCATTAGACCGGTTGACTTGGGAATCGTATGGTTGAATTGATTATTTTTAATATTTTTATCAAACCAAAATTTCATTATTCAACTATTAGCATATGTCAAAATTAAATATTCTGACTAAGGTTTTTAGAATCAGATCGATGGTCGAATTGATCAGGCCATCGGTCTGCAGTTCAATCAGTTTGTCTAGTTCAATTAAATAAAACATTTAAAAAAATAAAAAAAAAATGATTGAACCGTCCTGTTCCTAGGTCAGTCGGTCTAATGGTTTTCTTTAGACCGATACCCTTACCGATTTCGATCTAATCAGTCTAACCAACTAGTCGGGTCTAGTTCAAGTTTTTATGATTCTTTTTTATAATTTTATATCAATTTTAATACTTTTTATAATTTTTTTATAATGCTTATGATTTTTTATAGAATTTTAATATGTTTTTATAGAATTTTAAATATGTTTTTATTAATTTTATTGTTTTTTTATATTTTATTAATTTGTTATAATTTTTATAATATTAATAGTTTTTGTATATATTTTTTTAATATTTTATAAAAAAAATTAAGTTAAATCAGAAACTATCAAATATCACTATCTGATTTGTTCATCAATTTATTTTAGCGAACAACAACAAAAATCATTAATTGGTTATTTTTATTAACGTTAAATTAATACGGATTTAGTACAAAAATTTACTTGATTTTTTAATTTCCTTTAGAGCTATTTTAACATATAATCCTATTCAATATAAATAGAGAAATTCCCTTCAATCATATTCTGACTTGTCCGTACAGGTGAGTGGATTTCTTTATTTCCTATTATTATTATTATTATGAATTTTTCTTTGGTTTTTGACTGGTTAAAGTCAAAGTGAATTAAATTATTCTAACACCGTCCAAAACGATGTTAAAGATTATGATGATTTCAAAAGAATGCTGTTGCCGTAATTAAAATATCTATATTCCCTTTTTAATTTTTGAAATCCAATCCCTCCACAGAGTTGAAACAATAAACCAATGGGGTAAATTTTGTCTCTAAAAACATTCACTTCGCTCAGACGTTCCCGGTTGACGGGCTGACCTAATTGGGGAAAATCTCTTTTATTTTTATTTTTGTTATTTATAGGCTTAACATATTTGGTTTTTTTTTTTAAAAATTAAAATTAGATTTTATCTCATGCATTTTTATATTAAAAATATATTTATAAAAATATTTCAACAATTGAGAGGGGCAAGATAATTTTATATAATTTTATTGATTTTGTATTTAATTCTTAAATAATATTTTTCTATTATTTTATTTAAAGGCTCTATAAAAATACCCTTATAATAATATTAATTACCCTTTAATTAAATTTGTGTTAAATTAACTCGTAATATTAATTCATAGTTAATTTTTTTTACATATAGTATAGTTAATATGAAAATAAAATTAATTTCTAAAATAACATGGGTTATAAATTATTTATCAAAAGCTATAATAATTTTGGGTGTCACACGAAATAATCATTATCAATAATTATTAAAATAATAAAAGAAAAGAAAAAGCAAGTGTCGCACAAAGAACCAGCGATACTCTGCAGACCTTCGAACTTGCGTGGGTGGGGAGAGAAGCAACTATTGTGTTTTGGGATATTTGTTATTTAGGTCCCTCTATTTTAAAATTTAGTTTAATTCTAGCCTTAATTCGTAGTTCTAATTTTTTATTTAATCCTTGCTTTTAATATTTTTGAATTTACTTTACATTTTATATGTTTTCCTAACTATTAATGCGTTTATATTATATGCTTTTATTTATATTTTAGTTCTTTAATATTTTAGTTGTATGACAAAGATCATTATTGTTGTATTTGTTTTTTGTGATGGCTTAATTTTATTTGTAAAAGTGAATGCAGGCCAAATACAAATGATTCATTCTTTTCTACATGAATTTGGCACCTCTTCATGTATGACCATTAATTTAGAGAAGTCGAAATTTTTCGTGTCACCGCGTTACAACAATGAATCTAAGTTCCTTATGTGGTATTCCTCTTACGGATGATTTGGGCAACTACTTGGGAGTTCTTATATTTCATAAAAGATTAACTAAAGAATCGTATACACATCTAATGGATCGAGTTATGAAGAAACTTGGAGATTGGAAAGGTAAAGTGCTCTCACCGGTGGGGATGAAAGCATTAATTTAGTCTACCACTTGTGCCATTCCTCTTTATGTGATGCAATTTGCTCTTTTGCTAATTGCAACTTGTGATCAATTACACTGCCTTAATTGAAACTTATTGGGTGGCTCTACCAATTCGACCCATAAGTATCTAGTGAAGTGGACCAAGTATGTCGTTCGAAGAGGGCTACGGAAGGCTAGACTTAATAATTTAGCCATGCTCGCCAAGGCTGGTTGGCGATTGCTTACGAATCATGATGCTCTTTGGTGCCAAGTTTTCAGGCAGAAATACATGCATAACACACCTTTCAAGGAGGTAGAGTTGAAAGCAAATGCTTCATCCACTTGACGAGGCCTCTTAAGGACTCGGGTAATGTTATCGCAAAATAGAAAGTGGGTAATAGACTCCGTATTAACTTTTAGAACATTGGTGGGTGGGTGACGCCCCTCTACATATGTCAGTGCGGCTTCCAGATGTTGAGCAATGAGTGGAAAAGGTTGTGGACTTCATATCTGTCAATGACCAGTAGGATTAAGAACCCATTTTAGGTGAGTTATCACGTAGGGCTGCTCTTGAAATCAATGTAGTCCCATTGCCAATAATGGATCATTGTCATACTCCGGATAATGTTTGCTGGGGTTTGGAGAGTGATGGTAAATATTCGGTGGGATCAGCTTATAATATGCTAACGGGACTTGAGGAACCATCAGTTACGGAGTTAAGACTTGACTGCATCTGCACTGTCCAGAACGGATTAAATTCTTTATTTGGTTGGCTTACTTCAATCAATTAAACACGATCCAAGTACGTTTCTAGATTGGATAATGCAGCTTGCATTGTATATGGTACTGTAATGGAATCTCTCGATCACATATTTCGTTAGTGATTGGCTACTACTGAACTATGGTTAGCGCTTCGTGTAACGCAGCGGCAACAATATTTCTTCTCCCTGCCTTTCAATGATTGGCTGCAACAGAACTGTCGTGACTCTATGATGGCTAATTTTAATGTACCTTGGGCGTCCTCTTTACTACTGCCTGGTGGAGCCTTTGGAAGTGCCGCAACAAGTATGTCTTTTAAGGCCAATACACGTCTAGGGTGCAAGTGTTAAATTATGCCCAAAAGCTTGCAGTTGGTACCATTAAAGTTACGGGTCTTGCTACACCAAGAATCACTCAAGGGCTATGCTAGTTCTAGTGGAACAAACCACCTGTTGGGACTTGTCTCTTGAATACGGATGGAGTGGTTAATTATGGCTCCCGATGGCTTCGACAGGTGGTCTCTTGTGAAACGAAAACAAAGATTAGATTGGGGGGGTTTATGTTGAATATAGGCGTGACTGATAGTGCTCATGCTGAATTTTGGGGTGTCTGTGCATGTCGATATCTTTCGAAATCCTTAGGTGGAGTGCATTTAATAGTCGAGCTCCATGTTTTGTTGGTGTGGTTGAATTCTTGAAGAGACTTTATAAGAATTATCATTCAATGGAGACATTAATTAAAAATTGCTTAGATTTTATCAAATAAAATGGGTCATGGAAATTCAACATATCTTAACGTGAAGATAACAAATGTGCTGATCACTTGACAAATTTGGCCCATGCTTCGCCTGTGAGGGTGATACATTTAGAGGAACCACCATTGAATCTTAGACCTTTGCTCCAAGCTGATGCTTGTGGGAAGGAGAAGTTTAATATCAGTTTTTGTAATGATCTCTTTTACAAAAAAGATAATTTTTTAAAGGGTAAACTCCTAAAATAGTCACTTTTGTTTACCTCAGTTTACATTTTAGTCTTTTATGTTTGAAATGTTACGTTTTAGTCACTTACGTTAACGTGTTGTAACATTTTAGTCACCAAGCCATTAATTATGTTAACGGGGTAACGGTAAGCTGACGTGGCACATTAAATCATCATTTCAGACAAAAAATTTAGGTTAAATTATACAATTGGTCCCCATATTTTTTCGTTTTGAGCAATTTAATTATTTTTATTTTATGTTCTTTTAACTTTCTTTTTTTTTCTCTTTATTTTCCATTCTCTTCTGCTTCTCCCTATATTTTCCTCCCTTCTCCGTCTCTTTTAACGTAGTTTTTCTATGTTTTCCATTTGTTAAAACTTTTTTATGTTTATGAAAAAATAAAAGGTAAAAGCTGAAACCAAAATAAAACTTGCTTCGCATATTCTCACCTCACAATTACAAACCCTCATCATCCATCATCACTTTAACAAACTAATTTGGATCTATCAATAACCTAGCCGACAAGCCTGCCTCACTTGAAGACCTCGCCAGTCGTTACTTATGGCAATCCACCCTCAACAAAGCTTCCCGAGTCTGTTCCCTTAACCTCCTAACCAACCCCCACGACCACCTTATCTATCTTACCTACAACTTTCTCGCCCTCTCGAAACTACATTGTTTTATGAATTCTTCAAACGAGCTCTACACTCTCAAAGACTAAAACGATCGCCATACGAAACTTACCCTCAACTTTACCCAAACCAGTTTGGTTCCATGCTCCATTTCTCTCTTCGGTTCATTCATGCTCGACTTCCAATCAAGCTTTCTTAAGAATATCCAAGAAGATTTAGATCAATTTTATCATTTGCTTAATTTTATTCGTTAGAAAATAAAAGAAAAGGAAATGAATAATCTACACAATTTTGTAAAAGTTTGGAAACAAAAAAAAATGTTTTGAATATAAAAAATTCAATTTATGTTTAGATTTGATTAATTATATGATTTTTTATATTGATTAGTTAGATCTAATTTTAGTTTCAAAATTAGGTTATATTCAAATTGAGATTTGATTAAGAATGATTGATATTCGATTTTGAGTGAAATTCAATTTAGGAATTATGTGAAAGAAATAAGGGCTTGGTTTATTTAGTGGGCAAAGATTATGTTTCTGTAGTGAAGAATATGAGAAGAGAGAAAAATAAAGGGGAGAAGAAAAGGAAAATAAATAAATAAAAAGAAAAAAAATTAAATTGTTCAAAAAATAAAATTATAGAGACTAGTTTTAACAAAGGGAAAACATAAAAAAACTACGTTAAAAAAATGGAGAAGGGAGGAAAACAGAGGGAGAGGGAGAAGGAGAAGAGAATGGAAAAAAAAAGTTCAAAGAACATAAAAGAAAAAAAATTAAATTGCTCAAAACGAAAAAATTATAGGGACCAATTGTATAATTTAACTTAAAATTTTTGTTTGAAATGATGATTTAACGTGCCACATTAGCTTACCATTACACTGTTAACGATAATTAACGCTCAGTGACTAAAATGTTACAACATGATAACATAAGTGACTAAAACGTAACATTTCAAACATAAGTGACTAAAATGTAACCTAAGACAAACAAGGTGTCACATTCGTTGTCAAAGCAACTACAATCAAATTACATTCAATTGCAACAAAATCCAATGGTAGTCATTTGTCTATCTGTCATGTGCCTTTCTTGACTATGGAAGTTTGGATGTGTATGCATGAGAAATGATCCACAAAAAAATGGTTCATCTTTCGATATTCAGTCTCCTACTTAGATATATTATGCTTGGTTTGCAGATTTTAACTTTCAAGTGTAAAAATCCTAAAATTTCCAAATAAAGATTAGGAGTACATGTCCTTTAATTTCATAAAATTTAAAAATATTATTAGTTATTTATTGATAGCTGCAGCAAAATGGCATTTCAAGTGTAACAAAGCTGAAGAGATCAACAACCTACCAAGATTTCAGCAACCTAATTGGTACTTCAACAATTGGGACGGTGTTCAAAGGGACATTGAATTATCTTTATCTTGTGTCGTTGAATTATATATGTGTAACAGCCCGATTTAGGGCCTAGTCGGAATAGTGGTGCGAGACCACAAATCTGAGTTAGTAAATTGAGTTCTTAAGGTTTATGACATGTTTGCATGATAGTATTAAAGTTCCATGTAAAAATTTTGTGAAATTGACATGGAATGATCAAATAGGACTAAATAATATGAGTTTCTAGAAGCTTTTTGTATGAAATAGCTTTAGAATATTAATTAGAAGTCCTTAAATAGCAATTTGCCCAAATTATAATTATTGGAAAAAAATGGACATGAGTTAGTAAATTGTAAATTTTTAAAGAGAAGGGCATTTTGGTCATTTACCAATTAAATGATTAAAATAGGAAAAAGATGATAAAAATTTCATTCATCTTCTTCCTTGGTGCCGAAAATTTGAAGAACCCCATAGCTAGGGTTTTTTCATCTTTCAAGCTTGCTAGTAAGTTCATCTTAGCCCCGTTTTTAATATTCTTCATATTTTTGAAGTTCTCGTATTATGAATTAGCTATTTTTAGCTATAAAATGAGCTAAGATGCATGTTCAAAAATCTACCCAATAGTGACATGCTTGTAAAATGATATTTTATGGAAGTTTATGAGAGTTTGATGTTAGATAAACATCTTTTCCTTAGTGAATTTCATGAAAAATGATAGTATGGACTAATTTGTAATAGTTATGAAATTGGTCATACCTATTAGAAATGGTGAGAATTGATGATTGTTATAGTAGAGAAAATGAATCAGCTAAGCATGATGTTTAAGAAAGTTAAATGAGAATCATTTTACGAGCCTAGGGGCAAAAGTGCAAATATGAGAAAGTTTAGGGGCAAAATAGTAATTTTGCCAAAGTATGAGTTAAGAGTCAATTTAGTCAATGTGAGTATTAAATGATCTAATTATTATTATAGATCAAGAAAAATGAAGCCCGGATCGAAACTGAGGCAAGAACAAAGTCGAGGACTAAATTGCATATCTACACACACATTTTGTATATTGAGGTAAGTTTGTATGTTTTCTAAGCTTTATGATTAATATCATTGAATTGCTTAGTATAATGTAGAATATATTTTAATTCCATGAGATTATTTAATGCTATGTTAAACAAAGAAATCAATGAGATCAAGCATGAGAAAGTCCCGATTGAAGTTGAATTACTTAGGATACTCGATCTATCACATGAAATGAGAAAGTCCGTATAAGACCAAGCCAAGGCATGGCATCGGCAATCAAGAAAGTTATCATGTAAGACCAAGACAAGTCTTGGCATTAAAGAGTTATTATGAGATGAAGACCCATATAAGCCCAAGCCAAGGCATGGCATTGGTGAGTCTCCAACCAAAGTTATCATGTAAGTCCAAGACAAGTCTTGGCATTGAAAAGCTATAAAGAGATAGAGATCCCATGTAAGTCCAAGCCAAGGCATGACATTGGTGAGTAACAAGAAAGATTTCATGTAAGTCCAAGCCAAGGCTCGACATTGACAAGTAAAGATACCAAGTAAGACCATGTCGAGACATGGCAATGGTAAGTTCCCAAGGGAACTCATAAGGAAGACTTCGTTTAAGCCCATGTCAAGACATGACATCAATACCAAGTAAGAGATCCCATGTAAGACTATATCAAGGATATAGCATTGGCATCAAGACATATGTGTTTTGAGATTTAGTATCCTCTGTTATTCATAGTAATTCATCGGGCAAAAGAGTAAAGATTAAATGAAAAAGTAAGAAAGTTAAGTAAGTAGAGTTATTATCAAGTTATGCTAGTCAGAGTTAATTAAGAGTATTATTCATGATATGAATGATGAAGTTGAGATTATGCTTATCATAGTAAAGTATACTGATCTATGTGATCAAGTCATACATGTATCTTGTTACCGTACGAGCATGAGAATAGTAAGTACCATGAGATATGTAAGAATCAGTAAGAGTAAGTAAGCTTAAATACTTGAGATTTCATAATTCCATTGTTTATGATGAATGGTTAATGTTAAGCAAATATATTTCTATGAGAATTACATGCAAACTTGCTAAGCTAAATGCTTACGTCCTTTATTCTTTCTTTCCATGTAGTCCCGCTAAGCTAATCTCGTGGATCATCGTCACCGGAGCTCGGAGCACACTATCAATCGCTATTTTGGTATAGCCAAGTTGTTTATATTAAGTATGGCATGTATAGGAAACATTTCATTTTGAGTTATGTTTTAAAACTAGCCAAAGTGTTGGCTATCAAGCTTAGTATTCTTTTTGTATATGGCCAAAGAGATGAGTCATGAATGATTAAGTATGTATGTTTTAATCTATCAATGAAGTATGCATCCTTGTTCGTGTTAGATGTAATACTTGAGTTGCTGAATTGAGCATGAGTTTGGTCTTGATTTCAGGGTGGCAATTGGCTTTGTAAATAGCCTCTAAGTGCCCACACGGATGGACACACGGGCGTGTGTCTAGGCCGTGTGCACCCTGCACCTTTGTATCTTAAGTCAGAATAGACCACGGGCTAATCCCACGGCCGTTTGTTTAGACCGTGTGTGATACACGGTTAGAACATGGGCGTGTGCCCCGGCCGTGTGAACAAGTCAGTATTTCAAGGTATAGCACACGGTTTCAGTCCACGGGCGTGTCAAGACCGTGTGAGATTAGTTAGTGTCGACCACGGTTGGGAGACATGGGCGTGTCTTAGGGGTACACGGGCGTGCCCCAAGCCACATGGGCGTGTGACCCCTATTTCGAGGAAAAGTTCCCGATTGTATTCCGAAAGTTCCCGGATATGTGTTTAAGGCCTCATAGGCCCATGATATGTACGTTTTGACTAAGAAAGAAGAGTTTCTATTTTGGAACAAAATTTTACAGCCCGTAAGTACATGTTCAAGTGAGTTCAAGCATGGTAATGTCTCGTATCCAGTCTTAGCCTTGGACTCGGGTATGGGGTGTTACAATATGTATATATATTTCCTATCTGTATCATGTAAAAAATAATGAGACATATGCCAATACATCCTATATATCTCGAAATCAACATATTTTACATGCCAAATATTGTTAAGAAATATTTTTTTATTGATTTCTATTATATTTATATGCATTTTTTGTCAACAAACAATTGCAGTAGAATATTTCTCAGATATTATAAACAGGTGAATTATATTGAAAAAATAAGGAAAAAAGAAAAGAGTTGCATGGATTGATAGATGTTTTCAATACTAGAAATTCAAAAATTTAAGAAATAATGCCAAATAAAATTACAATCACCTTAAATTTGGAACAACTCCAGTCCAACCTAAAATCTAGCTTTGTCTTCCTTATTCAAGGAACAATTATGAGTGCAAAACTGTAACAGCCCGATTTTGGGTCTAGTCGGAACAGTGGTTTCGGGACCACAAATCTGATGCAGTAAAATTTATTTTTACTATATTTTTATGGAATACAGTTTTATGGAATGATTTCGTGAAAATCACGTTCGAAAATTTTGATGTTTGGGCACTCAATTTAGTTAAAAGGACTATATTGCAAAAGGTGAAAAATGTGTGTGCTAGAAGCTAGAGGTGTCTAATTGCTATGAAATTTTAAATTGGAAGTCCTTAAATGGTAATTAGACCATTATATTTTAGTATGGACCAAAATGGACATGGTTAGGTGAAATTTTGAAGTTAGGCATTAAGGGCATTTTGGTCATTTGGTAAATAAAGACAAAATAAAACAAATAAAACTGTCCATCTTCTTCAATTTAGTCCCTTGTGCCGAAAATTGAAGAGAAGCCATAGCTAGGGTTTTGGCCAAGCTTTCAAGCTCGATCGTAAGTCCGTTCTAGCCCCGTTTTTAATGATTTTTATGTTTTTGAGATCCTTGCAACATGATCTAGCTATTTCAAGAACTAATTTGAAAAGATGTCAAAGTCTAAAATTTTACCCATGTTAGATATTTGTGTATTTTTATGTTTAATGGTATAAAATGTATGTTTGATGTTAGATAAACAACATTTACCAAGTGATTTTTGATGAAAATGCCTAAAAAGGACCTATTTGTAAAAGTTGTAAAATGAGTGGTAAAAGTGTGATTAAATGGGAAATGTGGGCTGTTATGAGTATGATAATGGTCCGGCTAGGCTTGGGTTTTGAAGAAATTGAATATATTTCATTTTACGAGCCTGGGGACTAAAATGTAAAATGTTGAAAAGTTAGGGGCAAAAATGTAATTTTTCCATAATGGGATTTTTAGGCTGAATTGAATAATGTGAGTATTAAATGAGTTAAATATGTTATTATAGATCAAGAAAAACGAAGTTCAACCTAGATCGGGGGAAAAACAAAGTGTTTGACGATTGGCGAAACCATTTTTAAAATTTGAAAAATGGGAATCGACTTTAAAAACGAAAATGGAGTCGCCACCGATCCTTTTTTACTTAGGTGTGATCAGATCACCTTATAAAACATGTTTTGTTTAAAAAATTAATTTTGGCCTACGAAATTCGAGAAAATAGGTTCGGAAGTCGGTTACGTACGAGGAAGGATTAGCACCCTCGTAACGCCCAAAAATTGGTACCTAATTGATAAAATCATGTCCTAATGTCGAAAATTTGAAAAATTTAAAATACGATCCTTTTTATTTGAAAGAAAGCCAAGACTCTCTTATCTCAAAGAAATAAAATGCCACACCCAATGAGTTAGGATGTAACATTTCAAAACTTCGAAACTAAGCTTGTAACACCCCAAACCCGGCCCAAACGCTGCAACTGGATCTGGTATGTCACTTAAGAGATTTTACATAACATGTCGCATTTTGGAAAATAATTACTAGGTTTACACCTTTATTTCGAAAGCTTAATAATTCATTAAAGTATAAAATATTAAGTAACCAATTATCTTGGTAGATTTTAAATAAAAACTGAAATTTCATGCAGTTCTTAACTTAATTGAAAACGTAAAACTTAAAACCCAGTAATAAAAGCCCAACAAAATCCCAAGACATAAATGGTAGTCTAGTGGCCCATGGCCTTATTACAAGGAAATTTGAACCCATTAATTAAATGAAAATAAAAAAATTAGACTAAGTCTTTTTTTGAATTCTCAAAGCTCACGCATGGCCACCTTGCTCTCCTCTCCGGGCCGGTCCGATGCCCTAAGTGTCACCTGAGATGGTTAAAATTAAAGGGTGAGTTATGAGACTCAGGTGTGCAACACTCATGCACCATTAGATTTGGGCTTTAACCCCATAAAATGTAATAATCAAAATATAAATAACAAAAATAATATGCAAAGCCCAACCCATATCTTAGGTGCCCATCCGCTACTCGCCCCGTATCAACCATTCACACCATTGGGGATTTTTACAATCAACCCACACCGCTACACGCCTTGATGGCGATGCGTCTTGTTTCATCATCGATCATGGCCGTAGCCACTACAATGAATCACGGCAGGCCGCTACTACACGAGATCACGGTAAGGAACCGCTACAACGGATCACAATAAAACGCTACAACATATAACTTCCTCCTTTCATCAAACCCAACCCATGCAATCACATAAAATCAGTATACTTATAACATTTAATCGATCGATTTACTAACCTGGTGATTTGCTTTACCCTCTTTAGGTTCCCGTCAATATGCTTTGGGTTTCAGACATTTAACAAAACATGTAATACTTATTTTCATATATTAATCAAACAGATCTAGATGGTGTGGAGAATTACACACCGATATTGCAAATCCAATATTCTTAGTCGATGTCCTTGCTATCTGGATCTATTATCCTCAATCTATAGCCTTGCTTAAAAGCCTAAACAATTGCGAAAATAGGCCTCTCTATATTCGGCCATGGTTAGTATTCTACCCGATTTTATATATATAAATAAACAAATCCTCTTACCTTGAAATCCTAAAAGTAACACGATTCTATAACTTAAAGATCTATGTGATTGGCCTCCTTCTTCAAATCCCGGAATGCCGAAAAGAAGAGTGAAATAAGAGATTAGTTTCTAATAGCCATTTGACTAAGGACTTTTGAAAAGCCTAAGAACATTGAAATCCAAAATCAATACTTACCTATTGTTTCCTTCAAGATTCGGCACAAGCAAACTCCTTTGAAGAGAATTCGGTAACTTCAGGAAGTGAGATCTAAGAATTTCGGCTTTTAGAAGATGTACGAATTGAATAGATGGCTAAGAGAGATTCGACCAATGAATATTAAGGAGAAGAATAGAATAATAGAGATGTGATTTCGGCTTTTAGGGATTAAAAGAAGAATAACAATAGAGGTTAAAAGATTCGGCCAACTAGGAAATTTTAGAGAGGAAGAAAGGGTGAAGAAGATGGTGATTTTCTGGCTTTTGAGAGGAAGAAGATGAGAAAAGAAAATAAAAGAGAGGCTTCAAAATTTGGCACACCCTCTTATATAGAAAACCGATTCCTCCTTTAGCAGAGATTGGTTTTCGGCCAACACTGCCACACATGATAGCTCCTCTCCCTTTTCCCTTATCTTAATCATTATCTCCTCAAAAATAGCCTTTATCTCGCTTATTATCCTTAAAGACTAAATCCCTAAATAATAGCCTTTATCTGCTTATTATCCACATGAAATAAATATAATAAGATTCCCCAAAAAAATAGCCTTGTGCCATCCCCCCTTACTCAATTAAGTGCCGAAATCTAGCCCTATAACTTGGGCTTCAAGCAACCAAAAATTTGGGCCTTCCTCATGCACTAGTGACGCCACTTAAATTTCCCCTCTACTGTGCTCCTAGTTGCTGGGCCACAAGCCCAATATGTCACTTAAACTATTAGAACTTTAATTTAAACCCTTAGAGTGTCTAAACAAAATATTTAAAACAAGGCCTCAGCCCAATTTGAGCCCCAATTGTACCTCAAATTCTCAAATTAATATTTTAAGCATCCAAACACATAAAATGCACAGACCCAATTATTCAGGATGTTACAAAGCTTGCCTTTATTTGTAGAAAATCCATACCTCGAGACACAAAACATCGTATCCAATAAGTTAGGATACAACATTTTGGATTCCCAAGAATAAGTTTTGATTTGAAGTTTATGCTTTAAATAAAAATAATTAGTTCTTTAGATTCGATGAGAAAAATCGAAACCCAGTAAGTTAGGGTATGATTTCTTTCAAATATTAGAACGCGAGATAATTGCTTATTTCCAAAATTGGATAAAATGTGATATGATTTTATAATAAAATGGAGGATAATACACATGCATAATAGAGTGAAACGAGGAAAACAACATAAATTACAATAATAAATAAAAATTAAAACAAATAATTTATAGAAGTAAAAAGATGTCAAAATAAAAACAAAAACAAAAGTTAACTATAAATCAATAAACAAATAAATGCTATGTACAATAATCAAAAGAATAATAATAAAATAATAATAATAGTGACAAAAAGAATACAACAATAATAATAAAATATGTTAATAAACAAATAATATTAGCAAAAATAAGAGTAGTAATAATAATATTAATAGTAATGAAAATAATAATAGAAGCAATAGTAAAAATAAAAGTAGTATTAAAAATAAAATAATAGTAATAATATTAAAACTAATGGTGATAATAATAAAAATAATAGTAATTATAACAAAAAAAATAATAATAATTGGAATAGTAATAATAACAATATTAATAATAATGAATGTAATAATAATAAATACAGTAATAATGATATTGAAGATAATAAAAAATAATCAAAATAATGATAATAATAGCCAAATAATAAAAGGAAATAAGAAAAAGGACGAAATTAAACTTAAAATAAAATTTTGGGGCAAATCCGAAAACAGATAAAAGAGGAAAGGACCGAATTGAATGCGCGGATAACAAGGAGGGATTAAAGGGGAAAATATCCCCTCCCTCCAAAACGCTGCGCTTTGTGTGGGATTAAATTGAAACCGAAATAAAATATAGGGCTAAATTAATAAATAAAAGAAACTTGATTATAAATTAATAAAAAAAGCGGAAGGGCTAAAAGTGCAATTAGCCCTCCCGTAGAAAACACGCGGATCCTGGAACTAGGTCGGGTCAGCGCGCGGGTCAGCATTGAAACGGCGTCGTTTTGGCATTTAAATGGCCAAAGCAAAACGACGCCGTTTTGCTTCTGGTATAAATAATAAGAACCTTTGAAAAAAAATCATTTTCAGCCTTCATAAAAAAAAACAGATTTCTCTCCCTCCCCTCTGTGCCTGGGCGATTTCTGGCAGAGTTCCGGCGAAGCTCCGGTGCCGTCTTTCACCGCCCGCCGCCGTCGCCGGCCACCGTACACGGTGGCCAGAATTCCGAAAAAAGTAAGTTTTCTTTTCCCTTTTTTTTATATTTTCTTTTAAAACTTTTATGTGAAAAAAAAAAAGAAAAGAAACCTTTAAAAGAAAGAGAAACAGATTTGGAAAAAAAATGAAAAGAAGACCTTTTCTTTCGATTTGTTTTTTTATTTTCTTGTATCTCTCTGTGTCCCTTTTACAGATTGTGCTAGGGTTTTTATAGCCCCGAAAAAATTACAAAAACTCTATCCTGTGATTTCTTGCCATATTTACTATCTTTTTCTTTCCTTCTTACAGGCAAATGTCGAGGAATCCGGCGGCGATAAGGCGCGACTCGCGCTGACTGCGGCATGCCCGAGGGTCTGGTGTTGGGGCTTGCGGCGCGAGGGTTTCCCAGAAACCCTAGGCTTCTGTCACTGTTTAGGTTTTGGGCCCTTTTGGGCCGTGTGAGTTTGGGTTTTGGGTGTAATTGGGTTTTGGGCTGCCAACGGGCTGTAATAAACTGGACATTATTATTATTATTTATTTTATTTTTTGGATTTTTTGAATGACATGGGACCGGGCATAAATGGGCTACTACAGTGATTATGTCCATTTTCACTATTTTTGTACCGAGGTAAGTTCGTATGTTAATAACGCACTGTTATATTTTTATTTTAATGTTTTGATATTGCATGGATTGTATTGTAACAACCCGATTTAGGGTCTAGTCAGATTAGTGGTGCGAGACCATAAATCCGAGTTAGTAAAATGGCCTTTTAAGGTATTTGAAATGTTTGCATGATATTATGAAAGTTTCATGTGGAAATTTTATGAAAATTTCCATTAAAGGGTCCATTAGGACTGAATTGCAAAAGTTGCAAGATATGAATTTCTAGAAGCTTTTTGTATAAAATAGCTTTGGATTGGTAAATAGAAGTCCTTAAGTAGCAATTTTCCCAAATTATAATTTTTGGACAAAAATGGACATGAGTTAGTTATATTTGAAAGTTTAGTAAAAAGGGCATTATGGTCATTTGGCTTTTTATTGATTAAAAAGGATGAAATAAGTCAAAAATTATGTTCATCTTCTTCAAGCTTGGCCGAAACTTTGAAGAACTCCATAGCTAGGGTTTATTCAATTTTTCAAGCTCATAGTAAGTGCATCCAAGCATCGTTTTTAATATTCTTCGTATTTTTGGAGTTCTCGTAACATGAATTAGCTATTTTTAGCTATAATATGAGCTAAGATGCATGTTCAAAAATCTACCCATGTATGGTATGTTTGTAAAATGATGTTTTATGGAAGATTATGAGAGTTTGATGTTAGATAAACATCTTTTTCTAAGTGAATTTCATGAGAAATGCTAGTAGGGACTAGTTTGTAAAATTTATGAAATTTGTCATACATGGTAGAAATTGTAAGAATTTGATATTGCAATAGTTGAGACTATTAATCAGCTAAGCATGAAGTATTAGGAAGTTGAATGAAAATCACTTTACGAGCCTTGGGGCAAAAGTGTAATTATGAGAAAGTTTAGGGGCAAAATAGTAATTTTGCCAAAGTATGTGTTAAGAGTCAATTTAGTCAATATGAGTATTAAATGAGTTAAATTATTATTATAGATCAAGAAAAATGAAGCCCGGACCGAAACTGAGGCAAGAACAAAGTCGAGGACTAAATTGCATATCTACCTATATTTTGTACATTGAGGTAAGTTTGTATGATTTCTAAGATTTATGATTAATATCATTGAATTGCTTAATATAATGTACAATATTACCATGAAAATGTTTAATGATATGTTAACAAAGAAATCAATGAGATTAAGTATGAGAAAGTCCCGATTGAAGTTGAATTACTTAGGATACTCGATCTATCACATGAGACAAGAAAGTCCGTATAAGACCAAGCCAAGGCATGGCATCGGAAATCAAGCAAGTTATCATGTAAGACCAAGACAAGTCTTGGCATTGAAGAGTTGTTATGAGATGAAGACCCATATATGCCCAAGCCAAAGCATGGCATTGGTGAGTCTCCAAGCAAAGATGTCATGTAAGTCCAAGACAAGTTTTGGCGTTGAAAAGTTATCATGAGATAGAGATTTCATGTAAGTCCAAGCCAAGGCTCGGCATTGACCAGTTCACGAGTAAAGATACCAAATAAGACCATGTCAAGACGTGGCAATGGTAAGTTCCCAAGGGAACATATATGTAAGACTTTGTGTAAGTCCATGTCAAGGCATGGCATCTATACCAAGATGAGAGATCCCGTAAGACCATATCTAGGATACGGCTTTGGCATCGAATTGTATGTGAGATGAGATTCAGTATCCTCGGTTATTCATAGTAATTCATCGGGCAAAATAAGTAAAGCTATTATCAAGTTGAAAATGAGTATTATTAATGTTATGAATGATGAATTAGAGATTATGATTATTATAGTAAAGTATACTGATCTATGCGATCAAGTGATACAGGTGCCTTGTTTACCTCACGAGCATGAGACTAGTAAGAATCATGAGATATGTAATAATCAGTAAGAGTAAGTAAGCTTTAAAAGCTGAAATTTATGATGCCAAATGGTTTATGTTAAGCGAGTATGTTTCTATGTGCATTATTTGCAAACTTACTAAGCTAAATGCTTACGTCTTTATTTCTTTCTTTCCATGTAGTCCCGCCAAGCTAATCTCGTGGATCATCATCATCGGAGCTCGAAGCACACTATCAATCGCTATTTTGGTATAGCCAAATTGTTCATATTAAGTATGACATGTATACGAAACATTTCATTTTGAGAGTATATCTTAAATAGGGGCAATGGTATGGGCTATCAATTTCATTATTCTTTTGTATATGGCTAAGCAATTTGCCAAGATCGACTAAGTATGTATGTTTATTGATATCAATGAATCATGTAGTGTTGTTCATGAAAGATGTAGTGATTTGAGTTGTTGAATTGAGTATGAGATTGATCATGATTCGGGTGGCAATTGGCTTGGTAAATAGCCCACATGTGCTCAAGACGAATGGACACACGCAGGCGTGTGTCTGCCCGTCGTCCCTCGCACCTTAGTACCTTAAGTTAGAATAGGCTACGGGTTAGTCCCACGGCCGTATGTTTAGGCCGTGTGTGACACACGGTTAGCACATGGGCGTGTGCCCTGGCCGTGTGAAGTCTGCACCTTGCACTTATAATTTGGATTGCCACACGGCTGAAGTACACGGGCGTGTGTATGGATCGTGTGGATAAGTCAGAATGCCAAAGTTTAGCACACGGGCCAAAGCCACGGGCGTGTCAAGGCCGTGTGAAATTAGTCAGTGTCGACCACGGGTGGAAGACACGAGCATGTCTTAGGAGTACACGGGCGTGTCCCAAGTCACATGGGCGTGTGACCCCTGTTTCAAGGAAAAGTTCCCGATTGAGTTCTGAATGTTTTCGGATAGATGTTTAAGGCCTCGTAGGCCCATGAAACGTATGTTTTGATTAAGAAAGAGGAGTTTCTGTTTCAAAACAAAATTTTTACAGCCCGTAAGTACATGTTTCCTTAAGATCAAGTATGGTAATGTCTCGTATCCAGTCTTAGTCTCGGACGTGGGTATGGGGTGTTACATTTAGTGGTATCAGAGCTACGGTTTAGTCGGTTCTAGGACTAACATAGCACGAGCACGAGTCTAGCTATACATGCCATACGTAAGAATGTTTTTATAATGATAGTGTGACGACTCCTGACGACTTAAATTATGTTTATACATAGAGTAAATGGATCCCGAAAGAGCTGTAGCGGATGACGTAGAAAGTAACGCGTCGACTCCCGCTGAAGGGACGGTGCCAAACGAGAATGAGAATAGACCCACTACGGTGAGTCAGAGGGGGGGAGAAGGGGCTAGAGAAGCCTTCCTCCATATGATGAACACGTGGTATACGAAGTTCGTTCGCACGGACCCGAATGCCCACAGTGTGGCAGACGTCATCTTGGAGAATGCCGAGCGCATGAAAATGCATGTTTTAGATGTGGTGCCCAAGACCATTACATAAAATATTGTCCTGAGACGACAAAAGAAGAGAGAACTCAGAACCCGAGATCCGAGAATATGGTCAGAGGAAGACCGCAGAGAAACCTTGGAAGTGGGGCAAGAGGAAGAGGTAACCCTAGAGAGTAGGCTGCGAGACCTGAGGGTAGGGCGCCTGCAAGGACTTATGCCATTCGCGCTCGCGAAGAGGCATCTTCCCCGTATGTTATTACGGGTACCTTTTCTCTTCATGATATTAAAGTTATTGCTTTAATAGATCCTGGATCCACACACTCTTATGTTTGCATTAACTAGTATTCAGTATGAGTATGCCTATAAAGTTTACAGAATTTGTGATTAAGGTGTCTAATCCTTTAGGCAAAAGTGTTTTAGTTGATAAAGTGTGTAATGATTGCCCATTGATGATTAGAGGTCATTATTTTAAAGCAAACCTTATGTTGTTACCATTTGATGAGTTTGACATCATTCTTGGTATGGACTGGTTGACCACCCATGATGTAATAGTTAATTGTGGGAAGATATGGAGACACCATCTATATGGTGAGAGATGTCGGATTTTCACCGATCACAAAAGTTTAAAATACTTGTTGACACAAAAAGAGTTGAACTTGAGGCAACAAAGATGGTTAGAGTTAATAAAAGACTATGAGTTGGTCATTGACTACCATCCGGGAAAGGCGAATGTGGTCGCCGATGCTTTAAGCAGAAAGTCCCTATTTGCATTAAGGGCAATGAATTCACGGATGACTTTATTCAATGATGGTTCTATTCTAGCTAAGTTGAGAGCTGGACCAGTATTCCTCCAAGAGATCTTTGAGGCTCATAAAAAATATAGCGAATTGCAAGCCAAGAGAGCTCAGTGCGAGTCAGGAGTTGAATCCGACTTTCAAATTAATTCTGATGGATGGTTGATGTTTAAAGATAGAGTTTGTGTACCAAGAAAGGAAGAGCTTATTCAGAGAATTTTGCATGAGGCACATAACGGATGTTTATCTATACATCTGGGTGGTACCAAGATGTATAATGACTTGAAGCAACAGTATTGGTGGCCGAGAATGAAGAAAGATATTTCAAAATTTGTTTCCAAATGCATGATTTGTCAGCAAGTAAAGGCTGAACACCAAGTACCTTCGGGTTTGCTTCAACCCATTTTCGTTCCCGAATGGAAATGGGATAGTATCACCATGGATTTTGTAACGGGTTTACCGTTATCACCGAGTAAGAAAGATGCTATATGGGTTGTAGTTGATAGACTCACGAAGTCAGCCCATTTTCTACTGCACATGCAGTGGATTACTCACTCGACAAGTTGGCAAACTTGTATGTTTCAAATAGTAAGGCTTCACGGAGTTCCCTTGTCAATCATATCGGATAGAGATCCGAGATTCACATCGATTTTGGAAGAAGTTACAAGAGGCCACAGGTACAAAGTTGAACTTTAGTATGCGACTTTTCATCCTCAAACCGACGGCCATCGAGAGAGGTTAATACAAGTACTTGAGGATATGCTCTGGTGTTGTATTCTCGAATTCCAAGGCAGTTGGGAAAAGTTTCTCCCATTGGTAGAATTTGCCTACAATAATAGCTTTCAGTCAAGCTTAAAGATGGCGCCTTATGAGGCTCTTTATGGGCGTAAGTGCAGAATGCCTTTATATTGGACTGAACTCAAGGAAAACCGAATTCACGGGGTTGATTTGGTTAGAGAAGCTGAAGAGAAAGTGAAAGTGATACGAGAGTGTTTAAAAGCTGCAGCGGACAGACAGAAATCCTACTCGGATTTAAAGAGACAAGAGATAGAGTATCAAGTCAGGGATAAAGTTTTCTTGAAAGTGTCACCATGGAGAAAAGTTCTCAGATTCGGCCGAAAAGGCAAGTTGAGTCCACGTTTCATTGGACCATATGAGATTATCGATGAAGTTGGGCCGGTACCTTACCGATTGGCTTTGCCATCTGAGTTAGAAAAGATACATGATGTGTTTCACGTATCTATGTTGCGACGCTACCCATCCGATCCTTCGCATATAATTGCCCCGTCAGAGATAGAGATTCGTCCCGACATGACTTATGGTGAAGAACCAGTGAAGATTTTAGCTCGGGAGGTTAAACAGCTAAGAAATAAAAGTATTTCCTTAGTAAAAGTATTGTGGGAAAGACATGGGATAGAAGAATCTACATGGGAACCAGAAGAGAGCATGAGAAACCAGTACCCAAACCTATTTGCTGGTAAGATTTTCGTGGACGAAAATCCCTAAGGGGGAGAGAATTGTAACAGCCCTATTTAAGGTCTAGTCGGATTAGTGGTGCAAGACCACAAATCTGAGTTAGTAAAATGGGCTTTTAAGGTATTTGAAATGTTTTCATGATATTATGAAAGTTTCATGTGGAAATTTTATGAAAATTTCCATTAAAGGGTCCATTAGGACTAAATTGCAAAAGTTGCAAGATATGAATTTCTAGAAGCTTTTTGTATAAAATAGCTTTGGATTGGTAAATAGAAGTCCTTAAGTAGCAATTTTCCCAAATTATAATTTTTGGACAAAAATGGACATGAGTTAGTTATATTTGAAAGTTTAGTAAAAAGGGCATTATGGTCATTTGGCTTTTTATTGATTAAAAGGATGAAATAAGTCAAAAATTATGTTCATCTTCTTCAAGCTTAATTGAAACTTTGAAGAACTCCATAGCTAGGGTTTATTCAATTTTCAAGCTCATAGTAAGTGCATCCTAGCCTCGTTTTTAATATTCTTCGTATTTTGGAGTTCTCGTAACATGAATTAGCTATTTTTAGCTATAAGATGAGCTAAGATGCATGTTCAAAAATCTACACATGTATGGTATGTTTGTAAAATGATGTTTTATGGAAGATTATGAGAGTTTGATGTTAGATAAACATCTTTTTCTAAGTGAATTTCATGAGAAATGCTAGTAGGGACTAGTTTGTAAAATTTATGAAATTTGTCATACATGGTAGAAATTGTAAGAATTTGATATTGCAATAGTTGAGATTATTAATCAGCTAAGCATGAAGTATTAGAAAGTTGAATGAAAATCACTTTACGAGCCTTGGGGCAAAAGTGTAATTATGAGAAAGTTTAGGGGCAAAATAGTAATTTTGCCAAAGTATGTGTTAAGAGTCAATTTAGTCAATATGAGTATTAAATGAGTTAAATTATTATTATAGATCAAGAAAAATGAAGCCCGACCAGAAATCGAGGCAAGAACAAAGTCGAGGACTAAATTGCATATCTACCTATATTTTGTACATTGAGGTAAGTTTGTATGATTTCTAAGCTTTATGATTAATATCATTGAATTGCTTAATATAATGTACAATATTACCATGAAAATGTTTAATGATAAGTTAACAAAGAAATCAATGAGATTAAGCATGAGAAAGTCCCGATTGAAGTTGAATTACTTAGGATACTCGATCTATCACATGAGACAAGAAAGTCCGTATAAGACCAAGCCAAAGGCATGGCATCGGCAATCAAGCAAGTTATCATGTAAGACCAAGAAAAGTCTTGTCATTGAAGAGTTATTATGAGATGAAGACCCATATAAGCCCAAGCCAAAGCATGGCATTGGTGAGTCTCCAAGCAAAGATGTCATGTAAGTCCAAGGCAAGTTTTGGCATTGAAATGTTATCATGAGATAGAGATTTCATGTAAGTCCAAGCCAAGGCTCGGCATTGACCAGTTCACGAGTAAAGATACCAAATAAGACCATGTCAAGACGTGGCAATGGTAAGTTCCCAAGAGAACATATATGTAAGACTTTGTGTAAGTCCATGTCAAGGCATGGCATCTATACCAAGATGAGAGATCCCATGTAAGACCATATCTAGGATACAGCTTTGGCATCGAATTATATGTGAGATGAGATTCAGTATCCTCGGTTATTCATAGTAATTCATCGGGCAAAATAAGTAAAGCTATTATCAAGTTGAAAATGAGTATTATTCATGTTATGAATGATGAATTAGAGATTATGATTATTATAGTAAAGTATAATGATCTATGCGATCAAGTGATACAGGTGCCTTGTTTACCTCACGAGCATGAGACTAGTAAGAATCATGAGATATGTAATAATTAGTAAGAGTAAGTAAGCTTTAAAAGCTGAAATTTATGATGCCAAATGGTTTATGTTAAGCGAGTATGTTTCTATATGCATTATTTGCAAACTTACTAAGCTAAATGCTTACGTCTTTGTTTCTTTCTTTCCATGTAGTCCCGCCAAGCTAATCTCGTGGATCATCGTCATCGGAGCTCGAGGCACACTATCAATCGCTATTTTGGTATAGCCAAGTTGTTAATATTAAGTATGGCATGTATAGGAAACATTTCATTTTGAGAGTATGTCTTAAATAGGGGCAATGGTATGGGCTATCAAGTTTATTATTCTTTTGTATATGGCTAAGCAATTTGCCAAGATTGACTAAGTATGTATGTTTATTGATATCAATGAATCATGTAGTGTTGTTCATGAAAGATGTAGTAATTTGAGTTGTTGAATTGAGTATGAGATTGATCATGATTCAGGGTGGCAATTGGCTTGGTAAATAGCCCACATGTGCCCACACGAATGGACACACGGGCGTGTGTCTAGGCCGTGCATCCCCTGCACCTTAGTACCTTAAGTCAGAATAGGCTACGGGTTAGTCCCACGGCCGTATATTTAGGCCGTGTGTGACACAGGGTTAGCATATGGGCGTGTGCCCTGGTCGTGTGAAGTCTGCACCTTGCACTTGTAATTTGGATTGCCACACGGCTGAAGTACACGGGCATGTGTATGGACCGTGTGGATAAGTCAGAATGCCAAAGTTTAGCACATGGGCCAAAGCCACGGGCGTGTCAAGGCCGTGTGAAATTAGTCAGTGTCGACCACGGGTGGAAGACACGGGCATGTCTTAGGAGTACACGGGCGTGTCCCAAGTCACATGGGCGTGTGACCCCTATTTCAAGGAAAAGTTCCCGATTGAGTTCCTAATGTTTCCGGATAGATGTTTAAGGCCTCCTAGGCTCATGAAACGTATGTTTTGATTAAAAAAGAGGAGTTTCTATTTCGAAACAAAATTTTTACAGCCCGTAAGTACATGTTTCCTTAAGATCAAGTATGGTAATGTCTCGTATCCAGTCTCAGTCTCGGACGTGGGTATGGGGTGTTACATGTATGATTAATTCTATGAGCATATTCGACGAAGTTCCGGCATGAGAGAAATCCCGGTTGAACCTTAGGAATAGATTAGGATACAAGTGACATGTCACTAGGAATCCATGTGATTATGTGATTATGTGACCCGGGTGCTGGTCATGTACGTCCTACCGGTGGCTGAGTATACCAGCATATGTTGCGGATACTTTACAGCTTGTGTGAGCAGCACCGTGTAGCTACATCTTGACTGAAAGCTTGTGTGAGCAGGCCCATGGATAGCTCGAGAGCGAGCCTATATGTGATGAGATTTGTGGTAGCATTGGCTACACATGTGGCACTTATGTGCAAATCTTTTCGTGTATCCGATAGTATTCCAAGTGGTTCAACGGGTATGTCAAAGATGAGAAAGTATGTGATTATGTTACGAGTTGGTACATGTATGTACGGAAAACTCAATGGAAATGGATTCGGTATATGATGAACTAATGGTAGGAATGTGATTGAGTAAGTTATGCTCATGAAATTTTAATGACATTTATTTTAGTATATGTTAAGTTATTTGTATGACAAATGTATAATTAATGTTTTTTATTATTTGCATATGAACTTACTAAGCCTTATAGCTTACCCCCTTTCTTTCCTTTATCTTATAGTGTCACCAAGCTAGCTCGGGATCGGAGATCGCCGGAGATCCATTCACACTATCAATCATTATTTTGAGTACCATTGAAATGTCAATATTTTGAGTTATGGCATGTATACGGACTTGGTCATTTTGTTATATGTGTCATTGGTAATGTGGCCAAATGTAATGGCTTATAATGGGTAATGATTTCATTTTGTATATGGCTATGAAAGTTGGCTAATGTTGGTTATGAGTATCATTATATGTTGATACCATTCATGAATGTGGAAACTTGCATGATTCGTGTTGATAAATTATGATGTTAAAGTGTGTTAGATGTTAGCATGTGGATGTGATGTTAATACCTTGGTTGTGGATGTTTTGGTTGCCTAAGCATGCTTGAATTGGTATTATATGATGTTGTGTAGGTATGTGCATGGAAGGGTGGCAAAAGGCTTGGTTAATAGCCTTATTTTGTCCACATAGGCGTGTGTCTAGGCCGTGTACGACGCACGGCTTGCCCCACGGGCATTTGTATTGGCCGTGTGTCCCCTGCACCTTAATTTTGAGAAACATAATGCTCATAATTGAGCACACGGGTAGAGACACGGGCGTGTGTCTCGGCCGTGTGAGGGACACGCCCTCAGGCACGGGCGTGTGTACCGGGCGTGTGAAGTCTGCACCTTTTTTATGAAAAAATCATGAAAATTAATTCGACCACACGGCCTAGCACACGGGCGTGTGACTTGGCTGTGTGACTTTAATTTGTTCATGAGTTACAAATAGAGAGTTACAAGGGTTAGGGGCACGGGCGTGTGTGACCACACGGCCTGCCCACACAGGCGTGTGACCCCTGTTTCTAGCAAAAATTTTCTAAGTTTTGTAAAAATTTCCTAAGTGCTCGGTTTAGTCCAGAACCACTACTAAAGTATGTTTTGGGCCTCGTAGGCTCGTATTAGGGACTTTATGAATGGTTTTAATTTGAACGCAAATTTATAACTCGATTTGTATGTTTACTTGCGATGTAAGTCCGGTAATGCCTCGTACCCTGTTCTGGCGTTGAATACGGGTAAGGGGTGTTACATTTAGTGGTATCAGAGCCAGGTTTAGTTGATTCTCGAACTAACGTAGTGTGTGTAAGAGTCTAGCTATACATGCCATAAATAAACCATGATAGTGTGATGACTCCTGACAACTTTAAATCATGTTTTTATATAGTAGTAAATGGATCCCAATCGAGCTGAGGCTGATGACGTAGAGAGTAATGCGCCGGCTCCCGCTCAAGGGACCGTGCCATCTGAAAGTAGACCAGTGAAAATTGGTCTAGGAAAAGGGGCTTGGGAAGCCTTCCTCCACATGATGAACGAGTGGTATACAGAGTTTGTTCGAACAAATCCGACTGCTCAACCCCCTCCACCCCCACCTATTCCTCAGCCGGTTCCCGTAGCTCCACAAGGTGTGGAATTTGTAAGATTGAGTAAGCCTCTGGTTAATAAGATCCGAAAGCATGGGGCTGAAGATTTCAGAGCTAGTGTCGATGATGATCCCGAAAGAGCCGAGTTTTGGCTCGAAAACTCCATCAGGGTATTTGATGAACTGTCTTGCACACCGGATGAATGTCTGAAATGTGTTGTGTCGCTTCTGAAAGACTCAGCATACCGGTGGTGGAAATCTCTTGTGTCATTAGTACCGAGAGAGAGGGTTAATGTAACACCCCTTACCCGTAACCGACACCTGATCCGGGTACGAGGCATTACCGAACTTAACTTGCTCAATCATACGATATCTATCCATAAAACTTCATGTCAAATTAAAACTTTTCATTCGAGACCATAATGTCCTTATTATAGGTCTACGAGACCCTAAACTCATACCCGGAATGATTCGGGACTAAACCTGAAACTTTTGAACCCTTAGACAAATTTGACATAAAACAGGGTCACACGCCCGTGTGAAGGATAGGAACACGCCCGTGTGGCATATCATAAGCCCGTGTGGATTTATTTTCCAATTCGAACCTACAGGGGTTTTTACACGGCCAGACACACGCCCGTGTCCCTGGCCCATGTCCCTCACATGGCCATGCCACGCCCGTGTCTTAGCCTGTGTGTGAAAACCTTGACATTCTATTTATGATGTCATCATCTCAATGAGGTCACACAGCCAAGGCACACGCCCGTGTCCTTAGACCGTGTGTCAAATTAAATTCCTAATTTCAAGTGCAGACTTCACACGGCCTAGGCACACGCCCATATCCATGGCCGTGCCTTCCACACGGTTGAAACACATGGTCGTGTCTCTGCCCGTGTGTTTACTACTGAGCTTTCTAACTTGTAAACGTAGCATGCAAGGGGACACACGTCCGATCAACACGCCCATGGGGCTGACCGTGTGTCACACACGGCCTAGACACACACCCGTGTGTCTACCCGTATGGACATTTGAAAGGCTATCTACCAAGCTAAATGCCACCCTACACAGCAGCCATACTTATGCCATTTCAATCCAACATATATCATAACCATAGAACACTTCTAGGGACTCAAAATCAAAACATCCATACTAGCATACACTTCATGAATTTCATCATCATTGAATATATGAACTTGTCAAGTATTGGCTAATTTCCCATGACCATTTACAAAATGAATAGAACCACATTAATAGCCAACACTTTGGCTAACAAATATGACATAACAAAATGACCAAGTCCTATACATGTCATACTCAAAATAAGTCTAACTTTGTTATACCAAAGAGAAGTCGATAGTGATATTCCGAACTCCGACATCCCACGATCCCCGAGTTAGCTTGGCGATACTACAAGGAAAAGGGAAATGAGAGGGGTAAGCATAAAGCTTAGTAAGTTTGTATGCATAAACAACAACATAAAGGCTCATAATACCATCATTCATTGTATTGAATAAAACACAAAGTCTCAAGCACATTTCCATAACTGTAACACCCCGAACCCGGTCTAGACGTTACGACCAGATCTGGAATGTCACAGGGAAAGGTTGTAAAAAGGACTTTGGAAATTTTAAAGAAAAAAACCGAAGGTTTGAAACTTTTCGTTTTAGGTGATGTAATAAAAAAAATGATTTGTAGTTTTAAGAAAGATTTCCGAGTTGGGTTAATCGAAAATTTGTTATCTTTGTTGGCACTTGAAAGAAAACGGTTGTTTTATGATACTTATGTTTTGAAAACTTCATCTTAACTTTCGTGTTAAAATATAATAATGTCATATCTTAAATAAGTAATAACTAAGAAGAACCACATATTAACTTAAGAAGGCCTTATTACATAACAAAATCCCCAATTAAAATAATTTGTCAAAAGAAACGAGTTTACGAAAAGAAACATTTTATGGCCTCCACGAGTCCGCCTCGGCTCCCAGATCCACGAGCTACTGATTACCTGCAAAATTAAGCAGAGAGGTGAGTCACCAAGACTCAGTGTGTAAATCCCGTTATGTCACATAAATGGCATCAAGCCCACAACCGCACATTGGGCCCTAGCCCACTCAAAGTAGCATACACAAATATGAATGAAATGTATCCCATACCCAACCTAGTTTTTTTTCCATCCTCTACACGCCACCCGTACCAACCCAACACACCGTGGGGATTTCTACAATCAACCATCCATCTGCTACACGCCTCCTATGTGGCACCAAGCCAATGGTGACCGAGACACTATTAACATACGTGGGGCCATCCCACCGTGGTACCAAACCACTGTGACAATCCCTGATGAATATATGTGGGGCCAACCCACTGTGGTACCAAACCACCGGGACAAGTCACTAAATCATAGATATATATACATATACATGGTATTAAACCACCGTGGCACCAAGCCACCGAGACATGGTCACTGCATCAGATATATGTGGGGCCAACCCACTTGTGGTACCAAACCACTGTGACAGTCTCTAATAGTTCCCCTTTCGCATCATAAACCAAACCCATACAGAACATACAAATCAAATGAATGCACATGCTCTCATCATAGTGACAGATTACAGCATACATTTTCATACCCATTAATAGAACGTTATAGTCACTTACCTGGTATCCCCAGCTATACCCACAAGGGTATAACGACTTTTTATTCAGTCACTTCGGCTTTTCATCCCATACAGTTAATAACACACATTAATAACAGAGTGTGAATATTCTACACACCTGATAACACGCAATACTATGCTTTCTATGTCGACACTCTCGCTAGTAGGGACGACGGCTATCTGTCTATCCTGCTCTGTAGCTGGTCCACAACCCGGTGGCCAATCTCGTATTGCCGATACAGCTCGCTTCTTAAACTTTGGAATAGGGGTTACGGACGCACTCCTCTCCCCAGCTTGATCGTTTCTTGCATCCATGAATAGCCTTGATCAGAAAATTGCTACACGAAAGCAATGATTGTTTAACAACACCACTGGGTTAAGGCAACAAACAACGAACAGAAAGGCTAATAGAATAACTAGAGAGGAATCCCTTACCATGTCTAGTAGATGGTTCGCACCACAAATACTTCACTCTCAACTTAGATGACTTGCGAAAGAGAGAGGCTCGACCTAACAATCATAAGTAGCCCTTGAATATTCGGCTAATCAAGAAGAGATTTGAAGACAAAAACAAAGGGGTATTGGACAGACTTACCTTGAGTTAGAATAGATGAAGAAGCGTAATCCCTCACACCCTAGGCTATACAGCGCCATTGATTTGGCCAGAACAGATGAAACAAATACCCGATTAGTGAAAAGGAAACAACGATTGAGGGGTTTAGAGAAGAAAAGAAGTAGATGCCGCGAGAAAATGAAGAAAGAGAGATTCGGCTTTTGTGGTACAAGAGAAAAGAACCTTACCTTCAATGATCTCGCAGCAGGGTGGAATCGATCCAATAGGCCGAAAAGGCTATTCGGCTATGAGAGAAGGAAAACAAAACTTTGAAGAAGAAGAACTATAGTTTCGACTTAAGAAAAGAATAGAGATAGAAAATGGAATACTAGGAAATGATTTAGTGTTTTCGGTTGTGAAGATAACGGAAATGGGAAAAGAGAAAGAGAAGTTTCGGCAAGGCTTAGATGGTTTCGGCTTAGAGGAAAAGAAAGAGAATGGGAAGAATGAACTAAGGTTCGGCTAAAAGATATTGAAGCAAAGAAATGCACAAATGGTTTTTTTCTCAAATTCGGCCAAAGATTCAAAAAGAAAAGAGGTAAAAGCTTGCTAACACTTTCGGCATACAAGTCAAAGAGAAAAGAAAAAGAGCTCAAAAGAGTTTTAGCACCAATCAGCAATCACACCCTTCTAATGACCGAATTGGTTCCAAAGGAAACCAAAGAGAAACCTAAGACCTCTAATGCCTTTCGGCACACCACCCTCCTAGCTCAAAACCGAAATTCTCCCCCTTCCAACATTCAAAATTCAGCCACCAACCCAACAAGCCACTCCTCCCTTGTTCAGCTCCTACTTATACTCCCATTCACCCATTTGAAATAGTTGACCAACTCAAATCCCCCCATCACCTCCTAGCCACTCATTTCAAATTCTTTGACTCATTCCACCAACCACCCTAAAGAGTCCCACTGTAAGCCACTTCCTTAACTTCGTGACGCAAAAAGAGAGCTTCCAAATGCTGCCAGCGCGACTAGAACTCCTTCCCTCAGCTGCCCCTTGTTGACGCCACCCTCCTTGCTCCCTAAGTGGCGTCACTAGCCACCTTACCAACTAGCTCCTTGTGTCAACAAAACAAAAGAAAATACTATTAAGTCCTGCCTCAGCTGGCTCCCCCCTAACAGGGATTAGAAACAAAAATTTTACCAAGGCCCTAGCTTAACCCCGGGCCCTCCCTGGACCCCCAAACACACCAAATTAACACACAGAGCATAGCGTACACACACACACAACACACATTAAATACAGAACCCCAAAATCCAGGATGTTACAGTTCTACCCCCTTAAAGAAATTTCGGCCTCAAAATTTTACCTGATCAGAAGAGATGAGGGTATTGCTGTCGCATCACATCCTCTGGTTCCCACGTAGCTTCCTCTGAACTGTGATTCCGCCACAACACTTTAACCAACGGAACCATCTTCCTTCGCAATACCTTATCGTCACGATCCAAGATTTGAACTGGTTCCTCTTCAAAGGATAGATCAGGCTTTACTTCAATTTCTTCCACTGGCACAATATGAGATGGATCCGAATGGTAGCGCCTCAGCATTGAAACATGAAACACATTATGAGTCTTACTTAATTTTGAAGGTAGCTTGAGCTGATAAGCTACCTGTCCCACACGCTTCAACATATGGTAAGGCCCGATGAACCTGGGGCTCAGTTTACCCTTCCGTCCAAACCTTAGAACTTTCTTCCATGGTGAAACCTTTAAGAAAACCCAGTCACCTACTGCAAATTCTATGTCTTTACGTTTCAGATCAGCATAGGACTTCTTCCTGTTGGACGCTTCCTTCAACCGAGTTCGAATCAACTTAACTTTCTCTTCTGTCTCCGAAACCAAATCCGGACCCAACATCTGACGCTCACCCAACTCTGTCTAGCAAGTAGGAGTGCGACACTTCCGACCATACAACACTTCATACGGTGCCATCTGAATACTAGACTGATAGCTGTTGTTGTATGCGAATTCTACCAACAGTAGAAACTCCTCCCAACTACCCCCGAAATCTAAGACACAGCCCCTCAACATATCTTTCAAGATCTGAATTACCCTCTCAGACTGACCATCAGTCTGTGGATGAAACGCGGTGCTGAAATCCAATCTTGTACCCAACGCTTGATGTAACGCCTTCCAGAACCTCGACGTAAACATGGGGTCTCTGTCTGATATGATAGACACTGGTACCCCATGCAACCTTACAACCTCTGCTACATACAGCTTGGCTAATTTTTGTAGAGAGTAGTCAACACGAACTGGTATGAAATGAGTGGACTTCGTCAATCGATCAATAATCACCCATACCGAATCCTTCTTAGTAGGCGTAAGAGGTAGCCCACTAACAAAGTCCATCGTGATCCTTTCCCACTTCCACTGTGGAATTTTCACCGCACGCAATAACCACAAGGCAATCGATGTTCTCGCTTTCACTGCGACATGTCAAGCATTTACTCACAAATTCGGTTACCTCCCGCTTCAGGCCCAGCCACCAAAACTGTTCCCGCAGATCCCGATACATCTTACTTCCTCTAGGATGCATAGCGTATGGGCTATTATGCGCTTCCTATAGGATCTTACGTCTCAACTCAAGATCTTTTGGTATACAAGTCTTTCCTCAAAAACATAATACCCCATCACTATTCACACTGAAATCCGTTATCCCATCACTTACTCCCAACTGAAACTTCGAATTTAACGACTCATCAGCCAACTGCTTCTTTTTAATCTGACTAACCCAAGAAGGCTTCACTTGAAGTTCAGCTAATAAACTTCCATCATCATATAAGCTGAGATGAGCAAACATTGCTCTCAAGTCAGAGATCACCCTACGACTTAGTGCATCCGCCACCACGTTAGCTTTACCCGGGTGGTACTCGATCGAGCAATCATAATCTTTTAACAACTCGATCCATCTCCGCTGCCTTAAATTCAACTCCTTCTAGGTAAGGAGATATTTTAGGCTCTTGTGATCTGTATAAATAACGGACTTCTCCCCATACAGATAATGCCTCCAGATCTTCAAAGTAAACACTACTGCAGCCAATTCCAGATCATGCGTGGGATAATTCACCTCATGTGGTCTCAACTGCCGAGACACATATGCTACCACCTTCCCTTCCTGCATCAACACACATCCCAAACCTGTGTGCGACGCATCGTAGTAAACAACAAACTCCTTCCCAGCCTCAGGCTGTATCAACACTGGAGCTTCCGTCAAGATTCTTTTCAGCTTCTCAAAACTCTCCTGTTGCTTATCAGACTAGACAAACGGTACCCCTTTTCGTAACAACTTGGTTAATGGTGCCGCAATCAAAGAGAACCCCTCAACAAACCTTCTGTAATACCCAGCCAAACCAAGAAAAGTCTGAATTTCTGCCACAGACTTAGGCAGCTTCCAATCCAACACAGCTTCAATTTTCCGGGGATCAACCCTAATCCCCTCAGCAGACACAACATGGCCCAGAAAGGTAACTTCACTTAGCCAAAATTCACACTTACTGAATTTGGCGTACAACTATTTCTCCCTCAGGATTTGTAAGACCACCCGAAGAGGCAAATCATGCTCCTCCCCTGATCTTGAATAAACCAGGATATCGTCTATAAATACCACAACAAACCGGTCCAGATAGGGTTGGAATACCTGATTCATCATGTCCATAAACGTTGCTGGTGCATTGGTCAACCCAAACGACATTACCAGAAATTCGTAGTGACCATAGCGAGTCATGAACGCCGTCTTATGAATATCCGCTTCTTTGACCTTAAGCTGATGATATCCTGACCTCAAATCTATCTTCGAGAAGACTGAAGCCCCCTTCAGTTGATCGAATAAATCGTCAATCCTCGGCAGCGGGTATTTATTCTTGATGGTCAACTTATTCAACTGACGGTAGTCAATGCACATACGCATTGATCCGTCCTTCTTAACGAATAATACCGGCGCTCCCCAAGGTGACACACTCGGTCGGATAAAACCCCGATCCAACGGTTCCTGAATTTAGGCTTTTAATTCCACCAACTCCTTTGGCGCCATTCTATATGGGGCAATAGACACGGGCTCTGTCCCCGGAAGAAGATCAATACCGAATTCCACCTCACGATCTGGAGGTAATCCTGGAAGCTCTTCTGGGAAAACATCAGAGAACTCTTTCACTATTCTAACATCCCCCACAGTTAATTCCTTGGCCTCCAGAGTATAAACAAAAGTTATGAATGCCTCACATCCTTTCCTCACCATTCTTTCAGCCTTTAACGCGGACACTACATTAGACAAGTAGTTCCTCCTTTCACCTATCACCACCACATTATCATCCCCAGGAGTCCTTAACACCATGCGCTTGGCTGCACAATCCATATTTGCTCGATACTTCACTAGCCATCCATCCCTAAGATTAAATCGAACTCCCGAATGGTAGTTCCATCGGATCAATAGGAAAACCATCACTTGAACCTCTAAAGGCACCCTCCTAAAGAGTTTATTCACTATTACCGATTGTCCTAAAGGGCTAAGTACTGATCATCTCCCTAGAAGCGATCCTCGAGTCTATGTTCAGAGTTCCCGATATAGTATTAGCAACATAAGAATGTGTTGATCCAATATCAATTAGTGCAATATAAGGCAACCCATAAATAAGAAACGTCTCGGTTATGACGTCCGGTGCATCGCCTCCTCTCGTCTAGTCGCATAGACCAACCCCGGCTGTCTTGCATCTGTGTTCCCAGCACCTCTGCCCGGTGATCCACGTCCACGACCGAAACCATTACCCCTTCTGGCTGGACCACTACCTCTCTGGGGTTGCTGACCACCTTTACCCGGCTAAGCGTAACCCTGTACTACTGGTCGCACTCTACCCAAATCCTGTGGATAGTCTCTTACCCGATGATCAGTAGACCCACACCTGAAACATCCTCTATTACTAGTCCAGCACTCACCTGAATGAAATTTACCGCATTTAGCACACCTCTGAGGCCCTCTATCAATAACAAGTCTTGCAACATGACTCGACCCATCCAACCTAGGCCTCTTTTGAAATCCCCCGGCTGACCCTGACGATCCAAAATTCCTTTTATTTCTTCCTCTATCCCTATCTTGATTCTGCTTTTCGAACCGCTTCACTTCCTCGGCTATCTTAGCCTTTTCCACTAAAATAGCAAATTCTCTTTCTCGCTGCAGAGCTATCAGCACTCGCAACTCGTCCCTCAGACCATCCTCAAACCGAACACAATGCTCATGGTCTGTGGCAACAATACCCCGGGCATAACGACTAAGACGTAAAAATTCTTCCTCATACTCGGCTACCGACTTATTTCCCTGAACCAAATTTAGAAACGCCCTACGCTGCGCGTCCATATAACTTGATTCGATGTATTTCCCCTGAAATACTGTCTTGAAGAAATCCCAGGTAATACGGTCAGCCACTATACCATCCCTGACCGTGAGCCACCACTGATACACCTCATCCCGAAGGAGAGACACCACTCCTTTCAGCTTCTCCTCCACCGTAAAGTCAAGATCATCCATAATACGCTCAACTGCTTCTAGCCAATACTCAGCTACATTGGGAGCTACGCTAGAAATGCCCCTAAACATTTCTGCTCCATTGGCTCGGAGTCGTTCAGACACAGATTTTCGAGCCTCCGAACCCGTGCTCACTCCAGCAACTCTCTCCAATACACGTAACATCGCTTGAGACACAGCATCGTCTCCGCCTGTTTGATCCTGAAATTCTACTTCCGCAGCTGGCAGTGCCGGTGCATCACTTTCCGACCCATGTCCAGATTCCAAGGGTTCAGACCCAACACTCCGGCCTCTACCACGGCCGCGCATGATACGTCCACGCCCCCTAGTACTCATGGCTACTGATACGACTTAATCTGATTAAGAGTTTTATGGATTAGTACTTTCTTTCACTGTCTATTATCGAGCAGTCTTATGAGAAATAGCATTCAAAAGTAATTCTCGAAGGTTCATATCTATACCTAGAGGTTTCAGTCTCTAAAGTTTGGATCTCTTAACTCTAGTAATCATAACATAACATAATTATTTCATGCAAAACAACCAACAATTAGAACACTTACCGCGTGGATCGGGTGCCGATAGACTCGGGTGCCATACATCCAAAAAGACATATTTTTCCTAACCAGATTTCAAATGAATTTTGAAAAACATTTTCGAACCCATTCCACAAGACGAGTTTTGCAACCTAGGCTCTGATACCAAAATTGTAACACCCCAAACCCGGTCTAGACGTTACGACCAGATCTAGAATGTCACAGGGAAAGGTTGTAAAAAGGACTTTGGAAAATTTAAAGAAAAAAACCGAAGGTTTGAAACTTTTCGTTTTAGGTGATATAATAAAAACAGTGATTTGTAGTTTTAAGAAATATTTCTGAGTTGGGTTAATCGAAAATTTGTTATCTTTGTTGGCACTTGAAAGAAAACGGTTGTTTTATGATACTTATGTGTTGAAAACTTCATCTTAACTTTCGTGTTAAAATATAATAATGTCATATCTTAAATAAGTAATAACTAAGAAGAACCGCATATTAACTTAAGAAGGCCTTATTACATAACAAAATCCCCAATTAAAATAATTTGTAAAAAGAAACGAGTTTACGAAAAGAAACATTTTATGGCCTCCACGAGTCCGCCTCGGCTTCCAGAACCACGAGCTCACGACACTGCAAAATTAAGCGGAGGGTGAGTCACCAAGACTCAGTGTGTAAATCCCCTTATGTCACAAAAATGGCATCAAGCCCACAACCGCGCACATTGGGCTCCAAATTTCACTCAAAGTAGCATACACAAATATGAATGAAATGTATCCCATACCCAACCTAGTTTTTTTTCCATCCTCTACACGCCACCCGTACCAGCCTAACACAATGTGGGGATTTTTACAATCAACCCTCCATCCGCTACACGCCTCATATGTGGCACCAAGCCAATGGTGACCGAGACACTATCAACATACGTGGGGCCAACTCACCGTGGTGCCAAACCACCGTGACAATTCCTGATGAATATATGTGGGGCCAACCCACTGTGGTACCAAACCACTGGGACAAGTCACTAAATCATATATATATATATATATATATATACATATACGTGGTATTAAACCACCGTGGCACAAAGCCTCCGAGACATGGTCACTGAATCAGATATATGTGGGGCAAACCCACTTGTGGTACCAAACCACTGTATGATCTTCTAATACTTCCTTTTCGCATCATAACCCAAACCCATGCAGAACATACAAATCAAATGAATGCACATGCTCTCATCATAGTGACAGATTACAGCATGCATTTTCATACCCATTAATAGAACATTATAGTCACTTACCTGGTATCCCCAGCTTTACCCACAAGGGTATAACAACTTTTTATTCAGTCACCTCGGCTTTTCAGCCTATACAGTTAATAACACACATTAATAACAGATTGTGAATATTCTACACACCAGATAACACGCAATACTATGCTTTCTATGTCGACACTCTCGCTAGCAGGGACGACGGCTATCTGTCTATCCTGCTCTGAAGCTGGTCCACAACCCGGTGGCCAGTCTCGTATTGCCGATACAGCTCGCTTCTTAAAATTTGGAATAGGGGTTACGGACGCACTCCTCTCCCCAGCTTGATCATTTCTTGCATCCATGAATAGCCTTGATCGAGAAAATTGCTATCACGAAAGCAATGATTGTTTAACAACACCACTCAAGTTAAGGCAACGAACGACTAAAGTAAAGGCTAATAGAATAACTAGGAGGAATCCTTACCTTGTCTACTAGATGGTTCGCACCACAAATATTTCACCCTCAACTGAGATGATTTGCAAAAAGAGAGAGGCTCGACCTAACAATCATAAGTAGCCTTGAATATTCGGCTAATCAAGAAGAGATTTGATGACAGAAATAAAGGGGTATTGGACAGACTTACCTTGAGTTGGAATAGATGAAGAAGCGTAATCCCTCACACCCTAGGCTATACAGCGCCATTGATTTGGCCAGAACAGATGAAACAAATACCCAATTAGTGAAAAAGAAACATCGATTGAGGGGTTTAGAGAAGAAAAGAAGTAGATGCCGCAAGAAAATGAAGAAAGAGAGATTCAACTTTTGTGGTATAAGAGAAAAGAACCTTACCTTCAATGATCTTGCAGCAGGGTGGAAACGATCCAATAGGCCGAAAAGGCTATTCGGCTATGAGAGAAAGAAAACAAAACTTTGAAGAAGAAGAACTATAGTTTCAGCTTAAGAAAAGAATAGAGATAGAAAATGGAATACTAGGAAATGATATAGTGTTTTCGGTTGTGAAGATAATGGAAATGGGAAAAGAGAAAGAGAAGTTTCGGCAAGGCTTAGATGATTTCGACTTAGAGGAAAAGAAAGAGAATGGGAAGAATGAACTAAGGTTCGGCTAAAAGATATTGAAGCAAAGAAATGCACAAATGGTTTTTTTCTCAAATTCGGCCAAAGATTCAAAAAGAAAAGAGGTAAAATCTTGCTAACACTTTCGGCATACAAGTCAAAGAGAAAAGAAAAAGAGCTCAAAAGAGTTTTAGCACCAATCGGCAATCACACCCTTCTAATGACCGAATTGGTTCCAAAGGAAACCAAAGAGAAACCTAAGACCTCTAATGCCTTTCGGCACACCACCCTCGTAGCTCAAAACCAAAATTCTCCCCCCTTCCAACATTCAAAATTTGGCCAACAACCCAACAAGCCACTTCTCCCTTGTTCAGCTCCTACTTTTACTCCCATTCACCCATTTGAAATAGTTGACCAACTCAAATCCCCCCATCACCTCCTAGCCTCTCATTTCAAATTCTTTGACTCATTCCACCAACCACCCTGAAGAGTCCCACTGGAAGCCACCTCCTTAGCTTCCTGACGCAAAAAGAGAGCTTCCAAGTGCTGCCAGCGCGACTAGAACTCCTTCCCTCAGCCGCCCCTTGTTGACGCCACCCTCCTTGCTCCCTAAGTGGCGTCACTAGCCACCTTACCAACTAGCTCCTTGTGTCAACAAAACACAAGAAAATACTATTAAGTCCTACCTCAGCTGGCTCCCCCCTAACGGGGCTTAAAAATAAAAATTTTGCCAAAGCCCTGGCTTAACCCCGGGCCTTCCCTGGACCCCCAAACACACCAAATTAACACACAGAGCATAGCGTACACACACACAACATACATTAAATGCAAAACCCCAAAATCCAGGATGTTAGAATAACTTACTCATGCTTACTCTTACCATTTACATATCATTTCTCATATAGTAAAATTTCTCGTGAATTACTCACATGCACCTGTATCACTTCACCACATAACTTTAGTACTAATTTCGCCTCTATTTGAAGCTTAACTATTTATCCCATTGAATCATTTGGGATACTCAAAGATACATAATCATCATCTTACACATAAACACGACGCCATTGCCACATCCCAGATGTGGTCTTACATGGGGTCCCATCTCGATGCCGATGCCATATCCCGGATATGGTCTTATACGGGATCTCATTTCGGTGTCGATGCCATATCCTAGATAAGGTTTTATGCGATTTTCATATTCAATGCCGATGCCATATCCCAGATATGGTCTTATACGGATTTCAATTCGGTGCCGAGGCCATGTCCCAGACATGGTCTTATACGAGACCTTACCAATCTCAAGTATTGATGATAATATTCCCTCATTTATTTAAGTCCAATCGGGACTTCAATATCATAGGTTCTCATTATTTCATCATTCAACATCGTTACTCAAAATTCATAGAAACAATATATATCATCATTAATATCAAACATTTTAAAGCTTAATAACACGATGTTGAATTTATTACACACAAACTTACCTCGATTTCAAAATAGGCTAAATTGCCGATCTAGTCCGATACCTTACCCTTTCCTCGGTCAAGGTTAATTATTCGTTCTTCTTGATCTATAATAAAAATTTAGATCATTTAATAATCACATTAATCAACGCATCTCAAAATTCATACTTTGGCAAAATTACCATTTTGCCCTCATACTTTCACAAAATGACTATTTTACCCATAGGCTCGTAAATTAATTCTAATCAAATTTCTTCCTTTAACAAGCCTAGGTGAACATTTATTTCTCTTATGGCAACTCTCAGTACTCATCCTTTCACACATTTACCACATATTTTATAACCTTTACAAAAAGGTCCCTTTAGGTGTTTTTATGGAAACACCTTTCACAAAAGTTGTTTATCTAACAACTAGGACTCATTTTCTTCCATAAAAATGCAGCAAACAACATAATTGCTCACATGGAAAAACTCTAAACTTTCAACCATTTTGCAAAATAGTGCCCTCTTTAGCTAGCTTAAGCTTTAGGGGTTCCAAAAGTATAAATATTATCAAGAAATGATCATCAAATCACTTACTTGTAAAGAAGAGAGCTTGCTGAAATTTTTGAGCTTTAAACCCCTATTTGCTGCTAATTTTTGGTGGAGAATAAGAGAATAAAAGATGATATCTTTCCTTTCTTTATTTTATTATAAAACATCAATTTAGTCCACCAAATTCCTACCAACTTTGACCAATTTTCAAATCCTTGTCCCCTATGGCCGGCCACCCTATATCTAAGGGTCTATTTGCAAATTAAGGGCCTTCAATTAATGTTCTATGGCTTTTAGACACCTTAGCTTGAAAAATGGAACTTTCGCACTTTATGTGATTTAGTTCTTTTTCGCAATTAAGCATGAAATCGCTAAAATTAAAGCACCAAAATTTTCATACACCTATATAATCATGCTATAACACATAAAATAATACTAAATAATTTTCTCTGACCTCGGATAAGTAGTCCCAAAACCACTGTTCTGACTAGCCCCTAAATCGGGCTGTTACAGTTAACTGGGAATTCTTCCAAGATGAGTTTAGGAAGAAATATATCAGCAAACGGTTCATTGATCAGAAACATAAAGAGTTTTTAGAGCTGAAACAGGGCCGAATGTCTGTAAGCAAGTACACACGAGAGTTTGTTAGGCTCAGTAAGTACGCTCAGGAGTGTGTTTCCACCGAGGCTATCATGTGCAAAAGGTTAGAAGATGGATTAAATAAGGATATCCGATTGTTAGTTGGAGTCCTTGAGCTGAAAGAATTTGTAGTGCTATTCGACCGAGCTTGTAAAGCTGAAGAATTAAGCAAGGAGAAGAGAAGAGCTGAAATTGAGACTAGAGATTCGAGAAAGAGGTCGATGAGTAAGTCATTTCAATCTCAGTCTAAGAAATCGAGAGATTTGTATACTCGTTCGAGTGCTTCAGCTGGGTATTCCAACAGAGATCGTGGGAAATAATATTCGGGTTCTAAAGCCCAAACTACGTCATAACGAGTGTTGGTAATGTTAGATCCAATCGACTTGAATGTCAAAACTGTGGTAGCATCCCAGTGAATATAGAATGAATGACCGGGCTTGCTTTAAGTGTGGCTCACAAGACCACTTTATTCGAGACTGCCCTGAAATGGCTGAGAAAGACAAGATTCAGAATGCAAGATCGGGCAAAACTGCCACTAGAGGGAGACCCCCAAGGAATACGAGGAATGCGAACAGTAGTAAAGGTGTAACTAAAGATTCAACTTTAAGATCTGAGGCTAGAGCACCTTCTAGAGCTTATGCTATCCGTGCTCGCGAAGAAACGACATCTCCCGATGTTATCACTTGTACTTTTTCTCTCTATAATACTAATATAGTTGCATTGATTGATCCTGGATCGACTCATTCTTATATTTTCATGAAATTGGTAGCTAGTAAGAGCTTGCCTATTGAGTTTACTGAGTTTGTGATTAAAGTGTCAAACCCCTTAGGCAAACATGTATTAGTTGATAGAGTTTGCAAGAATTGTCCCTTGATGATTCGAGGTCACTGTCTTCCGGCTGACTTAATGTTGTTGCCATTTGATGAGTTTGATGTTATTTTGGGTATGGATTGATTGACACTTCATGATGCTGTAGTGAATTGTAAAATTATTGAGTTGAAATGTGAAAATGGTGAAATTCTTCGGATTGATTCAGATGAATCGGACGAGTTACCTATTGTAATTTCTTCGATGTCTGCCCAGAGATATGTGAGAAAGGGTTGTGAAGCTTACCTTGCTTATGTGTTGAATATAAAAGTGTTTGAATTAAAAATTGAATCAGTGCCGATAGTTTGTGAATATCCGAATGTTTTTCCAGAAGAGTTGCCTGGGTTGCCACCTATTAGAGAAGTTGAATTTGGTATTGATTTAGTGCCAGAGACTTCACCGATATCGATTGCTTCGTATAGAGTGGCTCCGACCGAATTGAAAGAATTAAAAGATCAGTTGCAAGAGTTGACAGATAAGGGTTTTGCAAGACCGAGTTTTTCTCTCTAGGGTGCACCAGTATTATTTGTAAAGAAGAAAGACGGATCTATGAGACTTTGTATCGATTATCGACAGCTTAACAAGGTAACGATAAAGAACAAGTATCCTCTGCCAAGAATTGATGACTTGTTTGATCAGTTGAAAGGGGCAACAGTGTTCTTGAAGATTGATTTGAGGTCTGGCTACTACCAGTTGAGAGTTAAAGAGTCGGATGTACCGAAAACCGCTTTCAGAACAAGGTACGGGCATTATGAATTTCTTGTCATGCCTTTCGGACTAACTAATGCTCCTGCCATTTTTATGGACTTGATGAATCGAATCTTCTGAACATATTTAGATAAATTCGTGGTTGTGTTTATTGATGATATTCTGATTTATTCTCGAGATGAGACTAAGCATGCTGAACAATTAAGAACTGTATTGCAGACTTTGAGAGATAAGAAATTATTTGCTAAATTCAGTAAAAGTGAGTTTTGCTCCGAGAAGTCAAATTTTTGGGACATATTGTTTCTGGAGATGGTATTCGGGTTGATCCGAGTAAGATTTCGGCAATTGTTAATTAAAATCGCTGAGAAATGTATTGGAGGTTAGAAGCTTTTTGAGATTAGCCGACTATTATAGACGTTTTGTTAAGGGTTTTTCGATGATCGCTACTCCTATGAGTAAGCTGTTGCAAAAAGATGTTAAGTTTGAATGGTCCAAGAAATGCCAAAAGAGTTTTGAACAGTTGAAAGCCTTATTGACTGAGGCACCAGTTTTAGTGCAACCTGAACCGGGAAAAGAGTTTGTGATTTATAGCGATGCGTCACTGAACGATTTTGGTTGTGTGTTGATGCAAGAGGGTAAGGTGATAGCCTATGCCTCGAGACAGTTGAAACCGCATTAGAAGAATTATCTGACGCACGATCTAGAATTGGCTGCCATAATGTTTGCTTTGAAGATTTGGAGACATAATTTGTATGGTGATAAATGTCATGTCTTTTCGGATCATAAAAGTTTAAAATACTTAATGACTCAAAAGGATTTGAATTTGCGACAACGGAGATGGCTTGAGCTACTAAAATATTATGAGTTGGTAATTGACTACCATCCCGGAAAGGCGAATGTAGTCATAGAAGCTTTGAGCAGAAAGTTCTTGTTTGCCTTGAGAGCTATGAATACGAGGTTGACTTTATCTGAGGATAGTTCGATTCTAGCTGAGTTGAGAGCTAGGCCGGTATCTCTTCAGCAAATTTGTGAAGCTAAAAAAAGTGATAGTGAATTGCAAGCCAAAAGAGCTCAGTGTGAATCGAGTAGTGATTCAGACTTTCAGATCAATTCTGATGATTGCTTAATGTTCCAAGATAGAGTATGTGTACCGAAAAATGATGAGATTATTCAGAAAATTCTTCATGAGGCACATAATGGTTGTTTATCTGTTCATCCGGGAAGTACGAAAATGTACAATGATTTGAAGAAACTGTATTGGTGGTCAGGTATGAAACAAGATATCTCTGAATTTGTATCGAAATGTTTGATTTGTCAACAAGTAAACGCCAAACACCAAGTACCTTAGGGTTTACTTCAGCCAGTGATGGTACCCGAATGGAAATAGGACAGAATTACAATGGATTTCGTAACGGGTTTACCTTTGACTCCGAAAAAGAAAGATACAGTTTGGGTCGTTGTTGATAGATTGACGAAATCGGCTCATTTTATTTCGGTATGTACCGACTATTCACTTGATAAGCTCGTTGATTTGTACATTGCTAAAATTGTTAGATTGCATAGGGTACCTATTTCTATTATTTCGGATAGAGATCCGAGGTTTACTTCGCGTTTTTGGAAAAAGTTGCAAGAAGCTTTAGGTACGAAATTGAACTTTAGTACCGCATTTCATCCGCAAACCGACGGTTAATCTGAAAGAATGATACAGATTCTCGAAGATATGCTCCGATGTTGTGTTCTCGAGTTCGAAGGTAGTTGGGAAAAATATCTACCTTTAGCTGAATTTGCTTATAACAACAGTTTTCAGTCGAGTATTAAGATGGCACCGTATGAAGCATTGTATGCCCGCAAGTGTTGAACTCCATTGTACTGGACCGAGCTCAGTGAGAGACAGATTCACGGGGTTGAATTGGTTAGAGAAACAGAAGAAAAAGTGAAAGTAATTCGTGATTGTTTGAAAGCAGCTTCGGATAGACAAAAATCGTAAGCGAATTTGAAAAGAAAAGAGGTTGTGTTTCAAGTTGGTGGTAAATTATTTCTGAAAGTATTTCCGTGGAAGAAAATTCTTAGATTTGGTCGCAAAGGCAAGTTGAGTTCGTGTTTCATTGGACCGTATGAGATAGTTGAAAGAATAGGGCCAGTGGCATATCGGCTAGCTTTACCGATGGAGTTGGAAATGATTCACAATGTAATTCATGTGCTGATGTTGTGACATTATCGATCAGACCCTTCGCATGTGGTTTCTCTGACAGAGGTAGAGATTCGACCCGGTATGACATATGGTGACGAACCGATCAAGATTTTGGCTCGGGAAGTCAAATAGTTGAGAAATAAAAGCATAGCCCTAGTGAAGGTTTTGTGGCAACAACAAGGGGTCGAAGAACCTGAAGAAGCTATGAGAAAACAGTACCCAAACCTCTTTTCCAGTAAGATTTTCAGGGACAAAAATCGCTAAAAGGGGGGAGAGTTGTAACAACCCGATTTTGGGTCTAGTCAGAACAGTGGTTTCGGGACAACAAATCCAAAGAAGTAAAATTTATTTTTACTATATTTTTATGGACCACAGTTTTATGGAATGATTTCATGAAAATTTCGTTCGAATATTTTGATGTTTGGGCACTCAATTTAGTTAAAAGGACTATATTGCAAAAGGTGCAAAATGTGTGTGCTAGAAGCTTGAGGTGTCTAATTGCTATGAAATTTTAAATTGGAGGTCCTTAAATGGTAATTAGACCATTATATTTTAGTATGGACAAAAATGGACATGGTTAGGTGAAATTTTGAAGTTAGGCATTAAGGGCATTTTGGTCATTTGGTAAATAAAGACAAAATAAAACAAATAAAAGTGTCCATCTTCTTCAATTTAGTCCCTTGTGTCGAAAATTGAAGAGAAGCCATAGCTAGGGTTTTGGCCAAGCTTTCAAGCTCGATTGTAAGTCTGTTTTAGCCCCGTTTTTAATGATTTTTATGTTTTTGAGATCCTTGCAACATGATCTAGCTATTTCAAGAACTAATTTGAAAAGATGTCAAAGTCTAAAATTTTACCCATGTTAGATATTTGTGTATTTTGATGTTTAATGGTAGAAAATGTATGTTTGATGTTAGATAAACAACATTTACCAAGTGATTTTTGATGAAAATGCCTAAAAAGGACCTATTTGTAAAAGTTGTAAAATGAGTGGTAAAAGTGTGATTAAATGGGAAATGTGGGCTGTTATGAGTATGATAATGGTTTGACTAGGCTTGGGTTTTGAAGAAATTGAATATATTTCATTTTACGAGCCTGGGGACTAAAATGTAAAATGTTGAAAGTTAGGGGTAAAAATGTAATTTTTCCATAATAGGATTTTTGGGCTGAATTGAATAATGTGAGTATTAAATGAGTTAAATATGTTATTATAGATCAAGAAAAATGAAGTTCGGACCTAGATCAGGGGAAAAAAAAGTGTTTGACGATTAGGTCCATTTTCACTATTTTTTTACCAAGGTAAGTTCGTATGTTAATAATGCAATGTTGTATTTGTATTTTAATGTTTTGATATTACATGGATATTATGATTAATTCTATGAGCATATTCGACGAAGTTCCGGCAAGAGAGAAATCCCGGTTGAACCTTAGGAATAGATTAGGATACAAGTGACATGTCACTAGGAACCCATGTGATTATGTGATTATGTGACTCAGTGTCTTTGGTCCCAGACGTCCTACCAAAGGGCTGAGTATACCGGTATATGTTGCGGATACTTGACAGCTTGTGTGAGCAAAGACCTGTAGTTACGTATTGACCGCGACTTGTGTGAGCAGTTCGTGGATAGCTCGAGAGCGAGCCTATATGTGATGAGATTTGTGGTAGCATTGGCTACATATGTGGCACTTATGTGCAAATCTTTTCGTGTATCCGATATTATTCCAAGTGGTTCAACGGGTATGTCAAAGATGAGAAAGTATGTGATTATGTTACGAGTTGGTACAGGTATGTACGAAAAACTCAATGGAAATGGATTCGATATATGATGAACTAATGGTAGGAATGTGATTGAGTAAGTTATGCTCATGAAATTTTAATGACATTTATGTTAGTATATGTTAAGTTATTTATATGACAAATGTATAATTAATGTTTTTTATTATTTGCATATGAACTTACTAAGCTTTATAGCTTACCCCTTTTCTTTCCTTTATCTTATAGTGTCACCAAGCTAGCTCGAGATCGGAGATCGTCGGAGATCCATTCACACTATCAATCATTATTTTGGGTACCATTGAAATGTCAATATTTTGAGTTATGGCATGTATACGAACTTGGTCATTTTGTTATATGTGTCATTGGTAATGTGGCCAAATGTAATGGCTTATAATGGGTAATGATTTCATTTTGAATATGGCTATGAAAGTTGGCTAATGTCGGTTATGAGTATCATTATATGTTGATACCATTCATGAATGTGGAAACTTGCATGATTTGTGTTGATAAATTATGATGTTAAAGCGTGTTAGATGTTAGCATGTGGATGTGATGTTAATACCTTGGTTGTGGATGTTTTGGTTGCCTAAGTATGCTTGAATTGGTATTATATGATGTTGTGTAGGTATGTGCACGGAAGGGTGGCAAAAGGCTTGGTAAATATTTTTATTTTGTCCATACGGGCGTGTGTCTAGGCCGTGTGCGACACACGGCTTGCCCCACGGGCGTGTGTATTGGCCGTGTGTCCCCTGAACCTTAATTTTGAGAAACAGCATGCTCATAATTGAGTACACAGGCAGAGACAAGGGCGTGTGTCTCGACCGTGTGAGGGACACGCCCTCAGGCATGGGCGTGTGTCCCGGGCGTGTGAAGTCTGCACCTATTTTATGAAAAAAATCATGAAATTTAAATCGACCACACGACCTAGCACACAGGCATGTGACTTGGCCGTGTGACTTTTATTTGTTCATGAGTTACAAATAGAGAGTTACACGGGTTAGGGACACGGGCGTGTGTGACCACACGGCCTGCCCACACGGGCGTGTCTCAAAACTACACGGGCGTGTGACTCCTGTTTCTAGCAAAAAATTTCTAAGTTTTGTAAAAATTTCCTAAGTTCTTGGTTTAGTCCCGAACCACTAATAAAGCATGTTTTGGGCCTCGTAGGCTTGTATTAGGGACTTTATGATTGATTATGAATGGTTTTAATTTGGACACAAATTTATAACTCGATTTGTATGTTTACTTGCGATGTAATTCCGATAATGCCTCGTATCCTGTTCCGGCATTGAATATGGGTAAGGGGTGTTACAAAAACATAGTTTGGAATTGACCTGAAATGACCACACTTGAACCACATCACCTACCTTCAAGTCATTACCTTCTACCACTGATTTCCACCCAATTATTAAGACATAGAGGGAGTTGAAAAGGCTTGTTGGCTTTGGCATGTCCCTGGTTTTCAAACATGGCTCAATCACTAATGCTTCTATCCCCTTCTTACTACTTTGTTTCAATGCACTTGTCTCTTCATCTGTAAGAAACTTGATCTCGACTTGATTCTTGGCTATGGAGAGACATCTATGGTGCTTTCTCAAATTAGTTTTTTAGATTTTCTTTTGTATAATTAGTTTCTCTTCGTTTCCTTCCATGTCATTGATCATCTCTTTTAACCTTTTGGGAAAACAGGGTTGAGCCCCAAAAGTAGCCTTGTGCTTGTGCTTTTTCCTTTTTTGTTTCGACATTAGCTTCTTTGATCTACTTAACTCAACCCTTTCTTTTCGTTTATTTGAATAATCAACTGGAGGTTAGTTCACAATCACATCTTCTTCAATGAAAGCAATTATAATATCAATTATAAATATTCTCACAGTTGTATAGTTTCTAGGTTATTTATCTGTAACATCCTGCTTTTCAATGATACCAAAAATGGTGGTTTCAGAACCCCCATTTTTGATGATCAAGTCAGTAAAATATTTACTAGTCTAATATAGAGTTGAATCAAGTTTTGGTCTGGTAATTTTAACGATTGTGTAGTTAATTAAAGAAAAAAGGACTAAATCATAAAAGACATAAAACTTCATCACTATTGATTATTATTCGCTAAATTGTACAATTAAGGTTTGTTTAAGGATTTATAAGGCAAATAGACCATTTTTATTATGGTAGGTCAATTAGTGGATGTTTTGTTACATTTTATACATTAATTTTAATCTTAAAATAAATATAATAAAGTAAAAACATAAAATAAGAATAACGTATCATCTTCCTTATTGATTTTCCACCGAAAAACCAAACTTAAAATCTCCATTGAAGAGCTCGAAGGTTCGGTGACTTTGGGTGTATGCCTGTAAGTAATTTATTAACCCGTTTTTAGTCATTTTTATGTTTTAATATCATTGTAGCTTAATCTAGTTAACCCAAGGACTAGTTTGTAAAACTGTTAAAGATTTAGGGACTTGCCATTAATGAATTTTTGGTGTTCATGAGATTAAATGAAAGATTTATAAGCTTGGTTGTTGATTAGAACTATTTTGTAAAGGAATTTTTGTTAGTTTTGAGTTTACGGACTAATGTGAAAATAAGTAAAGTTTAGCATGAAAATTATATAATTTTTAAGTTCTTGAAGGCTGATTATGGATGTAAGTAGAACCGATTTTGTGTATTGGGGCTTAAATGTGAAAATTGTAATAGTTTCGATTTTAGGGACTAAATTAAACAAAGTGTAAAAGTTTAGAAAAAAGTTTAAAATGAAATTTATAAGTTATATGCATTAAAATGAGAATGATAATGTACTTGAAATTGATAAATTGAATTTAATTATTATATAGATTAAGAATTGAATCGTACGGACAATAACCGAGGAAAAGGAAAATTTATAGATTAGTCCCTACGAGTCAATCATCAGCCGAATTAATTTGTAAGTTTTTAGTATAGATATATGTGTATATTTATGTTTGGTGGTGTTATGAATTTGTTAATTAAATTGTGATTGAATTGTTAATGTTGGATTGAGATTTTTATTTGTTACAATTAAGTGTAAGGTGAGTAAGACTTATTTGTAAAGTGATGAACATATACGAAAATAAGTTATATATGTTTACGGAAAGAACCTAATTCATTTAGAGCATGTGTATGGATATTCTGGAAGTGCCTCTAATTTATACATGTTATGAAATATATTAAATTCCCGTTTGAACGTAGTAAGCAATTACGATGCGATTGGCATGCCAATAGGGTTAGAACGCGCGCTTGTATTGGATTGCCCTTTGGTGCCTCTGTATACACTTTGGTGTCTCTGTTTGCACTTCAGTGCATATGATTGCACATTCATGCCTCTGTTTTCACTATGGTGCCTCTGTTTAGCATTTTGATGCTCTTTAGTGTGATGTAGTTGCCCAAGTATCCGAGTTATGTTACTATAGTTCACTAGGCTATTAAAATTTGTGATTGATCTGTAAATGATTTGTTAATACATGTGTTTATCCATTAAATGATCTATGCTAGAGAATGATCAGACAAGAATGTTTCTTTTTGGTATTGATTCGATGAAATGTATATATGAATGATTTTAATGAAATTATTGAAGGGCATGAAGTATATGATGAATTAATTTAGTGCTAATCCAATCTGTTTTTTTGCAAATGGTTTGTCAGGTTACTATAGTTTAGCATTTTGATGCTCTCTGTTGTGATCTAGTTACTTGAGTAGCCAAGTTATGTTATTATAGTTCATTGGGCTATTAAAATATGTGATTCATATTTAAATGATTAGTTAATACATGTGTTTATCCATTAAAATATTTATGCTAGAGAATGATCATACAAGAATGTTTCTTTTTGGTATTGATTCGATGAAATGTATATATGAATGATTTTGATTAAATTATTGAAGGGCATGAAGTACTTGATGAATTATTTTAGTGCTAATCCCATCTGTTTTTGCAAATGGTTTGTCAGGTTTATTTTAATCTAAGTTGTTTTTAGTTTCAATTGTTAAATTGAGGTATGTTGGTTTGGTTTTAAATATGGACTTACTAAGCTATATAAGTTTATGTTGTTTATTCTTTGTTTTTTGTAGTTGAATTTTGCGGAACTAGCTGGACGAATAAACTTCAATGCTCACATTATCAAGCTTCTATCTCGGTAGATTTTGACTCGTTATTTTGGTTTTGTGGCATGTATATAGGGTATTTTGGGTTGGTGAATTTGAAGATTTAGGTTGAATTTGTAATATGTTTAAAGGCTGATATGTAATATCTTAAGTTAATGTTTAATGTTAGTCTTGGTATATTTATATAGTGGATGTGATGAAGCTCTGTTGGAAATGGCATGTTGGTCTAAAGTATTAAATGGATGAACTTGGAATGTAATATTGTTATATGCTTTAGTTGATGATGGTGAATTGTGAAATTGTGGTATATAGATATACATGGATATGGTGAGTTCATTTAGGTACAAAAATAATGGTATACTTGAGTTTGATGTAAGTTTATTTTGGAAAAAGTTAGATAGGTTTTGGGTTGATAGAAAAGTATGGATTAGTTAACAATTGTGGTACATTGCACATTGATGGATATATGAATTGCTTAGATGGATGATTCATTTGTTTAGTTTGGTTGGATGTGATGGTGCCAAAAGGCATATTGGTTAGAATTAGGAACATGTCATATTTCAGCATAAATTTGATGTGTTTTGAGTTGTTTGAATGCATGATTTAGGTATGTTTGGGATTTAAGTAAAGCATTGATGAAAATATTGTATTTCAAGGTACCATAAAGCACATACCATCTACCACATAGTTTGACACACTGGAATGGGACACAGCCGTGTGCTCTGTTTAATTTTGTGATTTTAGGTTCACAAGACCACAGTTTGTTACATGGTCTAGAAACACAACCGTGTGTCTCCTCCTATACAGTCTTTTCCTTTGCATACGGTTGATTGACACGACCATGTTTTATTACACCACACGGCCTCAGCTTTGTCACACGACTGTGTGACCCCTGTTATTAGTTTTTACCCTAATTTTATGTTATGTTCCAAATTAGTCCTTTCTTGTTCCTCAATTGTTTTTTTAAAGTTTCATAGGCTCGATTTAAGTCCCGTTTTTGTACAAATAGCATGATTATTGAATGAATAACTATTGATAATTGATTTAAGTTAAATTTTGAATGGAATTGTATGTTTTTGTTTGGTTGTTTGTTGTAGCATCCTATACCCCTAATCCGGTGACGGAGGCGGGTGAAGGGTGTTACATTATTGCCTCCAGACGAGTTGTTGTCGTCAATTTTGTTCAACCCTTATTTTAGTTTCAGTTTCATCGTTTCTTTGTCCAGCCTCTCTACCAAGGCAGTCGCATCTACCAAGCACTAGAAGGAACTCTGATCTTCATCTTTTTCCTTTAAACGCATCGTTTCTTCTTTTTTTTGAGTATGTAAATAGGTAGTTTTTTTTTAACAATGCAAAAGGGGAGAGAAGAAGAAGAAGAAGCTATATAAAAAATGAAATAAACTGACTTAGATCATATAAATTCTCATTAACATAGGAATTCCTATTTCTTTTGGAGTTGGAAATTAAGTTTTCCTATACTTACAAGGATTTTCAACTCATATTCTCATTAACTCTATTGGAAAACCCAAATAAAAAAACAAAAAAGTCCTAGTTATACACTAACAAGTTATATTTATGAGTGTAGATTGAAAAAGAAACATATTTACAAGATTACATAGTTTTGGATAAGTTGAAATTGTAATAAAGGAAGACTTAGCCTCATCTTGGGTTGGGCTTCAACATAGTAATTTTCTTAATTCGAACTAATTCACTTTGACTTAAAATTTATTTGATTAAATTTTGTTATTAGTTTTTGTACTTTGTCAAAGTTTTAGACTTAGTCCTTATATTTTTCAATTTGGTCAATTTTAGTCTTTGTACTTTTTGAATTTTGAAATTTTATTCCTGACCCAAACAATAATAGTTAAATTTTTTAGTTTACTAATCATGTACTATGCGTATAGTCTCAGTACAAGCCTATCGATACTATTTGGGCTAAATAGAAATAATTAAATTGAATCTGATATAGCTGAAGATAACTTGATTTGAGTTAAATTTATATTAATTAAATAATTAAATTGAATTTGGTGTAATTGAAGATAACTTTATTTGAGTTAAATTTAGATTAATTAATTAATTGCGAGAGGCTAAGGTAAATGTGGTGGAATTTTTGCATTAGTTTGCTTATATTAAAGTTTATTTAATTCGAGTCACTATAAATTGATTTGGTAGATTAATTTATTTGGAGTTATGTTTAGATGAATTTGCATATATTAAAACTAATTTATTTGGGACGATACATGTAGACATGGTGTTGGATAATCAATGTTCGAATAATGATTAAATTGAAAATATGTTTAAATTATATATACATTCAAATTAATTTGACTTAGAATAATTAAATTTTGTTTAAAGATTACAACCACACTAATCGCCATGGAATTGAAAACTCATAATTGTTTTTAATGAATTCGTATATTTTTCTATATTGAAGCAAAAGAGTTAGGCAAATTGTTGAAAGTGAAGGTCATCAAGGATTCCTCGCATCTAAGCATTAAAAACTTAGAAAATTCTATTTGTGCCCTTTGAATTTCGATTGCCTTATATTGTGGTTAATTTAATTGCTTGATATTTTAAAATTATTTTTTGATTTTTTGCATTCTAAATTTATTTTGCAAAGTGATTACTACTACTAGCCAACTTGAAAGAAGTGGGACGACTTAGTTGGGATCAGCGGTGCTGGTGACATTGTACCGAGAAATGTGTCGAGTGACGAAACCAAAAAAAGTTAAAATAGGCGGTTGCTTGCTTCTTCTTCAATCGTGGGCATGATATCAACTACCATTTTTACGCCCTTGAGTGGACCTCCCTTATGAATTCTCAATCGTAATATGGTAAAATTCATTTGATAATATCATTATCGTTTTAATTCTTGATTGTTGTAATTTTGAAATAACATATTATTTGAATAGGTAGCACAACCCTACGAGACACAACAGTATACTGGAAAGGAGGTTAGTTTGTAAATTCCATAATTATCAGTTTTTGATTCCAACATTTGAAATTAAATATAGGCACGTGCTAAAATATTTGCTTTTTTGTTGATTTTTTTTCTATTTGTTTTGTCATCTCTTTATCTTATTTTATTATTAGTGTGCTCGAAAATTTGTACTTCATTTAGACTCTCCTACGATTATGGATTTCACTATTCCTACGAAATCATCCAAATTCAGGGCAGTTTGAGTTCTCTCCGTCCCTTATGATATTGTGCTTATTTTATTTATATTTGTTTGTATGCTTATGTGATATAGTCCCTGAATTGTCGTTTGTGTTTAAGTAATTTTCTCACACCTACCATTAAAATTAATTTTTTTTTAATTTGGAGTTTTTATTGATTCTGTTTTGGAATTAATTTTTGGATTTTTATGCATTGTGTGATATATACTTTAAGACATGAGAGAGTCAAGCATGATAAGCTGTTTTTCAGAAATTATTATTTTAGGTTGTCTCCCTAAATTGAAGAATTATCTTAAATTTTAAATTTACAAGTTTGACATCAAAACCATAATTGTTTTGTGAGCATTTAAGCCTATAGAGTATATATTTATTCGTGCTCATTTTATTTTTGGTTGTAAGTATGTCCACTTGATTTGTTATTCTAGAACTTGCTTCGGTTATGCATGTCGAGACCACATTATTGATTTATATACTGAGATGATAGAGGCATTTAGGATTTAGCCCACCTAACCTTTAAACAACTTACCTATTGTATTATCCCCTAGTAAACCCTATTGATGTTCACAAATTTTTTTAAACCCTAGCCCATATCTATGTTGTAAATATTAGGCACGTGCTAAAATTTATAAATTCGTATTGCAATTTGTATAAATGCTATATGTGGATCCGAGAATTCAAGAACGCGTCTCGGCTAGAATTTTGGCCAATCGTAACATTTTGGCACGTCCAAGTGCCATTGATCGTTTTTGCAACGGTAAAGATGCACAAATCCGACTGAGTGATGCAATAGTTTGGGTATACGCAACATATTCCACTGCCATCCAGGAGCTCGATGACCTGCACAATATTGAATTGTGAGGGAGACTCGAGAAAGATTGGCTAACATTCTACAAGAAGTACATCAAGATTTGGCTGTGTAGGTATTGTTACTTGCCAACGTGTGAACCATTTCTCACATTGGAGTTGGCGACATCTCCGAATTACATGGGTTGGTTCAGGCATAAGGGCAAGTCGTATCTACTACCTGTTTCAAAAAGAGTAGTGTAACGACCCGAATTTGGGCCTAGTAGAATTGGGCCTAATGGGCCTTGGGGAGTAGGAGTGTTTAAAATTTTTGAGAACAAGAGAACGACATTATTTCAAGTTGGACTTATTAGGAAGGTGATTTTGGAAAGTTACGGGGTTCTAGGAAGTTCTGGGTTCAAATTGGGCCTTAGTAAAAATTTTGTGTTTTAGCACTTGAAGGAGAGATAGTAAGTGGCATCAAAGCTTATGGAAATAAGTGAGTAAATTGCTAACATAAGTGAGCATATGGAAAGGAGGTTGAGGCGTCACATGAAGGGACTTTAGGGAAGAGGTTCGAATCCCACTTGGTGCAAAATTTTGACTATTTTTTTGTGATCTTTCCCTAACTGTCGGCCAAGGTGGTATTTAAGGCAAGGTGGAATTTTTAATTTTGGAAAGGTGGCTAAGGAAATAAGGTAAGAATGAGGGTAAGGAAAGAAATGAAAGAAAAGGAGTAAGAAGGGGGATATGTTGGCCGGTTTTGGGGAGAGTGTTTTGGGAAGTTTTGTTGGCCAATTTTTGACCTTATTGTCAAGGTATACACAGTTTTGGTAAAGGGAGAGGGCAGCCGAATTTTGCTAGGAGCATTTTGATAGTTTTGGTGCTTGTTAGGCCTAATTCCTTTTGGCATCCTTTGTGTTCATTCCTCCAACTTCTCCTCTCATTGCCGCAACTTCAAGACAATAGTGAGCATTTTCTCTTTTCTTTCTTGTCTTGCTGAAAACACCTAGCCATTGTGACCAATTATTTTCACTCATCTTCTCTTGAAAACCGAAACTAGTTAATCATTCCTTCTCGACTTTTCTTTTCTTTTTCACAAAACTCTTCAAGCCTTCTTTCTTCTTCTCTAATCTATACTCTCATAGTCGAAATTATTATTGTTCATTTTTCCTCCATAGCTGAACTTTTCAATCCATAATCTCTCCTTTGCAATTTCTTTCTCATTCGGGTTGACACTCTTTTCTTTGATTTAATCGGTAAGTGATTTCTTTTCTATTTTCATATTCTTTTCCTTCTAGCCGAATAGGTATTTATCACTATTTCATTGTAAATCTTGATTTTAACCGAAATGGTGTTACCTTCCACTCATTCATATTTTTTTAATCACCCTCTTTTTCGTAGAATTCTAAGTGGGTGGCCGTGTATCATTCTAGTCCTAAGTCATACGGTGGAAATCGGATCCAATATCGATAAGGTAAGGAGTTCTTCATGGATTATATGAAATCATTCTTTATTCGTTTAAGTTGTTATCAGAATAGTGGTTGACTAATAGATTATATTTTTAGGGACTAAATCGCTCGATCTATCCACTCGTTGATCATACGGAAATAGTGGTAAGCCGAACCCTTTTTCCTTAGACAATCGATATATGTCGTAATATCATTTTGACTAAGATTTTATTCAATGGAGGAAAGCGGTACCAAATCGAAAGGGAAAGCGTTTAGAGATCACAAAAGGAGTGGATTAGCGATTCCTACTCCTAAATTCAAACGAAGGGCGATATCGGTGGTTCGGGATTTTTCACCAGGTTGTGGACCATCATCCGGTGAAAATAAACAAATCGTGGTCGTTCACGATTCTAAGGGTAAACACTTTAGATCGTTTATTTTAGAGTTAGATTAATAGAATCACGTATGTCGATTAATCGAGTGTTATGATATTTTAGGTGTCGACGATCAAGAAGGCCTAGTACTTACCGTAATCAGGTGTGTAATCTCACACCGTAATTCCGTAGGTTTATGATTCGGTAACATGACGACTAAGTAGATTGCTATCATTATAAGGCTATAATCGTAAAATTGGCATAAAACGAGGAATTTGTTTAAAGTATACTATTTTGAAAGATTCGAAAAAATTAGCATTTAGATTGTTAAAACTACGGAAATGTCCTTAATAGGCCGAATTACAAAAATGCCCTTAATGGGCCAAATACGAAAATGCCCTTAATGGGCCGAATTACAAAAATGCCCTCATAGGCCGAATTGCGGAAATGCCCTTAATGGGCCGTTATGTTGGAATGCCTTAACGGGCCGATTATTTTTGCTTAAATGGGCCTAGTTACTGTAATAAATTACTTGATAAATGGTTGCTATTTATATGCGAACATTTTATTATGTTATTGCATTTTCATATATTGCAAAAAATGTGGAAGAGAAGTGTAGCCTGGTGGCATTGCCACAATAAACTGTTTACCATAATGTTTACATATGATATCGGTGGCTTGGCCACAATAAATTTTATTAAATGGCAAATTGCCTGCGTTTTGGTGTGATGGCGGGGTGGGTTGACTTGATCCCCACATGTGTGATGGTTGGTACGGGGGTGTGTTGGATGGATGGGTTGGGTTGCATAATTTGCTTATATAAATGTTTATAAATTCGATATGTAATTGGGCTTAGGCCCAAGATATTGAAATATGGGTTCAGCCCAAAGTGGACAACAATAAGGGAATTATACACTCGAGTTCTAGTAACTCACCCCGCTTCTTAACCCTTGCGGTAATGCTCGATGACGTGGACTTGGGCCATGGATGACTCGGTGGGGGGCCATACTTCAGAAATGGTTTTTTATTGGACTTTAGGTTTCTATTTCGTTTACTTATTACTTTTACTATTTTGAGTTTTATGATGTAATAAGGCCTCTGGATTTATTTTTAGTTTTGCTTTATGCTTAACGTACTTATATCTTGCTCAAATTACTTTAATTGGGATTTTTCTAAAAACTCAAATAAAGTTTTTGTAAAATGAATTCACAAATGGATTTCATAATAAACTTTTATCAAATATTTCAAATCAAACTTGTTTTTCTTTATTTTAACAAATAAATACCTATTTTCGAACGAATAAAAAGGACTTAACATGTTTTCCTCATGTGACATGTCAGATCCGGTCATAACGCATGGGTCGGGTTTGGGGTGTTACATTTAATGGTATCAGAGTCCGGTTGCAAAACTCAGCTGTGGTTTGGGTTTAAAAACATTTTCCAAAGCTGTTTGAATTTTTTTTTAAATTATAAATGCATGTTTTAAAGGAAGTATGGCACCACGGGCATCCAGCACCAAGTCAAGTAAGTTTATGTTTTCATTTATGAATATTGTGGTGTGACTGTAGAAATACTCTAGAACTTTTAGTTTTAGGAGCTGAAACTATAGAGATTGAGACTATAGGATACGTACTACGAAAACAACTTTACTTACTATACTCCATAAAATATTATTTAATAAACACTGGAATAGCATATTGATTCATAAGACTATTAATTAGATTAAATCGAATTAGTGAACATGAGCGCTAGAGGACGTGGACGTGGTAGACGCGACCGTGATAGAGGTCGAGGTGCTAGGGCCGGATCTTGATGCATCGAGGCATGTGCTCGAAAGGGAGGCGCGCATCGCCAAATGGTCGAGACAGATCTCATGATCGAGCTTGGGTTGTTGAGTGACTTCGAGATAGTTAAGGAGGTATTGGAGGGGGTTAAAGGAATCAGTGAAGCACTTCAAGTTGGGTGTATGGACTGTAAGAAGAAAAGAGATCGCGTTTCTTTTGGGTCGCAGTCTCGTTCCGTAAAGCGTGTTAAGGCACGTCCAAATTTTTCGGCTTGTGAATATTACAGAAGGCGTCATCCGGGAGAATGTTGGAGGAGGTCAGGAGCATGCTTGAGATGCGGGTCTAAGGGGCATAAGGCTCGGGATTGTTTCATCACCATCAAGCCAGGTATGTTTTGGTTGGGCGTGATGATTGAATGTAGAAAATTTTAGGTATAAGTGGTAGATAACTGTTTGCTTCTGTGGTTAGATGTTTGGTTGTGTGAAAGAGGATTCAAGATTATGTTGAAAGTACATTAGTGTTATTAAGATCAGAGTGCGCAACGAAAGCATAGTGGTGTGATTTGAGCGGTGCGTTTAGTAGTTGGTTGGAAATTTTGAGGACGAAATTTCTTTAAGGAGGGTTGAATTGTAACGACTCGAATTTGGGCCTAGTAGAATTGGGCCCAATGGGCCTTGGGGAGTAGGACTGTTTAAAATTTTTGAGAACAAGAGAACATCATTATTTCAAGTTGGACTTATTAGGAAGGTGATTTTGGAAAGTTACGGGGTTCTAGGAAGTTCCGGGTTCAAGTTAATAAAAATTTTGTGTTTTAGCACTTTAAGGAGAGATAGTAAGTGGCATCAAAGCGTATGGAAATAAGTGAGTGAATTGCTAACGTAAGTGAGCATGTGGCAAGGAGGTTGAGGCGTCACATGAAGGGAATTTAGGGAAGAGGTTCGAATCCCACTTGGTGCAAAATTTTGACAATTTTTTTGTGTTCTTTCCTTAAGTGTCGGCCAAGGTGGTATTTAAGGCAAGGTGGAATTTTTAATTTTGGAAAGGTGGCTAAGGAAATAAATTAAGAATAAGGGTAAGGAAAGAAATGAAAGAAAATGAGCAAGAAGGGGGATATGTTGGCCGGTTTTGGGGAGAGTGTTTTGGGAAGTTTTGTTGGCCAATTTTTGACCTTATTGTCAAGGTATACACGGTTTTGGTAAAGGGAGAGGGTAGCCGAATTTTGCTAGGAGCATTTTGATAGTTTTGGTGCTTGTTAGGCCTAATTCCTTTTGGCATCCTTTGTGTTCATTCCTCCAACTTCTCCTCTCATTGCCGCAACTTCAAGACAATAGTGAGCATTTTCTCTTTTCTTTCTTGTCTTGCCAAAAACACCTAGCCATTGTGACCAATTATTTTCACTCATCTTCTCTTGAAAACCGAAACTAGTTAAGCATTCCTTCTCGACTTTTCTTTTCTTTTTCACAAAACTCTTCAAGCCTTCTTTCTTCTTCTCTAATCTATACTCTCATAGTCGAAATTATTATTGTTCATTTTTCCTCCATAGCCGAACTTTTCAATCCATAATCTCTCCTTTGCAATTTCTTTCTCATTCGGGTTGACACTCTTTTCTTTGATTTAATCGGTAAGTGATTTCTTTTCTATTTTCATATTCTTTTCCTTCTAGCCGAATAGGTATTTATCACTATTTCATTGTAAATCTTGATTTTAACCGAAACGGTGTTACCTTCCACTCCTTCATATTTTTTAATCACCCTCTTTTTCGTAGAATTCTAAGTGGGTGGCCGTGTATTATTCTAGTCCTAAGTCATACGGTGGAAATCGGATCCAATATCGATAAGGTAAGAAGTTCTGCATGGATTATATGAAATCGTTCTTTATTCGTTTAAGTTGTTATCAGAATAGTGGTTGACTAATCGATTATATTTTTAGGGACTAAATCGCTCGATCTATCCACTCGTTGATCATACGGAAATAGTGGTAAGCCGAACCCTTTTTCCTTAGACAATCGATATATGTCCTAATATCGTTTTGACTAAGATTTTATTCAATGGAGGCAAGCGGTACCAAATCGAAAGGGAAAGCGTTTAGAGATCACAAAAGGAGCGGATTAGCGATTCCTACTCCTAAATTCAAACGAAGGGCGGTATCGGCGGTTCGGGATTTTCCACCGGGTTGTGGACCATCATCTGGTGAAAATAGACAAATCGTGGTCGTTCACGATTCTAAGGGTAAACACTTTAGATCGTTTATTTTAGAGTTAGATTAATAGAATCACGTATGTCGATTAATCGAGTGTTATGATATTTTAGGTGTCGACGATCAAGAAGGCCTAGTACTTTCCGTAATCAGGTGTGTACTCTCACACCGTAATTCCGTATGTTTATGATTTGGTAACATGACGAATAAGTAGATTGCTATCATTATAAGGCTATAATCGTAAAATTGGCATAGAATGAGGAATATGTTTAAAGTATACTATTTTGAAAGATTCGACAAAATCGGCATTTAGATTGTTTAAACTACGGAAATGCCCTTAATCGGCATCTAGTTGGGAATCAAGGGCAACAAATCGATTAGTGTTTAGTCAAGGATTCGAAGAACGTGGATCTTAGTTAGTTTCGTAAAGAGGTGTGTATTCTGACCCTGTACCTGATAGTCGGCTGATAAGCTGAAGGTGTGTAAGTTTGTGCTCTGTTGATGATCGGCGAAAAAGCCGAAAGTGTGTATTAGTACCGTAATTGCTAATCGGTCAAAATCCGATAGAGTGTGAATGTTTTTCGCACGGTGTTAGCTGTAGCGGAAAATGCAGAAATGCCAGAAAGCCGAAAAGCCGAAGGATTGGGCTTTTGGGCCACATGAGCGTGCGAACGCTCATGTGATCAACCGAGCTCATGAAACGTGGGCGTACGACGAGGAAGGCCGCCTTGAGCGATCTCATGGGCTTGGGCCGAAATGGGCCGTATAGGCCCAATGGGCCCGTGGGCCTGCGTGGGTAAACTTCACTGTTAAGTGGGACGTAGATGGACTTGTCATGTCGCGCACATGACTTAGGTAGTTCCGGGCCTCGTTGAGCCTAAATGGGCTGTGTGGGCCCAAGGGGGCTCGTGGGGCCCACACGGATGAAATCTGCGATAGGTTACTAATAAGGAACCAGGCTATGGTGTACACATAGCCGCATCTGAATTTGGGATGAATGGGCCACACGAGTGTGTGTGGGCCCACTTGGGCCGAGTATTGGGCCTTAGGCCCATTTACACCGTTGTGACTGTCTAGGTTACTTAAGTCGCTCGAGGCGACGGTGGACCTTCTGTTGGGTCACTGGGACCTCAATTTTTAAAATTACTGAAATACCCTAGATTTTTGAAATTACTGAAATACCCTTGATTTGTAAAATTACCGAAATACCCCTAGTTTGCAAAATTACCGAAATACCCCTGTAGGGTAGAATTACCTAAATACCCTTGAAAGGTAGGATTACTGAAATACCCTTATAGGGTAAAATGACTATTTTTCCCTTGTGGGTAAATGACTGACTTAGACTATAAATTTGACTGATTTGACTGTGATCGTATGACTGTGTTTTAACTGGCTTGACTGTGGTCGTGTGATTGATATACTTGTAATATATGTTCAAATGACTGTTACTGAGCATGGCCATTTTGCATACACTGTAATGATTGAGCATGACATACACGACATATTGCATGGGGTTGGGACATTGATACGGAGGAAAATCTGATAGGGTCGCACAGGTCGCATGAGACGACTGTGGATCCAGTATTGATTTGTAAGGTCACACGGGTCGCATGATGACTGTGGACCAACGGACGGCTTAAAGCCGCGTAATCTGATTATGGCTCTGTGCCAACCTAAATATGGCTCTGTGCTATCTTGATTATGGCTTTGTGCCAATCGTATTTACCCGTGGCTATGTGCCTAACATATATATCGATGACTCTGTGTCGATCATATTTACCCAAGGCTGTGTGCCGATTGTATTACCGTCGCTGATGGCTATGTGCCAAACATAATACAGTTACTGATGGCTTTGTGGCAATTATAATACCGCTACTGAAGGCTTTGAGCCGCATATATATTTATACTAGCAGCTTTACTGCGACTTCGGTTAGGGCCGTAATCGGTGCTAACATTGGTGTGCTGGTTGGGTGGGTCGATTTTATCCCCACGTAAGTGTAGGGTTGGTACGGGTGGTGTGTTGGTTGGATTGGGGTGGGGTGGGATGTATCCTCATACTATTGCATATCTGTTATGAGATCTGTCACTGTACTAGGCTTAGGCCCACTTGTTTTGTTATTGTTTTGGGCTAGGCCTAATTGATTCTGTTATGGGCTGTGACCCAAATGATATTGTAGTGGGCTTTGACCCATGTATGCACTGAACTGGACTGTACTGTTACTATTAAAGGGCTTCGGTCCATACTGTTTCGATTTCTATCTATTTTACTAACTGTTTTAGTTAGGAGGGGATTACACACTGAGTTTTCACAAACTCACCCCGTTTTTAACTGTGCAGGTAATCCCCAGAATTAGGAGGATCGGTGCTGAGAGGGACTCGGAGAAGGCCACACACTACTTATGTTTTCCGTTTGATTATTTACATTCAAGTATTTTGATTTGGGTTGTAATAAGGCCTCTTTAAGTTTCTGGATTTTAACTTTGCGTTTTTTTTTATTTACTTTGAATTATATCCGTTAGAAGTAAATCACGGTTTTCCAAAATGTTAACTGTTTTTAAAACAACACTACGTTTTCGCAACATTTTTGAAATGGTTTCGCGACTTAATCTTTTTCGTAAATCGATTACTCTGAAAATTAGCTTCCGCAACTTTAAAGATATTTTGGGAATAAAATTAAAAATTCTTCAATGTACCACGTTTTAAAAATAAACTTACGTAACTGGGATTTTACTTAAGTTTTGTAACAAGAAGGGTTTTCAATGAAAACATGGTTTTCGAAAAACACTTCAATGTGACACGCCAGATTCGGGCCTAACTTCTAGGCTGGGTTTTGGGTGTTACATCAAGTACCTTAACTACCACAACAGCCTCGGCCTGAAGTGCTATAGCCAGTACCTCTTGCACCTCAAGGACCGACTACAACACAATTTAATGGAGATCCTGTGGATACATAAGCGTAGTGCTAAAGAGTTTCTAGGAGATAAGAGTGATGATTTCGTGACAGCAGAGAAATGACTATTTCGTGTATGTAGAGTAATTTCATAGCTGAAGTGCACTCCAAGGATAGCCTCTTATGCGCTATTTCCTTGCGGGAAGGGGAAACGTATCAATTATGGGAAACGTTGATAAGTGTGACCCTAGAAGGGCTGATAGATTGAGAATTTTTCTTAACAAAATTCAGAGAAAAATATGTTAATCAGATGTATGTTGAGCGAATGAAGGATGAGTTTCCATATCTCAAACAAGGACGAATGTCAGTAATGGAATATAAGCACGAATTTTTCAGACTTACTCGCTATGTGATAGATGATAAGTGTTAAAAGTAACATATTTTAACCACGTTCTTAATGTGTTTTTGGGTGATTATTCGATGTCAATGGTGAATTTTATGCTCCTAATCCTTTAAATTCACGTTTTTATACTTATGAGAGAATTTGGGAGCAAAATGAGCGAAAAGAGCAAAAATTTGAAAACCAAAGGAAGTTACAAGTGCCACACGGGCTGACCCTTTCCACATGGCCTGGCCACATGGCTGTGTGAGCCACATGACAGTGTGGTAGGCCGTGTCGATTTCGTGAATTTGCACCCTAAACTGTGGGAAATCATGTTTTTTAAAGTTTTTCAGGCATTTTAAGATGTATATATGAAAAAAATAAGAAGATAGATGTGAGCTTTCATAGAATATTCAAGAAAACATCTTGAAAAACACCATTAAAGTCGATTCTAAAAAAGATTTCCATCAAGATTGAAGATTTGCATTTGATTTCTTTGGAAGCCATCATGATTTTCTTTATTTCTTGTGGTTATACTGTATCTTGGATGTTTTTTATTTTCAAGCATGAACCAATTTTCTAAATACCTAGGGAGATGAACCCTATGGTGGATTTTGTCATTTGATTTTTATTTTACGCAATAAATACTTAGTTTCTTGTTCTCAATTATGTGTGCTTAATTCTTGGTTTGATATTTATATATTATTGATCCATGTTTGATGTGCTTAAATCAGAAGAGGAATAGACCTTGTTTAAGAGTATATCTCGTATAATTGAGTGGAGTTACATGCAATCCTAGAAATAGGACAACATAAATCTACTGGGTTACAGTCAAATCTAATAGGTGAATCCATAGCACGAGTTAATGTGATAATAGGGATTTTAATTAGAAAGAAATTTCAATTAATCAACCTAGAGTCAGTTGTTCTTACTCTCAAAAGATATATTAGCATAATTTAGGGATTTCTATTGATCAAGATACTGAGTAAAGAAATTGCGTAATTTAGGTTGATAGTGACAGATGAAATCTAGGTGAATTCTTTCTATTGTTTTGCTTCTTGGTTGTTAATAGATTATTTTCATGTTTTTTTATTTTTCGTGTTTGTTAGTTAATTAATTTAGTTAATTTTAGTTTTTAATCAATCACTCAAATTTATCGGTTAAATAATAGAAATACAGTATTTACTAGTACTTTTAGTCTTTGTAGGAACGATATCTTTGCTCATCGTAGCTATACTATTAATTGATAGGTGCACTTGCCTTAGTCAAATTTTTAGTTAGTTCCGCGACGTATCAAGTTTTTGGCACTTTGTCAGGGACTAGAATATTAGGAAAGAATTATTTATATTAATTTAGCCATTTTTTATTTTTTTATTTTTTTAAAATTTTACATTCTAATTTTTCCTTTGTTTGATTATGACAGGTTCTTTTGGTTTATTCCTAGAGGAAGCCCGTTGGAACCGTTAGTTTTTGATAGTGAGATCGAAAAAACTACTCGCAAAAATTAGAGAGAAGTTAGAGAAGTAAGGCAAGGTCAACATATTGTAATAGATGATCAAGAGCAAAAGGACATTACTGAGGAGATAGATAATAATCTTGGTAACCAGTAGCCTCCTGCAAATCGTGCTCCTCAGACTATGTATGACTATGATAAGCCCACTCTGGCTGGGGTTGAATCGAGTATTGTCAAACCGACTGTTGCTGCAAACAATTTTGAGATTAAGTCAAGCACAATTTAGATGGTGCAATAGTATGTTCAGTTTGATGGGTTGCAAGATGAAGATCCGAATGCTCATTTAGCTAATTTTCTAGAGATCTGTGAAACTTTCAAGATTAATGGCGTTACTGATGATGCCATACGCTTACGGTTGTTCCCATTCTTATTGAGGAGCAAAGCAAAACAACGGTTGGATTCACTTTCACGGGGTTCTATCATTACTTGGGCTCAGATGACTCAGAAGTTTTTGTTGAAATATTTTCCACTGGCTAAAACAGCTAAGTTAAGAAATGATATCTCTTATTTTGTTCAATTTGACATTGAGACACTTTACGATACATGGGATATATTTAAGGATTTGTTGATAAGGTGTCCTCATTATGGACTACCTTTGTGGCTCCAGGTTCAAACTATTTACAATTGTTTGAACCATACAACTAGACAGATGCTTGATGCAGCGACTAGCGAAACATTGAATAACAAAACACCTGAGGCAGCCTAAGAGTTTTTTGAGGAGATGACACTGAACAATTTTTAGTGGCAAGTTATGAGAGTAAAACCTACCAAGACAGCTGGAGTTTTTTTTTATAATGATGCAATTTCTATATTGGCAAGTCAAGTTGAAGCTTTTAGTAAGAAAATTGATGGTTTGAGTTTTTCTAAACAAGTGAATCCGGTAATGAAATGCGATGCAACTGGAGCGGGGATGATCAATCTAGAAAGTTTTACCTTCAAGTTTAACCTGGAGCATGACCAAATCGATTTTATGGGTATTAATTCTAGACCTCAGAACAATCCCTATAGCAATAATTATAATCCATGATGGAGGAATCATCCAAATTTCTCTTAGGGTGGTCATGGTAATCAAAGGTCATGATCCCCTCCAGGTTTTCAGCAACCTTATCAACAAGAAAAGAAACCAAACCTTGAGTTCATGTTAGCTAAATTTATTTCGGTGTCTGAAACTAGATTTCAAAACACTGAGACAACTCTGAAAAATCAACAAGTATTGATTCAAGGGCTTGAAAATCAAATTGGACGGCTTGCTAAACTGGTTTTGGAGAGACAACAAGGTGGCTTACCTTGTAACACTGAAACCAACCCAAAGGAGCAAGTTCATGCAATCATTGTTCGAAGTGTGGAAGGGTTAGTCGAGCCTAAAAATGAGTTGAATCTAGAAGCTGTTGAGAAAAATGATGGGATTAAGGAAAACAAGAAAAAGCATAAGCCGGTGGTCAGAGAATACAAACCACGAATTCTATATCCGAAAAAGTGAAGAAATATCGCTTGAACAAACAATATGGTAAATTCATTCTCAGGCATTTTAATAGTAGAAGAATTATCTATCGAAGGGGACTACTGTAACACCCCATACCCGTGTTCAACGCCGGAACAGGGTACGAGGCATTACCGGACTTAAACACAAGCAAACATACAAAACCGAGACGTAATTTCCATCCAAATTTAAAACTTTTCACATACACTCATATCGTCCCTAAAATGAGCCTACGAGGCCCAAAACATACATTAGAAGTAGTTCGGGACTAAACCGAGAACTTTAGAAAATCATACAACACTTAGAAATGTTTTCACTAAAACAGCGATCACACGCCCGTGTGGTCCAAGGGACACGCCCATGTGACCTTTAGACACGCCCGTGCTACAGGCCGTGTTCAAAATAGGGAGCTTTCTGACTTGTGCCACACGGCCGTGCCACACGCCCGTGTGTTAGGCCGTGCCACACGCCCGTGTGTTAGGCCGTGTGGTCGATTTAATTTTCATGATTTTTCATAAAATAGGTGCAAACTTCACATGGCCAGGGCACACGCCCGTGTTTGAGGCTGTGCCTTCCACACGGCTGAGACACACGCTCGTGTCTTTTCCTGTGTGCTTGATACTGAGCATTCTGTTTTGCAACAATTAAGGTGCAGGGGACACACGGCTGAAACACAGCCCGTGGGGGAGACCGTCTGTCACACACGGCCTAGACACACGCCCGTGTGCCTACCCGTATGGACAAAAATAAGGCTATTTACCAAGCCATTTTGTCACCCTTCCATGCACAAACCTACACAACAAACATAGAACCATTCCAAGCATATACCATCAACCAAATCAGCCACAACTAAGGCATCAACACCCCATTCACATGCTATCATTTATCTTACACAAACATCACATATATCTTAACTTAAATCATGCAGTTTCCCACATCCATGAAAAGCATCATCATATGCATATATATATAATTAAACCAATATTAGCCAATTTCAATGGCCATTTACAAAATGAATTATCAACCAACATAAGCCAACACATTTGGCTAAATCAATTATGACACATAACAAAATGACCATGTCCCTATACATGCCAAAACTCAAAATATTAAAATCAATGGTACCCAAAATATTAAGTTGATAGTGTGAATAGATCTCCGTCAGTTTTCGATCCCCGAGCTGGCTTGGTGACACTATAAGACAAGGGAAAAGAAAGGGGAGTAAGCTATATAGCTTAGTAAGTTCCTATGCAAATAATAAGCATTATAATCACACATGTATCATACAAATAAACATGATGAATTTGGCATAAATAGTATCAAGATCTTCTATTCATAACTTATTCATAATCTTACCGAGGGATTCATCACATATCGAGCTCATTAGTAAATGAGTTTTATGTACGTACCTGTACAACCTCGCAACATAATCATAACTTTTCACAACTTTGACATACTCGTTGAATTTCTCGTTGAACCACTTGGAATACTAAAGGATACTCGGGAATCTCACACACACAATACTATACCAATGCCATATCCAGATATGGTCTTACATGGGATCTCTTATCGATGCCAATAGCCCAGCTATGGTCTTACACGAAGTCTCATATCGATGCCATATCCTAGATATGTCTTACACGAAATCTCAAATAACCCTAATGTCATGATATTCGTATCCTACCTTTTCCTAAGGTTCAACCGAGATTTCTCACTTGTCAAACTTTATCGACTACATCCAAGGAGTCAGTCATAATTCATACAATATTAAAGCATTAAAAACATAATTAAAACAATGCATTATTTACATACGAACTTACCTCGGTACAAAAATAGTAGAAATGGGACCTAATTGTCAAACACCTTGTTTTTCCCTCGATCTAGGTCCGAACCTCATTTCTCTTGATCTATAATAGAAAATTTAGCTAATTTATTATCCACATTTCTCAATTCAGTTCAAAAATCACATTATGACAAAATTACATTTTTTGCCCCTAAACTTTGACATTTTTACATATTAGTCCCTAGGCTCGTAAAATGAAATCTATTTTTTATTCAAGACCCAAGCCTAGCCAAACCTCTTTCATGCTTATAACAGCTCACATTTTTTATTAAATTAGATTTTTACTACCCATTTTACAACTTTTTACAAATAGGTCCTTTTTAGGTATTTTCATGAAAAATCACTTAGTAAAAGTTGTTTATCTAACATTAAACTTGCATAATTTACCATTAAACATCAAAAAACATACATGTCTAACATGGGTCAAACCCTAGAAATCAACCATAACTCAAATTAATGGTAGAAATAGATAGATCGGATGATAACGACATAAAAAATGTAAAGAGCATTAAAAGCGGGGCTAGGATGTACTTACAATAAAGCTTGGAAGTGGCCAAACCCTAGCTATGGCTTCCCTTCTAATTTTCGGCACAAGCATGAAGAAGACAGACTAAATTTTGGCTTGATTTTTGATATTTAATTCATTTAATTACCAAATGACCCAAATGCCCTTCACTAAAAAATTTGAAATTTTATCTCCCCATGTCCATTTTTGTCCATTAACTTGACAAATGCTCTAATTACCATCTAAGGACCTTCAATTTAAAACTTCCTAGCAATTAGACACCTCTACCATGTAGAACTCAACTTTTTCACTTTTTACAATTTAGTTCTTTTAACAAAATTGAGTGTCCAAAAGTCAAAATTTTCGAATGAAATTTTCACGAAATCATTTCGTAAAACTGTAGACCATAGAAATGTAATAAAAATAAACTTTACTACGTCAGATTTGTGGTCCCGAAACCACTGTTTCAACTAGACCCAAAATCGGGCTGTTACAACTCTCCCCCTTAGGGATTTTTGTCCCCGAAAATCTTACCAGAAAATAGGTTTGGGTACTATTTTCGCATAGCTTCCTCAGGTTCCCACGTAGCCTCTTCGACCCCATGTCGTTGCCATAAAACTTTCACTAGGGCTATACTCTTATTTTTCAACTGTTTAACTTCCCGAGCCAAAATCTTGATCGGTTCTTCACCATAAGTCATATCAGGTCGAAGCTCGACCTCTTTCGGAGAAATCACATGTGAAGGGTCTGATCGGTAATGGCGTAACATAGATACATGAAACACGTTGTGGATCCTTTCCAACTCTGTCAGTAAAGCTAACCGATATGCCACTGGCCCTATTCTCTCAATAACTTCATACGGCCCGATGAAACGTGGACTCAACTTGCCTTTACGGCCAAATCTCAGAATCTTCTTCCATGGAGATACCTTCAGAAATACTTTATCACCAATCTGAAATTCGATCTCTTTTCTTTTCAAATCTGCATACGACTTTTGTCGATCTGAAGCGGCTTTCAAGCAATCACGGATTACCTTTACTTTTTCTTCGATTTCCCTAACCAAGTCAACCCCGTGAATCTGTTTCTCACTAAGCTCGATCCAATATAAAGGTGTTCGACACTTGTGGCCATACAATGCCTCATAAGGCGCCATCTTTATACTCGATTGAAAATTGTTGTTATAGGGAAATTCGACTAAAGGTAGATATTTTTCCCAACTACCTTCGAATTCTAGAACACAACAATGAAGCATTTCTTCGAGGACCTGAATCGTTCTCTCTGATTGGCCGTCGGTTTGCGGATGAAATGCGGTACTAAAGTTCAACTTTGTTCCCAAAGCTTCTTGCAACTTTTTCCAAAATCGAGACGTAAACCTCGGATCTCTATCCGAAATAATAGAAATAGGCACCCCGTGCAATCTCACGATCTCAGTAATGTACAATTCAACTAGCTTATCAAGTGAATAATCAGTATGTACCGGTATAAAATGAGCCGATTTCGTCAACCTATCGACAACAACCCAGACGGTATATTTCTTTTTCGGAGTTAAAGGCAAACCCGTTACGAAGTCTATCGTAACTCTATCCCATTTCCACTCGGGTACCATCACTGGCTGAAGTAAACCCAAAGGTACTTGGTGTTCAACCTTTACTTGTTGACAAATCAAACATCTCGAAACAAACTCTGAAATATCTCGTTTCATACCTCACCACCAATACAATTTCTTCAAATCATTATACATTTTTGTACTACCCGGATGCACATATAAACAACCATTATGCGCCTCATGAAGAATTTTCTGAATAAGTTCATCATTTTTTGGTACACAAATTCTACCTCAGAACATCAAACAATCATTGGATCTGATATGAAAATCTGAATCACTACTCGATTCACAATGAACTCTTTTGGTTTGCAAATCACTGTCACATTTCTGAGCTTCGCAAATTTGTTGAAGGAATAACGGTCTAGCTCTCAACTCAGCTAGGATTGAACCATTATCGGACAAAGTCAACCATGTATTCATCGCTCTCAAAGCAAAAAAGTCTTTCTACTCAACGCATCTGCGACTACATTTGCCTTACCTGGGTGATAGTCAATCACCATCTCATAATCTTTTAGTAACTCGAGCCATCTCCGTTGACGCAAGTTAAAATCCTTTTGAGTCATCAAATACTTCAAACTCTTGTGGTCGGTATAGATGTGACACTTCTCACCGTACAAATGATGACTCCAAATTTTCAAAGCAAAAACAATGGCGGCTAATTCCAAATCATGTGTTGGATAATTCTTCTCGTGCGATTTCAACTGTCTCGAGGCATAAGCTATCACTTTTCCCTCTTGCATCAACACACATCCTAATCCATTCAGTGATGCGTCACTATAAATTACGAACTCTTTTCCCGGTTCAAGTTGTACTAAAACCGACGCCTCAGTCAATAATGCCTTCAACTTCCCAAAACTTTGCTGACATTTTTTGGACCATTCAAATTTGACATCTTTTTGCAACAACTTTGTCATAGGAGTAGCAATCATCGAAAATCCTTTAACAAATCGTCAGTAATATCCGGCTAAGCCCAAAAAGCTTCTGACTTCGGACACATTACTTGGCGGTTTCCAATTAACAATTGCCGAAATCTTACTGGGATCAACCCGAATACCATCACCTAAAACGATAAGTCCTAAAAATCTGACTTCTCGGAGCCAAAACTCACTTTTACTGAATTTAGCAAACAACTTCTTATCTCTCAAAATCTGCAATACAGTTCTCAAGTGCTCGACATGTTCGGCCTCGTCTCAGGAATAAATCAGAATGTCATCAATAAACACAACCACAAATTTTTCCAAATACGGTCAGAAAATTCTATTCATCAAGTCCATAAAAATAGTACGGGCATTAGTTAATCCAAAAGGCATAACAAGAAATTCATAATGCCCGTACCTTGTCCTGAAAGCAGTTTTCGGCACGTCTGACTCTTTAACTCTCAACTGGTAGCAACCAGACCTCAAATCAATCTTCAAAAATACCGTTGCCCCATTCAACTGATCAAACAAGTCATCTACCCTCGGCGAAGGATACTTGTTCTTTAGTCACCTTTTTGAGCTGTCGGTAATCAATACAAAGTCTCATGGATCCATCTTTCATCTTGACAAATAACACCGGTGCACCCTATGGTGAAAAACTCGGTCTCGCAAAACCCTTATCTGTCAACTCTTGCAACTGAGCTTTCAATTCTTTCAATTCAGTTGGAGCCATCCTATATGGAGCGGTCGATATCGGCGAGGTCCCTGGTAATAAGTCAATACCAAACTCAACTTCTCTAACCGGTGGAAACCCTGGCAACTCTTCCGGGAACACATCCGTATATTCACAAACTATCGACACTAATTCGATTTTCAACTCAGACACTTTTGTATTCAACACATAAGCAAGATAAGCTTCACAACCTTTCCTTACACACCTCTGGGCAGACATTGAAGAAATCACAATAGGTAACTCATCCGACTCATCTGAATCAATCCGAAGAATTTCACCATTTTCACATTTTAGTTCAATAATCTTTCTTTTACAGTTTAATACGGGATCATGCAGTGTCAACCAATCCATACCCAAAATAAAATCAAATTCATCAAATGGAAACAACTTTAAATTAGCCGAAAAATAGTGACCTCGAATCATCAAGGGACAATTCTTGCAAACTCTATCAACTAATACATGTTTGCCTAAGGGGTTTGACACTCTAACCACAAACTCAGTAAACTCAACTGGCAAGCTCTTACTAACTACTAATTTCACACAAACATAAGAATGAGTCGATCCAGGATCGATCAATGCAATAACATTAGTATCGTAGAGAGAAAAAGTACCAGTGATAACATTGGGAGATGACGTTTCCTCGCGAGCATGGATGGCATAGGCTCTAGCAGGTGCTCGAGCTTCGGATCTCACAGCTGTATCTTTCGCCACACCTTTACTACTAGCTCCATTTCCAGTATTTCTCGGTGGTCTACCCCAATTAGTAGTATTACTCGGCCTCGCACTCTGAAATTTTTATTTCTCAGCCATCTCAGGACAATCTCGGATAAAATGCTCTTGAGAACCACACTTAAAGCAAGCCCGGTCATTCACTCTACACTCGCCGGGATTTCTTCTTCCACAATGTTGACATTCGGGTCTATTAGACTTTACATTACCCACACTTGCAATTGAAGTAGCTTGGGATTTAAAACTCGAATGTTACTTCCCACGATCTCTGTGTGAATACCCCGCTGAAAAATTCGAACGGGAATACATTTCTTTAGATTTCTTTGACTGAGATGGAAATGACTTACTCATCGACCTTTTCCTCGAATCTCTAGCTTCAAGATCAGCTTTCCTCTTCTCTTTATTCAACTCTTCGGCATTACAAGCCCGTTCAACCAATACCACAAATTCTTTCAGCTCTAAGATCCTAACTAACACACGAATATCCTCATTCAATCCATCTTCAAATCTCTTGCACATAATAGCCTTGGTGGAAACACACTCTCGAGCATATTTACTTAGTCTGACAAATTTTCCCTCGTACTCTGTCACTGTCATACGACCCTGTTTCAGCTTAAGAAATTCCTTACGTTTCTGGTCGATGAACCGCTGACTAATATATTTCTTTCTGAACTCCTCTTGAAAAAATTCTCATGTAACCCTCTCTCTTGGTACCACCGATACCAGTATATTCCACCAGTGATATGCAGAATCTCTCAGAAGTGAGATGGCACACTTTAAACACTCATCCGGTGTGCAGAACAACTCATCAAATACCCTGATGGAGTTTTCGAGCCAAAACTCGGCTCTCTCGGTATCATCATCCACATTAGCTCTGAAATTTTTAGCCCTGTGGTTTCGGATCTTATCAACCGGGGGCTTGTTCATTCTTACAAATTCCATACCTTGTAGAGTTACGGGAACCGGTCGAGGAATGGGTGGGCGTGGAGGAGGTTGGGCATTCAGATTTGTTCGAACAAATTCTGTATACCACTCATTCATCATGCGGAGAAAGGCTTCCCTACCCCCTTCTCCGTGACTAACCGTAGGAGGTCTACTATCAGACAGCGCTGCCCCTTGAGCGGGAGCTAGCACATTACTTTCAACTTTATCAGCCTCTGCTCGATTGGGATCCATTTACTATATGAAAATACAATTTAAAGTTGTCAGAAGTCATAACACTATCACAGTTCATTTATGGCATGTATAGCTAGATTCTTACACACGCTACATTGGTCTGAGAATTGACTACAATGTAGCTCTGATACCACTAAATATAACACCCCTACCCGTGTTCGACACCGGAATAGGGTACGAGGCATTACCAAACTTAAACACAAGCAAACATACAAAATCGAGAACTTTAGAAAATCATACAACACTTAGAATTTTTTTCACTAAAACAGGGGTCACACGCCCTTGTGGTCCAAGGGACACGCCCGTGTAACCCTTAGACACGCCCGTGCTACAGATCATGTTCAAAATAGGGTGCTCTCTGGCTTGTGCCACACGGCCGTGCCACACGCCCGTGTGCTAGGCCGTGTGGTCGATTTAATTTTCATGATTTTTCATAAAATAGGTACAGACTTCACACGGCCAGGGAACACGCCCGTGTTCGAGGCTGTGCCTTCCACACGGCTGAGACACACACCCGTGTCTCTGCCCGTGTGCTTGATACTGAGCATTCTGTTTTGTAACAATTAAGGTGCAGGGGACACACGGCTGAAACACATGCCCTTGGGGCAGACCGTGTGTCACACACGGCCTAGACACACGCCCGTGTGCCTACCCGTATGGACAAAAATAAGGCTATTTACCAAGCCATTTTGTCACCTCTCCATGCACAAACCTACACAAAAAACATAGAACCATTCCAAGCATATACCAATAAAATGTAACACCCCTAACCCGTAACTGTAACAGCCCGGTTTTGGGGCTAGTCGGAACAGTGGTTTCGAGACCACTAATCTGAGGTCGAGGTAATTATTTTGATATTATTTTTTATGTCGTAACATGTTTATAGGGATGTATGAGAATTTTGGTACCTTAATTTTTAATGATTGATTGCTTAATTGCAAAAAAGGACTAAATCGTATAAAGTGTGAAAGTTCTAATTTACAAGATAGAGGTTTCAAATAGCCATAGAATATTAAATTGAGGGTCCTTAATGTGTAATTAGGCCATATTGAGAGTGTTGGCCGGCCATAGGAAGCTAGGGGGACAAGAGCATTAATTGTAGTCAAATTTGGTGACATTAGGTGATAAAAAGATGAATAAAAAAATGCTAAAAAGGAAAGATATCATCTATCACTATTCACCCTCCTTCTTCCACTGAAATTTGAAGAGAAAATATAGAGTTTTGGGGTTCAAAATTTTAGCTAAGCTATCTCTTTGCAAGTAAGTGATTTTGGTGGGTTTATTTGATAATTTTTGTACTTTTGGAGTCCCCAAAGCTCAAGCTAGCTAAAGAGGGGACTAATTTGTGATATGATTGAAAGTCTAGTGATTTTCCATGAGAGTAATTATGTTGTTAGCTGAGTTTTTATGAGAGAAAATGAATGTTAGGGAGATGAGGAACAACTTTTGTGAAAGGTGTTTGCATGAAAACACCTAAGTAGGAATTAAAAGCAAGAATGAGGTTGTGTTATAAATGCATGATATTATGAGAATGGTGAGTAGTTGTAAGAGAAATAAATGTTCAGCTAGACTTAATTATTGAGGAAATGTGTTGAAAAATAAATTACGAGCCTAGGGGCAAAATCATAATTTTGCTAATGTACAAGGGCAAAATGGTCATTTTTGCCCAAGTGTAGAATTTGACGTATTATGATCATAGAACGATCTAAAGAAATGAATTTCATTGTTATAGATCAAGAAGAGCGCGGAATCAACCTTGACCGTGGAAAAGGCAAGGTGACGGATTAAGTCATTGGTTATCACGTTTTGCACCGAGGTAAGTTTATGTGTAAACAATGCATATTTGTGTAAACATTGTGTTGCTAATTATTGTGTGAATGATGAATTAGTCGCATAAATATATAAGAACGACACTTGTTGGTGGGCTAAGTGCGATACCACATTGTTGCTTAATTACGATGGGCTGTGTGCGATACCATCGTTTATACACTTTTTGGTGGGCTAAGTGCGATACCACCTTGTTGCTTAATTACGATGGGCTATGTGCGATACCATCGTCTATAATCTTTTGGTGGGCTAAGTGCGATACCACCCTAATAAAGGCTATTGGTGGGCTAAGTGCGAAACCACCGAGTAATTTAATTATGAGCAAAAGAACTAGAGATAGTGATGTGTTGTGTTATGTGATTTTATGATGCTATGTGCAGAGGAATATGTTAATGAATGTATGTACTATGCTTATGACATGGTGGGAATGTGGGAATAGAGAAAATGAGTAAGCACGATCATGAATGTAAATTATTTCTTGCTTAGTATGTAATGCTATGTAATTGTTTATTACATGTTATAATCTTATGTTGTTTACATGTAAACTTACTAAGCTTAAAGCTTACTCCCCCTTCTCTTTTTCCCTTGTTTCATAGAGTTTAAGAGCCAAGTCGAGATACAAAGACATTCAGAAGATCGCCCACACTATCAGCTCACCTCGGTATACCTAGACTCAATGTTTTGTATACGACATGTATAGGGGCTAGGCAAGTTAGTGAATTTTTGTTGTAAATGGTTAAGATGTGTTGGTCTTTAGATGGGTGATACATTTTGTATAATGCCATAGTTGTTGGCTATTCTATATTATGCAAAGGTGTAATTATCTATGTGAGATGGTATGTTAATTGGATTTTTTAAAGTTGTGTTGAATGAATATATGTTGTGTGTGTGCTATAGGGGTGAGAAGAACTTAACATATAGCTTTGTTCTTGTCCATCTGGATAGACACACGGGCGTGTGTCTAGGCCATGTGTGACACACGGTCAGCCCACGGGCGTGTGCTTTGGTCGTGCGTCCCCTGTATGTTGGCATTCTAAGTCAGAATAGACCACGGACTAGTCACACGGGCGTGTGCCTAGGACGTGTGTGTTAATCAGTGTTGGCCACGGTTTAGCCACACGGGCGTGTGTCTAAACTCTAGGCCGTGTGGGTAAAGTCAGTGTCCACCACGGTTGGAGGACACGGGCATGTGCCCTAACCGTGGGGCATTGGCAGAATGCTTGGGTTTTTAGGCATGGTTTGAAGACATGGGCGTGTGTGACTTCACACGGGAGTGTCTCTTATTACATGGGCGTGTGAGCCTTGTATAAAAGATAAATTTTTAGGTTTAAAAAAAAAGCTCCGATATAAACTCGAGAGCCTTCGTGTGTATGAATAAGGTCTCATAAGTCGAGAATGGGGTTACTGAGATGACTAGAGAGAGAGTAATCAAGATAAGCCTAAGTGGTGATCATGAGATTTTTACGGTAATGCCTCGGGCCCGGTTCCGGCGTAGAACCCGGGTAAGGGGTGTTACAGTAACCATCGCCGGTCTAGGGTTAAGAGGCATTATCAGACAAATCAGAAACTTTTACAAACATTTCACATCATAAAGTATATCATCGTCATATCATTGATAGGTTGGTTTATGAGGCTTGCGATGCCGTATGTGAATCTGGACTAAATGGGCCACACGAGCGTGTGGGCCCACTTGGGCCCAATAGCGGGTTTTTGGCCCATATACACTGTTCTGGCCGGGTAGGTTATCTGAGTCGCTTGAAGCGACGATAAACCCTCTAGGAGGTCGTAATAAGTACCGAGACCCCAATATTTGTAAAATTACCGAAATACCCCTGTAGGACAAAATGACTGTTTTGCCATTGTGGGTAAATGACTGACTTAGATTTTGAATTTGACTGATTTGAATGCAATCGTATGACCATGTTTTAACTGACTTGACTGTGGTCGTGTGACTGATATGCTTTTAATATATGTTTAAATGACTGTTACTGAGCATGGCCATTCTGCATACACCTGTGATGATTGAGCATGACATATACGACATATTGCATGGGGTTGGGACATTGTTACGGAGGAAGTGTACGGCCCGTTTCCATTCTGTACAAGGCTTCCAACCTTTCTGCGATATTTATGGCTTTTAGCCATTTTGTCTACGGCGCCGAGCCGTTCTATTGACTTAGTGCTGCAACCGGTGCTAAGCTTGGTGTGTTGGCTGGGTGGGTCAATTTTATCCCCACATGGTGTGTTGGTTGGTACGGGTGGTGTATTGGTTGGATTGGGCTGGATTTCTATCTGCATATCTCCATCTGATATTGATTTTGTAATGGTCTTAGGTCCACCTGGTTCTGTTAATGGGCTAAGGCCCAGTCTGTTTCTGCATACCGTATATCTGACTGTTTGTATTATAAGGGATTACACACTGAGTTTTTGCAAACTCACCCTTCTGTCTATCTGTGCAGGTAATCCCCAGCCTTAGGCGATTTGGAGCCGCGAGAGACTCGGAGGTGGCCACACGACCGTTGATGCTCTGCTGTAGACTTTTTATTTGGATGTTATATTTTGGGTTTTAATTCTGTTATAAGGCCTTTGAGGGATTAAATTTTTAAATGGGCTTTAGATTTCCTTATTTAAAACTGCTAAACACGAATTTTCAAAATTAACAATTACTTTCAAAAACACTTAAAAACAGAAGTTTTTATATTTCAAAATTTAGGAGCTTCCGCGATTGGAATAACCTAAAGTATCAATGCCAGACATTAATTAAACATTTTTGACGATATGATTTGCTAAACTTGAGCAAAAGGATTTAAACATAGAAATGAACTTTTAACGACAAACTCAGTTTTTGAACGACGCTTTGATGTGACACGCCAGATTCGACCATAACGTCTAGGCCGGTTTGGGGTGTTACAGGCACAGATTCAACTTTCTTTTCAATCACTTTCGAATCAATCACATAGGAAAAATAAGCTTCATAACTCTTTTTCACATAACTTTGAGCTTTCATCACATATATCACAGCCGGTAACCCATTCAAATCATTTGATTCAATCCGAACTATTTCATCATTCTGACATCTCAAATCAATAGCCTTTCGTTTGCAGTTCACAACAGCATCATGCAATGTTAGCCAATCCATACCCAAAATTATATCAAACTCATCAAAAGGTAACAGCATCAGATCAGCCGGAAAACAAATATCTCGAAACATCAACGTAAATTTCTTGCATACTTTGTCAACCAAAACACTTTTACCTAAGAGGTTCGATACTCTAATTACAAATTCGGTAGACTCTATAGGCAAATTCTTACTGGATACTAAGTTCATGCATACGTACGAATGAGTAGACCCTGGATCTATCAATGCAATCACAGAAGTATCATAAAGAGTAAATGTACCCGTAATAACATATGGAGATGAAGCTTCCTTACGAGCTCGAATGGCGTAAGCTCTGGCAGGTGCTCTAGCTTCAGATCTTGCAACTGTATCTTTCGTAGCTCTCTGGCTACCACTCACATTTCTTGTGTTTCTAGAAGGTCTACCCCTAGCTGAAGCATTATCTGACTTCGGATATCTGTACAATCTCTTATTCAACAGACTCAGGACAATCTCGAATAAAATGATCTAATGATCCACATAAAAAACAAGCTCGGTCATTCAATCTACAGTTACCTGAATGTCTTTTACCACAATGTCTACATTCAGGTAGTTCAGATCGGACATTTCCAACACTAGCTATTGAAGTAGCTAGAGCTTTAAAGTTCGAAGGCGATCTAGCACTATCTATGTTCGAATGTCTCACATTAGCCTTTGAACGGCTATACTCATCTTTGAATTTCTTTGATGCAGACTAAAATGTTTTAGTTGAAAATCTCTTTCTCACATCTCTAGCTTCTGACTCAGCTTTTCTTTTATCTTTCCCGAGTGCTTCAGCTTTACATGCTCGATCAACAAGCACAACAAATTCATTTATTTCTAGAATTCCAACTAGCAAACGGATATCTTCATTCAGGCCATCTTCAAACCTCTTACACATTATTGCTTCAGTCGGAACATATTCCCAAGCATATTGACTTAATCTCACAAATTCTCGTTCGTATTCCGTGACAGACATACGAGCCTATTTCAATTCAAGAAACTCTTTTCGTTTTTGATCTATAAATCTCTGAAAACTATATTTTTTCTGAAATTCAGACTGAAAGAAATCCCATGTAACTCGTTCTTTTGGAACAACAGAAATCAAAGTCTTCCACCACTGATAAGCTGCATCTCTTAGCAAAGACACAACACATTTCACACATTCCTCAGGAGTACAAGACATTTCATCAAACACTTGGATTGTATTCTCGAGCCAAAACTCAGCTCTCTCAGCATCATCATCACTAGTGGCCCTGAACTCTTCAGCTTCATATTTATGAATTTTATCAACCGGAGGCTTATTCAACAGATTCAGATTCATAACCGGAGGTACAACAGAAGTCTGAGGAGGATTGGGTGAGGGCGGAGGTTGTGAAACAACCGGATTTGTTCTAATATATTGAGTGAACCACTCATTCATCATTTGAAACAAGGCTTGTTTAGCCTCTCCTTCCTAACCGCTAGTGGCCGGTCTAGAATAAGATGGCACTGTCCCTTGAGAGGGAGCAGGCGCATTACTTTCAACATCGTCAGCTACAGCTCTTTTGGGATCCATTTACTATAAGAAAAACACATTTTATACGTCAGGATTCATCACACTATCACAGTTCGTAAATATGACATGTATAGCTAGACTCTCACACGCTACGTTAGTCCTAGAATCGACTAAACCGTAGCTCTGATACCAATAAAATGTAACACCCCTAACCCGTAACCACTGCTGGTCTAGGGTTAAGAGGCATTACCGGACAAATCAGAAACTTTTATGAACATTTCACATCATAAAGTATATCATCGTCATATCATAGCAAAATACAGGCATATAGTCCCTTAATGAGGTCTACGAGACCTTAAACATGCATTAGAAAGGGGTCAGGACTAAACCGAGCTCATACAAAATTTTTTGAAAATTAAAAATTTTTCAAAGTTACAGAGGTCACACGCCCGCGTGTGGTAGGCCGTGTGCCTCACACGGCCTCGAGACACGCTCGCGTGTCAAGCCATGGTCGACATCGACTTACATCACACGGCCTCGTCACACGCCTGTGTCCGCCGCCGTGGTCGAAATCGACTTGCATCACACGACCAATCCACGCCCGTGTATCCAACCCGTGTGCGAGCCTGACTTGAATCAAATTACAAAGTTTAGAGACACGGTCGAGCCACACGCCCGTGTGCTCAACCGTGTGAGCAAATATAGGCCATTTGCAAGGCCAATTTGCCACCCATTTTGGGTCAATCCTACAAGCTCAAACAAACACATTTCATTCTTTCAAAATGCATATCAAACTTACAAATAATATCCATCTTTTCTAACCATATAAATGCATATCAAACTTACCAACTTATGAACCATTTATCTCATTCTAATCACAAGCATTTCTAAGCAAAATCCATCCAAAAACTTACCAATTCAATATACTAGCCATTCATCAAAACATACTAACTTTGCATCACAAAAACATAAATAACATTTACCATATTCACATCCCATTTACAAGCCATATCACATAGCTTGTATATATACAACTCAAAACATTATCTAATTTAACTAGACTATACATGCCATACTTAATATGTACACATTCAAAAGGTACCCAAAATATGATTTGATAGTGTAATGACGATCCTCGACGATCCCCGAGCTTTCCGTAGCTTCGATAATCTATAAAACAGAGCAAACACACACAAAGTAAGCTTTCAAAAGCTTAGTAAGCCATATACAAAAAAACTTATCATATAAAACATTTATGACCATTTCAATTACAAGAACTTTGGCATATCTCAATAGCATATTCATATTTCTTCTTTAGCTCAATTGTTTCCAACCATTTTCTTATCAACAATTCACATCTCCATGTATATCATTGGATCATAGCACATTCATATATATATATATATCACATTTTGTCTCAACAAGTCTATACACATATCTCACTTTTGCAATTTCACATATACTTACCTTTCATAATCAAACATGGTATACACTTCAAACGCACCTGTATCAGTTACACATTTCACATAATCATTCATATCTCGGAATTGCCCGTTGAACCATTCGGAATCAAATAGGATACTCGGATAACTCGGAATACTCGTACAATGCCAATGTCCCAGACGTGGTCTTACATGTAATCAAACATCGATGCCACTATCCTAGACAGGGTCTTACACGAAATCATTTACGATGCCAATGTCCCAGACATGGTCTTACACGTAATTCTCAAATCGACGCCAACATCCTAGACGTGGTCTGACACGATATCACATATCGGAACCCTATGTCATGACATACGTATCCTAACTATTCTTAAGGTTCGTACGAGACTTTTCGGACATTGACACATTGTCGATACTTCCTTAGATTTCACATGTATGTATCTTCCGTAGTCATTCATCACAATTCAATTTTATATGAACATAAATAAATCAATTCAAATACATTTATTTGTATATAGACTTACCTCGTACGGATATGAACAGACAGAAACGACTACTCGATCACTTTTGACTTCCCTCGGTCTAAATCCGTTTTCTTTGGTTCTTTATCTATACATATTCAAATTTAACTCATTTATTCACCAAATCATTCAATTCAATCCAAAAACACCCATTTAGGGCATTTTACAATTTAGCCCTCACATTTTCACATTTTGACATTTAAGTCCTTATTTCACAAAATCACAAAATACACATAATTTCTTTGTACCCATGCTTAGCCGAATAATCATCATGATCATACAAGTCCATACATTTCATTTAATTTACATTTTAGTCCCTCAAAATATTATTTTCACAATTTAGTCCAAATTACTCAATTTCATCAAAAATCCAAAGACAAAACATGTTTGTAACATCCTAAAAATTTGAGTATCAATATGTTGTTTGTCTTTGGTGTTAGCTCGGGTATGATTTTTTTTTTATGTGCTAAATATAGTCTTGAGAAGGCTCTTGCCACTTGGAATTAGAATAAATTTTAGTAAAGAATACTTTAGTGTAGAGAAATCAGGTGACCTTGAAGTTTGAGTTAATTAAGTGATAAAAGATGGCATAAGATGAGTAATTGGCAAAGTGGTGATGGCGCCATAGGTTGGACTTGAAGGGAGAGGTTCGAATCTCCTAGCATGCAATTTGGGAGCTTTTATTTTTGGTTTTTCCTAGCATGTGTCGGCCAACCATCAATTATGGATAAGATGCACTAAATTTTTATGGTAAGGAGACTTAAGGTTATGGTAAGCATGAATTAAGGGATCGAATTGCTTGATTTTAGGGATAGGATTTCTTAAACTTTGGGAAAGTGGAGGATTACAAGGCATGTATCAAGGTGGATGTTTTGGAAACTATTTCATGGCCATTTTGACCATGAACATGGACGGCATTATGGACAAAGGGAGGGGCCAAATTTGGTGTTTAGCTTGGGGTAGGATGATAGCTTGTTAGAATTCTTTTTGGTCATTTTGTTTGAAGACATTATTCTCCACTCATCTTTTCCTTCCTTTGGCCGAATGCATTGGTAGAAGAAAGCAACTATTGCTTTATTTCGTTTGGCCATCTTTTTGACCAATTGGTCATTTCTTTGCTAATCATTTTAGTGTCTTCCTCTTAGTGCCGAAACTACCAACACAAAAAGGCCATTCTTTTCCTTTTCTTTCCCCATTACCGAATGTACCTTTGCTCCTAAACACATCTCTTTTCTTTTCCTTTTTCCTCTTGAAAGTCTGAATCATCATCATCTCTTTCTCTCATCTTTTATTTATTTTCAACCATACCTTCTTCATTATTTTATCTCATGGCCGAATGTTAGTGTACTCCATTGCCGAATCATTTTCTCTTTTCTTTGGTTATTCATAGCCGAATCTTCCATCATACATAAGCATTCTTCTCAATCATTTCTTTTTCAACCGTGGACAATAGGTAAGAGTTCTTTTAGTTTATGTTGGTTATTAGTTGCTTTGGCCGAATCTTGATGGTGGTAAGAAGGATCTCTTTGATCGAAATCATCGCTCATTCTATTAAACGTTTTCTTTAAGTTATATTTTAGTGTGATAGTGGAGGACCGGAACTCAAGTGTTCGTGAGTATCGTAGAGAACGTTGGAATCGATTTAAGGTGTTAAGGGAACGTTTTGCTCGATTCTCATATTGTGGAACAAGGATATTTTGTGGTAAGGCAATCTCAAAACCGTTAGTCATAATTTCGATATATTATTAGTCGGACTAATGATCTTTTTTCGTTAGAGATAATCAAAATAGGGACGAAAAGGGCGGTGAATAGTGTTCGAAGAGGGTGGTTCTCGCTATTTCCCTAAGTTTAAGCGAAGGATCTGTTTGAAGAATCCGGATTTCCCACCGGGTTGTGGACGCTCATCCGAGGAGAATCGGTTGTTTGAAGTCGTTCGTACTCCCGAACCTTTGTTTGTTCGTGGATTTTCATCGGATAACGAACCATCAATCGGGAGAAACCGCATATAGAAGTGGTTCAAATTTTGAGGGTAAAGTCTAGATCGTTATTTCTAAGATTCGATTTGTAAATAAATTATAGTGTCCTAATTTATCGTGATGCATTTAGGTATCGACGAGCGGGAAAGTCTAGTTCTCATAATAACCGGTGTGTAATTTCACACTTATCTCGGGTTAGATATTATACCGTAAGTATTGGGATAAAATCGTAAAGATGGCAAAATCGTAAAATATGTAGTAATTAACACTTTTGTGTAAATGTATGAAAATAGTTAAAGTCGTGGAATTTACTGAAAAATTGCTAGATCGTTAAATGGGCTGAAAAAGCGCTAGATCGTTAAAAGGGCCAAAAAGCGCTAGATCGTTAAAGGGCCAAAAACTACTAGATCGTTAAATGGGCCAAAAAACTGCTAGATCATTAAATGGGCCGAAAAACTGCTAGATCGTTAAACGGGCGAAAAATTGCTAGATCGTTAAATGGGCTAAATGCTATTTTATCTTATGGGCCTAAATGAAATTTAAAATATAGAATCACATGTATTGTGGGCTTTTTGTTAAATTATTATATGTTATAAATTGTTATGCATACATGATTGCATGGGTTGGGATAATTGATGAAGAGAAGAAAGGCTCATTGCCAAAAATCTAGTTCGGTGGCTCTCCACAAAATTTTAATGGCTTAATGCCTCTAGTTCGGTGACTTTATCACAATCTAGTTCGGTGGTGCACCACAATATATTTAAAATGGCTTTATGCCTACGATTGGTGTGTTGGCGGGGTGGGTTGACTTGATCCCCACAGTGTGTTGGTTGGTACGGGGTGTGTAGCGGATGGAAATTAGGTTTGGTTGGGAAATTTCATTTTACATGCATTTTTTTATTATATTATATTCGTAAATGGGCTCAAGCCCAAAATAATGTCTTGATGATCCGGCTCAATGAACGTGGTAAGTGGGTTAACACACCCGAGTTCTAAGTAACTCACTGCTTTATTTATCCATCTCGGTAATGGCAATTGACTGAGGCTTGGGCCAAGGATGACTTCATGGAGGCCATACTACGAATATGGGTTTTATAAACTATGAACTTTTATTAAGTTATTTATTTTAATTACTATTTTGGGTATGATGTAATAAGGCCTTTATTAATATTTTTATGGATTTTTATGTGTGGATGGATTTAAATTTTGGTTTTAAGACACTTAATATGGGCTTATGTTAATTCTATAAGGTTTTCTTAAAAATTGTGTTTTATAACATTTTAGATACTTTAATTATTTTTCTTTTCAAATTCTTTTGAACTCTTTAAAAACTACTTTAAAGTTTTTGACAATTAAATACTAAATGATAAGATTTCAAACTAGAATTTCTTAATTCATCGATTTTTAAATCATTGCTCTTAATTTTACTAAACTTCACTTTCAAAAGGTTTTGTAGAACTGTTTTACTTAAATCATTAGAGAATTAAATGGATGTTCGATCTGTGCGACAAACCAAATCTCGTCTTAACGCATAGACCTGGTTTGGGGTGTTACAATGTTAATCTAACACATATATTTTATATTTCACCAACTAACATCACAAAGCTTAAACATTCATCAATGGCACATCTCATAATCTTGATCAAATTCCAAAATTAAAGCATGGGCTTGATAGAACACAAAGCAACGATCACAAAATTGTAGAAATTATCAAAAATCGGAACCAAAACATACCTTAATTTTGCTTGAACATAGCCAAAACCTAGCTATCCTTTTTCTTTTTCTTTTCTTTGTATTTTCGGTTGGATAAACACACATAATGGCCATTTTTCATGCTTTTGTTTTATTAAATTCCATAATAATTATCTATTTCCCATTTTACCCTTAATGAAACATTATAACATCTTTAAAATGCATGTCCACTACCGTCCATGCCATAATACAATGGCCTAATTCCATTTTAAGGCCTTCATATTAAAAGAACATAGCATTAAAGCACTTTAACAATTATCAAGGCACTTTTGCATTTTACGCGATTAAGTCCTTTTCTCAATTGAAACACACAAACAATAAAATTAATTCACGAAACTTTCACACATGCTTAATCACATACTGCAAACACAAAAAATAATATTGAAATATTTTTTTGACTCGGATTTGTGGTCCCGAAACCACTATTCCGACTAGGGTCTAAACCAGACTGTTACACCGTCAACCAAATCAGCCACAACTAAGGCATCAACACCCCATTCACATGCTATCATTTATCTTACACAAACATCACATATATCTTAACTTAAATCATGCAGTTTCCCACATCCATGAAAAGCATCATCATATGCATATATATATACTTAAACCAATATTAGCCAATTTCAATGGCCATTTACAAAATGAATTATCAACCAACATAAGCCAACACATTTGGCTAAATCAATTATGACACATAACAAAATGACCAAGTCCCTATACATGCCATAACTCAAAATATTAAAATCAATGGTACCCAAAATATTAAGTTGATAGTGTGAATATATCTCCGACAATTTTTTATCCCCGAGCTGGCTTGGTGACACTATAAGACAAGGAAAAAAAGGGGAGTAAGCTATATAGCTTAGTAAGTTCCTGTAATATCCCAGGTTAAGGGCTATTTTGTTGTTGCATGTTATTGCATGTGTTTAGTGTGCTGTGTTGCTATTTCGGTGTTTTAGGGGCTTAATTGTGGGCTAGGAGTGTGCCTGCGTAGGTAGGAAAATTTTGGTTTTTGGGTGCTAGGTGAAGGGAGCTGAGGAAGCTGGGGTTTAAGGAAATAATTTGTTGTTTTGTTGCACAAGTAAGGAGCTAGCTTAGTGGCAAAGCATGCGCTACATGGGGGAGCTTGGTGTGGCGTCATCTACATGGAGGGGAGGTCTAGTGTTCGAGCTGCGAATTCCTTATTTTGGTTACATTTTGGGACGGCATGGAGGAGAGGTAGAAGGCTAGTGAAATTCTACCTTGGACCAAGTCATACTTTTCAAATGAAAGGTGGAGAGCATTTGTAGGAGGGTGACTTGTTCATGCATGTTTGAATGAGTGGTTGGGAGTCTTTGGAGGGTTGTGGCGAATTTTTGGAGAGGTATGGGAAGGGGGACGGCTTGGTAGTGTGTTGTGGAGGAGTGCCGAATTCCACTTTAGCATTTTGGTTGGTTTCGGTCAAAGGTGGTAAGCCGAATTCTTTTTCTTTTGTCAATTTCCTAAACCGAATTTCAAGTAAAACTCTCCCACTTTTGTTTCTTGAAACCAAAAATCCCAAGCAACCCTATTGCCGAATTTTGTAGGTGGTTTTCTACATCTTGTGTTGGCTAGCCGAATGCCCTCCCCACTCTTCTTCTTTTCTTTCATTTGAGTTAAGCCAAATCATCTTACCTTGTTCTTCTAATTTTCGTTTTCCCTTTTCCATACCATTTAGCCGAAACCCATCCTTCAAAACTCTCTTCTCATTTCTTCTTTTGGCAAACCGAAACTACTTTCATTCCATCCATTTCTCCCTTTCTCAATTGCCATTGCCGAAACTACATTTTTCTCACACTTCTTTTCTTTCTCTTCCACTCAAGCCGAACGCTAGAGGTGATAAACACTTAAAGCCGTTTTCTTTCTTCTTTCTTTGGAAGCCTTGACCGAATCTATCCCCTCTTCTAGTGGTGTTTACGTTGGCGATTAAGGGTTGGTGATTGAGGTAAGTGCTAGCCGAATATTTTCTTTCTTTTCTCACTCATACTCTATCGATTTGGGTTTTGTTAAGAGTTGTATATGACAACTATTGATGAGTGTTATCTCTTATGTGGGAACCGATTGCATCATAGGACAAAGGGGACTTGAAGCGATCAAGTGGAACTTTCTACCTTTGCTTAACCATTTGATAGGTGGTGGTAAGAAGATTATCTGTTAGTCTATTCTTTTGGATTTCAATAAGATAAGGCTTCAAGTGGTTTAACTGTTTCTTTTTAGGGTGGTCGATTGTTAAAGGAGAACCATTTGTTTGTTCAAGATTTGGTAGGAAATCAAATCTAATGTAAAGGTAAGGGTTCGATATTAACCCCTTTGGTTAATTGATGTTGGCCGAATGTTAGGGATGCCTAACCCTTATGTTTGGCCGATTGTAGGAGCTAGTACTCGAGGGATTTAGATCGTTTCGTTGGGATTTTAGACTCGTATTACCAGTGTGTAAACTAACACACTTCCGTTTAGTAATATGATTGATAACCCATGTGTGATAATTAATGAAACAAAGATGATTGATATGATACCCTAATGGGTATGATCTTGGACTCGGGTAAGTCATTATTATTATTGTTATGAGTTTACTCGATGATCTATATGATACCATGGCTATGGATATATGTGACATGGGATATGAGGTTAGGCATATTAGCATGATATGCATGATTTGTATGATATGCATGATTACCCGAGTATGGTATGTTGATGGGTGATATGAGTGGAGGGAGCAAAGGATATTTTGTGTCGACGAGCACCAAAGTGTTTTGGTAACACACTTTGTGACTTTGGGTCACGGAGGTTTTGGCACCTCCAGAGGTTTGGCACCTCATTGCGACTCGTCCCTGTGGTTAACACCACCGTGGGTTGGCCCCACATGAGATATGGGATCGTCACTAGTGATTGGGTATCACACGATGGGTTGGCCCCATCATTCGATTATTGTGACTACGGTCACCGGTGCTTTGGTAGCACATTTGTGTCTTTGGGACACCGGAGGTTGGGCACCTCATTGCGACTCGTCCACGTGGTTTGATACCACCGTGGGTTGGCCCCACATGAGATATGGGATCGTCTGCTAGTGATTGGGTATCACACGCGATGGGTTGGCCCCATCATTCGATTATTGTGACTACGGTCACCAAAGTGCTTGGGTAGCACATTTGTGTCTTTGGGACACCGGAGGTTGGGCACCTCATTGCGACTCGTCCCCGTGGTTTGATACCACCGTGGGTTGGCCCCACATGAGATATGGGATCGTGCTCGCTAGTGATTGGGTATCACACGATGGGTTGGCCCCATCATTGGATTCGTGACTTCGGTCACGGTGCTTTGGTAGCACAAACGTGTCTTTGGGACACCAAAGGTGGTTTGGCACCACATTGATGGATATTGTGTCTTTGGGACACCAGTGTTTTAGTAACACATTGTGACTATATGTCACCAGTGGTTTGGCACCACCAGGTGGTTTGGTACCACACGGGGTAGAAAAAGGAGATACGGATGGTTAGGATTGGGTTGCATTAATTATGTTGCTATGTATGATGTGTGTTAGCATGTTGTTTCATCGGGAGCGGGATTTATGCACCGAGTCATTCGACTCACCCTCTCCTTTGACATTTCAGTGACCCGTAGACGCGACATGGGCCTGGGTGGACTCGGGTGCACATGCCATGCTTTAATAAAAGTTTTGCTCGGACTATTCACTTTGGGTACTTTAGCTTATTTACTTTTATTTGAGATTTAATTTGGATTTGTAAAAGGCCTTTAAATTATGTTTTATGATGGTTATGTTTTAATTAGATTCTCAACCTGCTTAACAAATAACTTGGTATGAAATTTTACTAAAAATTTGGAAGGATAATGTTTTCAAAACTATAACGCAATGTGTTTTAAACTATACCATCGGGTATCTCACTATGTTTTGTTATAAAGTAAACTCAAATGATTTTCAAATCAACTCGATTTTCTACTAAGTCAAAAAAATGTTTTAAAATAGCACTAAGAAACTATTGGAATTACTAAATGAAACCAACTCGTTTTTAATCAGATACTTTGGATAAGTTTTCAAAATCTAATCAAACAAGCTTACTCCAATTTTCCTCAAATTCACTATGTTTTCGCCCCGCTTTTAAACGAAAAATCTGATCAATCAAAAACGTTTTTCCCCGTAACATACCAGATTCGGACGTGGTGTCCTGTCCGAGTTTGGGGTGTTACAGTTCCTATGCAAATAATAAGCATTATAATCAAACATGTATCATACAAATAAACATGATGAATTTGGCATAAATAGTATTAAGATCTTCTATTCATAACTTATTCATAATCTTACCGAGGGATTCATCACATATCGAGCTCATTAGTAAAAGAGTTTTACGTACATACCTGTACCAACTCGCAACATAATCATAACCTTTCACAACTTTGACATACTCATTGAATTTCCCATTGAACCACTTAGAATACTAAAGGATACTTGTAACAGCCCGGTTTTAGCTAAATCAGAACAGTGGTTTCAAAACCACAAATTCAATGTCAAAAAAAAATATTTTAATATTATTTTTGGTTTTTACAGCATGATAGCATGTATGTGTGTAATTTTCGTGAAGTAATTTTATCATTTAATTGCTCAATTTGAGAAAAAGGACTTAATCGCGTAAAATGCAAAAGTTACATTCTATTAGTTAAAGATGTCAATTGGCTTTGGATTTTTATTATGATGGCGTTAAATGGTAATTAGACCATTTTAGATGTTAATGGACATTAATGGACATCCATTATATGATTTTATATGTTTATTACTAAGGTTAATATAGTAAATTGGTAAATAAAAATAAATTAAAACAAAACAATGGTTTCTATCATCTTCCATTATCACTCATCCACCGAAAATATACCTAAGGAAGCCATTAATATAGCTTGAAACATCTGATCATCTTGGAGCTTAATTGTAAGTTCATTTTAGCTCGGTTTTTGATAATTTCTATGTTTTTGTGATCGTTGCTTCGCGTTCTAGCTAGCCCGTACCTTAGATTTTAAATTTGTTAAAGGTTTAACATGTTTCCATTGTTGAATGCTTGATTAATTTGATGATTGATGATGGATTATGAAGGCTTGTTGATAGATTTAATAGTTTTGTAAAGTGATTTTTGACAAAAATGTTAAATAGGGATTAAATTGTGAAATATGCAAATTGAGTGGTTGAAATATGAAATAAATGAAAATTATGGGCTGCTAGGGGCACTATGGTAATTCGGCTAGCATGGGTTAGTCTTGAATTTCATTAATTTGTGATTTTATGAAATAAAGACTAAATTGTGAAATATGTGAAATTTATGGGGAAAAAGTGTAAATGTGTTTTAAAGTGTATTTTGGACTAAATTGAATAAAGTATTGATTGAATAAGTTAATTTTGAATACATTTAGATCAAGAAAAGAGGAATTCAGATCAGGATCGAGGAAAAACGAAAGTGATCGACTAAACGACTCGATTCACCGTTTTAGCATTCGAGGTAAGTTCTTACGTGATAAACATTGTTATAATTAAGCTTTTAATGCTTTGATATTGCATAAATTGTATGTACAAGACTACGGTCATGTTCGATGAAAAATCGGTGGTGTTTAGCACTTACTGTGCGATTTGAGATAGCTTCAGCTATTATGGCACTTAGTGTGCGATTTGGAATAGCTTTGGCTATATAAGGCACTTAGTGTGAGGGATTATAATAGCTTCTATACGATGGCACTTAGTGTGTGAAACATCGAGTAAAGCACTTGGTGTGCGGAATTATAATAGCTTCGGCTATACGATGGCACTTAGTGTGCGGAACATCGAGTAAAGCACTTAGTGTACGGAATTATAGTAGCTTCGGCTATGCGATGGCACTTAGTGTGCGAAACACTGAGTATTCGAAAGTGCTACGAGAAGGTATGAGTTCGTTATGAATTTTGTACAGGTTTGTACATGTAAGTATGAAGATCAAATATAAAAGATTATGAATTTGAATATTAGTGTATGAATAAGTTTTTGGAAAGTTTGATATTATCATGAATGATACATTAACTTGTTCAAATTGATGAATTGTATTTTATGAATTGTTGAGTATATGTAGTATGAATTTACTAAGCTATGAAGCTTACTTTGTTTTATTTTTCTATGTTTTATAGTGAATCAAGGCTAGCTCGGATCCGGGAGTCATTGGGAACATCATCGCACTATCAGACATCTATTTGGTACTTTTAAGTTGTGTATATATGGTATATGGCATGTATAGGCTACTTGTGGTATTTTGGTTGTGAATATAGCCATGAGAGTTGGCTTGTAAATGATGTTAATATGGTTATGTGTTTAGCTATTAGAAATGACTTGTAAATGCATATGTTTTGGTTGTATATATAGCCATGGGTGATGGCTTATTTTGGCATGTTGAGAATGAAAATGGTGATGGTTATATAATTGTAAATGGTTAAATTGATTTATGGAGTTTAATGCTTGAGAAATGCTTTGGTGAAGTATGATTTTAGAAGTTGAGTTGATAAGTATTTGAATAAGTATTTGGCATTGAATTGAGTATTGAAGTGGGTTGAAATGGATATGGTATGAATTATGTTTTTGGTTGATAATTTTGTCTGCTTATTGGTTGTTGAAAATGTACCATTTTGGTAGTTTAGGTGAACATGAGTAAGGGTGGTAAATTGGCCTTGCAAATGGCCTATTTTTGTCCACATGGGCAGAGACACGGGCGTGTGTCTCAGCCGTGTGTGACACATAGTCATACTACATGGCCGTGTGTCCCCTGGTATTGATATTAAATGAAGTCAGTATGCTCCATACGGTCTCACACACGGGCGTGTGACTGGCCGTGTGCCACAAGTCAGTATACCCTCTAAATGGCACACGGCCTAGCACACGGGCGTGTGACTTGGCCGTGTTGTATAAGTCAGTATACCCTACAGGTTTGACACAGCCTGGCACATGGACGTGTGTGGCCACTTCGAAGGGCACACGGGCTAGACACACGGGCATGTGGTCAGCCGTGTGACCCAAGTCAGTATGTATGCCCTGTTTCCACACGGCCTGTGACATGGGCGTGTCTGAAGCCGTGTAAGGCACACGGCCTGTTCACACGGGCGTGTGACCCCTGAATGAATGAAATTTCCAAAAATTTCGTATGTTATCGATTTAGTCCAGAGCCACTTCTAAAGCATGCTTAAGGCCTCGTAGGCTCTTATAAGGGACAATGTGATTATGTTGAATGGTATTTGAGTATGAATGCATAAATGTATGAGTATTGGATGTTAAATGATGTGTATTGATTGGTAATACCTCGTAACCCTATTCTAACGGTGAATACTGGTGAGGGGTGTTACAATACTCGGGAATCTCACACACACAATACTATACCAATGAAATATCCCAGATATGGTCTTATATGGGATCTCTTATCGATGCCAATAGCCCAGCTATGGTCTTACACGAAGTCTCATATAGATTCCATATCCCAAATATAGTCTTACACGAAATCTCAAATAACCCTAATGTCATGACACTCGTATCCTACCTATTCCTAAGGTTCAACCGGGATTTTTCACTTGTCAAACTTTATCGACTACATCCAAGGAGTCAATCATAAATCATACAATATTAAAGCATTAAAAACACCTTGTTTCCCTCGATCTAGGTCCGAACCTCGTTTCTCTTGATCTATAATAGCAAATTTAGCTAATTTATTATCCACATTTCTCAATCCAGTCCAAAAATCACATTATGGCAAAATTATATTTTTGCCCCTAAACTTTGACATTTTTACATATTAGTCCCTAGGCTCGTTAAATGAAATCTATTTGATTTATTCAAGACCCAAGCCTAGCCGAACCTCTTTCATGCTTATAAAACTCACATTTTTCATTAAATCAGATTTTTACTACCCATTTTACAACTTTTTACAAATAGGTCCTTTTTAGGTATTTTCATGAAAAATCACTTAGTAAAAGTTGTTTATCTAACATTAAACTTGCATAATCTACCATTAAAAATCAAAACACATACATGTATAACATGGGTCAAACCCTAGACATCAACCATAACTCAAATTAATGGTAGAAATAGATAGATCAGATGATAACGACTTCAAAAATGTAAAGAGCATTAAAAATGGGGCTAGGATGTACTTACAATCAAGCTTGGAAGTGGCCAAACCCTAGCTATGGCTTCCCTTCTAATTTTCGGCACAAGCATGAAGAAGATGGACTAAATTTTGGCTTGATTTTTTTTAAATTCATTTAATTACCAAATAACCAAAATGCCCTTCACTTAAAACTTTGAAAATTTATCTCACCATGTCCATTTTTGTCCACTAACTTAACAAATGGTATAATTACCATCTAAGGACCTTCAATTTAAAATTTCCTAGCAATTAGACACCTCTAGCATGTAGAACTCAACTTTTTCACTTTTTACAATTTAGTCCTTTTAACTAAATTTAGTGCCCAAACGTCAAAATTTTCGAACGAAATTTTCAGGAAATCATTTCGTAAAATTGTAGACCATAGAAATGTAATAAAAATAAACTTTACTACGTCGAATTTGTGGTCCCGAAACCACTGTTCTGACTAGACCCAAAATCGGGCTATTACAACTACGCCAGAGTTGCAGTTGCGAGTGAGCTATTTGTTTATTTTGTATCATGCATGGCTATGTGGTGGATGACATATACATATGTTTTGTATTTAACTTTGGCAATTAACTAAATCGTTGTATTGTTATATCTTAAATGAGAATTGTCCCTTCTTTGAAAGTGTATGTCAAACCCTATTGATTTGCTAATCATGAATTTTTATGATTTCGATATATATATACGCCATAACTAGCCAGTAGTTGAATAACAAAATTTTCTTTTATAACTTGTACTTTTTTCTCTAAGGTCACGATATCAAATGAAAGAATAGAAATGACTTTTACACTAAGGAAAATATTCATAATTGTTTTTACTAAAAAAATTAAGTTAACTCGAAGGATTCGAATCCATCAGTAATGCCCTAGTCCATCGGACGATTTGTTTGGCTGATTGATACACACCATGTCTTTCTGATGGGCTAAGGGGTTTTACATCCGAGGTCGGGGGAAGATGCCACTAAGGGATCAACCTCTGTTCCAACTCCATAGGAGGACCCGATTGTCGTGCAACCTTTTAGTTAGTATGGTTTATATATTTTTTTATGCTAACTAAGTTTATTTTACACAAGTACCACATCACGCACAATCATTCCCTGCGTACCATATTACACACCAATATTGCTAGCAAAACTGATAAATCCAGTATCACCGGCAATTCCCATCTTTTATCCGCAATCAACTTATGTGACACCATACAATTATCCGTAGATAGTGTCACAAACACCCCCAACATCATTGTTCTACCAATGTGGGTTATCCTCGCAACCTCCGACTCAAACATGGGGGATGTATGATGGACGACTAGGACCTAGATGTAGTCAACCAAGGAAGAAGGAGATGAATATGACGATCAACCTCGACATGCACGTGAAGATTAAGACGAAGTCGACGAAGAGTCGCTAACCCAAATAGTGTGACGGAACCCTAGGCACACCCGACGCCCACCCGGTTGTGGCACACATTCGAGACACTTATTTACAATCTATGAAACAAATTTATTAAATTGTTTTGCTTTGTGTCATATCATATGGTGAGTTCGAAACATTTATTTTTCATTTCTGTTACTTTTTCATTTAAGTTTTCTCCATCCATTTGTTAAATACAATATTTTCAAAAATCAAAGATTTGCTGACAAGGTATGAGAAAAGAAATAAAATTTTTGCTTGTGTATTGTAATATATCTTACTTTAATAATTAATATTAACTTACAATTTACAAAAAAAAAATTAATGAATAAAAGAATAAGTTAGTGTTTTCACTGTATGAGTTAGTGTTTTTTAATTAGCTCTTCTCCTTGATGCTCCCGAAAGGTGTGGACATGTTAGCTTCGTAAGCCCTGGGTTCCTACAGTAATTGCATAACCTCGGTCTATCTCTTTGCTCCCGAATATCAATATTGCCTTGTATTCGAGTTGAGTTTGATCGACCTTTTGGCTTGAACCACAAGTTCTTATTCAGTATCGACTCGGAAGAAGCGTGTGAGGTAGGCGGCCACAGGCTTTCACCTGAGACAGGTGGGAATTCAGATTTCCAAACATTATATGTGCGTTCAAATTTGTAAAATTTGTTAACGTAGGTTATGAAATCTACACAATTGCATGTGCACATGGATAACGAAGTGCTTGGAATCTCCGCCATCGCAGGTCATTTGTCTTACGTCTACGCGGTATGCTCTCTAGATAACTCCTTGGTTGAGTCTATGGGACTCCGTAACTTGGAATATTGGATTTGGTCACGAGTGACACACTAAAGACATTGAGTTCGCTCTTTTTACATTTTCTCCAATATATTTCAACATCGACTCGCACCAAACATGGCCGCTTTTTATCTATCCTGTATACGTCTCAGCCCACTTTGTAAACAAGACTGCTAATCGAAAATACATTTCCTTGACCATCAAGGTTACCGGAAAATGACGTGTCCCTTTTAGTATAGAATTAATGCATTCTGCTAGCCTTGTTATCATGTTCCGTATCGTAGTCCTCCATCATACGATTGCGTCTACTTCTCCTTAGGTATCCCATCGAGGTACACCGCACCTAGTCAGTTTACAGCTTGTAGGCTCTCCAACATTTCATGGAATCGATGTTGGATGAGTTCGTACCCTGTCGATGACCATCAACATTGTATTCAAGAAATGCGACCCACATGTATATGTTAAACTGTTATATAGGAAAGAAATACCATGAACAACGTACCAATGTTAATGACATGTCGTTGCTGCGCATCCTTATGGTATCGACCCATGTAGTTAGACCCTATATAACATAAACAATACTTATGGTTTGCATGATTTCATAGGCTTGAACGTCAATCAAATGTAGTCTGTATCCTTTTGCCCCTATCGAAAATGATGCATGATCGAACCTGGAAACTAACTATGACAATGATTTGAGGAAAGCGCACCTATTAAACAGTAGTATAGCTTAGGTAAGACCGGATTGTCGAACCCAAAGGAACCAAAAGTACTAATACTAACTTTCTTTTTATTATCTAGCCAAAAATAAGTGAAGTTGTTATTTAATCTAAATTTAACTAACTACTAAGCTAAAGACGCAAAGACAAAAAGAATGAATCAGGGAAATACTGTTGGAAAAACTCAGTTAATTAATACGATACCCTTAGGAAGAATCCACCTAGACTTCACTTGTTATCTAACTCTGAACCAGACGATTTATTCACTTGACTTGATCCGTAAGACTCCCTAATGTATATTAAACCCTCTCTCGAAGTGAATAACGTCTAACCCTAGGTTGATTAATTGAAATCTCTTTCTAATTAAAACCCCTAGAATTGCATTAACTCGATCTATGGACTCCCATATTAGGTTTCACCCTAATCCGGCAAAATCTCGTCACCCTATCTCTAGGCGCGCGATCAACTCCGCTTAATTATGCTAGATCTACTCTTAAGCAGGGACTTTTGCTCCTCTACCTAAGCACATCAAACTTGAATCAATATCCCGGAAATATCAACACAAGAATTAAGAACACATAATTAAGAGCAAATCAAGTATTTATTATATAGTTCAGCAAACGATAACAAGATTCATCTAAGTTTCATCCTCTTCAGGTATCTGAAGGGTTTAGTTCATAACAATAAAAGAAATCATCTCAGAAGAAAAGATAAAACAAAACATAAGAAATCCCTAAAACCCCCTAAAGGAATTGAAGGAGAGATCCGCCGTCTTGAGTAGAATTCCAGCTTCTTGAGATTGATCAACTGGCTATCTTCGAGTGTTTCCCACAAATCTGACCTTTTTGGCTCGGCTCCTTGGCCTAGCTCACCACCCTCTTCTAGGTTATACTTAGGGTGTTTATATAGGATTTTGAAATAGGTTTCTTTGCCCCTAAGTATCTTTTTCCGAGTGAAATTGCTCTTCTCATGACAGGGACACGACCATGGCACACGCCCATTGAATCGTCTTTAGGTCGTGTTCGGACTTTTAATGAGGTGACATGCCCGTGTAAATCATGATCAGCCGTGTTCTAGTCTATCAAGGAGACACGCCTGTTGGCTCAAGTCCAGTAGTGTCAATTTTCACTTTGGCCCAATTTGGTCCGTTTTGAGCCCGTTTCTCTCTTTCCATCCTCCTGCTTTCACGAGTATAAAACATGAAAAAAAAGGATTAAGAGCACCTTTTACATAAATCAAGGGATAAATCATCCAAAAGTATGCTAAATATGGGATTAAAATATATTACTTTTACGGTTTATCACATACCCCACACTTAAGCTTTTGCTTGTCCTCAAGCAAAATTCTCAACTTACAATTAAAACTTACTTTCCATGATTCAATATTCCTATCAACAATGTCTCATCATAATTCATAGATAATTTATACATGGATAATTTAACTCAAAGAGTCCTAAAGATTCAAACAATATAAGTCATACATTTGTAGCACAAAACATAGGCGTTTCCCCTCATTAAAATAATTACCTCTGATCCAAAACCTACAAGGATTGACATCCTCACAAAAGATTCACTCAAATCACTCGAAGTGTTTAAGGTTCAGAATTAAGCACTCAAATGTCAAACCTGAAAAGTTAATCCCATAGGCTTGCATGAAAATCAAATCTCCACCATTGTAATATGAGATGATGCACAAATCAAAAGGTCTTTGAAAGGGTTGTAACGGGGCTTGGGTTAAGGTGTGGATAAATGCTTGAATTAAGAGGTTAAAATCGGAATCGACCTGAAAAATTACCTAACTAGAAACAACGAACTAAAAAATAAATAATTACATGAATTGAAACTTTGAAACTAATAATACGAGCTTCTTCTTCAATAAATAGACTTTAACTGTACAAGCTCGCTTTTCATCATACTAATACTGAATATACTTCAATGTTTTTTTTAGATCACGTAATAATAAAGAACTTTAACAACTGAAATAAAGAAGATAGTTAGGCAACTGATCAAATCAAATCTCGACAAAAAAAGGTAGTTAAGAAGAATGGTGATAACAAATACAAAGGGTTTTGGGTTAATATTAGTGGGTGATTCAATAAAAAGGGTTGTTAGGATCAAAGGGGTTCACTATGGGTTAATTATGAAGGTAGGCTTTTTATGGAGTAAGTGGGTTAAATCCTAGGTGCCTTTATCATTTCTGTATATCAAATCAAAGGTGTGGTCTCGACATGTATAATCGATGCAAGTTCTAGAATAACAGTTCAATGTTGACACACTCATAATCAAAAAGTGAGCAAGAAAAAGAATATATGCTCTATAAGGCTCAAAATCTCACAAAAACTATGGGTATTTTGATGTCATCCTCGTAATTTTCAAACTTCAAAGTAATATTTTAATTTCAGGTAGACAACCTAGAAAAAATTTTAATTTCTGAAAAATAGACTTATCATGCTTGATTCTCTAGTATCTTAGAATTTAATTATCAATGCACAATTATCAATGACTTAATCTAAAACATAACAATAAAAGTCATAAATCATCAGAAATTTCATCCTAATTAGTAATATGAGAAAATTACTTAAAAACAAATTAAAATTCAGGGATTTGAGAATAATGCAAAAAGTTTGGCACCTAATTTCAGGAATTTGAGAATAATGAAAAAAGTTAGGCACCTTTTTAGGTTGTTCACCCCCACACTTAATATGTACATTGCCCTCAATGTACAAAGATATATATATAGACAATTAAGTATAAATTCAAAAGATATGGAGAGAAGTGAAACTCCCTGAATTGTGGATGACATCCTTGGATTGGAGGTGAAAGATACGTTGGAGGTGTCGTCTTTTGTTGTGGCGGTTACTAATGAGCTCTGTGCTAGATGAAGAAATTGGGTAGCTCATGGAGGATTAGCCAGGAATTATTAAGACACATTTAAAATAAAATAAATACATAATTAAAGACAAGAAAGATAAAGAGAAAGAAAAAAGAAAGTAAAATAAAATTAAAAGAAAAGATGGATGGACTGAGGGGTCCTTATTGTTGGATGGTTCGCGAGGTGGGTGTGACCTCTAAGGCTACGGAGGTGCTGGCGGTGGCGAAAGTAGCGTGATTCCCAAGCAGCCTTTAGAACCTAACACTAAGAAACTAAATTAAAATAAACTAAATTAAGCATAAGATAGTCAAAAAGAAGGAAAATAAAGGAGAAGATAAAAGTAAAAGAAAAGATAAATGGTCTCAAAGACCCTTGGCTTGGCGAGTGAGTGAAGCGGCCGGCATGAACTTATATAGATCGGTCTCCCTCTGGGAGACTATGCTTGATTCCTTCCGCTTCTTTGGCATTTGGTGTAGCTCAAGGGTTTTGGGAATGTATTGGAGAAGAAAAGTAGGGAGAGGGTTGAGAAAGAAAAGAAAAACTGAATGGGCCGAATGGGTGAGAAGAGGGAGGGGTGGGTGGTTTAAATAGAATTCTCAAGTCAGGTACATTCCCACGCCCGTGTACCATGGGCGTGTTGATTCACACGGCCGCCTCGTGTGGCCGTGTTATACATCGTATCGTTTCTCCCACGCCCATTTTACAGATTGCCACGCCCGTTGGTGATAAGTCAGTGTCATCCACGGCCGCGTCGCACGGCCGTGGCATTTTGTTGGTGCCCGTAGGGTGGTGGTTGGAGTCCGTGACTTGAAGATTTGATTCTTTCTAACTTGTACCTCTTCTGCCATTGTCAGTACGGAGATTCTATACTTCCACACGGCCACGGCCACGGCCGTGTGGAAGGTCGTGTGGGCTAGAAATCTGCACTTTTGGTTAGTTTAAAACTATGTGTTTAAGACTAAGAGAAGAGAAGAAAATAAAATGAAAATAAATACAAAAGTAATTAGGGTTAGTGCTCGTGTTGCCTCTCCCGAGAAGCGCTGCGTTCTGATCTTAAGCTAGACTTTCCTCGTATTCGCAAAAATCGTGGTGGTTTAAAATTTTGAATATCTTCCTCATGCTATCGATTCTATTTCCTTGATAAAGTTTAAGTCGAGAAGCGTTTATATTGAAAGTACCAAAAATAGGATTACTTACCTCGACTGTTCCGTATGGGAAAATATTGTTTACCTCAAGAGGAATTTCTTCGTTTGTGTTCAGGTCTGATGTGATGAGGCGAGGATCTGCTTTATCTAACAGTACTTGGTCTCCTATTTTGAAGTGGTTTTTGTTCCTATGAGCTCTTCTGGGGGCTCCTTCGGTTTTACTTTGTGTGGTTCCGGTTCTTCTTTGAATTTTGTTTTCCACTCTTCTAATTTGTCGACCCTAAGGCTTCGTTCCTTATGTAATTCTTCTTTGTTGTCATGGGGTCCATGATTCATCTCAGGTTTGTAACCTTGTGGTGTTTCCTGTGGTGAAAGTTGAACAATTTGGTTATCAACTGAATTTACTTTCTCACCTTCATCAATTGTTATCCTGGCCGAGTCAAGAGCTTGTAAACCGATCGATTCGGCCACCTACACGGTATGAGTTCTCCGTACCAACATCAATTTTTGTTCTAGCAGTTGCTAAAAAGGGTCTTCCTAAAATTAAGGGAATTGAATTATCCTCATCCATGTCTAAGACAACAAAATCTACTGGGAAAACGAGTTTATCAATTTTTACAAGAACATCTTCGATAATACCCTAGGAATTCTAACAGTTTTATCACTAGTTGGATGCTCATCCTAGTTTGTTTGGGTTTCCTAGACCTAGTTGTTTAAACAATTTATAAGGCATGACATTTATGCTTGCCCCTAAATTAGCTAACGTATTATCAATAGGTAAACTACCAATTAAACATGGAATCGTAAAACTCCCTGGATCTTTTAATTTCCATGGTAGTTTATTTTGCAAGATTGCCGAGCACATTGTGTTTAGTTCCACGTGTGATGCCTCGTCTATCCTTCGTTTGTTCGTCAAAAGCTCTTTTAAAAATTTTCTAGAATCTGGCATCTATGAAAGAGCTTCAAGGAATGGTAAGTTAATAAACTTACCGAACTGTTCCTCTGTATCGTCTCTCTTCATCGCTTCGGGATAAGGAATGCGTGGTTGGTACTTTTTGATTACCGGTTTTGGCTTTTCTTGTGTTACCTCAACTTTACCTTTCTCTACCTCGTTTTCTTGTATTGGATTGGGTTCATCTAAACCTATACTATCATGAGCTGTGATAGCTTGGATTTGCTCATTTGGGTTAATCTCAGTGTTGCTTGGTAGACGCCCTTGCGGTCGTTCGAAAATTATCTTTGCAAGTTGCCCAATTGTCTTAGTAAGTTCCACAACTTGACTTTCGATCCCCTTAATTGATGCCTGTTGATTCTTAAGGGTGGTTTCAGTGTCTTGGAGACGGTTATCTGTAGCTGCCATGAATTTTGTCAGTATCTCTTCAAGTTCGGCCTCTTTTCCTGTGGATAGGGCTGATTTTGGAAATTTTGAGGAGGTTGTTGTCTTTGAATTCCTTGATTTCCTTATCCTCCCCATGAAAAATTTGGGTGGTTACTCCAACCTGGATTATAAGTATTACTATAAGAGTTATTATTAGATCTAAAATTATTACCTATATAGTTCATCTGTTCGCTTTTTGTGCCCGGTTGGTAGGGTGGGTACTCAAGATTCGCCACAGTTCCACTTGCTTCGCACTACATTACTGGATGTACCTGCGAAGATCACAAACTATCAAGCTTTTTATTCATCATCTCTACCTGTGTTGATAGCATGGTTACTGCGTCGAGGTTGAAAACTTCGGCTGATTTTGTTGGTTTTGTCCTTGTAACCTGCCACCGATAGTTATTCGATGACATCTCTTTAATAAACTCATAGGTCGCCTTCAGGAGTTCTCGTTGTTCGGGGTTCCACCGCATGGTGAATCAATTAGTTGCCTCGTTGAGAGGTTTACACCGTTATAGAAAGTTTGGACTTGGAGCCACAAGGGTAAACCATGGTGCGGACACCTTCTCAAGAGATCCTTGTATCTCTCCCATGCGTCGTATAATGTCTCTAAATCCATCTGCACAAAAGAAGAGATATCATTCTGTAATTTGGATGTTTTGGCCGGTGGGAAATATTTAAATAAAAAATTTTCGGTTATTTGATCCCATGTAGTGTTTGACCCTCGTGGTAACGAAGTTTAACCAACTGCTTGGCTTTATTCCTTAATGAAAAGGGAAATAACCAAAGACGGATGGCATCATCGAAACGCCATTTATTTTGAAGGTATCACGTAACTCTAAAAATTAGCTATATGAGTATTTGGGTCTTCGTCCACAGAACCATCAAATTGAACAAATTGTTGAATCATTTGTATAGTGTTAGGCTTTAATTCAAAATTATTAGCAGCTATAGCGAGCCTAACAATACTTGATTCTCTCTGTTAAATGAGGTTTAGCATAATCATACATAGTACGCGGAGCATTATTTTCTCGCCACATCTTGTGGTGGTGGATTATTCTCGTCCCATCCCTTCAAAGAGGATTGGATCTGCATTCTCGCTCTTTTACGTGTAATTTAGGGCTCGTCTAATTTCTCTGCGATTCCCGTGAGCGGTAGCTTCAATATCACCATCAGATACTAGTGGTCCTCTTGTGTTCCTTCTAGTCATAGACTAGAGGTACTGCTAGGAAAAGAAAGAAAGAAAATTTAGCAAAGTTAAAAACAAAACAAGAATAAAAATAAAAATAAAAGTAAATTACGGAAAATAATGGCTAAAGTAATAAAAATAGAGCTTTCTTAATATTTTAGTTCCTCGCAACTGGTGCCAAAACTTGATCATTTGTGATTTGATTTTTAAATTTATAAAAGAATGATCGAACTGAAAACTAACTATGACAACGATTTGAGGCAAGCGCACCTATCGAGCAATGGTATAGCTTAGGCAAGACTCGATTGTCGAACCCAAAGGAACCAAAAGTACTAATACTAACTTTCTTTTTATTATCTAGCCTAAAATAAGTGAAGTTGTTATTTAATCTAAATTTAACTAACTACTAAGCTAAAGACGCAAAGACAAAAAGAATGAATTTGGGAAATACTGTTGGAAAAACTCAGTTAATTAAGACGATACCCTTAGGAAGAATCCACCTAGACTTCACTTGTTATCTAACTCTGAACCAGACGACTTATTCACTTGACTTGATCCTTAAGACTCCCTAATGTATATTAAACCCTCTCTCGAAGCGAATAACGTCTCACCCTAGGTTGATTAATTGAAATCTCTTTCTAATTAAAACCCCTAGAATTGCATTAACTCGATCTATGGACTCCCATATTAGGTTTCACCCTAATTCGGCAAAATCTCGTCACCCAATCTCTAGGCGCGCGATCAACTCCGCTTAATTATGCTAGATCTACTCTTAAGCAGGGACTTTTGCTCCTTCACCTAAGCACATCAAACTTGAATCAATATCCCGAAAATATCAACACAAGAATTAAGAACACATAATTAAGAACAAATCAAGTATTTATTATATAGTTCAGCAAACGATAACAAGATTCATCTAAGTTTCATCCCCATCAGGTATCTGAAGGGTTTAGTTCATAACAATAAAAGAAAACATCTCAGAAGAAAATATAAAACAAAATATAAGAAACCCCTAAAACCTCCTGAAGGAATTGAAGGAGAGATCCGCCGTCTTGAGTAGAATTCCGGCTTCTTGAGATGGATCAACTGGCTATCTTCGAGTGTTTCCCACAAATATATGACCTTTTCGGCTCGGCTCCTTGGCCTAGCTCACCGCCTCTTTCTAGGTTATACTTAGGGTGTTTATATAGGCTTTTGAAATCGGTTTCTTTGCCCCTAAGTATCCTTTTCCGAGTGAAATTGCTCTTCTCCGCGACAGGGACACGGCCATGGCACACGCCCGTGTGAATCGTCTTTAGGCCGTGTTCGGACTTTTAATGAGGCGACACGCCCGTGTAAATCGTGATCAGGCAATGTTCTAGTCTATCAAGGAGACACGCCCGTGTTGGCTCAAGTCCAGGCCGTGTCGATTTTCACTTTGGCCCAATTTGGTCCATTTTGAGCCCGTTTCTCGTTCTTTCCATCCTCAAGTGCTTTCCTGAGTATAAAACATGAAAAGAAAGGATTAAGAGCACCTTTTTACATAAATCAAGGGATAAATCATCCAAAAGTATGCTAAATGTGGGATTAAAATATGTTACTTTTACGGTTTATCAATGCAAACATTGGGTTGCGACAAAACATGCCTTCTTAGGTTTAGAAGAAATCCTAGTCATCTCCAAATTCTTTGGGAGTTATTGTAAAATATATTGGTAGGATTTTTCGATTACCAACTTGTGCAATAGCTAACAACAACTGATGCTCATATCTTCAGTATAAGAATATTTCGTCAATTTGGACAAGTGGCTTACAGTATCGAAATGCAGATATGTAGTGCTTGAAAGTCCAGAAAAAAACGATGGAAATGTAACACCCCAAACCTGGCCTAGACGTTATGGCTGAATCTGGAAATGTTACGTAACAAAGTTATAAATATGACTTTCACTATTTGAAAACATCGTGAACCATTTCTATTTAAAAGCCCGTTTTAAATAAAATGTTTGTCTTACTTAATAGTTAGAACCGTTAATTGATTACATTTTCTAAAGAAATTGAATAAGTTGTAGAAGAAGTTCTTAAGACGTTATATTTTGGAAAACTGAGTTTTTTTAAAAAAAAGTTGATCGCAAAAACATAGCTGTTTTTCAAAAAATCGTTTTATTGAATGTCATGCCACAACCCAAAATAAAAGTTCAAATCCAAAAATAATCCCAAAAGTCCGAAGAGTCCAAAATTTACAAAACTATCAATCCAGAAATTTTAAATAAATTTAAAATTAAGTAAAATTAAGTTTAAGGAGGAATGAACACAACCAAGCTCCCACCACACCGACCTGCTTAAGTCTGAGGGTTACCTAAAATTATAAAACAAACAGGGAGTGAGTTTTTATAACTCAGTGTGTAACTTAACAGAAACAGCAATACATGCTTAATACATAGCAGAACAAATGCTGACAAATGTCTCATATAGAATCAGAGTCATATGCAAATTACAATCCTACCTCCATCCGCTACACACCATCTCCGACCATCCCAACACACCATATAGTGTATTAAAGGCCCATCTACCCCTACACACTACTGAGTATCTACAAGACACTTTTCATAATATTTACAGCTATACTGCCAGTATAATGGGTGAGATATTGCCTCTTTTAGAACACTTCTTCCACATAATATACATCCCACCCCATAATCAGATATAAATAGAAATGACATACATAACAGATACTAGAATTTACATATCATAAATGCTCGTATAACAGATTTAGAACATGCTCTATACATAACAGATCATACATATCGCATCGCAATACATGAATTTAAACGTTATTTACGTCAAGTTTCATACAAACAGATTAACAGAATCCATGCTTTATAGCTTACTTAACCACATATCGACCCCATGGAAGGCCCACAGTCGATCGGGATGATATGTACGACCCTAGGGAAAAAATTGAATTTTGGGCCCATACACTCGTGTGGCCCACACGGCCCAAATTGGCCTTGCCCATGTGGCCTACACGGCCTAGCACACGGCCTACACACACCCGTGTGGCCCACACTACCCAAAATGGCCTAGACCATGTGTCACACACAGCCTACCACTACTGCAGTGTCGTGTCACGCCTGACCACTACACACGCTGTGTGGTATCGACAGACCCCAATTTTGGCTTTCGCCGTTCGCTGTTTTTCGAGTTTCTCGTTACACACCTGGTAATTCCTGGAAACAAACTCAAAAATAAGCAATTCCACACCTAAATGGCCAATTTAACACAACCGATTTTAGTAATGATTTACAAAACACTAATCTTTAATCACCCACAATCAACTAAAACAACTCTTCAAAAATACATCCACGCGCTTACCGATTGAACGAATGACTACCACACAAATCTCAAGTCGCTTGAGGGTTGTCCACTGCTTCTTGTACCACTCCTAAAACTAACACATCAAAATCAACACAATACCCACTATACAGATTTAACACAAATCAATGCCCAACATGACTACAAATAACACATAAAACAAATACTAAAGTTAAACATCTTAGCCTTAGATTTGCAGCCAAAGAAAATTGAACGGTTATCTCACGAATTAATAGAAGCCCCACGATTAAAGAAGAAGAAAGAAAAAAAATTAAGGGAAAAAGAACTAACGAAAAGAAAAAGAAAGAAAAAAAAAGGAACAAAGCAAAATCAATTAAAAGGAATTGGGAATGACTTGGGAATGGCAGCGTGGATTAGGAAGCAATAGGAACAGACGTGGAAAAAAACCAACCAAATTTGGGAGCAGTCCCTTTTTCTTTTAGAAGAATAAAAGAAATAAAAGAAATAATAAAAATAACCATATGATCCCCTTTCTTTCTATAATAAAACTCTTTAATATTAAATCAAAATGAAATCCAACTACTCACAATCCCCAAATCTCATCCACTTCCAAGAGATTTCCTAAGTTAAATTTAACTCAACTTCAATCAGCTGAACACAGAAAACAAAATTCGTAAAAATGCTCTCTTAAAGATTCGAACACAAGACTTGAAACACTCCAACAAAGCACTTAGCCACAGGCACCAAGACTTAATTGTAACGAATTTTATCAAATTAAAGATTAAATTTTTGGGATGTTACCACTCTCCCCCCTAAGAAAATTTCGACCTCAAAATTTACCAGACTTAAATAGATGTGGATATTGTTGACGAATAGAGCCCTTAGGTTCCCACGTCGCTTCATCAGTGCCATGATTTCGCCACAAAACCTTAACTAACGGAACAGATTTCCTCCTTAAGACATTAACATCTTGATCCATAATTTGAATTGGCTCCTCCTCAAACGTCAAATTTGATCTAACCTTAATTTTCTCAATAGGAACAATATGAGATAGGTCCGACCGACACCGCCTCAACATAGAGACGTGAAACACATCATGGATGCAGTCTAACCCCAGAGGTAGCTCCAACTAATAGGAAACTGGTCCCACAAGTTTCAAAATCTAATATGGCCTAATGAACCTAGGGATCAACTTGCCTTTACGTCCAAACCGTAAAACTTTCTTCCATAGAGACACCTTAAGAAACACATAGTCACCCACGGGGTACTCAATATCCCTCCTTTTTAGATCTGCATAAGATGTCTGTCTGTCAGAAGCTTCCTTAAGACGATCCCGAATCAGTCTAACATTATCCTCAGTCTCAGAAACCAACTCAAGACCCAAAACCCGTTGCTTACCCAACTCAATCCAACACAATGGAGTACGACACTTATGACCATATAGAGCCTCGTAAGGTGCCACCTTAATACTAGACTAGAAGCTATTATTGTTGGCGAACTCGGCTAACGGCAAAAAATCCTCCCAACTACCTCGAAAATCAATCACACAACTCTGAAGCATATCCTCTAGTATCTGAATCACCCTCTCAGATTGACCATCTTTCTGAGGATGGAACGCAGTACTGAATTCCAACCTCGAACCCAGAGCCTCATGAAGTTTCATTCAAAATCGAAAAGTGAAACGAGGATCTCTATCAGAAATAATTGAGACATGAACCCCATGAAGTCTCACGATCTCCGAAACATATAACTTGGCTAGCTTCTGAAGAGAGTAATCTGTCCGTACAAGTATGAAATGGACAGCCTTGGTCAACCGATCTACGATGAACCATACAGAATCCTTCTTAGTAAGCGTTAAGGGCAACCCACTAATGAAGTCCATAGTCACACGCACTTATTTCCACATGGGAATCTTAACGGGTTGAAACAAAACCGAAGGCAACTGGTGCTCAGCCTTAACTTGCTGGCACATCAGACACCGATAAACTAAATCTGTTACCTCATGTTTCAAACCAGGCCACTAGTATAGCTCACAAAGATCCCAATACATCTTGTAATAGACCCATTTCACCCGGCCCATTTAAAACAAAAAAAAAACTAACCAGATTAAACCAAAATAAAAACAAAATAAAAACCCAATAAAAGTCCAGAAATTACAAAAGTCCAAATTTTATAATTCACAAAATAAGAGCCCAATCGGCCCAAGCTAAATTTCTAACCCAAATTAAAATAACCCCTAAACCCAAACCTAAAATGAATCGACCCAATAGCCCAAATCAGATTTAGCCTGAATGGCCGAAATTGATCTAGGGTCTCGGAAACCCTGGAAAATTCTGGAAACTCTTGCGCCTAGCCCCACGCACTCCGTTCTTCTCCAGCAACCACCATCGACGTCCTCCAGCTGTACCTACAACAAAAAGCAACAGAAAACAACAGCAAGGATAAAAAAAGAAGAATAACAGAAATTAAAAGGATTTTTGTATTTTCATTTTTGTTTTTGATTTTTGGTTTCGGCTATATAAGGCTGATTCGACACACTGTAAAACGGATCCAATTTTTTGTATTACACACACAAATAGAAGAAATAGAAAATAGAAGCAAAAGATTGAAAGGTGATTTCTAATGTTTTCTTTTCTTTTTTTTTCTTTCTATTTTTTTTTGTGGATATTTATTTGCTAATGAAAAAAGAGTAAGGAGAGGAAGAGGTTACCTTTGAAAGATTCTACCTTCGTTCTCTTCGTCGCAATCGGGGTTAGACGAAAGGGGTCAATCGAATCGGATTTTTGTATATCGCTTCTCGCCGTTTTCAATGGCATTTTAAGTGGTTAACGGAAAGAGTAAGGGGAATAAGGGGTACCTTTATAAGATTCTGCCATCGTCTTCTCTGTCACAATCGGGGCTAGACGAAGGGGCGATTGGTTGAATCAGACCTTCAGGGATCATTTCTCGCAGTTGGCAGTGGCGATTCAATTGGTTAACAGTGGTTTTTTTGGGTTGCGACTGGGAATAAAAATGAAAGAGGGCTAGGGTTTAATTAAAATGAAGCTTAATAGATTTTTTTAAACTAGTTTTAGTTTATTAAGAAAACGCCGCCGTTTGGCTCGTTTCAATAGCCTTAAATGACGCCGTGCGAAATGGCCCCGACCCGATCTGATTCGAAACCGCAGGATCCGCGCTTCTTTTGTTATAATAGAGTATTTACGCATTAGGTACCTATCAATTGTATTGTTTTTTGATTAAACCTGTTATGTGTTTTAATTATTTCTCGATTAATCCATGTAATTCGCGCGTCTTTTCAATCTAGTCCTGTGTATGTGCTGCTTTTTAGATATTAGAATATTTGCCAAATTGATCCTTTATTTTTTATGTGAAAATGCAATATGATCCATGATTTCATTTAGATAATTAGGTTTATTTATGTAATAGCCTTCTAATTTTGTTTTTTGTTCTTTATTTTGATTAATTATTAATTTATTTATAATTCATGTATTTTTAGTCTTAAATTTACTCATTATTCAGGATATTCTAATCAAATTATTTTGAAATCTATTTTATAAGTTTCAAATTTGTTGCATTTTAAGCCGAGTTTAAAATTGTGTATTTAAAAGCTTTTTTCCAAAATAAGGCAATATTTGTGCGTTTGGAAGGTCGAAAAATTATGCCCTAACGTACTGGGTGTCAATTTCCCGTCCAACCAAATGGTCAAATACCCTTTTTAATTGCATGTTTTGAAGATCAAAGATGATCTCAGTGTCGAGATATAAACGTGTTATATCCTAACGTACTGGGTATGATATTTTTATTCCTTCGAAACGAGTTAATCTTGAGATTCAAATTCAACATTAAATTAACCTTCTTTAAAAAAGAATTATATTTTAAACATTTTCAAATTTTCAATGCAAGGACATTAATTAATTGATTTGGTACCCTTTCTGGGGCGTACGAGGGTGCTAACCCTTCCTTGTGCCGACTTCCGAACCCTTTTCGTCATTAATTTCGTAGACCAATAAAAATTTTACAAGGTGATCCAATCACACCTAAACAAAAACGGGTTGGTGGCGACTCCACATCACATTTTTTTAGTTGACCCTATTTTTCAAATTTTAAAATAAAAATGGTTTCGACAGCTTGGCGACTCCACTGGGGACTGTGATGCGTCGTTGAAAGCACCAAATATATCCTATTCCCCGCAAAATAATGAAAATAACAAAGAAGGGGAAGTATGGTCGAATCCTCGTGGATCGGATTTATACAAATGCTTGTTTCTCAAATCTCGCGAATCGTGCCCAAGAAAGCTCAAGGTTCTAAAAAAATAAAAATAACAATAATTTAAAAGGTTGGATCCGAAACGAAAATAAAATAAAAAAGCAATTGAGAAGTCGAATGGAAATTGCGAAAATTAAAAATAAAAAGTAGAGTTGAGATAAAGAAATTCTTATGGGGAGATTCTAGCCTCCGGTTGCCTAGATCCGCCTTGGGCTCAATCCTTGGCTTTTAGATGATCCTTCTCAAACCGAATAAGCCAGTTATAGTGGAAGAGGACGCCTACGACCACCAGCTCCAAAGATTTAGACTTCAATTTGGTGGAACTCGACTCTAGTCAACAATCGCTCTTGCGGGATCATCTTATGCTAGATCAACGTTTCTCAATGGCGAATCCCACGCCATTTTGTCTCTTGGGCTCGCCAACCTCTGACGCATTAAGCTAACGAACCGACTGCGCAATCCTTCCAAAACATACAAAGCGGCCGCCTTTGCATATGTTGAAAAGTTTACTTCTTAAGGGACATGGACGGAAGCGTCAGCCCCGTAGTGCAGAGAAATGATGAATACCCTGTTGAGAAGGCTAAGTATGAGTTCTAAGCCTCAAGAACCCTTTTTGGGGATTTTCGGCAACCTTTGGCTAGAAGGGTTTTAGTGGTTCATAATTGTGGTGGAAAAGAAAATAAATATAAAAATGGAAGTTTTATTAAAAAGAAATATGAAAAGAACAAGAGATTTCTGGGGAGAGAGTTTACAGGAAAAGATGAACAACCAAAATAAGTCACTCCATCCCCTATTTATAGTGCTAAGGTAGATGGACTAGTCCTACTCAAACTCCCAAAGATAATTACAATTAATCAAACATAAATAGAGATAAATAAAGAAATTAAATAATCCTCAATAATTATCCTAATATTAATTATCCTAATATAATTAAAATAGAGTTTGATAAAGCAAAGTCTCTTTTTTGCATTTCAATCCTTCTGTCCTCCATGTTTGCACTTTTGGCACCATATTTTCCCTTTGTTGCACATTGGTCCATTTTTATCTTTAAATTCACAGTTTTGGCCCTCAATTTCGCTTTGGTCTCCAATTTAGTCCCTACGAGATAAAATTCCATAAATAGCCGAAATTAGTAGAATCACACTCAAAATTAATATGCAGTTAGCACATAAAAACATGACATTCTAGAGTGTTATCAGACTGGTTGAGAGTCAGGCCATAGATTGATTAATTTTTGTCCTTTTGATTGAAAATTTGGAAAATTGTTTTGAAAAATCATGTTTCTTTTTATGCATTTGTTTGTGCTATAATTACAATAATGTCGAGTCTCATAAAATACTTTGGCATTGCATTGCATGACCATTGTGGTCACACCCTTAAGTGGGAGTAAGAAGCTATGCCTTCGTGAGGTTTTCACTTCCGCATGGGCTAGTGGACTGCTTCCGGGATACATCTGTACTTATGTGCTTCGTGAGATTTTCATCTCCGCATGGCCATAGGGAAATGTATTCCCATGAACCGAACTCAATCCATATGAGCCTATAATGGGTGAGGAGTGAGGAATCTGCTGGCTCAGGTACCCTTTCGTTAGAACCAAACCACATATAGTGAACCCTAAGAGCTAACCCTAGGTAGAGTCATGCCAAACCCTAGTGGCCACCCATTTTGGTAATCTATTTTGGTTGTTTATTTTTCTTGTGCTAACGTGTTTTGTGTTGTTTATGTTTGCATTGCACTGCATTGCATCGCATTAGCTTAGAAAGGAGGTGTTGATTAATATTCGATTGCTAAATAGAAGAATTGTCATAAGGAAATGGGTTACTTGATAAAGTGGATTATAATACGATCGTTCGAACATAGTCCAGGTAAACAACGATAGAAGACTATTAGTCCACAGAAGAATACAAGACTTTGCCCGAGGATTCAAGCCAACAAGGATTGTTCGAGAGTCATCATGTCTCAATTTTCTTAAAGAAGCTTATGAACATCGCGGAGGATAAGTGAGTACGGCCTGGACCAAGCAACAAAGAGCTAGAAGAGGTATCTATTGAGAAAGTTCACGGGACACGACCATAACATCCGGATACAAAGAAAAGTATTGGTGTGTTCACCTGGACTATGAGGACAAAGCCGCATATATAATCCGTTTTATGTAAAGGAATTTATTTTCTAGAAAAGTTCTTCTAATGGAATTGAATTCAGAATCAACGCCTCTCTTTATTTTTGCATTAATTCCATGCATTTGCATTGCATTTCATGCATTTGCATTACATCACATCATATGCATTAAAATTTGTAGAAAGACTCTAATTAGGTAAAATTATTTCAGTTAACCTGGAAAACATGGAATGAAGGTTGGAGAGGTTAGAGCAAAGGCAAATACTGATGCAAGAGTAGTTGGCCAAAATTCAACAGGATATGCGAGATCAAATGAATATGATGCGCTAATTAACCCAATTACTAGTCGGAGGGCTTGAAAAAAGGAGTGGCACAGTGGTCAACAGTGTGGATGATGATGAAGACATCGTTCATTCTCTGATAAGTATCCCGACTCAACCAGACACGCATTCACGTGAGGTACCCGTCATTATTGGACCCCAATGTTAGACTGATACTTCGGCCCTGTTGAAATTCCCGATGGGTTCAGGTTTTAACCCGGAGGATGATCGAGCCAAACCAGTTGTACTGACGGAAACAAAAGAAAAAGGAGAGTGGACTTTAAAAGCCCCGAAGAAAGAGGGAAATAAAGCGAATAGTACGAGAAGGTATAATAAGGGCTATTCAGAGCCGATTACAGTAAGCTAGCCAAGGACGGTAACTAACAGCCATCAGGTCTCTCCAAGGCAAGAACCTAATTCAAGACCGAACTTAGAGAAACCCCAGTTCACACCTATTCCAACGACGTATAGGGAGTTGTACCAAATTTTGTTTGAAGCACATGTTGTATCCCCTTTTTATGTGGAACCAATACAGCCTTCATACCCTAAATGGTACGATGTGAACGCCCAGTGCGAGTACCATGCAGGAATTACGGGGCACTCAATGGAAAACTGTACCGCTTTCAAGAAATTAGTTGAAAGATTCATCAAAATGGGCATTGTAAAATTCGATGATCCCTCTGGTGCAGAAAATCCGTTACCCAATCTTTCTGTTAAAGGGGTAAACATTGTAAGTTCCATGATAGATAGGGGCAGGAGATCCAAGAATGCATCGAGCTCAGGGCTCTAGTGCAAGGTTTGATCGATAACAAATTGAAGAGATCAAAGTCCCAGTGGGAACGTTGAGGAATCTGAACATTAATCGGGGAATAAAAGTTTCCAAAGCCCTTACATACTTGGGAGGATTTTAAACAATGGGACTGTGGAAAGGATCCCTGTATTTTTAGAATTAATCTAGAGTAATATTCAAAACATGATTGTTGCTTTAAGCCCAGAAGCAATAAGAATCCTTTTGTAAAATGGGCTTGTGTCCAGAATTTTTATTTCAATAAAATGCATTTTTTTTATTTTTTTCATTTCATACTGTACATTCTTTTGTGTTTTAGAATATTCTTTCATTCTTTATTCATGAATATACCATACAAGTAATCATCCTTAGAATCATTTATTCTTTGGATTGCCTTCGTACCTAGGTACCCGGATATCAATGACATGAGCGACGTTGTTACAGACTCCCTTTTTGAATGAGATATGGGTTTAGGGGATCTAAGGACTTTGAAGATGACAGAGATTGTAGCCTATCTTTTGATTTGTTAAGGATGGTAGAACAAATGAAAATAGACTCTACCTTGCAAAGGGTCAGTGGACGTTGCAAGCTTAGGAAATGGGTAAAGATCGAAGCCTAATTCACCACAGAAATAAGGCGAGACATCATTAAGCTATTTTCAAGAATTCCAAGATGTTTTCGCACAATCATATTGAGGAACGCCAGGCTTGAAATGTGGGTATGATGTTTAAAGAACCCATGGTAATGGTTCCACGATGGTCAGGCTAATCAAGAGGTTCGGGCTACTAGTTTACCAAGAAAAGGAAATGGCATCAGTTACACCGTAAATGCCAAATTGGGGAAGACAAGACTTATGTGCCTCTTCCATTCTTTTTATAGGTGGGGTATAGATGTTATGGGGCAGATCTCGTCAAAAGCATCTAGCCGATACCAATTCATCTTCGTGGTTATCAATTACTTCACTAAGAGGGTGAAGGTTGCTTTATATGCCAAAGTTACAAAGTCAGCAGTCATCAAATTCAAATCCAAATTCAAATCCAAATTCAAATTTAAAGACAAATCCAAATCCAAATCCAAATTCAAATTCAAATTCAAAGCCAAATCCAAATCCAAATTAAAATCCAAATTCAAATTCAAATCCAAAATCCAAATCCAAATCCAAATCCAAATTCAAATCCAAGTTCAAATGCAAATGCAAATTCAAATTCAAATTCACAAAAAAAGTGGCAATAAAGAATGCCAGAAACAAACATGTTTAACATGCACAATGTCAAATTTACAGTCTGTTCAAAGATCAGACACCATATCAGTGCAGCAAAGGCAGCCAAAAAAAAGCATTCAAAATTTTTGAAATATGACTTAGACTTGTAAAGGTTGGCATAGAGAAGTTACCATTTACCCTCTATGTTTCTTGAACGTTGGCCAGGACCTTCACCGGGGCAATATCTTTCTCATTGGTTTATGAAAGGGAAGCAATTGTTGGAAGTTAAGATTCATTTTCTCCAAGTTTTGATTGAATTAAGAATTGGATTAAATAGAATGTTTCCAGTAAGCTTGATTGAAAGTATTCAAAACGGATGATACGGGCTTATGACAAAGAGGTTCGCCTAAGAGAATTTCATGATGGGGACCTAGCAGTAAGAAGGATTCTTCTCATATAAAAGGACTTCAGAGGAAAATAAATGCCAAAATTTGGAAAAACCTTATGTGGTGAAGAAGGCTTGTTCTAGAAGATCATTAACCTTGACCAAGATGGATGGCAAGGACATGCTCAGGCTGGTGAATTCAGATTTCATCTAAAAGGAGAGGCCAAGGTGAAAACCCGCAAAGGGCGCCTTGAGACCTTTGTTTTTAAAAAAAATAATAAAAAAATCAAAAAATTTAAAAAATCAAAAAAAGAGAGAAAAGAAATAAAAATTTTTCAATAAAAAAAAGAAGAAAGAAGAAATAAAAAGGAGAGGCCAAGGCGAAAACCCGCAAAGGGCACTTTGAGACCAAAGGGGATTTGAGTTGAAAACCTGAAAAGGGCGGCTCAAATTTTGATCAAATGAGGGGCATGCGGTGATCTTGCTATACTTGAATTAACAAAGAAGGGATATGTTACATCTTGGAGCATTGACAAAGTACTTGAGATCTCCTAAACACATCTTGGGCTCAAAATGGTCCTTAAGAAGTTTGAACAAGAGAAGCTCAAGCTGCGATATCTGGGGGACCTAGTTTCCATCTTACCCATTCTGAATTTGTTATCTTAAATTATTTTATTCATTTCAAAATACACTACCAATAAATTTCCTTTGATTGTATTTGCTAGCTTTGCTTAACTTATTCGTTTCGAGCTATGCTCTTAATTAATTTCCTTCTTGTCCATTGTTATGATCTTTTTCAAGCATTTTGCATTGAAATAACAATTAGTGGACTAATAATACTTTCATAAAAGGAGTTTCGCATATTACTCTGGAAGCTTCTGAATATTAAAAGAACTTGAAACAGGACTATCGTTTAAAACCCACCAAGTTTAAGGGATGGAAATATTGGTGGAGGACGAGTCTAAATTGAGACTATCTCACCGCATTTTTGTCAAAAATGGTGATGGAACAAAATGTCAAGATATTGCGTCAGTAATACAATCTTGACGAAAAATGGACAGTGTCAACCCAAGTGTAAAAGGGGAATCATTCTCGAGAAAAAATGATATTCTGCATCCATGCAAATATCATGCATACATATTTGGTTGGGTCACCCGGGGAGTGATCAGTTGATGGAACAAGTTACAGATCCTATACTCCTGATTAACAGTAGGTTGGATTGAAGATGAAACAAATTTTATACTCTTGAGTTGCAGTGGGATGGATTGGAAGGGATTCAAATCCTATACCCCTAAGTCACATTGAGATGAACCCTGAAGTTACAGTGGGGCAAATCTGTTTGAGCAAGATATAATGGTTTTCTCAGGTTTTCTGTTGAGAATACCAGCCGAGCAAAAGGGCAGAATATTACCCTGATGAACAATGAACGATGACACCTTAAGTAGGGATCATTCTCATAAAATTCTGCAAAACACATTCAGTTAGGGGCATTTGATTCATTCCGATCATTGCATCCTAATCCTTAAAAAAAGGATCATTTTCATTTTGCATTCATGCAGGACACATCCAGTTAGGAGCATTTGATTCATTCCGATCATTGCATCCTAATCCTTAAAAAGGGGATCATTTTCATTCTGCATTCATGTAGGACACATTTAGTTAGGAGCATTTGATTCATTCCGATCATTGCATCCTAATCATTATACATTTAAAAAAAAAGAGATCATGCTCATGACACTCTGCATTCATGCAAATGTCATCCATAATATCATTTGGTTAGGAGCAATTGATTCATTCCGATCATTGCATCTTAATCATTGTATTTAAAAAAAAATCATGACATTTTTGGCATTCATAACACATGTGGCTAGGAGCATTTGAATTCATTCTGATCATTGCATCCTAACCGTTTTGCATAAGCATGTACCCATTCTACAGGTTATGTCCTCAAGAGGATAGTGTAGTGAAGTGGGTTAAAGATACCAGTCTGGCATTCCTGAAGTTGCAAGAGCAGATTAAAGATAGCAGATCTGGCATACCTGAAGTTGCAGGAGCAGATCGAAGACCTCAGATCTTGTCTCCCTGAGTTTGCAGTGGAGCAGATCGAAGATACCAATCTTGCATTCCTGAAGTTGCAGAAGCAGATTGAAGATAGCAGATCTGGCATTCCTGAAGTTACAGGAGCAGATCGAAGACCTCGGATCTTGTCTCCCTGAGTTTGCAGTGAAGCAGATCAAAGATACCAATCTGGCATTCCTAAAGTTGCAGGAGCAGATTGAAGATAGCAGATCTGGCATTCCTGAAGTTGCAGGAGCAGATCGAAGACCTCGGATCTTGTCTCCCTGAGTTTGCAGTGGAGTAGATCGAAGATAGCAGATCTGGCATTCCTGAAGTTGCAGGAGCAGATTGAAGATAGCAGATCTGGCATTCCTAAAGTTGCAGGAGCAGATCGAAGACCTCGGATCTTGTCTCCCTGAGTTAGAAGTGGAGCAGATCGAAGATAGCAGATCTGGCATTCCTGAAGTTGCAGGAGCAGATCGAAGACATCAGATCTTGTCTCCCTGAGTTTGCAGTGGAGCAGATCGAAGATAGTAGATCTGGCATTCCTGAAGTTGCAGGAGCAGATCGAAGACATCAGATCTTATCTTCTTGAGTTTGCAGTGGAGCAGACTGAAGATAGCAAATCTTATCTCTCAGAAGTTGCTGCGAAGCAGATTTAAACCACATATCTAAATTCCTTGAATTGGATCGAAGCGCTAGTTCTCATGCCCCTTAAGATGCAGTGGGATGGAATGAAGCTACTCGAAGAAGAAAAGCACTGAAAGAGGTCAAGATTCGGCAAGACCGGGCAAAATTGGCCCTTTTTAAAGCCTTTGCTCTATTCTCGTTACACGACAATGAGCAAAGAGGGGCAGCTGTAATAGGCCCATTTCGCCCGGCCCATTTTAAACCCAAAAAAAACTAACCAGATTAAACCAAAATAAAAACAAAATAAAACCCAATAAAAGTCCAGAAATTACAAAAGTCCAAATTTTAAAATTCACAAAATAAGAGCCCAATCGGCCCAAGCTAAATTTCTAACCCAAATTAAAATAACCCCTAAACCCAAACCTAAAATGAATCGACCCAATAGCCCAAATCAGATTTAGCCTGAGTGGCCCAAATGGATCTAGGGTCTCGGAAACCCTGGAAAATTCTGGAAACTCTTGTGCCTAGCCCCACGTGTGCCGTTCTTCTCCAGCAACCACCATCGACGTCCTCCAGCTGTACCTACAACAAAAAGCAACAGAAAACAACAGCAAGGATAAAAAAAGAAGAATAACAGAAATTAAAAGGATTTTTGTATTTTCATTTTTCTTTTTGATTTTTTGTTTCGGCTATATAAGGCCGATTCGACACACTGTAAAAGGGATCCGATTTTTTGTATTACACACACAAATAGAAGAAATAGAAAATAGAAGCAAAAGATTGAAAGGTGATTTCTCGTGTTTTCTTTTCTTTTTTTTTTTCTTTCTGTTTTTTTTGTGGATATTTATTTGCTAATGAAAAAAGAGTAAGGAGAGGAAGAGGTTACCTTTGAAAGATTCTACCTTCGTTCTCTCCGTCGCAATCGGGGTTAGACGAAAGGGGTCAATCGAATCGGATTTCTGTATATCGCTTCTCGCCATTTTCAATGGCGTTTTAAATGGTTAACGGAAAGAGTAAGGGGAATAAGGGGTACCTTTATAATATTCTGCCATCATCTTCTCTGTCACAATCGGGGCTAGACGAAAGGGGCGATTGGTTGAATCAGACTTTCAGGGATCATTTCTCGCAGTTGGCAGTGGCGATTCAATTGGTTAACAGAGGTTTTTTTGGGTTGCGGCTGGGAATAAAAATGAAAGAGGGCTAGGGTTTAATTAAAATGAAGCTTAATAGATTTTTTTCAACTAGGTTTAGTTTATTAAGAAAACGGCGCCGTTTGGCTCGTTTCAATAGCCTTAAATGACGCCGTGCAAAATGGCCCCGACCCGATCTGATTCGAAACCGCAGGATCCGCGCGTCTTTTGTTATAATGGAGTATTTGCGCATTAGGTCCCTATCAATTGTATTATTTTTTGATTAAACCTGTTATGTGTTTTAATTATTTCTCGATTAATCCATGTAATTCGCGCGTCTTTTCAATCTAGTCTTGTGTATGTGCTGCGTTTTAGATATTAGAATATTTGCCAAATTGATCCTTTATTTTTTATGTTAAAATGCAATATGATCCATGATTTCATTTAGATAATTAGGTTTATTTACGTAGTAGCCTTCTAATTTTGTTTTTTGTTCTTTATTTCGATTAATTATTAATTTCTTTATAATTCATGTATTTTTAGTCTTAAATTTACTCATTATTCAGGATATTCTAATCAAATTATTTTGAAATCTATTTTATAAGTTTCAAATTTGTTGCATTTTAAGCCGAGTTTAAAATTGTGTATTTAAAAGCTTTTTTCCAAAATAAGGCAATATTTGTGCGTTTGGAAGGTCGGAAAATTATGCCCTAACATACTGGGTATCAATTTTCCGTCCAACCAGATGGTCAAATACCCTTTTTAATTGCATGTTTTGAAGATCAAAGATGATCTCAGTGTCGAGATATAAACGTGTTATATCCTAACGTACTGGGTATGATATTTTTATTCCTTCGAAACGAGTTAATCTTGAGATTCAAATTCAACATTAAATTAACCTTCTTTAAAAAATAATTATATTTTAAACATTTTGAAATTTTCAATGCAAGGAATTAATTAATTGATTTGGTACCCTCTCTGGGGCGTACGAGGGTGCTAACCCTTCCTTGTGCGTAACTGACTTTCGAACCCTTTTCGTCATTAATTTCGTAGACCAATAAAAATTTTACAAGGTGATCCAATCACACCTAAACAAAAAAGGGTTGGTGGCGACTCCACATCACATTTTTTAAGTCGATCCCATTTTTCAAATTTTAAAATAAAAATGGTTTCGACACATCTTATTTCAACCGAGATGCATAGCATACGAGCTACTATGTGCTTCCCTCAGAATAGACTGCCTCAAATCAGAATCATTAGGTATACAAATTTGCCCTCGGAAACACAGAACCCCATCACTATTCAGCCCAAAATCAGACGTAATACCATTCTTTACCTAACGGAATTGCAGAACTAGAGAATCATCCTCCAACTCTTTATCTTGAATCTAATTAATCCAAATCAACTTGCAACTCGGATAACAGACTCCCATCATCAAACAGACTTAGGCAAGTAAACATCGCCCTCAAATCAGACATTGCCCTACGACTCAAAGCATCAGCCACCATATTGGCCTAACCGGGATGAGATGAGATGCATTACTGTATACCACGAACTCCTTACCAGATTCAAGTTGTATTAGAACATGAGCCTGAGTCAAAATAGATTTGAGCTTCTCAAAGCTCGATTGCTGCTCATTAGTCCAGACAAATGGAGTGTTCTTACGCAACAACGTAGTCAGAGGAGCTATAATTAACGAGAACCCCTCGACAAATCTCTAATAATAACTTGCAAGTCCAAGAAAACTGCGGATCTCAAAAACATTCCTAAGTTGTTTCCACTCAAGCACAACCTCAATTTTCCTAGAATCAACTCAGATCCCCTCTGTAGAAACCACATGCCCCAGAAAAGTTATTTCCCTCAACCAGAATTCACATTTGCTCAACTTAGTGTAGAGCTGCTTCTCTCCAAGTATCTAAAGAACTACTCTAAGATGCTCATCATGATCATCTTCGGTCTTAGAGTATAAAAGAATGTCGGCAATGAAGACCATGATGAATCAATCCAAGTACAGTTGAAAAACCCGATTCATAAGATCCATGAATGCAACCGAAGCACTCTTATGGACATCAACCTCCTTAACCTTGAGTTGATGGTGCCTAGAACGAATATCGATCTTTAAAAACATAGAAGCCCCACAAAACTGATCAAACAAAACGTTGATCCTTGGAAGTGGTACTTGTTCTTCATTGTTAACTTATTCAACTGACGGTAGTCGGTACACATTCTCATGGTACCATCTTTTTTCTATACAAATAACACCGATGCCCCCATGGAGACACACTAGGACGGATGAAACCACGATCAATGAGTTCCTGAAGCTGAGCCTTTAACTCCATAAGCTCCTACGGTGCCATACAATAAGGAGCGTTAGACACCGGAGCTGTACCCGATAGAAGCTCGAAACCAAACTTGACCTCCGATCCAGAGGCAAACCTGGTAACTCCTCGGGAAAAACATTCGAAAGCTCTTTAACCATTCGAATGTCCCCAAGAGACAAACCAACAGAAGCTGAGTCACTCACAAAAGCTAGATACGCTTTGCACCCTTTACGAACCAGCTTTTTGGCCAACGCTCGTCGAACATAACCACCTCCACATCATTCTCAGATCTCAGAACTACCCTCTTAGTAGCACAATCCAAACTGACCCGATGCTCCATGGGCTAGTCCATTCCTAGAATCAAATCAAATTCTCCAAACGGTAGCTCTATCAGATTAGCTGGAAACACAACCCTTGTATCTCCAACGGTACATTCCTATACAGTCTATTAACCCAAACAGACTGGCCCAACGGACTAAATACAATAATCTCACCGGAAGTGCTCTTAACCGAAATCCCCAAGTTTACAGAAATAGAGCTAGCTACGTAGGAATGGGTTGACCCTATGTCTATCAATGCAAAATAAGGGGCATTATAAATAAAGAACGTACTGATAATCACATCAGCGGTGTCTCTGTCCTCATGACGTTTAGTAACATAAACCAACGCAAGCTGCCTCGCCTCAGTCTGATTAGCACATCTGCCCGGTGCTCTCTACCCTTTTCCCATACCATTACCACCCCTGGCCGGACCACGGCCCCTAGGCGGCTGCTGAACTGCCCCCTGAGGCTGAACAAATACTAGCTGGAGCTTGCATCTGATCAGAACGCTATGGGCAATCTCTGATACAGTGCTCCATTTACCCATATTATAGACACACTCAGAACCTCCTCCAACATTCATCTGGATGGCGTCTACCACAGTCTCCACACGGCTGAACGACAGTAGAAGTAACTGGAACCCCAACTCTCGAAGGCCCATCAGACCTGGCCCGTTACTTAAGCCTTTGAACAGAACTATAGGGCTCTGGATCTCTCTTATTCTTATCCCTCTCACGATTCCTATTCTTGCGCTCAACACGTTTAACCTCCTCAGCGATATTCACCTTGTCCACCAAGACAGTGAATTCCCACTCCCTCTGTGGACCTATCAGAACACTCAGATTATCCCTTAATCCTTCTTCGAAGCAGATACACTTCTCATACTCAGTCGACACCATCCCACAAGCATAACGACTCAGTCTAAAAAATTCAGCCTCATATTCGACCACAGTCCTTTGCCCTTGAGTAAGATTCATAAACTCACGTCTACGAGCATCCACAAAACTTTCCCCCAATTATTTACTCTGGAAGATGCTCTTAAAATAATCCCAATTAATCCGGTCCAGCAGAGTACCCTCCTCAATCGTTAACCACCACTGATATGCCTTATCGCGAAGTAGAGATACTGCACCCTTCAATTTCTGCTCAAGGGTGCAGTCAGTATTCGGCCACCGTCAGGGCGACTCAAGTGACGCCCTTAAACAGCTCAGCACCGTTAGACCGAAGTCATTCAGATATTGACCCACAGTTCACAGAACCAGAATGGGGTCCAACGACCCTGTCCAACACTCTAAGCATGGCTTCAGACAATGTGTCATCCTCAGTCGAGCAACTTTGGGACCCGGTCTCAGTAGTAGGTGTAGCCGATGTCTCACTCGTATCCAAATTAGGTATACTACCCATCGAGAATGACTCAGCTCGAGTCCCTCTACGATGCTCGCGGCGCCCACAAGTATCACGGTTACGAGTTCCACGAGCACTCATCGTATTCACAGATTTATCTATATTACAAAGTTTTATGTATCAGTTTCAGTGTTTATTAGCAAGTATTTTATGCTTCAAATAAGTATCAGAAGGAATTTTAGAAATTTCAAAAATTTTCAGTCTCTAACTAACTCAGTACAGTTTAAATTATTTCAGAGTTTTCTAACTAAAGTAATTCTAAGTTAGAAGTATTTACAGGATCGACACTGGAGACTTGATGTTCCATAACTTACTTTTTAGATTCAAAACTAAAATTTTCTCGGAAAAAAAGTTTTTTACATATACAATTTTGAACTCAAAATTTCACAGCCCGAGTTTTGTAACCTGGCTCTGATACCACTAAATGTAACACCCAAAACCCGGCCTAGACGTTATGCCAAATCTGGAAATGTTACATGACAAAGTTATAAATCTGATTTTCGTTCTTCGAAAACATTGTGAACCTTTGCTATTTAAAAGCCTGATTTAAATAAAACTTTTGTCATACTTAATAGTTAGAACCTTTAATTGATTACATTTTCTAAATAAATCGAATAAGTTGTAGCAAAAGTTCTTCAGACATTATATTTTGGAATATCGAGTTTATTTAAAAAAAACAATTGATCAAAGAAACATAGTTGTTTTTCAAAAAATCAGTTTATCGAATGTCATGCCATAACCCAAAATAAAAGTCAAAATCCAAAAATAATCCCAAAAGTCCAGAGTGTCCAAAATTTACAAAACTCTCAATCAAAAATTTTAAATAAATTTAAAATTAAGTAAAATTAAGTTTAAGGAGGAATGAACACAACCGAGCTCTTGTGGCACTGACCCGCCTAAGTCTGAGGGTTACCTGAAATTAGCAAACAAACGGAGAGTGAGTTTTTATAACTTAGTGTATAACTTAACAGAAACAATAATACATGCTTAATGCATAGCAGAACAAATGCTGACGAATGTCTCATACAGAATCAGAGTCATATACAAATTACAATCCTACCCCCATCCGCTAGACACCATCTTCGACCATCCCAACACACCATATAGGGTATTAAAGACCCATCTACCCCTACACTCCACTGAGTGTCGACAAGACAGTTTTCAAAATATTTGCAGCTATGCTGCCAGTATAATGGGCAAGATATCACCTCTTTCATAATATTTCCTCCACATAATATACATCGCACCCTATAGTCATATATAAACAAAAATGACAGACATAACAGATGCAAGAATTTACATATCATACATGCTCACATAACAGATGTAGAACATGCTCTATACATAACATATCATACATATCACATCACATCACATCACAATACATGAATTTAAATGTTATTTACGTCAAGTTTCATACTAACAGATTAACAAAATCCAAGTTTGATAGCTTACTTAACCACATACCGACCCCACGGAAGGCCCACAGTCAATTGGGACAACATGTACGACCCTAGGGAAAAATTCTAAATTTTGGACCCACACGCCCGTGTGGCCCACACGGCCCAAAATTGCTTCCATGTATGGCCCATACGCCCGTGTTGCACACACGACCCAAATTAGCCTTGCCCGTGTGGCCCACACGGCCTGGAACACAACTCACACACGCTCGTGTAGCCCATACGACCCAAAATAGCCTAGACCCTGTGTCACACACGGCCTCAAACACGACCTGTCACACGGCCGTGTGGCGTTGACAGAACCAAATTTTGGCTTTCGTCGCTCGCTATTTTTTGGGTTTCTCGTCACAGACCTGGTAATTCTTGGAAACAATACCGAACACGAGGAATTCCACACTTAAATCGCCAATTTAACACAATTGGTTTTAGTAATGATTCGTAAAACTCTAATATTTAATCAGCCACAATCAACTAAAGCGACCCTTCAAAAATACATCCACACGCTTACCGATTGAACGAACGGCTACCACGCAAATCTCAAGTCGTTGGAGGGTCATCCACTGATTCTTGTACCGCTCCTAAAATAAATACATCAAAATCAACACAATACCCACTATACCGATTTAACGAATCCAACGCCCAACACGACTACAAATAACACATAAAAAAACTAAACTTAAACATCTTACCCTTAGATTTGCAGCCAGAGAAAATTAAACAGTTATCTCACGAATTAATAGCAGCCCCACAATTAAAGAAGAAGAAAGACAAAATTTAAGGGACAAAAAACTAATAAAAAGAAAAAGAAAGAAACAGGGGAACAAAGCAAAATCAATTAAAAGGAATTGGGAATGACTTGGGAATGGCGGCGTGGATTGGGGAACAATAGGAACAGACGTGGGAAAAGACCAACCAAATTTGAGAGCAGTCCCCTTTTTAAAAAAAACACAAAAGAAATAAAAGAAATAATAAAAATAACCATATTATCCCCCTTTTTTTCTATAAGAAAACTCTTTAATGTTAAATCAAAATCAAATCCAACTACCCACAATCCCCAAATCTCATCCACATCCAATAGATTTCCTAAGTTAAATTTAACTCAATTTCTATCAGCTGAACACAAAAAATGAAATTCGCAAAAAATGCTCTCTCAAAGATTCGAACACAAGACCTCAAACACACCAACAAAAAACTTAGCCACAGACACCAAGACTTAACTGTAACGAATTTTATCAAATCAAAGATTAAATTTTTGGGACGTTACAGGAAAACTCTTTTTCAATGGACTAAGCGATCTTCGTAATACGCATGCTTTGTTTACAACTTAGTTACGAAACCTAGTACGTACCGCTCCAATACCTGACACCATTGCCACAATTCATTATAGGACTTCTCCCACCCGCTATGCATCTTCTCTAACGTCTTCTATTTTGCCAACCATACCTTGTGGTAGGACACAGTGAATCGAACTTGCTATGAACATGTGCGACCAAAAATGGGATCAGAATCCTAGGACTCAATTTGACCAAGGGTAATATAAAGTCCGATATCATGTCCGAATTCATTTTCGGATTATCATTCGACATGCTTGAAAAAAAATTGGGTCACCATACGTAATATTGTTGGGAAATGTGCTTATATTTTAGTAAATATGTAACTGTTTTCTATTTATTTGAATGATGAATAAATAAAGTTAAATTCACTTTTCACTATTATGTCTTTTGTATTTCTGTCTTACATATTTTGTATGCATAGCGAAATTGTGACAAATAAATATTAGCTCACTGATTGTCTAAGTTCAAATTGATGATAAGTGGCACTGTAAGAATTTTTATATTGGGAGAAAGACAACTTACTTCAATTGATAATCTAAAGGAGTCTGTAATCCCATAAAAGAATCAAAGTGGGCATTTGATTCAAATATTGAAAAGGATTATTATGTCGTCTACAGTTCCAATTGAAGAGATGGCTAGTCTTGGCTATCGGAGCAGTTGACTCCACGGGTAGAGACATAGATTTATTCATTGGTAGAATGATACATTGGACTGGACCCAAGATGAATTAATTCTGAATCTGTTTATGAATTAAATCACTTGTGACATTCATGGTGAGATTTACCTAAATCTTGAGTTAGTCACTGACCATGCGTATGCAACTCATGTGCTTTGATAAAAGTGGAGCCTTATGCTCTAAAGATGATCGAGCCGATAGCCAGTATGTTGGGCACATGTCTTTTGTATGGCATCGCTTTACTAGTAATAGTTGAATTCATAGCTCAATTAAAGAGTTAACGATATCCTCCCATTGGCATTATGTGGATTGATAAATATAGAACGTAGGTATCGATAAACATTAGAAATAATTTAAAAACATGCTTAGGGACAATTTTGATAAAATTATAAAAAAACCCATGTAGGAATCGATACACCATCACAAGTATCGATACTAGTAAGAAAATAGATACCAAACTAGCATTCTGTCAAATTTTAAACAAAAGCATTTTATCGATACATGAAAAAAGGTATCGATATTTTCACCTTGAGTATCGATACTCGTGATTGGGTATCGATTCCAAATTAAGCTACTAACTTCGCAAAGATACAATTCCACTCTGAGGTATTGATTTTCATGTCCCGAGTATCGATACCTCTGCTCAGATTCACAAAAACACAACAAAATAGAGTATTAACATGCTCAACAAATCTCTATTCTAACATGCATTAATCATCACAGTATCAAGCATCAAATTTACCCTAAACACAGTCCAACACAACATCTTTACCTTGTCGATCCAAATCACGGTGTTAACAATTAAAAATAGTAATAATTACTAAGCAAAAATTCTAGAAGTTCACAATCATACCAAACCATTAAGAACATAATAATAACCAACCAAAGTTCTAACCACATTGCCTTTAGTTCCACAGTTCAACAAATAATAATAATATCACCTACTTAAATACTAAAGCCTAACTTGGATCACTTTTTTGGAACCGTACTGCTCACACGGTAAACGCTAAATATCTACAATGGTTAGAAAGAGTAGGTGAGCTTAATTAAGCTTAGTGAATGTCAGAATAACCACATATACACAAAATCAAAGGTTAAACAAGAGCATACTACAACACATTCAAAATCATATTCTAACCAAGTTAAAATAACATATTCACGATTCATTGAATCATAAAAGTATTATATACTCTCACATGTAATTACACTCAACTCATATGTATATAATTCATTTAACGATAATTCATCAAGACAAAACAACGTATTCATGCTTTAATGACCCACAAATCTAGCTTATATATTCACATGCATTTACACACAACATTTTTATGTATTAATCAATTAGTGATAATTTGGCAACTTATGCGTTAAAAGAAAACGATCAAAGCACAATTATTTATATAATTTACTATAATGACATACTAAAACACTCATACCATATCTACCAATTCATCTAGCTTTATAATCACATATTTAAGCATACATCACATTTTATAAAATCAAATTTAATCTATGAAACATAAAAGTAGGCTCAATCACCACTCATTGGATACATGGATCTCCATCACACCAATGACTCAAAATAGTCTAACATATCATATAAGTGTAGTATAAAGCTAAACACTCTCCAACACACCAGCATATCCCAATGAATGGAGCTTAGCTCAATATTCCCTTATCTCTCCAATCTATTCTAGGGCCTTATTGCCCAAAACACAAAGGTGAGTACTCACAATCATATGGCATGCCAACTATATCCAACGGTTTCACGAGATCACAAGGCCAAAGTATCTGCAAATACACACATTTAATTACTATTCTTATGTACTAGAATCTCTGTTCATAAACATCAATTCACATCACAATTTGTACAAATAGCATACTTAACGGATTCACATTTAATTGCACTTTAAGTGCCACAACTATACTCATTGAGCCATCACACATCCGTTTACATATAAATGCATTAAAAATTAGATTATCACATACCACATACCAATATTCACTTACCTTAGTTGTCACATCAGCATCATATTCCACTATTAAACACATATGTATCATTTTTTGCACACTTTCACTGCACATTTATATCGGTAACACAACATCATCATTGTTATTTGACATGTTTAATATGCCCACAACTAACACAATCACAAGAGTTATTACAATATATATCACATGTCATATTATCACAACTTAATACTCAATCCACATCACACAATCACATATTTTGTGAATTAAAATAGGGGTATGAGAAATCTTACACTCAAAACTTAGGTTTGGGGTTTAGGCTATTCCTAATCTCCCAATTAACACTATGAATCGTGTCCACTAGCGGCGATTCCAAACACTCATCATTCGCATTTTCGCCTAGTCTCCAAAAGCCTAAATTAGCTTTTCCTTGCCTTTCGCCTTACTCAAAGAAGGTCCTAACGATTCTGGAGCTTCACACATAACAACCACACAATAAACATAATTAACATTCAACCATAGACTCACCTAAATCAACCAAAAATGCAAGACTAAGCTAGTTCCTTTTGGAATTGAAATGTTCGACTAGCAAATTAAAAATTCAAATATCTTAATATTTACTCATTACTTTACCTAATATCAATTCCAATCATCTAATTATTTATCTAAGAATGATTCTCAACCTTCAAACTACACAGATTGGTGGTTTCAAAATTTCGACATACAATTTCCATTTTTATGAAAACTCAATAAAACCTTAGAAATCTTTAACGAAACTTTAAGAAGAGTTTAGAAAGCTTCTAATCATATCAAAACAAGTTGAAGAACACTTTGAAACATCATTTTCATTCAAAATACCGAATTCCACCGTTAATGACCCAAATTTCGACATTTATTCAAAACTTCTAATTCAATGGATAAAAGTTAATTTAAAAGGCTAGATATCATAAAAAACTAATAGAAAAATGAAACATTACCTTCATTCAGAGAAAGAAAAAAGAGTTTTATCAAAAATTCAAAAACCCACAAGTTGAACAATGGTAAAATCAATGGTGTTTTTTTATGCTTTTCTTGGAATTCTAGAAAGGTTTAATGTTTGGAAGATGATGGAAAACAAGAGATTGGAGTAATGAAGACTAGAAATTGAAGGAGGAAGTTTAGAGGTTTTTCTCTCTAATGGACAAGACAAAGAAAAGAGGAGATGGGTGCTCTTATTTTTTTCATGTCAAAATTAGGGTGAAAGAGGCATAAATGGGTTGATTTTAAAACTTGGCATAATTGCTCTAAAGCTACTATTAAATTAAACCCTTTTACAAAACATTCATATTTTTAAAATTGAAGGTTGTTTCTACATTATTTTCAAAAACTGATCTAACTTTGAAAAAGCCATAGATGAAGATATTTTGGGGTTACCACAATCTGAATTTTGGGATGTGACATTGGAAAATGTATTCATCCTAGGCCGTGGAGCCATAGTAAGGATGTAACATCCCAAAGATGGGGCTATTTGGAATTAAATTGCTGTGGTGTTAGTTATGGGAATATATGGATTAATCAAAGGCCTTGAGTAGGCTCGGTTTGGTAAAAATTTTAGTTTTTAATTTTTAAAGGAAGGGAGCCTTAGCAAGAGGGGGGTTATAAGAATAAATGTGGATAATTTGACATGAAAATAAACTTGGAAAAGTGGCAATAGGAGGGTCACTTAAGAGTTACATGTGACGCCACACTGAGGATGGGAGTGCTTGTGTTCGAGTCACGAAGATCCCTTTTTGCACCTTGTTATGAACGGCATAGGGAGGGAGAGACTTTCTCTCTTTAAACTCTTAATTTTTATTTAGATAAAGAGGATAATATGAGTGTTTAAATTGTTATTATTAATTCTAAGGATAATAGAAGATAAAGAGGATATTGGTTGGATTATTATTTGATTAAAGGGGAATTAATTCAAATTAATTTGAATTAATTTAAATGAGTGGCCAGAGAGGTTGTAAGTGTTTGCAGAAATTTAAACACTTCATGGAGAAGTGGACGGCAAGGCCACTAGGGGATGCCAAATGTCTATAAAAGCCTCAGTCTACTATCTTGTTTTCTTTTTTTTTTCATTTTAGCCAAAATCCCCAACCTTTCCTTCTTTGTTTCGTCATTTTTCTCCATTCTCCCTAGACCTTGGCCGAATCTTCTATACCAAAATTCCCCACCTATTTCTTTCTTCTTCCTCTCAAAACACTTTAGCCAAAAACTCCTGTTGCACTTTCTCTTTGTCACTAAAAGACGAATCCCTTCTCCTCGGTTGGGTGGTTTTGGCCGAATAAGCTTAATTAAGGTAATCTTCTCAAGTTTTTCCTGCAAATCGATTCATTTGGAGGAAGGGGCAAAAGCCGAATGCCTTATTTTGATTCCACTGTTCTTACCGATTTCTTTTTAAGGAAATAGGAACTAATTTCGGCACTTGTGGCTAGGATATTAACTCCTATTCTAAACCGATTCTGTCCAAGTGTTTCGGGATCTTGAAGCAATTGGTTCAAGTCTTCTAGCAATCGATTTGGTAAGTATAGGTAAGGCTTATGTTAGTGTTTAAAAGCCAAAGGCCATGGTTTATTGATAGTGTTAATCGACCAATTGTGGTGGTGAACGAGAATCGCGATTCGGTGCCGAAGTTAGAATTCAAGCGATTAGGTAAGGTTTCGGGTTCACAAGGAACCCTTCTCAATTTGGTTTGGGCCGAATAGGCCATGGTACTAACCCATGTATTTGGCCGAATATAGAGACAAGTAGATCTAGGGTGGCCGACTCTTCTTTTTGGGATTTAGAGCATCCAAAGGTGACAGGTGTGTACATACACACGTATAACTGTTTAAATGTGTTGAGTGCTATGTATGCTAACTTTAATTTGTGTAGCATCAGATTAATACCATAACGGTATGAGTGGTGATTCAGGTAAGTACCTGTTAATATGGATGTGTTATTGATGCTTTTGGTAAGCATGATGTATTGATACATGATATGTATATATGACTGATGTGGGATTAATGAGTGGAGGGGGCAGTATTATTGTGCCGACGGGCACCAGTGTTTTGGTAACACACTGTGACTACGGTCACCAGAGGTTTGGTACCTCCAGAGGTTTGGCACCTCATAAGCGACTTGTCCCTGTGGTTAACACCACCGTGGGTTGGCCCCACTTGAGATATGGGATCGTCTGCCAGTGATTTGGTATCACATGATGGGTTGGCCCCATCAATCGATTCGTGTCTACGGACACCAGTGTTTTGGTAACACATCGTGACTATATGTCACCAGTGGTTTGGCACCACCAAGGTGGTTTGGTACCACAATGGGGTAGACAGATGGCGTTTGGTTGGCTAGGTTGGGGTACATAATATTCTCGCATAATGATTGTTATATGTTGTGTATGAAAATGTCTTTAAAACGGGGGAAGGGTTACATACTGAGTCTTGGTGACTCACCTTCTCCTTTAACATTTTTCAGGTGATTCGTAGATGGCGGTTGAGGAGCCGGTTGGACTCGAGGTGGCCATGCAAATGGACTTGAATAAATTGAACTTTAAACTTAGCTATTTTATTTTATTATTGGTTTATTTTTATTTTGGATGTAATAAGGCCTCCATATACTTTACTTTTGCTATTTCTCATATGTTGAATACTTTGTTTTAAACTATATTATTAAAATTAAATTAAAATCACATGTTTTTCTTAAATTAACACGAAAATGTTTTCATAGTGCCATCGGGCACACTCGGTATTCTATAATAACTTGGTTGAATTAACTTTTAAATAAATTCTAAGTAAGGTTTTCCAAAATCTTTTCCACTGTAGCAACTCGGATTCGGCCATAGTGTTTGGGCCGGGTTTGGGTTGTTACAAAATTGGTATCAGAGCCCGGTTCAAAGCTCGGCTGTGGGGGCCCAAGGCCCACAAATGTTTTGGTAGGCCTTATGGGATGATTTTTGGTTTTTGAACCGCATGGCCCGAGTCTCCGGCACCGATCCGCCCAGGTAAGTACATCGAAACCTCTTTGTGAATTATATTCTGTAGAAGGGTAGGAAGCATGGAACGTAGATAGACTTATAGGAACTTGAACACTAGGATTAGATTACCCAAACACATAAACGTAATATAAGACTTAAGGAACTAAACCAACCTATGGCTAGTCACTAAGTTAGGGTGTGGTAACCCATGCGCATGTCTAGGATTGGATCCTAAGAGCACAGTATTTAAGCGGTCCTCGTGACTCACCTCCTCTTCGCGGTATCCTACAGTGCGTAGCTTCGGTTCACCCTAACTCGGAGGGCTCGGTGGTGTGGTAACCTCTGTGCGCATGTCTAGAAAGGTTCGGTGAGAGCTTGGTATTTAAGCGGTCCGCGTGACCCACCTCCTCTTCACTCGAATTACGCACAGTGCGTAGCTTTTGGTTCACCCCGACCCGGAGGGCTCGGTCATAGGCTAAACACAATGATTAAAACCCGAAGGAATTAACCATGTTTTCGAAAAGGAATGAAACAACAAACCCCAATGTTTCAAAACTTGTGCAATAACTTTTTCAAATCCGAGAACATTATTTTTACAACGTTTTCTCGAAAAACTTGATTGTGGAAAATTACGAAAATGCCCTTAGGGGGTAAAATTACTAAAATGCCCTCGATTCATAAAATATCAGTTCAATGGTTTTGCTCAAAAATTTCAAATATTTTACAAAATTCAACAATTTAGCTTTGGAAATCATCATCAAAATATTTTGGTTCTGGAAAATTACTAAAAATACCCCCAGTAGGAAAAAGACGAAAATACCCAGGTTAGAAATGGGCGAAATGTCCGATGAGCGATTAGGTATGGAAAGTATTAAGGAATGGATGCATGAACTTCTTTGTGCGAACTAGGATAGGAAACGGAAACCTTGTTTGCTCGAAAGAACCTCTGATTAAAACTCTATCCATAAAATTTCTTCGTGAATAAGAAAGTGGAACAAATGCTAACGCATAAAATTTTTCTTAATCAGATTAAAAGCGCGGTAGATAGAATGAGTTCTAGAGGACGTGGACGCCGTGGACGCGGTAGGGGTAGGATGACGGTGTCTGAACCCGTCAGGTCGGGACAAGGTTCTGAAAATGAGGTACCATCGCCACCACCACCTCCTACCTTTAGAGGCGAGGCCGGAATGGCAGGTGGTGAGAGCGGTATCGCAAGTCGCTTTCTGAGTCTTGGAGATGGTAGGCGGGGCTGGTGGAAATTTAGGAGCTCGGAAATCTGTCCCGGCGACTCCGATCTAACGGAGCGGTATTATTCCGGGGTGTGTCAAGAGTGGCACCCAGTCTGCGTGAGAATCTTTGCTAGAGTCAATCCCAGAAAGGATCATGGATGATCTTGACTTTGACCGAGGAAGAAAAGCTGAAAGGGGCGCGTGTCGCTTCTAAAGGATGAAGCATATCGGTGGTGGCTTACGGTTCGAGATGGGGCTACAGCAGATGATCGACTTGGGAGTATTTCAAAACCACCTATCGGAGAAGAAGTATGTGGGCACCAGGCTACACCGACGCCAGAGAAAGGCTTTTCGGGATTAGTGCAAGGAACTAAGTCCGTGTCGGAATATGAGGCGGAATTTTTAAAAATTTGAGTAGGTATGCGAGAAGCATCGTGTCTCATCGAGCATGAGCGCTGTGTCCGCTTTGAGGACGGACTCGAGATGATTTGAGGTTCTTGATTGCCCCATGTGAGTTTAGTGAGTTCTCATCTCTAGTGGAAAAGGCTAAGGTAGCCGAAGAAGGATCAAGGAGGAGGCTGTGAGGCAAAGTTATAGTAGGAATAATCGAGAAGAGAGGATTTGGGTCACCGGATCGAGCGGTAGTGCTCGAGAAAAAGGCTAGGCCAAGTGGGCCAAATCAGCGGCAAGGCCCACGACCACTAATCGGTAGGCCGACTCGGTGCCACTGTGGAAAGACCCATTGGGGAGGTTGTTGGACCGGTGATAAAGGATGTTTTGAGTGTGGGTCTTTGGAGCATCGTGTCGAGATTGTCCCCGGAAACTAGCTAAGAACCAGCCAGAGGAGCAGAATCGTGCTCAGGATAGAAATGTGGGACCACGGAGGGTCGTGGTAATGGCGGAGGAAACAACGACCCTAACCGAGGTCGTGGAACTCGAGGCGGTTCAAGCAACACGAGGCTAGGCGGCTGGCTTAGTTTACGCAGCGAGCGTCGCGAAGAGGGTGACGCACCGGATGTCATAACCGATGCGTTTCTAATTTTGATCTTCCTTATGTTGCATTAATTGATGTGGGTTCGGCGCTTTTCGTACATTGCTAGTAGTGTGGTAGGAACTATGGACCTTAACTCAAAAAGCGCTTCTAGGGAGATGACTGTGGTTAGCCCTTTAGGTCACTCTGTAGTGGTAGACAAACTTTATAGAGCGTACCCCTAGAACTTCAAGGGGTAGTATTTGTGGGTGATCTAATGGAACTACTGGTTTGGGGAGTTCGATTTGATCCTTGGAATGGACCGGTGGTTAAGTATCAAGCGAAATTGGATTGCGCGGCTAAGCGCATGGTTCTTAAGGCAGTGAAGGTGATGAAGTGGTTATGATAGGGGATAGAAGGAATTACCTATCTAAATGTAGTGTCCTTGAAGAAGAGTGAAAAGATGGTCAAGAAGGGTTGTGAGGCATATTTGGTTCGAATCATGCTTTGGAAGCTAAAGGGTCGATAGTTGGAAAGGTCCGAACGGTTGGGGAATTTCTTTGATGTGTTCCCGGAGGAGCTTAGGGTGCGCCTCCGGATCGGGAAGTTGAATTCGGTATAGACTTGCTACAGAACGGCACTGTGTCTATAGCACCATACCGAATGGCACCAAAGGAATTGGTGGAGCTAAAGGCTCAAATTCAGAGCTCTTGGATAGAGGTTTATTCAACCAAGTATATCTCCCTGAGGAGCACCTGTGTTGTTTGTCAAGAAGAAGGACGGTTCTATGCGGATGTGCATCGACTACCGCCAGTTAAACAAGTTAACGATCAAAAACAAGTACCCGTTGCCTCGGATCGATGACTTGTTTGACCAACTGAAGGGTGCGTCGGTATTCTCAAAGATTGACCTCAGGTCAGGTTATCATCAATTAAGGGTGAAGGAGGCTGATGTTCACAAGACGGCATTCCGAACTCGGTATGGGCATTACGAGTTCTTAGTGATGCCATTCGGGTTGACCAATGCACCGGCGGCATTTATGGACTTAATGAATAGGGTATTCCAACGATGATTTGGACCAATTCGTCGTGGTGTTCATCGGCGACATATTGGTTTACTCAAGGACGGAGGAGGAGCATGACAAGCATTTGCGAATAGTCCTACAAGTGTTGAGGAAAAATAGTTATACGCCAAATTCGATGAAGTGCGAATTTTGGCTTAGGAGGTGGCTTTCTTAGGTCATGTAGTATCACCAAGGAATTAGAGTAGACCTCTCGCAAGATTGAAGCAATATTGGATTGGAAACCACCTAGGTCGGTGGCTGAAATCTGAAGTTTTACGGGTTTAGCGGGTACTATCGGAGATTCGTGGAAGGATTCTCTCTAATAGCAAATACCAGTTAACTAAGTTACTAAGGAAAGGTGTCCCATTTGTATGGACGGAGAAGCGACAAGGAAGCTTTGATAAGCTAAGGAAAATTTTGACTAAGCTCGGTTTTGAGTACGACTGAAGCGGGAAAGTTATTCACAGTCTATTGTGATGCATCTCACACCGGTTTGGGATGTGTGTTGATGCGAGATGGGAAGGTAGTAGCCTATGCATCCCGTCGATTAAGACCGCATGAGGTTAACTACCCAACGCATGACTTGGAGTTAGCGGCGATGCGTCTTTGCTCAAAGATATGGAGACATTACTTGTATGGGGAGAAGTCGATAGTCTACACGGATCACAAAAGCTTGAGGTATCTTCTTACTCGAAGGATCCGAATCGAGACAGCGTCGGTGGATTGAACTACTAAAGGACTACGATTGTTCAATCGAGTACCATCCGGTAAGGCTAATGTGGTAGGCGGCGCGTTGGCGCCTAAGGTGGTGACGGACCTAAGAGCAATGTTCGCTCGGTTGAGTCTATATGATGATGGGAGTCTTTTGGCGGAACTCCAAGTTAAGCCAACATGGATTGAGGAGATTAAGGAAAAGCGGTTAGTGGATGAAGGCTTGAGCGCTAAGAGGGTACAAGTTCGGGATGGTGGTTTGGAAGGTGCACGGTCTGTCTAGTGATGGAGTGCTATGTTTTCAAGAAGCGAGCATGCATGCCGAAAGGATGAAGAGTTGAGGCGGAAAATTCTCCATGATGCACATAGCGACCCATATGCTATGCATCCGGGAGGAAACAAGATGTATGGAGATTTGCAAAACAGATTTTGGTGGCGGGGTTGAAGCGTGAGATAACCGAGTTCGTAAGAAAATGTCGACATGCCCGCAAGTTAAGGCTGAACATCGCTTACCATCGGGACTACTTCAACCGTAAAGATTCCTCAATGGAAATGGGAGAGGATCACCATGGATTTCGTTAGTGGGCTACCCTTACGCCCAACAAGAAGGATGCGATTTGGGGTAATTGTGGATCGTCGACTAAATCACTCACTTCATGCCGGTGAGAATGGATTACTCACTCCGAAGCTAGCGAAGTTGTATATGGGTGAGATAGTGAGGTTGCATGGTGTGCCATGATCGATTATCTCGGATAGGGATCCCGATTCACGTCAAGGTTTTGGAAAGCGTTGCATCAAGCTTTGGGTACACGGTTAGATTTGATCGGCTTTCCATCCACAATCGGACGACGATCGGAAAGGGTGATCTGAGATCTTAGAAGACATGTTAAGAGGTTGTGTCTTGGATTTTAGTGGTAGTTGGGAAGAGTACCTACCATTAGCGGAATCGCTTATAACAATAGTTATCAGCGAGTATTCGGATGGCTCCATATGAAGCCCTATATGGACGAAAATGCCGTACTCCTACATGTTGGACGGAGTTGGGGAACGACAAGTTACGGGTCCGTGGTAGTGACTCGAAGACAAAGTCAAGGTGATTCGGTCTCGTCTCAAGGAAGCATCGAGATAGGCGAAGTCTTATGCCGATCTCAAACGCAAAAAATGGAGTATCTTTGTGGGAGACAAGGTCTTTACGAAAGTGTCACCTTGGAAAAAGGTGTTGAGATTTGGACGAAAAGGAAGTTAAGCCCAAGGTTCATTGGGCCATATACGATTATAAAGCGAGTAGGACCGGTAGCTTATCGGCTAGAGTTGCCGCAGAATCGAACCATATCCATGACGTATTTCATGTGTCAATCTTTGAGGCGGTATCGATCGGATCCTTCGCACGTTGTGCCGATGGTAGAGAGATTGAGGTGAACTCGGATTTATCTTTTGAAGAAGAACCGGTTCGGATCTTAGATCGAGATGTGAAGGTTCTACGTAGAAAGTCGGTGCCTTAGTGAAGGTGCTTTGGCGGAACCATGGTGTGGAAGAAGCTACGTGGGAATCGAGGTTGTGATACTGCAAAGATACCCCCCCATCTGTTTTAGCTAGGTAATTTCGAGGACGAAATTTATTTTAAGGGGGGTAGAACTGTAACATCCCAAAGATGGGGCTATTTGGAATTAAATTGCTGTGGTGTTAGTTATGGGAATATATGGATTAATCAAAGGCCTTGAGTAGGCTCGATTTGGTAAAAATTTTAGTTTTTAATTTTTAAAGGAAGGAGCCTTAGCAAGAGGGGGTTATAAGAATAAATGTGGATAATTTGACATGAAAATAAACTTGGAAAAGTGGCAATAGGAGGGTCACTTAAGAGTTACATGTGACGCCACACTGAGGATGGGAGTGCTTGTGTTCGAGTCACGAAGATCCCTTTTTGCACCTTGTTATGAACGGCATAGGGAGGAGAGACTTTCTCTCTTTAAACTCTTAATTTTTATTTAGATAAAGAGGATAATATGAGTGTTTAAATTGTTATTATTAATTCTAAGGATAATAGAAGATAAAGAGGATATTGGTTGGATTATTATTTGATTAAAGGGAATTAATTCAAATTAATTTGAATTAATTTAAATGAGTGGCCAGAGAGGTTGTAAGTGTTTGTTGGAAATTTAAACACTTCATGGAGAAGTGGACGGCAAGGCCACTAGGGGGATGCCGAATGTCTATAAAAGCCTCGAGTCTACTATCTTGTTTTCTTTTTTTTTCATTTTAGCCAAATCCCCAACCTTTCCTTCTTTGTTTCTGTCATTTTTCTCCATTCTCCCTAGACCTTGGCCGAATCTTCTATACCAAAATTCCCCACCTATTTCTTTCTTCTTCCTCTCAAAAACACTTAGCCAAAACTCTGTTGCACTTTCTCTTTGTCACTAAAAGGCGAATCCCTTCTCCTCGGTTGGGTGGTTTTGGCCGAATAGCTTAATTAAGGTAATCTTCTCAAGTTTTTCCCCGCAATCGATTCATTTGGAGGAAGGGGCAAAAGCCGAATGCCTTATTTTGATTCCCCTGTTTCTTGCCGATTTCTTTTTAAGGAAATAGGAACTAATTTCGGCACTTGTGGCTAGGATATTAACTCCTATTCTAAACCGATCCTGTCCAGTGTTTCGGGATCTTGAAGCAATTGGTTCAAGTCTTCTAGCAATCGATTTGGTAAGTATAGGTAAGGCTTATGTTAGTGTTTAAAAGCCAAAGGCCATGGTTATTGATAGTGTTAATCGACCAATTGTGGTGGTGAACGAATCGCGATTCGGTGCCGAAGTTAGAATTCAAGCGATTAGGTAAGGTTTCGGGTTCACAAGGAACCCTTCTCAATTTGGTTTGGGCGAATAGGCCATGGTACTAACCCATGTATTTGGCCGAATATAGAGACAAGTAGATCTAGGGTGGCCGACTCTTCTTTTTGGGATTTAGAGCATCCAAAGGTGACAGGTGTGTACATACACACGTATAATCTGTTTAAATGTGTTGAGTGCTATGTATGCTAACTTTAATTTGTGTAGCATCAGTTAATACCATAACGGTATGAGTGGTGATTCGTAAGTACTGTTAATATGGATGTGTTATTGATGCTTTTGGTAAGCATGATGTATTGATACATGATATGTATATATGACGATGTGGGATTAATGAGTGGAGGGGCGTATTATTGTGCCGACGGGCACCGATGTTTTGATAACACACTTGTGACTACGGTCACCAGAGGTTTGGTACCTCGGAGGTTTGGCACCTCATAAGCGACTTGTCCACCGTGGTTAACACCACCGTGGGTTGGCCCCACTTGAGATATGGGATCGCCTGCCGGTGATTTGGTATCACCACGATGGGTTGGCCCCATCAATCGATTCGTGTCTACGGACACCGGTGTTTTGCAAACACATCGTGACTATATGTCACCGGTGGTTTGGCACCACCGGTGGTTTGGTACCACAATGGGGTAGAAACAGTGGCGTTTGGTTGGCTAGGTTGGGGGTACATAATATTACGCATAATGATTGTTATATGTTGTGTATGAAAATGTCTTTAAAGCGGGGAAGGGTTACATCTCGAGTCTTGGTGACTCACCTTCTCCTTTAACATTTTTCAGTGATTCGTAGATGGCGGTTGAGGAGCCGTTGGACTCGAGGTGGCCATGCAAAGGACTTGAATAAATTGAACTTTAAACTTAGCTACTTTATTTTATTATTGGTTTATTTTTATTTTGGATGTAATAAGGCCTCCATATACTTTACTTTTGCTATTTCTCATATGTTGAATACTTTGTTTTAAACTATATTATTAAAATTAAATTAAAATCACATGTTTTTCTTAAATTAACACGAAAATGTTTTCATAGTGCCATCGGGCACACTCGGTATTCTATAATAACTTGGTTGAATTAACTTTTAAATAAATTCTAAGTAAGGTTTTCCAAAATCTTTTCCACTGTAGCAACTCGGATTCGGCCATAGTGTTTGGGTCGGGTTTGGGTTGTTACAAAGGAGATGTGCAAAATAAACTTGCGTTGTTGACTCTACTATGGTGGCCAAATATGTGGTTAATTCTGAGGCAATGAAAGAAGCAATATGACTTCAAAAGTTCTTAACCGGTCTTGAAGTCATTCCTGGTATGGGAAAAGCTATAACATTGTATTGTGTGAATAGTGCTGCAATATCTAATACCAAAGAAATGAGAAGTCACAAAAGGACGAAACACGTAGATCGAAAGTATCACTTGATACGAGAGGCAGTAGCCAAAGGAATTGTAAATATGGTGAAAGTAGCTTCTAAAGATAATCTTACGGATCTATTTACTAAGACTCTTATAACTAAGAGTTTTAGCAAACACGTCAAGGATATCGGAATGCAAAACATGACACAATTACTTCACTAGGGCAAGTGTGAGATTATTGGGAAATGTGCTGATATTGTAGTAAACATGTAATTATTTTCTATTTATTTGAACGATGAATAAATAAATAAAGTTAATTTCACTTTTCACTATTATGTCTTTTGTATTTCTGTCTTTTGTATTTTGTATGCATAGCGAAATTGTGATAAGTAAATATTAGTTCATTGATTGTCTAGGTTCAAACTAATGATAAATAGCATTGTAAGAACGTTTACATTGCGAGAAACAAAACTTACTTTAGTAGATAATCTAAATGAGTCTGTTATCCCATAAAAGAATCAAAGTGAGCATTTGATTTAAATTTTGAGAAGGATTATTATATCATCTACAATTCTTGTAACATCCCTAACCCGAGTCCGTCGCCGGGACAGGATTACGGAGCCTTACCGGAGTTTACAAATCAAACAAACAAAAAATGCAAACATTTCATATCATATAACTTTCATATCAAAAACCAATCAAAATAATTGATATTGTCCATTATACGAGCCCTCAAGGCCCAAAATACACATTAGAAACAAATCGGGACTAAATCAAAAACTTAGAGAATTTTTCGGAAACACTTAAAATTTTCAAAATTGCAGGGATCACACGGCCGTGTGGTCAGGCCGTGTGATTCAAACACACCCGTGTCTTAGGCCATGTGGAAATTTGAAATAGGGACACACAGCCATGTTCCAACCCGTATGAGTATATTGACTTGGTTCACACGGCCAAGTCAAACGCCTGTGTGCTAGGCCGTGTAACATACTGACTTACAAACCTTTACAAGCTATAGGGGACACACGGCCGTGTCACCTAGCTGTGTGTCACACACGGCTGAGACAGACACCTGTGTCTCTGCCTATGTGGACGAAAATAGGCTATTTTACAAGCCATTTTTCTCACCCAACAAGGCATGTACCTACTATAACAGCTCGATTTTAGCTAAATTAGAACAGTGGTTTCAGAACCATAAATTTGATGTCAAAAAATTATTTTAATATTATTTTCGGTATTTAAGGCATGTTATTTGATATGTGTGAAAATTTCGTGAGCTAAATTTATCGATTGGTTGGTTAATTTGATAAAAAGGACTAAATCGCGTAAAGTGCAAAAGTGGTGTTCTAATAGCTAAAGGTGTTTAATAGCTATAGAACCTTAAATTTAAGGTCTTTAAATGGTAAATAGACCATTATGATGATAGTGGATGATAATGGCATGGCATTAATGAAATTTTGAATTAGTAATAAGGTTAATTTTGTCATTTAGTTATTAAATGATTAAATAAGTATAATAAAACAAAATTTCATCCATTATCATCTCCCTTAATCAAAAATTCAAGGAACGAAGAAGCCATGGAAGCTATTTAGGGTTCGTTCATTGCATTGCTCAATTGTAAGTTCGTTTTTGATCTATTTTTGATGATTTCTATGTTTTTGTAATCGTTGCAGCTCAATCTAGCTAGCCCGTACCTTTAATTTCGTAACTGTTAAAGATTTTGAGAGTTTCCATTGTTGAATCTATGTGTTCTTTGATGTTTAATGTTGAAATATGAAAGTTTGATGATAGCTTTACATGTTTTGTTAAGTGAGTTTTGATGAATATGCATATTAGGGATTAAATTGAGAAAATGTGAAAATATGTGGTTAAATATGCGAATAAATGAAAAATGTGGGTTGATATGTGTATTAGGGAAATTCAGCTAGCATATGATTGGATGAAATTGCATCAATTTGTGATATTGTGTAATAAGGACTAAATTGTAAAAGTTGTGAAATACTTGGGGCAAAAGTGTAAAAGTGCTTTAAAGTGTGATGTGGATTAAATTGAAAAAATATGGGATTGAATAAGTTAATTTTGAATTCATATAGATCAAGAAAGAAAGAATTCAGATTTAGATCGGGGGAAAAGCAGGGTTATTGAGTAGTCGACCCGATCTGTCATTTCCGTATACGAGGTAAGTTCGTATAATTGAATTTGAATGTGTATTTATTCAATTGATGGATGGTATTGAGATTCTATTTATTCTATATCTAAATGTGATGAATTTGATTTAAATACACAGTTTAAGTTGACGAGTTACTGAATATGACCATAGCTGGGCTATGGCAAAACGGATAATAAGACCATAACCGGGTTATGGCATATGAATGTAAGACCACGAAAGGGCCTTGGCAATGTAGGTGTAAGACCATAGTTGGACTATGGCATCGTAAAATCGATGTACTTACATCGTGAGCATTTATAAACTCGAAGTGATTTGATAAGCGAATTGGTGAGAATAGATATGTATCAGTATATGTATGTACAAAAAACTATTCGAATGATGAATTATAAGAAAATGAGAACTTATGAGTTGCTTTGTAGTTAAACTTTATGTTATCTCATTGATTGAGGTTTTAACTACAAATTATGTATCTATTTGGAAGTGTTAATGAATGATGTTGATTATTTCATATATAAATACGAACTTACTAAGCTTTATAGCTTACTTTGTTTATTTTCTTCTATGTTTTATAGTAAACCGAAGCTAGCTCAGAATCGGGGATCGTCAGGAACTTCATCGCACTATCATACATCTATTTTGGTACATTTGAGTTGTGTATATATGGTATATGGCATGTATAGGCTTGAGTCATTTTGATATGTTTGATGAACATGTATTTTGGGCCATTTAAGTTGGCTTTTGTTGATGATTTGGTTAATGTATAAAGATGTGTGAATGGCTTTGTTTTGAATTAGGTAAATTGACCTATAATGAATGAATGAGGTTGAATTGATAATACATATTTGGAATGGTTTTATTGAATGAATCATATATGTGAATTATGTCTAGTAAAGCAAGATGAGTTGATAGGTATTTGAATAGGTAAATGGCATTGAATTGAGTATTGAAATGGTTAAAATGGATATAGTATCATTGTGTATTGGTTGATGACTTTTGGCTGCATATTTGTGTCTTAAATTGGTACCAATTGAGCTTATGTAGGTATGTACAAAATGGGTGGCAAAATGACTTGGTAAATAGCCTATTCTTGTCTACACGGGCAGAGACACGGGCGCGTATCTCAGCCTGTGTGACACACTGTCATGTTACACGGCCATGTGTCCCCTGGTGTTGAAATTGAATTGAAGTCAGTATGCTCCACACGGTCTCACACACGAGCATGTGACTGGCCGTGTGGTACAAGTCAGTATACCCACTAATTGGCACACGGCCTAGAACACGGGCGTGTGACTTGGCCGTGTTGCATAAGTCGAGATACCTACGGGTGTTTGGCACGGCCTAGTACGGCACCGGCACATGGGCGTGTGTGGCCACTTCGAAGGGCACACGGGCTAGACACACGGGCGTGTGGTTGGTCGTGTGACCTAAGTCAGTATGTATAACCTGTTTCCACACGGCCTGTGACACGGGCGTGTCTGGAGCCGTGTGAGGCACACGGTCTGTTCACACGGGCGTGTGACCTCTGTATGGTTGAAATTTTTCTAAGTTTCCAAAATTTTCATATGTTATCAGTTTAGTCCTGAACCACTTCTAAAACATGTTTAAGGCCTCGTAGGCCCTTAAAAGGGACGATGTGTTTGTGATTAAATGGTATTTGAGTATGAATGCATAAATGTATGAGTTATGTATGTTAAATGATGTGTATTGATCGGTAATACCTCGTAACCCTACTCCGGAGACGGATACGGGTTAGGGGTGTTACACCTACAATTAACATTGTGCATATAAACAAGTCATATTATGGAATCCAAAACAAATAAAATCAAGTCTTAAACATGTAGTATATTCACATGCAACCAATATTGTAACACCCCAAATCTGGCCCAAACGCTACGACCAGATCTGGTATGCTACGGGGTTTAACGTTAAAAACTTCACTTGGATGATTTTCGAAAATTCAGTTTGTTTATTTAGTATTCGCTAAAATAAGTGATATTTGAAGAAAACCTTTGTTTTTTCTTTGAACGTGTTTGAAAATCCCATATTATTACTTCTTATAGATAAGTCTTTGAACATAAAGTTAAATTTTAAAAAAAAAATAGAATAAAGACATTAACAAGTATAATTTAAACCTAAGCTATGGAGCCTTATTACATAAATAGTCCCAAAATTGAAAACTTAAAGGAAAGCTGAAAATAGTCTATGAAAATATAAGACTTGATGGCCCCTCGAGTCCGCCTCGGCTCCCATGTCCACGATCTACTGCTCATCTGAAAAGTCAGGGAAAATAAAGGGGTGAGTCACCAAGACTCAGTGTGCAAATCCCGAAAACACATAAAAGGCTTGAGGCCCACAAACACATTATGGGCCTTGGCCCATACACAATGGCAACAAAATAATCACATGCTGCATGGCCCAACCCAACCTAAAAGTCCATCCTCTACACACCAGCCCGTACCAGCCATCACACCTTGGGGATTTCTACAATCAACCCACCAACCGCTACACACTATATCGACAGTCATGCTGTCAGTTATAATGCCGATCACCATGTGACCTTATAATCCACTGTGGCAGAGCCACCGATCACTGTGTGACCTTATAATCAAGTGTGGCAGAGCCACCGATCACTATTGTGACCTAAGTGTACATATCGTGGTTTAACCACCGATCACTAGGTGACCTTTTAACATGCTCTTCCCTTCATCATATCAACCCCATCCCATGCATACATCCATGCGAAGCAAAATAATATACAACCTAAAAGATCACAATCTATCACATACATCGTATACACATAGAGAAGTTTCTATGATTACGTGCTGCATCCCTTGCCTACCCTTTTTCGGGTAATCGATCGTCCATACAGCCTTTTTCCCGGCTTTTAGCCCATAACATATATAGTGCAGATTAATTAGTGTGATAGAGATCTACACACTGATTCTGATCAAGATGATACTTTCTATGTCAACACTATCGGTGGCGATATGATGCTAATCGCCTTTGGTTTTGTTCTGAAGCCGGTCCACAACCCGGTGGCCAATCCCGAACTGCTGACACCATTCGTTTCTTAAGCTTAGGGGTTGGATTTACGGGTCCAATCCCCTCCTTCGCCTGATCGACATTTGATTCCATCAAAAGACCTTATCAGTTGCTACCACCCACATATGGTTATTAATCCGTAACACAGGGTTAAGACCACAAATACAATAAACGAGCCTAACAAAAATCTAAAGAGAACCCATTACCTTGAAATCCCGAAAAGAGGTATGGGTCTCAAAGGCTAGCGATTTCCGGCTTTTGGGATCTAGATGATTTGATCTACTTCGATTCCCAAAATGTTGCCCCAAGATGAGAACACAAGAACAGTCAAAACGTTACTCCAAAGTTAATCTTATCACATCAATTAGCCTTTCGGCTTTGGCCTCCAAAACCAAAAGAGAAAGGAAGAAAGAAAGAAATCGGCACTTACCTTAACACGAGAGAATTCGGCAACTCCTAGAGAATTTACGCTTTTGAGAAGATCAAAAGAAAGATGGTGCAAAGGAATCTATGGAGGTTCGACTTAATGAAGGAATCAAAAGAAAAGATGCAGAGAGGAAGATTATGAGGTTTCGGTTTGTAGGAGAAAGCAGAGAAAAAACAATGGACATTCGGCTTTAGCATAAAAGTGGAGATGAGAGAATGGGATTAGGGGTTTCGACTTTAGCAGAGAATGAGAGAAGAGAGTAAGAGAATAAAACCCAAATGCCGAAAATAAAGAAGTATTCCCCTCCCCTAAAGAGAATTTCGGCTCTTACCAAACAAATGCCGAAAATGCCTATTTTGCAACTAAAAACCCATCCTATCAATAGGGAAATTTCGGCACCCCTTAGCCATACAAAACCGATTCCCCCTTCCCATCTAGAGTTTGAAAATCGGCCACCATTCAGCTTACCAGATAACTCCTAGATTTTCTCCCTTATCTCCATCTGATTACTCATCCTCAAGTGGCATGGATAACGCCACCTCTTCCTTCCTTTATCTGCCACATTATCAGCCATATTATCCACATTACCCCACTCATTAAATCTCCCTATTTTTAAGCATTCCAACCGACTCCAACTCCCTCTCTTTTGACGCCAAAAACATTTAAAATAAGTGGGTAATGCGACTCGAACCTTGGACCTCCTTATTGCTTATCACGCCACCTCAAAGCCCCTAAGTAACGCCACTGACCACTGGCCACAAGCCCATTTGTGTGTCTTACTTCTGAGATAATATCTTTTAAGCCCCTATTCTAATCGGCTTTGCACTAGAGTGCCCAAGCAAAAAATTTGACTAAGGCCTCACCCAATTCCCGAGCCCAATCTCAACCCTTTAAACACCCTAATTACACATTAGAGATAACATAAACATCACAGCACATTAAACACAAAGGCCCATTAATTCAGGATGTTACAAATATGCCCTTAGGTACCTCAAATGACAAATATAAACATGTTTAACCATGTAATCCATGTAACCAAGTAATCAACCAAATTTTATATATAATTGCATTAATACACAACATGTAAATCATTTACCAAAACTTACCATTTGGTACCAATTGTACCACTTAATAGCATCAAATACATATACACTTACTATAGCATAGTACCAAATCACACCAAGTTATAGCACATACAATAAAGCACATATACCATATACATGCTCAACTATCATTCAAACAAACAAGCCAAACATTAACCATAATAAGGCTGCTCACATAAATGCCAAAATTTGCCATTATATCATCAAGATACCAAAAACCCAACCAAGTCAAATGGCCATTTCAACATTCAAACACATATACCAACATTAACCAGAATACCTATACATGCCATTATAACCAAAATCAAAACATCCGAAAGTACCGATAGAACCGATGGATAGTGTGATATAGCTCCAAAAAGCTTCCAAGCTGATCGAGCTTCCGATAATCTGTAAAGTAACGGAAAAACAACTACGTAAGCAATGAATGCTTAGTAAGCTCGTATAAACTTTAAACACAACATTCCAGTTCATCAATGAACTTTATAGATTAAATATAAACCTATACCAATGCCTCAAGATTTGTCAAATAAATAACCTTCAACTCATAAATAAGTAAGTATATCAACATCATATATATATTTCTCATTCCTAAATAGGATTTTATAAACATTATACACCATCATTAACCTTTTCATAGAACTATGAATTACTTCCTTTACTTACTTTTCATTACATTTAGTAAGCATAAACTTAAATAACAACATCAACTCACTGATTAGTATATTTATTCACATCATAGGTAAGTTCATCCATAACATACATAATTTCTCATATGTAAGTACATCATTCAATTCATCAATCCCTTTTTCGACATATCACATTTCAATAATAAACTTACCGTTTCATTACCTTTCTTACTCGTTTCATTTATATAAAACCAGATATAAGTATAAACATCAATCATGATCTCAAGATTGACATAAGTCTAATTACCATCATCAATATACAAGTTAGTGCATTTAAGTATACAACTCATTTGGAGTCAATCACATGATAAACCATTTTATAAGAAAATTCACCTTTTGAATCATACCAGCTTTTCATGAACATAAGCATATTCTTATTTTTTTTCATTTACCATTTCATTGTATATCATTAATATTAAACATGATATAATGTAACCATAAGCTTAGCATAAACCTAAGCATTATCCACAATCTCAACTATTGAATTCATTTATGTTCAGATCGATATTCAATAAATAACAGATCTTTCAAAATTCATTAAACAGATTACCTTACCGAGATTTTCTATTTGAAGAATGCCTTATGGATAATAGTACATCATCAACAGAAGTTCATAGAGCTGGTCCACAAGAACACGCCAACAGAAGCTTGTGAGAGCTGAACAAAAGATCGTGAGAGCTGAATAGAAGCTCGTAAGAGCTAATCCACCCAAATCACTCCAAACAGAATTTAAAACGTGAGAGTTCACAACAAATTTTGAACTCTGGTTTACTTGGGTAATAAGCCGATATCTCCCCCCCAATATCATCTCCACTCCAAACCCCCGTCATACACCAAAACACGAATGTACTCAAATCCCGCGTTCAATTCAAACCGAATATCCAATTCAATATTATAATTCAAACAATAATTCATTTCCTACAATAGAATATATATAATACTAACCACCAATTAATACAAATTTTAAATTTAACCGTACGAACTTACCTGGCTAAATTGCAAAAATGTCAAAGTACATGGGCATTTTGGTAATTTTCCATTCTCCTCAATTTTCCACTCGACCTTGATCTAAATTAATAATTTCATTCAATTTATTAATTCAAATAGTAAAATAATTTATTTTATGAAATTTAGTCTTTTTGACATTTTTACAAAATTTCCCCTACCATTTTACTTTTATTCAATTTGGTCCCTGAGCCTAAAACATGCAAATTAACCATTTTTAATGCAAACCCATGCTAGCCAAATATTCATGGCATTCAATATAGCCCATTTTTGAAATAATTTCACACAAAACCCTTGTATTTTTACTTTTTCAATAGTTTAGTCCCTAATCGAAAAATTCATCAAATATCACTTAATAAAATACTTTTAAATAACAAATAATATCTCAAATTCATCATTTAACATCTAAAATCACAGGTTTCATCAATGGAAACATTCAAAATCTTTAACTGTTTCAAAATCGAAGATATGGGCTAGCTGGACCTAGTTGCAACGATATCAAAAACATAAAAATTATTGAAAACAGGGCTAAATTGAACTTACACGAACCATAAAAAGGATGGCCGAAACTTGAAACTTCCATGGTTTCTTTTGTTTTTCTTTTTATTCGTGAAGAAGAAGTAGTCACGAGAATGCAAACATTTTAGTTTTATTTTAATTTAATTTAATTATCAAATTACCATTTTGCCCTTGATTAAATAAATAAATAAAACACCAAATTCATGTCCATATTTGTCCATCACATAAATACATGACATAACTACCATCAAATGAAGGTTTAATTTCACAATCGGTCCTTCAATTTAATTAAATTCTAACTAAATAAACTTATATACAATTTAATCCCAAACTAATTAGGACTAAAAGAACAATTAATCCAAAAGCTAGTGGATTCAATCATAACATCACCGCTTGGAAACTTTGACCATGTTTTAATGACCATTTAAGTCCCTTTTACTTTATTCAATTAACCATTTAATCAAATAGTGATTAAATTTTACATCTTTTACAATTTAGTCCTTTTTAATTAATTAACAATCAAAACGTTAAATTTTTTTAACGAAACTTTAGTACCACCTTAATGAAATTCTGTAAATATTTATAAAAATATTTACGGCTCTGTTTATAGAAACGAGGTCCCGGTAGCTCATTTTCTAAAACCATTTGACCTCAGGGTCTTACCACTTGAACTTAATAAATCGCTTATAGAACAAAAATCACTATATCAAAAACCTTTTCAAAGTCACAGTTAACTCGTAAATATTAAATATAATATTTACGAACTTACTCGTCAGATTTGGTGGCCCTGAAACCACTATTTTTGACACCACTAAAAAATGGGCTGTTGCAATTCCAATTGAGGAGATGGCTAGTCTTGGCTATTAGAGCAGTTAACATCACGGGTAGAGTCATAGATGTATTCATTGGTAGAATGATACATTGGACTGGACCCAAAATGAATTAATTCTGAATCCGTTTATGAATTAATTCAGTTGTGACATTCATGGTGTGATTTACCTAAATCCTGAGTTAGTCACTAACCATGCGTATGTAACTCATGTGCTTTGATATAAGGGAGGGTTTATGCTCTAAAGATGATCGAGCCGATAGCCGGTATGTTGGGCACATGACTTGTGTATGACATGAATTTACTTGAAATAGTGGAATTCATAGCTCAATTAAAGAGTTAATGATATCCTCCCATTGGCATTATGTGGATTGATAAATATGGAACGTGGCCATGGGTTGCTTGTTCTCGAACGAGAAATTTATCACAGTCATTTGTTGATAGTGGTCAAATTAATCATTAAGAAGGCACAATTGTGACAATGAGATAAAATACGAGTGTATTGAGTGAATAGATTTAACTCAAAGGAATCAAAGATATCTTATGTGGATAACACACACATGACAAGGTCACTGGACAAAGCAGTTGGATGAATTGCTTTCGTAAAAAGTATACAATAAGGAGTTTTCAATCATGGTACTTCTTGTGGATTGACTCTATGAATAAGTAATTTGGAAAATCTAAGTGATTTTTGGGAAAATTAGTTTTGATCAAGTAAAATTAAATTAATCAAATTAATTAAAATTAATATGATATTTTTGGAAATTAATTTTCAAGTTAGACAATCGACTCAATGGGTATTTGAACTTGAAAGTTGGACTTGAGATCGTAAATTGGGCTTGTGAGCCCAAAATTGAGACCAAGACCCAAAAACTGGTTGAATCAGGCCTAGTATATGAAACTGGGCCGACGGTCCAATAGGTGGCTGGACCAGATCGGTTGGGCCATTAGTGGCCCGAACTAAATCGGCAGAAACTAAACCAGGTTGGGGTGCAGGCTGCTGCGATGGTGGCATTCCGGTGGCCGGAATATGGTCGACGACAGTGGGTGTTTGGTGGTCGAGTGATGGAAGAGTAACACTTCTACTGGGACTCTACCAAAGCATTTGATTTTCGATTAACTATTCCAAAAATAATAATATTTTAATATATTTATTACTAAATTTAATTTAATATTTATCTTAACAGTATTTTATTAATTTAATACTAAAGTGATTATCTTAATATTATATTTAATTTAATGTTTATCTTATAGATAAATATTCTATTGATATAATAATTTTAATATTAAATTTAATCTAATATTTATCTTGATAAATATTATATTAATTTAATATTAAAGTGATTAAGTTTAATCATAGTTGAACTTTTTAAACTCTCCCTATATAAAGAGAGCCTTAAGTTATTATTTCACACACTTGAATTCAAGAGTATGTTGTAGAAAGAAAATTCTCTGAAAAATTATTTCAGAAAATTTCTAGAGATATTTTTCTTATTTACAACTTGGCCCAAAAGTTCAGAGAAATTGCAAAATTACCTTATTGATAATTTTTGTGGAAAATTTTTTGATTCGAAATGAGCCCACACTCGGTAGACATGAGCTTGAGGATAGCAGAAAAGACTATACAGTCAAAGCGTTCATCCTAGACAAATCGAAAAGGTACAATTTTGATTAAGTGTTTATTACTTTAGATATCACAACCAAGTTCTTGTTTTAGAAAAAAAAATTAAAACTTTTGTTTTTCGCTAAATTTATTTTTTGTTGCGTTTTTCAAACCTGATTTTCCAACAAATTTAATGTCGAAAAAAAGTCAGAATTTGAGTCCATGTTGTTAACAATGATAAATACTAGCTACAACACATGTATGTAGAGCGGTAAACTTTCTGATCGTCTAGTTTGCTGACTTCTTCATCACAGTTGCCATGATTTCCATAGACATTTTGTTCCAGGCATTACGTACTTCGCCTCATATTTCTCGGATTGGGAGCATGTAATAGTGAAGTTGACGCCAGGTTATATGCTATACTGCTTGACTACAACTGGAAAAGCATCTTTGGAGTCAAACTCCATCCCGACCTCTAAATGGCTGAAACTTGTTGACGAAGTCGCATGCCCTGGTCTTTTATAAAGGAGGGCTTGGAATTCTAAACCACTTTCAGCAGCAAGATCGAGAGTACGCATGTGGGGTAGGGATTTTGGAGCTTCATTGTCAGATCAACCATCTTCTAGTTCAATAGGGATGGGATTTGGTTCTAAAATTACTATAATTTCCACACCATCAGCGTCGGCCTCCTATGTTGCGTTATTATCTGTTTCAAACCCCTCTTTGTTCTCTTCATTATCAACCTCGGTTGCAAGTCCAGGGTTGGATGTGCCCTCGTCAGTCAAGGTTTTCAGAAGTAGATCACTCGTTCTTGTAAATCCGATGTCAATCCCAAAATCACTTCTGTTTGCACACTCCAGTAACTTGATGGCGTACCCGTTTGAGTGTTACTGGTGTTGAACATTGGCGTGTCAAAGTTGAAATCAAAGGAACTGACAGAATGTCGTGCGGGTGTGTCATAGGCCCGGTGACCAAATACGTCTGACTGTCCCCTGAAGTTGTAATCTAGGGGTGAAACTATGAATGCATCACCATTGATGACGATTTCGGGGTGTCTTGGAATGAGCTTTGTAGCAATGATGTGACTCTACCGCACAACCATGTGGTCAGACTTTCTGCTTCTTGATCTAGCATGAGATGGCAAACATTGTGTAATCGAGCTCTAGCCACCATCGTCCTCTTCGACGAAGTGATCTGCCGTAATTTTACGTGTCAAATTAAACACCTCATTACACTTAACTAGCTTTTTTTGAGCAATTTATATGTTTTTATTATGTTTTTACTTAGTTCTAATAAATAAAATATTATGTTTTTACACTACTTTTTGAGACCCAAAATGGCCAAACGTGCTATCAGAAACTTAATGGTTGATTGAGTGTTGTAGGGAGTCATCGGAGGCTCGAATGTGATCGAAAATGCTGCCTAAAATGGGGTATCATGACATCGAAGTGTGGAACTCACACATTCGGCAGGCTTGAAAATAAGAAGAAAATAAGCCATCTATAGTGGTATCGTGATATCCACCTCAAAGGACCCCCCACTTGCAAACTCTTGTTGGTATCGCGATACCAAAACCTAGGTATCGTGATATCGCAACCTAACATAGAGAAAAATGACTGCAGATAGTTTTTGTCCAACACCAATCAAAATATAACGTACAGGGGCATTTTCATCATTAAATTTTGGGTTGTAATCAATTTTAAAAGTCACTTTTGGCTGAACAAAAAGAGACTTTAGTTTAGGTTAGAAAGATCTTTAGTTTTAGGGTTTCCTTCATCTTTTAGCTTGGGGGTAGGGTAGTTTTCTTCTCTATAGTTTTATGGTTTTAGCTTATGTTTCTTTCTGGTTTTACTTAGTTTCATAGTTGTTAGTGAAGTTAGTTTTTGTTGTAGCTTAGTTTTATTTACATGTTAACGACTTTCAACTTATTTGTAATCACTCTTTCATCTTTGAGTTAATGCTATTTAAGTTTTCTTTCTTTTCACCAGTTAAAGCTCTCATCTTTAGGGTTTTTATTTCTTTATATTTGTGTTTGTTTCTTTTCATTTAAGCTTATTAAGTTAAAAATGAAAGCTTTCATATTTTGTTCAAGTTTATGTTAATGGTTTTTATAGTTGCTTCTTTCATATTTTTTAGTTTTAATATGGTAATGGGTAATTAAACCTTAGGTGGTTAGTTGGTGGAAATGTTGTTTGGTTAGTTTCTGGGTTCAGGGGCGAAATCGTAAAACTGGACTAAATCGAATAAACTTCAAAACTTAGGATTGACGCCCTACGGAAAAATCAAGATAAGTGAGACCAAGAGGAGATCTTATTGGGCACCAATTCTTTAGTATCAGGTTAGCCGGTGAGATCGAGAGAAAAATTAGATTAATTTGTCTAAGTTGATAAAGTTGAGACTGAGAGGTAAAATGGAGCCAATTTGGAGTGTGAGCAATTTATATCCCAAATTTAAGGATTAATCAACAACATCGAGATCGACCAACCACTGCCCGTTATCGTATTTAATAGTTTTATATTTTACATTATTAAAAATTTAGTCCTTTTCTGTTTTAGGTCATTAATTAGTTTAATTTCTATCAAATTAATGGTTTTTCATACTATAACAATTAGTAAGTAGCTAGTTAGACTCCATTCTTGCATGCACTTTTGAATAGAAATCGCTAACTCCTTTAGGTTTGAACCCTTGAAATACTCCGGTGTTCCATCGGACCCTATAAATATTACAATTGACCTGTATGCTTGCAGTTAAAACCATTCTTCAAAAAAATAGCTTTCCAAAATTACTTGTTTTTCTGCGCACAAGCATTGAAACATCCCAAACCCGGCCCACGAGCCTTGACCGGATCTGGTATGTTCCTTGAAGAAAACCAGTTCACATTTCCTTTATTACCTTTGAAAAACTGTGGGTTTTGAAGAAAGTTTGTTTGTGGGTTGGGCTTGAGTTGAAAATAAGTTTGTTTTATGTTAAAAACCCATTTACCTCGAGTGACAAAATATTTAAAGTTTATTCTTAAACTAAATTGACTTAAGCTCTAATAAAATTTCGTCACATAGCAAATAGAACAGAAATTAACATAGTTCACTATGGCCTTATTACATCAAATAAAACCCAAAATAAAATTTATAAAGTGCTTAAATAAATTAAAATGTCCAAATTAAATAAAACTTCAAGCTGAGCATGGCCACCACAAGTTCTGCCGTCTCGGTCCATCACTGTTCATCACCTGAAACATGTTCCCACAACGGGGTGAGTCAATAGACTCAATGTGTACTACAACACTAAATCTTAACAACTTAGGCATACGTAATCACATCACATACCAATTCACATAATAGATCAAAATAATGATGCAATCCCAACCCAAACCTATATGCCATCCGGTACACATCCCCGTACCAACCTGCACACCGTGGGGACTACTAAGTCGACCCTCCATCCGCTACACACCATCGAAGGCAGTCACTGCAGTCGACGTGCTCATCGCCCTTATGAGTATTCGTGGTCTTAGGTCACCACACTCAGATATCGTGGTCTTAGGTCACCACAATCAGATTATCGTGGTCTTAGGTCACCACATTCAGATTTTGTGGTCTTAGGTCACCACATTCACTTCCCCTTTTCAATAACCCATGTGCCCCATAACATATATTATGCATTAACATGCCAACTTTCACATTCTTATCACATATTAAATATAACATGTTTCATAATCCTAGTAGGAGTAGGATACGTGCACAGGTACTTTGTACCATTCACTGCATCAGTAGCCATATTCTTGCACATTCTTATAGTCACATACAAATTAAATAATGCCATAAATAAATTAAGAAGTAGTGTGAGGTACACACTGATTAACTTAGCGTATTCCTTGAAATCCGAAAAAATAAAAATCGATCTATCGCTTTAGATCCTTAATCCCTACATTTGGTCAATCCCTTACTATTTAGTAACAGCCTATTCGGCCATAAGACCAATCCCGAAGGATTATCAGTAACCAAAACTTACCTTGTGCCGATCAAATCCAAAACTTGCTGAGTTCCTTCTTGAAATCGGCTAGCCATTAAATCACTTAGCTATGTCGATTTCCTACTTTTGAATAAATAAGAAACAGATTCTAAATACCAAAAATAGGCCTTGGCCGAATACCTTATATGCTTACCTTGTGGATTCTAAAGTCCCGAAAAGATTCACTTGCTTAGGGAGTTGTCGAAATACCTATGGACTCATGTTAGATCCGATTTCATCCTTAAACATAATTAATGGCCTTTGCCCGAATATTCACATGTCTTACCTTGAAGCTTTAAATCCCGAAAAATCCTCCTTTTAGTCGCCTACTCTGATAATCCCGAAAGATCCTTCCATATTTCGGCCAAAATCAATAATAGGGATTAGTCCCTAAATTTCGATAAGTCTACAATATAAAAGAATGGAAACCAAACTTGGATCTTACCCTTATTTGAAGAAATTGATTGCACCTTCACTTCAACCTTCAGGGATTCGGCTATGGCTAGATGATGATCTCACAACCTTCGGCTTTTGGAAGGTTGAGAGAAAAAGAAAAAGGAAGAGAAGAAAGGTGAAGAAATCGGCTTGCTTTGCTAAAGATTTCAGTTTTGACAAGATAGCAGAGAAGAGAGGATTTTGCTAGGAAAATTCGGCAGAGGGAAGAGAATGAATTAATAGCCTTAGTCTTCCTCCTTGTGCCGAAATTACTAGGCCAAGACTCCCTTACTTGGCCACCACTCTTCTATTTTGATAGCTTTATCCCTTTAATTTAAAATTAAAAGAAATAATCCTTTTAATTATACCAATAACTATCCCTCATTTATCCACCTATTTAACCGAAATTTAAAGAGGATAAAACTCCTCTTTTAAGAGCCTTCATGCCGTCCAACTCCCTTGCTCCTTGTAGCAAAATAAAAATCTTTTATTTTGCTTCCTATGTGACTCGAACCTTGGCCCCTTTCTCTTTGGACATTGCGTCACTTGCTAGGCCCTAAGTGGTGCCTTGTAGCCATTTTACCAAGGCTATTTGTATGTCATATTTCACATACATTTTCTCTTAAGACCACCTTGCCTTAGTTTCCCCTTTTTGAACTTTAAAACTTAACATTTCTATGACATTTCCTTACATTTCCAAGTTTCCAAAAATTTTCGTTTTCCTCTTTAAACTTGACATTTCCTTTCATTTCCAAGTTTCCAGAAATGTTCGCTTTCCTCTTTTGAATCATTTCTAAATCATTTCCTTACATTTCCTAGTTTCCAAAAATATTCAGAATACATTCATAACACATAAGACATGTCATTTCGCACAATTAAACTGAAAATGCATAGGCCCTTTTCGGGATGTTACAGTTCTACCCCCTTAAAATAATTTCGTCCTCGAAATTTCCTAGCTAAAATAATTGAGGGTATTGCCGTCGCATTGCCTCTTCTGGCTCCCACGAAGCTTCCTCCGATCCATGGTTGCGCCATAACACTTTGACTAGAGGAACTGACTTCCTCCGCAACACTTTCACGTCTCGTTCCAAAATCTGAATCGGCTCCTCTTCGTAGGATAAGTCTGGCCTTAGCTCCACCTCTTCAACTGGTACTACGTGAGATGGATCTGATCGATATCGCCGTAGCATGGAAACATGGAATACGTCGTGCATCTGCTTCAATTCCGATGGCAACTCTAACTGATATGCCACTGGTCCAACTCGCTTCAACACTCGATAGGGCCCTATAAACCTTGGGCTTAACTTCCCTTTGCGACCAAACCTCATCACCTTCTTCCAAGGCGAGACTTTCAAAAACACTTGATCTCCCACTTCAAACTCTATTTCCTTCCGTTTAAGGTCTCGTGTCACGACTTCGCCTATCGAGGGCTTCTTTTAACCGTGCCTCGATTATCTCAACCTTCTCTTGATTTACGCCACATCGACTGGGCCCAAAACTCGACGTTCTCCTAACTCAGTCCAACAAGTAGGTGTTCGACATTTCCGACCATACAATGCTTCATATGGTGCCATCCGAATGCTAGTCTGATAGCTGTTGTTGTAGGCAAACTCAGCTAAAGGCAAATAGTCTTCCCAACTTCCTCGGAAATCCATCACACAGCCTCTCAACATATCCTCCAATACTTGTATAACCCGTTCAGACTGCCCGTCTGATTGTGAATGAAAAGCCGTAGTGAAGTCTAACTTAGTGCCTAAAGCTTGATGAAGTGCCCTCCAAAACTGAGACGTAAACCTTGGGTCCCTATCGGAGATGATCGATACCGGTACTCCGTGCAACCTCACAATTTCCGCTACATATAATTTGGCCAACTTCTGAAGAGAATAATCCATTCTTACTGGAATGAAATGCGCGGACTTGGTCAAACGGTCCACTATTACCCATACCGAGTCCATCTTAGTAGGCGTAAGGGGAAGCCCACTAACGAAGTCCATGGTGATTCTTGCCCACTTCCATTGTGGAATCTTGATTGGCTGAAGTAATCCCGATGGAACTTGGTGTTCAGCCTTAACTTGCTAACACGTCAGACATTTCCCCACGAATTCAGTAACTTCCCGCTTAAGATCAGGCCACCAGAACTGTTCCCTTAAATCCCTGTACAACTTAGTACCTCCGGGATGCATAGCATATGGGCTACTATGCGCCTCCCGAAGAATCCTTTGTCTTAACTCCTCGTCTTTTGGCATACAGACCTTTCCCTTGAAGCACAATACTCCCTCATTGTTAACACCATAATCTTCTAACTCTCCGTTCTGTACTTGCTGCAGCTTAGCACTTAAGTCCTCATCCAACAATTGACTTTCCTTTACTTCATTCAACCACGTGGGTTTGACTTGCAATTCTGCCAGCAGACTTCCATCATCATACAAACTTAAGTGTACGAACATCGCCCCTTAGATCGACACCACTTTCCGACTTAAGGCATCTGCTACCACATTCGCCTTGCACTCGGTGATACTCGATCGAACAATCATAATCCTTTAATAGCTCCACCCACCTTCGCTTGTCTTAGGTTCAACTCCTTCCGAGTCGTGAGATACTTTAGACTTTTATGGTGCATGTGTAGATCACCGACTTTTCTCCATAAAGGTAATGCCTCCACACCTTAAGAGCGAAGACCACTGCCGCCAATTCCAAGTCATGAGTTGGGTAGTTAACCTCATGAGGCCTTAACTATCGAGACGTATAAGCGACCACTTTTCCATCTTGCATTAGAACACACCCTAATCCCGTATGCACGAAGCGTCACAAGATACCACAAACTCCTTTCCGCCTCGGTGAATTAACACTGGAGCTTCATCAAGACCTTCTTGAGCTTCTCAAAGCTCTGCTGTTGCTTATCCGTCCATACAAAGGGTACTTCCTTCCTCAATAACTTTGTCAAAGCGCGGCAATTGACGAGAACCCTTCTACAAACCTCCCGTAATAGCTTTGCCAAACCTAAGAAACTTCGGTTTCACCCACGGACCTAGGTGGTTTCCAATCCAACACTTGCCTCGATCTTCCTAGGATCCACCCTTATTCCCTCTGCGGATACCACATGTCCTAAGAATGCCACCTCCTTAAGCCAAAATTCACACTTGCTGAATTTGGCATAGAGCTTCTTTTCCTTAATACTTGTAGCACTATCCGTAGGTGCTCATCATGCTCATCCTCGACTTCGAGTATACTAAGATGTCGTCGATGAACACGACGACGAACCTATCCAAGTAGGGTTGGAAGACCGGTTCATCATATCCATGAACGCTACCGAGCGTTCGTTAACCCAAACGGCATTACTACAAACTCATAATGGCCGTATCTTGTCCTAAAGGCGGTCTTATGGATATCCGCCTCCTTCACCTTCAACCGATGATATCCGGACCTTAGATCGATCTTTGAAAATACAATGCCCCCTTGTCGATCGAACAAGTCGTCTATCCTTGGCAAAGGGTACTTGTTCTTGATGGTCACTTATTCAATCGACGATAGTCTATGCACATTCGCATAGTCCCATCTTTCTTCTTCACAAACAAGACCGGTGCTCCCCATGGAGACACACTGGGTCGGATGAACCCACGATCCAAAGAATTCTTGAATCGAGCCTTGAGCTCAACTAACTCCTTTGGCGCCATTCGGTATGGGGCGATTGACACAGGAGTCGTTCCCTGTAGCAAGTCTATTCCAAATTCCACCTCCCTATCCGGGGTATTCTCAGTAATTCCTCTGGAAACACATCCACGAAGTCCCTTACCGTTCTAACTCCATTGACTCCTTCCTCCTTTCCATCTAACGCACTTACGAAGGCTAAAAACGCCTTGCACCCTTTTCGAACCATCCTTTCAGCCTTTAGTGCCGAAACTACATTAGACAAGTAGTTTCTTCTTTCTCCTATCATGATAATCACCTCACCCTCCGGGTTCTTAGTTCCATTCGTTTAGCCGCACAATCCAACACGGCTCGATGCTCTACTAGCCAGTCCATCCCAAGTATGAGGTCAAATTCTCCGAAGGGTAACTCCATTAAGTCAGCCCGAAAGTTCACTCCCTGAATTTCTAGGGGTACACTCCGAAAGATCTTATCCACCACTACGCTTTGGGCCTAATGGGCTTACTACGATCATCCGCCTATCGAGAGTTCAGAGCTTGGCCTAGTGTTTCCACTACACTACATGCAACATAGGAATGGGTCGAGCCCACATCAATCAGAGCATAATAAGGTTTCCCAAATATAAGGAACGTACCGGTTATGACGTCCGGCGCGTCTCCATCCTCCCTCCGGTGAACCGCATAAACCAAACTCGGTTGCCTTGCCTCAGTATTAGCAGCACCTCTGCCCGGTGTTCCTCGTCCTCTGCCAGCACCATTACCTCTATTATTCGGACCACGACCACGTTGGGGCTGCTGTCCACCTCTACCAGCCTGATGAACATTCGAAGCTGCTGGCCGACTCTCCTCCGGCTTCTTTGGACAATCCTTAATCATGTGGTCCTTAGACCCACACCAAACATCCTCCCATCTTTTCCAACACTCTCCTAAGTGTTTCTTCCCACACCGGTCACAAGGACGATCACGCCTCCCCAGTAGCGACTTGCGACCTCGCGCCCTATCAACTCTAGGCCTTTTATTCCCAGATGATCCTGACGAACCAAAGCCTCTTTTTGCTCCTGCTCGGTCGAAGTTTCGCTTTGTAGAATCCTTAATCCCCTCAGCTACCTTAGCTTTCTCTACTAAAGCGAGAAAACTCGCTCACGATGCGGAGCTATCAACGACCTTAAATCATCCTCAAACCGTCCTCAAATCGGACACACTGCTTCATGCTCCATAGCCACCACTCCTCGAGCATAACGGCTCGACCTCGTAAACTCAACTTCATACTCGCCACGGACTTGTTCCTTGAACCAGCCCCATAAATGCCTTCCTTTGCTCATCGAGATACCGGCATCGACATACTTCTTCGATAAGCCGTCTTAACATAGTCCCACGTCGGATCCTCGGTTGTGGCACCATCACGAATCGTGAGCCACCATTGGTATGCTTCATCGCGTAGGGAACGCCACCATTCCTTTCACCTTCTCTTCGGGGGTTAGATCTAGTTCATCCATGATCCGCTCGGTTGATTCCAACCAATACTCGGCCGCATCGTGCCACTCCCGACACTCCACGAGAACACCTCGGCTCGTTGGCACGAAGTCGCTCGGTGTGGTACCGACTTAGGGCTCCCGAATTTCCTCCCGCACCACCACCAACTCTAGAACTCGCGGCCGCGACCGCGACACACAAGCATCATCCACATGCGTAGCTGTGCTTTGCTCAACACCAACGGTGGGGGTGGTGGTGGCATCTCGTTGTCGACTCGACTGATCTAACGGGTTCGACACGGTCATTCTACCTCTACCGCGTCCTCGCACGTTACGACCACGCCCCTAGAGCTCATTTCTACCGTCGCGATCCGATTAAAAAGTTTTATGAATTAGTGCTTGTTTCACTTATTACCCGCGAAGAAGTTTTATGAAAAGAAATTTTAGGAGTGGTTCTTTCGTATTCATACATGCACACGCTTTTGCATTCATACATCCATCAATCAATTATGAACTTCTGCTCATTCGTAGAAATGTTGTAGTTTCCATTGTTGTTGTTTTTCCACTACCTAGGGGTATTTTCGTAATTTGTCCTACTGTGGTATTTTCGTAGTTTTTCAAGATAAGGTTCCTTGTTGATTTTGTCAATAAGAATGTGTTGGTAATTTTGAATTCACGGGGTACTTTGGAAAATTTTGAAATCTGGGGTATTTTGGAAATTTTGAATCTCGAGGGTATTTTGGAAATTTCATAAACCAAGGGCATTTCTGTAATTTTACCGCTAGGGGTATTTTAGTAATTTTGCAATTCAAAAATTTTTCGAAAAAATTTGTAAAAATAGTTCTCACGAATTAAAAAGGGTAATTTTAAGAGTTTTAGAACTAGGTTTTTTTTTATAAAAAACACGGCTAGTTCCCTTTCGAGTTTTAGTTATTGTGTTTAGCCTATGACCGAGTCCTCTTGGTCGGGGTGAACCAAAGCTACGCACCAGGTAGGATTCGAGTGGAGAGGAGGTGAGTCACGCGGACTGCTTAAGTACCAAGCTCCCACCGAAATCGGTCCTAGACATGCGCACAGAGGTTGCCACACCCACTGTGTCTTCTTGGTTAGGGTGAACCGAAGCTACGCACCAGGTAGGATTCCAGCGAAGAGGAGGTGAGTCACTAGGACTGCTTAAATACCAGTGCTCTTCCGATCCAATCCTAGACATGCGCATGGGGTTTACCACACCTAACTTTCGCGACTTAGCCATAGGTTTGTTTAGGCATTTAAGTCTTATGTATTTGTGTTTGAGTAGACTAGACCTACGGTTCAAGTACCAACCATACTATTCTACGTTCCATTACATTTCTACCCTTCTACAGATCATATTAAAAATCACACAAGGGATAGGGGTACTCACCGTGGGACCTCGGCCTGAGAGACTTGGGTGCCATGCCGTAAAAACCCACTGATTTCATAAAATATTTTTATAAAACTTATTTGGGCTCGATTCGAAAATGTTTTGGGCCTTAAACCTAAGGCCGAGAGTTTGAAACGGGCTCTGATACCAAACTGAAATATCCCAAACCCGGCCCACGAGCCTTGACCGAATCTGTTATGTTCCTTAAAGAAAACCAGTTCACATTTCCTTTATTACCTTTGAAAAACTGTGGGTTTTGAAGAAAGTTTGTTTGTGGGTTGGGCTTGAGTTGAAAACAAGTTTGTTTTATGTTAAAAACCCATTTACCTCGAGTGACAAAATATTTAAAGTTTATTCTTAAACTAAATTGACTTAAGCTCTAATAAAATTTTGTCACATAGCAAATAGAACAGAAATTAACATAGTTCACTATGGCCTTATTACATCAAATAAAACCCAAAATAAAATTTATAAAGTGCTTAAATAAATTAAAATGTCCAAATTAAATAAAACTTCAAGCTGAGCATGGCCACCACAAGTTCTGCCGTCTCGGTCCATCACTTTGCTCATCACCTCAAACATGTTCCCACAACGGGGTGAGTCAACACTCAATGTGTACTACAACACTAAATCTTAACAACTTAGGCATACGTAATCACATCACATACCAATTCACATAATAGATCAAAATAATGATGCAATCCCAACCCAAACCTATATGCCATCCGCTACACATCCCCGTACCAACCTGCACACCGTGGGGACTACTAAGTCGACCCTCCATCCGCTACACACCATCGAAGGCGTCATCATTTGCCGACGTGTGCTCATCGCCCTTATGAGTATTCGTGGTCTTAGGTCACCACACTCAGATATCGTGGTCTTAGGTCACCACATTCAGATTATCGTGGTTTTAGGTCACCACATTCAGATTTCGTGGTCTTAGGTCACCACATTCACTTCCCCTTTTCAATAACCCATGTGCCCCATAACATATATTATGCATTAACATGCCAACTTTCACATTCTTATCACATATTAAATATAACATGTTTCATAATCCTAGTAGGAGTAGGATACGTACCTGGGTACTTTGTACCATTCATGGTACCTTAGCCATATTCTTGCACATTCATATAGTCACATACAAATTAAATAATGCCATAAATAAATTAAGAAGTAGTGTGAGGTACACACCTGATTAACTTAGCGTATTCCTTGAAATCCCGAAAAAAATAAAAATCGATCTATCGCTTTAGATCCTTAATCCCTACATCTGGTCAATCCCTTACTATTTAGTAACAGCCTATTCGGCCATAAGACTGAATCCCGAAGGATTATTGTAACCAAAACTTACCTTGTGCCGATCAAATCCAAAAACTTGCTTTGAGTTCCTTCTTGAAATCGGCTAGCCATTAAATCACTTAGCTATGTCGGTTTCCGCTTTTGAATAAATAAGAAACAGATTCTAAATACCAAAAATAGGCCTTGGGCGAATACCTTATATGCTTACCTTGTGGATTCTAAAGTCCCAAAAGATTCACTTGCTTAGGAGTTGTCGAAATACCTATGGACTCATATTAGATCCGATTTCATCCTTAAACATAATTAATGGCCTTTGGCCGAATATTCACATGTCTTACCTTGAAGCTTTAAATCCCGAAAAATCCTCCTTTTAGTCGCCTACTCTGATAATCCCGAAAGATCCTTCCATATTTTGGCCAAAATCAATAATAGGGATTAGTCCCTAAATTTCGATAAGTCTACAATATAAAAGAATGGAAACCAAACTTGAATCTTACCCTTATTTGAAGAAATTGATTGCACCTTCACTTCAACCTTCAGGGATTCGGCTATGGCTAGATGATGATCTCACAACCTTCGGCTTTTGGAAGGTTGAGAGAAAAAGAAAAAGGAAGAGAAGAAAGGTGAAGAAATCGGCTTGCTTTGCTAAAGATTTCGGTTTTGACAAGATAGCAGAGAAGAGAGGATTTTGCTAGGAAAATTCGGCAGAGGGAAGAGAATGAATGAATGGCCTTAGTTCTCCTCCTTGTGCCGAAATTACTAGGCCAAGACTCCTTTACTTGGCCACCACTCTTCTATTTTGATAGCTTTATCCCTTTAATTTAAAATTAAAAGAAATAATCCTTTTAATTATACCAATAATTATCCTCATTTATCCACCTATTTAACAAAATTTAAAGAGGATAAAACTCCTCTTTTAAGAGCCTTCATGCCGTCCAACTCCCTTGCTCCTTGTAGCAAAATAAAAATCTTTTTTTTTGCTTCCTATGTGACTCAGAACCTTGGCCCTTTCTCTTTGGACATGGCATCACTTGCTAGGCCCTAAGTGGTGCCTTGTAGCCATTTTGCCAAGGCTATTTGTATGTCATATTTCACATACATTTTCTCTTAAGACCACCTTGCCTTAGTTTCCCCTTTTTGAACTTTAAAACTTAACATTTCTATGACATTTCCTTACATTTCCAAGTTTCCAAAAATTTTCGCTTTCCTCTTTTGAATCATTTCTAAATCATTTCCTTACATTTCCTAGTTTCCAAAAATGTTCGCTTTCCTCTTTTGAATCATTTCTAAATCATTTCCTTACGTTTCCTAGTTTCCACAAATATTCAGACTACATTCATAACACATAAGACATGTCATTTCGCACAATTAAACTGAAAATGCATAGGCCCTTTTCAGGATGTTACAAGCATGATGTGGTCAAGTTGTTGGCGTTGTTTTTATGTGATTGTTGCATGCTTGTTAGGGAGATAATTACTGAAAGTTATGTTTATAAATAGAACACTTTATTTTTATTTTTTATGGTTTTCTTAATTTTGTTTTTTTGATTGTTGACTGATAGTCATGATTAATGACAATTATAGGTGGCCTAAAGGTCTGTTCGTGTCTAATGAGGATTGTACTTCAACGCCTAGCTGGGATGATTGCAGCCCCTATGGGAGGCAATAATATGATCCTTCTTATTATTCGTATAGTTATGCATGTCTGGTGGATAGCGACAACCCAGGATGGGAAGATAGTCACCCAAAATACGACCCGTATTCCTCGTATTTTTACAAGGATGGGGGTGTGTATTAGGAAGAGCCTAATGAAGATCACTACCAAACCACTTGGAGTAGCGAATTTGAGGATGGCATGTCTGGGTGCCAAGAAAATTTGAAAACCATACAAAATCAATTGGACCTCGTGTTAGAAGCCGTCAAAAACTGAGTCAGGGATAGTCCTCCAGTGGATGAGTGTGTTGAGCTGCACACTGTTGAAGTTGAGGAGGAGGCTTCCTATACAATTGTTGAACCACATTACTTGAAGGTCGAGTTTCGACCTTCTCTGTTTTAGGTTATTAATTAGTTTAATTTCTCTTAAATTAATGGTTTGTCGTACTATAACAATTAATGAGTAGCTAGCTAGACTTTTTTCTTGCATGCACTTTTGAATAGAAATTGCTGACTCCTTTTGGTTTGACCCCTTGGAATATTCCGGTGTTCCATCGGACACTATAAATATTACAATTGACCTGTACGCTTGCAGTTAAAACAGCTCTTCAAAAAATTAGTTTTCCAAAATTATTTATTTTTCTGCACACAAGCGCAACGCTGTCACGAAGTCGACATATATCTCTACTACAACATTCCCACTAAAGACATGGGATTCGATTACCGTCTCCAGCTCGTTGTCCTCTGTGATTTCAAAAATGGCATATCTAACAGGGTCAAATAACGAAAGATATCTACATTTCAGGCTCAAAATTCTTCTCTGAACCCGTACTATGCGCCTAATCCTTGTTTGAAGCTCTTTTAACGTTATGCTCCGGTTGAATGTCAGATCTTTAGATTGGGCTAATACAAAAACGAGCACAATTTCAGTCTAAAAAATTTGACTGTTGTAATGGATAACAGCTCTGACTCGTCTGCTCATCTTGAACCAAATTGCCTGTTCTATATGTTTAAACCAAGAAAATAGTAAAAAATGTTGTTCTCATGCCTTGACAACAGCGTAGGTACGAAATTCAAGTTCTTCGCGACAACCCCGATAACTCCTAATTTAACAAATTAACTTTGCGTTGACAACAACGTAGGTATGAAATTCAAGTTCTTCACGACAACCCCGATAACTTCTAATGCCAAGTATCCTTATAAAAACAATCTCTTGAAAGGTCATTATGGAAACTCAAGAGATTCTATTGAGTTTATTTTATAGAGCTTGTACCTCGAGGCACATCAAATCATTCCAGTAACAAGACATGCCCTAGGCATCACGGGTTTTTGAGGTATACATTTAATTTTGAAGTTTTGGGGAGAAGAAAATGCTCTCCCGCAGTAGTGTTTTTCAATAAGCCAACAATGTATGAGAGGCAAAAGCAATCAAGTTGAGTGGGGACTTAAAAACCTAGAGAGAGAACGCACTCTGCAGGCCAACTTTATTGCTTCTGCCTCTGAGCCTCTGCAACTCGAGATTCCCAGGATAAATTTCATACATTGCAAGTCAGGATTCCTGGGATAAATTAAAAAAAAAATTCCTTTTTACCTCATCCCATCCCTTATATAAATGGTCATTCTCATCCCCTACTCCAACATATTTCAATCTCCTTTAAATTGTTTTTTTTTTTCTTTTTTATGCATGTTGAAATTTTTAGTTTTAAAGATTTATTTCTCTTTGGCTTTGAGGGAGACATAGTCATAGTATTAAGTTGTGTTTGGGTTCACAGTGATGTCGTGGAGCTCGGTAACCTACAAATTTCACCTTCCACCTAACTTTGGTATGGCCTATTCATTAACACCTTAACCCTGAACCGGTCTGAACTATGAGATCAGAAGATAAGTAGTTCTTGCCGACGCAATATTTCAGTGGACGAATCTGAAGATCCTGTTGGGGGATTGACTAGTTGATTGAACAATAAAGCCTGAGAAGATAGTTGATTATGACTACCAAAGCAATCTAATCACCCATGTATTCATTTGATTGAGTTTAGAAATTAGTTTTCCGAAGTCCCTTTGATTTATGCAGTTTTGAATTCCTTATTTATAAAAACCCCCAAAATATTTCCCTTATGTTTTATCGTAATATAATTTAGTTAAACTACTAATTAATTCTATTTGCGTTTAGGTTAACTTTAATTTAGTACTCGCCTCCCTTGCATACGATCCTCGGAGTACTTACCTACTTCATTGTAAAACTATATTACAACTTGACTCGTATACTTGCGGACACCAACTCAAATCTATATATTTAAGTTGCAGTATTCACACTCTGGACGTTAGTACGTCCGGAGGCGATCAACTTGTTTATCATAAATTTTTATACTATAATTTTTTATATAAACTGTGGCATAAGAATTTGAACATTGGGGTTAATTATTGACATGCATGACATTTAAGTTGATTAGGTTATTGAATTTTTGAAATTTAATGAAAGATGCATGAAATTTGGTTTTTTAGTTAAATCTCATTTGATTACCACTTTTCCACGGCAATATAATAAATGAATTTTTGAATGGTAAATAAATAGAAATCAACTAAGTTTTAAAAAATAGTCACCATTACAAAGTAAACATTAAAATCAATCGGTTATTGAAATAAAATGGTATCTGATCGTTATGTCAGAGTCTTAAAATTTATATAATGAATGATCTAGCCTAGAAACTAACTGTGACAACGATTGAGGCAAGCGCACCTATCGAACAGTAGTATAGTTTAGTGGCAAGACCGGAATGTCGAACCCAAAGGAACCAAAAGTACTAATACTAACTTTCTTTCTATTATTTAACCTAAGAATTGAAGTGAATTATTGTTTAATCTAAAATTAACTAACTACTAAGCTAAAGACGCTAAGACAAAGAGAATGAATTGGGGAAATACTTGTGGGAAAAACCAATTGATTAAGACAATATCCAAGGAAGAATCCACCTAGACTTCACTTGTTATCTAACTCTGAACCAGACGATTTATTCACTTGACTTGATCCGTAGGATTCCCTAATTTATATTAATCCCTCTCTCGAGGCTACTAACGTCTAACCCTAGGTTGATTAATTGAAATCTCTTTCTAATTAAAACCCCTAGAATTGCATTAACTCGATCTATGGACTCCCATATTAGGTTTGACCCTAATCCGGCAGATTTTCATCACCCTATCTCTAGGCGCGCGAGCAACTCTGCTTAACTATGCTAGATCTACTCTTAGGCAGGGTCTATTCCTCCTCTGCCTAAGCACATCAATACTTGAATCAATATCCTGAAATATCAAAACAAGAATTAAGAACACATAATTAAGAACAAATCAAGTATTTATCATATAGCTCAGAAAACAATAACAAGATCCGTCTTAGGTTTCATCTCCCTCAAGTATCTGAGGGTTTAGTTCATAATCATAAAAATATAAATCTCAGAAGAAAAGATAAAACAAAACATAAGAAAAACCCTAAAACCCCTTGAAGGAATTGAAAAGAAGATCTTCCATCTTGAGTATGACTCCGGCTTCTTGAGATGAATCAACTGACTTTCTTCGAGTAAATCCCACGATTCTGACCTCTCCGGCTTGGCTCCTTGGCCTAGCTGGACGCCCCCTAAAGGTTGGCCTTTAGGGTGTTTATATAGGCTTTTGGAATGTGTTTCTTTGCCTCTAAGTACCCTAATCTGAATAAAATTCTTCTTTTCCACAGCAGGGACACGCCCATGGCATACGCCCGTGTAAGTCGAGTTGTAGGCCGTGTTCAAGCCTGCTAAAGGGGCACGGCCGTGTGGTGAAACCCCAGGCCGTGTCGATTTCTCTCTTTGGCCCATTTGGCCCGTTTTAAGCCCGTTTCTCATTCTTTTCATCCTCCTATGCTCTCCTGAGTATAAAACATGAAATTAAAGGATTAAGAGCACCAAATTCCATAATTCAAGGGATAAATCATCCAAAAGCATGCTAAATGTGGAGATAAAATATGTTACTATTATGGTTTTTCAAATACCCCCACACTTAAGCTTTTGCTTGTCCTCAAGCAAAATTCTCAACTCACAATTAAAACGAACTTCCTCAATTCATAACCTTCATCAACAGTGTTTCATCATAATTCATAGGTAATTCATACATTGATAATTTAATCGTAAAGTTCCTAAAGATTCAAACAATTAAAGTCATAGATTTTATAGTACGAAAAATAGGTGTTTCCCCTTACCTAAATAATTACCTCTGATTCAAAGTCGACAAAAATTGACATCCTCACTAAAGATTCACTCAAATCACTCGAAGTGTTTAAGGTTCAAAAATAAGCACTCAGAAGTCGAACATGAAAAGTGAATCCCATAGGCTTGCATGAAAATCAAATCTCCACCACTGTAAAATGATATGATACACAAATCAAAAGGTCTTTTATGGGTTGTAACGGGGCTTGGGTTAAAGGTGTGGATAAAGGCTGAATTAGAGGGTTAGTATCGAGATTGACTTGACAAATTACCGAAATAGAAACGACGAACTGATAATAAATAATTACATCAATTGGAAACTTAATACTAATAACATGAGCTTCTTCTAAAGATAATGAAATTTGAGCTCAAATAACATAGAACTAATAATGAATATACTTCATTTTTTTTAAGAACAAATCATACAATAATAACGAAATTAACAACTAAAATGGAAAGCATAGTTTAGCTAAGTAATCTATTCAAATCAGACCTCGACTTAATGTGAGTCAAATTAATTAAAGGGATTTCAACAATAATGGTTTTTGGTTAATGTTGAGGGTGAGTTAATAAAAGGGTTTTTAGGATCAAAAGGGGTGCACTAGGGGTTAATTGTGAGGGTAGGATTTTAGTGGAGTAAGTGGGTTAAAACCTAGGTGCCTTTATCATCTCTGTATATCAAATCAAAGGTGTGGTCTCGACATGTATAATCAATGCAAGTTCTAGAATAACAGATCAATGTTGACACACTCATAATCAATAAAGTGAGCACGAAAAGGAATGTATGCTATAAAAGGCTCAAAATCTCACAAAAATTATGGGCTTTTGATGTCAACTTTGTAAATTTCAAACTTCAAGGTAATACTTAAATTCAGGTAGACAACCTAACAAAAATTTAATTTCATGAAAAATGGACTTATCATGCTTGATTCTCTAGTCTCCTAAAGTTTAAATCATCACTGCACAATTAACTATGACTTAATCCAAAACATATCAATGAAAATCATAAATCAAAGGAAGTTTCATTCTAAGAGTAATATGAGAGAATTACTTAAGAAAAAGGCATAATTCAGGAATTTGAGAATAATGCAAAAAGTTAGACACTTTTTCACGATAAAATTCACCCCCCACACTTAAGATGTACATTGTCCTCAATGTACAAAGATATATATGAACAATATTTTAAGAAAATCAAAAGAGAGGGAGAAGTGAAACTTCCTGAATTATGGATGAAATCCTTGGAGGATGATCAATGATGAACATGATGACTAGGCATAGGTGAAGGTGGTGGAGAATACTCCGGTGGTGTGTTCGTTCCTTGAGTGGCACCTTGAACCTTTTTAAACTGCGAAGTCATCAGTAAAGTTTTTAGGGATTTCTTATTTAATGGATGTTTGTTATAGTTACTCGAGAGTTAAACAGCCAAAGATAAAAGAAATTAAATTATACTTAAAAATTTAAAGAGTTTAATAAAAAAGGAAAATGAACTAAAATAAAAATAAATAAGAATAAGAATAAGAATAAAGAAAATAAAAAAGACTCAAAGGTCCTCATCATCGGAGTGATCTCGAGGTGGTGGTGGCGGCGATATGTGAAAAAGCTGATAATATCGACCACGGCCGCCTCACGCGGCGTGTGGTTTATCTCGGCCGTGTTCTTTGGCAGTTTCGACCACGGCCGCGTTGCACGACCGTGGCATTTAGTCGGAGCCCGTGTCTTGGGGAAAATTTTCGTCCTATTTCTGCACGATATCCGCCACACCGATATGCATACTCGTGGTGTCCACATGGCCACGGCCACGCCCGTGTGCAAGGCCGTGTGGTATGGAAACCTACGCCTAAAAATTTGGTTAGTTTTTAGTTAGATGCTAAAATTTGAAAATATGGACGTTCGTGGGGTTAGTGCTCGGGGTGCCTCCCGAGAAGCGCTCGTTTAAAGTCTTGAGCTAGACTTACCTGTTATTCGTATGGCCATGGTGGTTTACGGATTCGAAACTCCTTTTTCTTACTATCAATTCTATCAATATATGGTTTGAGTCAGGTAATATTTACCTCAAAAGTGCCGAAATTAGAATGTGTTACCTCGATCGTTCCGTATGGAAAAACCTTAAGTACCATAAAAGGAGTCGCACCATTTGTATTAAGTTCTGAAGCGACTATTCGAGGGTCGGTTGTATCTGATAGTACCTGGTCCCCAACTTTGAAGTGATTGGTCCCACCTTTAATACCCGATGTCCTAGCCATGTCAAGAACCTGAAGAGTGATCGTTTCGTCACTTACACAAAATGTGAGCTCACGTGGTAGTTTATTTCGTAGAATTGTTGGGCACACTGCGTTTAGCTCCAAATGCGACGTATCGTCTAACTTCTGTTTGTTTGTCAAAAACTCTTTCGAAAATTTCCTTAAACCTGGCATCTGCGAAAGAGCTTCAAGAAACGGCAAGTTAATATGTAATTTCTTTGGAAGTTTAAGAAATTTACCGAATTATTCCTCTGTGTGGTATTTTTTCATCGCATTGGGGTATGGCACACGAGGTTGGTACTCTTTGATTACCGGTTTTGATTTATCATGACTTACCTCAACCTCACCTTCCTCTACCACATCCTCTTGCCTTAATTTGGGTTCATCTAACCCTTTACTATCATGAGCGGTTATGGCTTCAAGTTGCTCCTTTGGGTTAGTTTCAGTGTTGCTTGGTAATCTACCTTATGGTCATTCTGACATGATCTTGGTAAGTTGACCTACCTGATTCTTGATCTCTTTAATCGATGCTTGTTAATTTTTAAGTGTTATTTCGGTGTTTTGGAAACGTGTTTCTGACACCGCTATGAATTTTGTCAACATCTCCTCAAGGTTCGACTTCTTTTCCTGTGGGTAGGGCTGTTGTTGGAAGTTTGGAGGGGGTTGCTGTCTCTGAAACACCCCAAACCCGGCCCACGAGTCCTGACCGGATCTGGTATGTTCCTCGAGAAAACATTTGAAAGTCCGTTTGTTACTTAGGAAAAATTTGTGTGGTTTGAAGATGGATTTGCTTGTGTTGGGTTCAATTGGAAACCTTGTATATATATATTTTTTTTAAGAAAAACCATTTAACCTTGATTTAAACTTAATCGTATAGTAATAAAATCCAATAAAAAGCATGCATAAAACAGTTCATATTAACGGCCTTATTACATCAAAATAAAACCCAAAATTAAATTCAAAGTACTTAAAATAAAAATTCCAAATAAAATAAATTCCTTCTTTGAGCATGGCCATCCCTAAGCTTCACAGTCCTCAGGTCCATCACCGTCCATCACCGAAAAGTAATCCCACAACGGGGTGAGTCAACAGACTCAATGTGTAACCACAACACTAAGTCCTAACAAACTCGGGCATACAAGTCATACATGTACATATAACATTTAAATAATATGATGCAAACCCGAACCCAAACCTAGTTACCATCCGCTACATATCACCCGTACCAACTTTTTGCACACCGTGGGGACTACTAAGTCAACCTTCCATCCGCTACACATCATCGCCAAGGCGATCATTGCGATCGACGTGCTCATCGCCCTTATAAATATTTGTGGTCTTAGGTCACCACATTCGGATATCGTGGTCTTAGGTCACCACATTCGGATATCGTGGTCTTAGGTCACCACATTCAAATATCGTGGTCTTAGGTCACCACATTCACTTCCCCTTTTCAATAGCCCATATGCCCCATATCATACATATTATGCATTAACATGCCAAATTTCACATTCTTATCACTTATCACATGTTAAACATAACATATTTCATAATCCTAGTAGGAGTAGGAAACGTGCACAGAGTACTTTGTACCATAACATGGTACCTTAGCCACATTCTTACACTTTCATATTAACACGTATATCAAGTTAAAGCCATAAATCTATTAAGATTAGCGTGGGGTACACACCTGATATGCTTAACGAATTCCTTGAAATCCCGAAAACCGATCTACTGATTTAGATCTTAAGTTCCTACATTTGATCAATCACTTGTTATTTAGTAAAAGCCTATTCGGCCATAAGACTAAATCTCGAAGGATTATTGTAACCAAAACTTACCTTGTGTCGATTGGATTAAAAATCAAATCCCGAAACCTTGCTGAGTTCCTTCTTGAAATCAGCTAGCCACCAAATCACTTAGCTATGTCAGTTTCCGGCTTTTGAATAAATAAGAAACAGTTCTAAATACCAAAAATAGGCCTTGGCCGAATACCTCATATGCTTACCTTGTGGATTCTAAAATCCCGAAAAGAATCACTTGCTTAGGGAGTTGTCGAAATACCTATAGACTTATATTAGATTCGATTTCATCCTTAAACATAATAAATGGCCTTTGGCCGAATATTCACATATCTTACCTTGATTCTTTAAATCCCGAAAAGTAGTCTCTTCTCCCTCGTAGTCGACAATATACAAAATCCCGAAAGATCTGTTGTAGTTTCGGCCAAGAGATACAAATGACATTAGAATCTTAATCTTGGGCTTGAAGAAAAGAAATATAAGGATAGATCCTTACCCTTACTACAGAAGTCGACCCACTCTTGCTTGAAGCTCCACAAAGATTCGGCTATGATGACTAGATAGTGATCAAAAAGGTTTCGGCTTTTGAGGTTGATGGACAATCGGCTAAGGGGGTTGTCTTTGAGGTTTCGGCTTTTGATGGATTGGAAAGAAAAGAAATCGGCTATGGTGGTGTCTTGAATTTTCGGCTTTGGCTAACAAAAAAAAAGAAGAAGAACAAGGCTCTAGGGAATTTCGGCAGAGAGAGGAGAATTTGCTTAGGAAATGCGGCAAAGGAAGAGTGAATGAATGAATGGCCTCTTTTCCTCTAGTAGCCGAAATTACTAGCTAGAGTCCCTTACTTGGCCACCACTCTCCCTTATTTTGATAGCTTTATCTCTTAAATTTTTAAAATTAAAGAATAAATCCTCATTTATCTCTCTTAAAAATAATCTAAAATAAATCCATTATTTATCCCCTATTTAGCCGAAATTTAAAGAGAATAAAACTCCTCTTTTAAGAGCCTTAATCCCGTGACTCGAACTCAAGACCCTTTTGCTCCTGCATGTGGGGTCACTTGCTAGGCCCTTAAGTGGTGCCTTGTAGCCATTTTACCAAGGCTATTTGTATGTCATATTTCCTCTATAAATTTTCTTAAGGCCACCTTGTCTTAGTTTCCCCTTTTTAAACTTTAAACTTAACACTTTCTATGACATTTCCTTACATTTCCACGTTTCCAAAAATGTTCGCTTTCCTCTTTTAAACTTAACATTTCTAAATCATTTCCTTGCATTTCCAAGTTTCCAAAAATGTTCACTTTCCTCTTTTAAACTTAACATTTCCAAAGCATTTCCTTACATTTCCAAGTTTCCAAAAATGTTCACAATACATTCATAACACATAAGACATGCCATTTCGTATAATTAAATAAAAAATGCATAGGCCCATTTTCAGGATGTTACAGTCTCTTATTTCCTTGACCTCCCCACGAAAAATTGGGGTGGTTCCTCCAACCTGGATTATAATTTTTACTATAGGGGTTATTTTGAGATCTAAAATTATTACCCATATAGTTCATCTGCCCGCTTTCTACGCCGGGTTGTAGGGTGGATATTCTGTATTGTTCGACTCTCCATTCGTATCACACTGTATAACTGGATGTACCTGCGAAGAACTATACGAACCATCAATCTTTTTATTTAAAAGTTCTACCTGATTTGATAGCATGGTTACTGCGTCGAGGTTGAAAACACTAGCGACTATTTTTGTTGGCCTTGTCCTTGTGACTTGCCACTGATAGTTATTCAGTGACATCTCTTCTATAAACTCATAGGCCGCTTCAGGAGTTTTGTTGTTCAGCGTTCCGCCAGCGGCTGAATTAATTAACTGCCTGGTTGAAGGGTTTACACCATTGTAAAAGGTTTAGAACTATAGCCACAAGGGTAATCCATGGTGTGGACACCTTCTCAATAGATCTTTGTAACATCCTGAATTTTTGGGCTTATGCGTTTAATGTGTAGATATGTTTAATGTGTTAAGTTGAGAATTAGAGGTGCAATTGGGTTTAGGTTTGGGTTGAGGCATTGATTAAATATTCCATTTAGTCACTTTAGGGCTTAAAATAAATTCCTGGTAGTTTAAATAGCATACTGGTTGTGGCCCAAAGAAAGATGGGACGCAGAAAAAGGAGTTCTAGGTGGCATCAATATGCAAGGGGAGAAGCCCAATTTGTGGTCGCTTGGAGCCCAAGTTTTGGGGCCAAATTCGGCACTTAGGGAGAAGCAAGGGAGGGGACGGCATCAAGGCTAGAAAATAGGGATTTTTAATGTTTTAATATATGGATAATAAGCTGATAAAGGAAGGAGGTAGTGGTGGAATGTAGGGCACTTTTGGGTAGGTGTTCTGATAGGGATAAGGGAAAAGATGAGGAGCTAATCCAAGAGGCTAGTGTTGGCCGAATGTAGGATGCCTATTGAGGTGGGAAATTTCGGCTGAGTGTTTAAGTGTGGGAGTGCCGAAATTTTGAGGGTTTTCTTTTCGGGAAACTCTCTTTTAATTATTTTATTTTCTCTCCTCTCTTTTCTATTTTGTTTTGAGTGCCAGCCGAATTCTCCCTACCCATTTGTTCATCTTTTCTTTCATTCACTAAAAGCCGAAACTACACCCCTATTCCCTTGCATAGCCGAAATCTCCAAAAGTTCAGTCTCTATTTCTCGAAGTCTCATCATAGCCGAATCTTCATTCCTAGAAGCTGAATCCTCTCTGTGGTATCTGCTTGTGCTAAATCTCGAAGGAAACTGAAGGTAAGTATCGATTCATAAGGCTTCAATCCTTTCTGGTTTTTTTAAGAGACTCTAGCCGAATGGCTATAGGGAAATTGACCTTGAGTTTTTCTCTTATTTTCGGCATTTCGGGATTTGAAGAGGAGTCAATCGCATAGATCTCTAAGTCAGAGTTCAGTAACACATGAATCGTGTTACTTTCCGGATTTCAAAGTAAGGTGATCGATTAATTTTTAGACGTGTAAATTCGGGTATTTATTAACCCTTGGCCGAATGTAGGGGAGCCTAAATCTTCGTGTTCTTCCGGCTTTTGAGCAAGGTTTCAGACTAAGGGTTGTAGATCTAGATAGTAAGGATATTGACTAAGGGTGTAAAACTACGCGATATCAGGTGTGTAACACTTCCACACCATTTAGATTGCCTGTTTAAAAATATATGTTTATTAATCAAAATATTCAGTAAAATGCCGAAATCTCAAAGATAACGGTTGAAACCTAAGGAGGGTAAAAGCGAATCACCAGGTTAGTGATCTCTGTCATTCCTAAGTGAATGTTCCTATTAAGATGACATATGTGATAAGTATGCCGATTTACGTGATTGCATGGGGTTGGGTTTGAAGAAAAGGGGAAGTGTTCTGTTGTAGCGGTTTTTCTTTGTGACTGTTGTAGCGGCTTTTTCCGTGACCTGTTGTAGTGGCTTTTGCCATGACCTGTTGTAGTGGCTACGGCCATGATCTGACGATGAGCAGCATGACTGCCATCGATGGTGTGTAGCGGTGTGGGTTGATTGTAGAAATCTCCAACGGTGTGACTGGCAGGTAAGGGTGGTGTGTAGCGGATGGAAACCTAGGATTTGGGTTGGGCTTGCATAATTTTTGTTATATACTAATCTGTTATTCTGTTCTGTGGGGATAAGGCCCAAATCTAATGGTGCATGAGGGTTGCACACTGAGTCTCACGACTCAACCTATTATTTAACATTTTCAGGTAGCACCTAGTGCATCGGACTGAACTGGAGTGGAGCGCAAGGTGGCCATGCGAGAGAGTATTTGGATTCAGCAAAAGGCTTTTTATTATTTAGTTATTTTAATATTTTTTTTTATTAAGAGGATTTTAAGTTTCAATGTAATAAGGCCATGGGCCACTAGACTCATATTTATTTTGGGTTTCATGTTGGGTTTTTATTATTAGACTTTTAAATTTCATGTTAAAATTAAGCTAAGGCATGTAACAACTTAGTTTTTTCCTAATTCACCAAGGTATCATTTAAATTTAAATTTTATACAGAATATTAAATTACTAAGTTTTTTTGGTTAAAATGTTTAAACCTGATACTCGTTTTCCAAAGTGTGACAATTTATAAAATTCCTTAGTGACATACCAGATCTGGTTGTAGTGTTTGGGCCAGGTTTGGGGTGTTACAAATTGGTATCAGAGCCCGATTCAAAACTCGGCTTTGGGGGTTTTGGGCTCAAAATGTTTTCTAAAAATAGGTTTTTTTTAAAAAACATGTATATTTATAAATCATACAGGAGGGTTTTCTCGGCATGGCACCTGCGTCTCCGGCCCAAGTCTGCCAGGTAAGTATTCTGAACTCGCTGTGTGATATATATATATGTGTGGGCTTGATGGGCTTTATGGGACGTAGACTATCTAGATTAGAACTTGATGGACTCTAGGCTTAGCTGAAACAACTCATTCAATCTCATAAGACTTAATTTCACTAAACAAACCCGTGAACGAGTCGCAAGACTAGGGTGTGGCAACAGGCATGCGCATGTCTAGGATTGGATCCAGAAGAGCCTGGTACTTAAGCAGTCCTGGTGACTCACCTCCTCTTCGCTGGAATCCTACCTGGTGCGTAGTGATTGTTCACCCTAGCCACGAGGATTTGTTGACGGGCCAAAATTAATAATTTAAAACCCGAAAGGGACCAGCCATTCTATTTTGTAAAACTACTAAATTACCCCTGATTTATAAATGACCAAAATATCCCTGATTTGTAGAATTTCCAAAATAACCCCGGATTTGCAAAAAAATTATCAAAATACCCTTCTTTCACAAAATCACCAAGGAACCCTATTTTAGAAAATTACGAAAATACCCCTGTAGGATAAATTACGAAAATACCCCTAGGTAGTGAAATGACGAAAATACCCCTAGGTGATAAATGTAAGTTCGTGAATGCTACATGTATGTTGATGTGTAATGATTGAATGTATGTGTTTCCTAGAACTAGGGGACAAACTTGAGACTAAAACTTGTGGATGTAATTCCGAATTCGAAAGAACTACTCTTAAACTACTGTTCATAAGACTGTTCATGGTTAATCAGTGGAAGAAACTTATTAATTCATAAAATTCGTAATCAGATAAACATCGATCGAAAGAATGAGCACAAGGGGTCGCGGACGTCCGCCGCGTGGTCGTGGTAGGGGTAGGATGATGGTGTCAGAAACAGTAGGGTCTGGCCATGGATCGGGAAACGAGATGCCGGTACCACCAGCTGTGGAGGAGGAATTTCAGGATCAAACGGCCGGAGATGATGCGATATCTCAGGCAATGTTAAGGGTTCTAGAGAGGGTTGCTAGGGAAGGCACGGGTTCAGGAGCTCAGAAATCTGTGTCGAAATGACTCCGAGCCAACAGAGCAGAGATGTTTAGGGGTGTTTCTGGCGTAGCCCCTAACACAGCGGAGTATTGGCTAGAAGCAAGTGAGCACATAATGGATGACCTAGACTTCACTGTGGAGGAGAAATTGAAAGGGGTCGTGTCTCTTCTTCGAGATAAGGCTTACCAGTGGTGGCTCACGGTAAAGGAGGGTACTGCTGCAGACTGGATTGATTGGGATTTCTTTAAGGAGTCATTCCAAGGAAAGTATGTTGGGGCCAGCTATGTGGATGCACAGAGGAAGGCATTTCTGAATTTAGTGCAGGGAAGTAAATTTGTGGCTGAATATGAGGCGGAGTTTCTGTGTTTGAGTCGCTACGCTCGAGGAATGGTAGCAACTGAATATGAACGTTGTGTACGGTTTGAGGATGGACTGCGGAATGAGTTAAGGGTTTTGATAGCACCACAAATGAGAGAGACTTTCTTTGTTGCTCGTGGAGAAGGTTAAGATAGCTAAGGAGGTGAAGCGGACTGAAAGACAAGAAAAGGATAAGGATAGGGGCAAGAATAAGAGAAGTTTTGGGCCATCGGGATCATCAGGAAATTTTCAGAAAAGGTCTAGGTCTGATGGGCCAGCTTGAGCTCCGACGGGCCAGAATCGATCATGTCCTTCTTGTGGGAAGGCGCATTATGGGGAGTGCAAAAGGAAAACCGGTGGATGTTTTAGGTGTGGATCCACGGAGCATCGACATAAGGATTGTCCACAGGTGGATCAGTGCGGCCAATGGGCGAGGTTACGATCAGTGGGAGAGGTGGTCACCAAGATCGAGGGTCGTGGCGCAGCCAGAGGTGGAGGTCCAGGTTATGCTGAGGCGAGGCAGCCAGCTTTGGTCTATGCAGCACGTCACCAAGGGGACGAGGACGCTCCAGATGCGAATACCGGTGCGTACTCTATCATATTATCCTAAGTGTTTCTTTTGGCTTTAGAATTAGAGTTCGCAGCGGAAGCATAGTGGTGAGACTTGGGTGGTATGATTAATAGTTAGTTGGAAATTTCGGGGACGAAATTTCTTTAAGGGGGTAAAACTGTAACATCCTAAATTTTTGGGCTTATGCGTTTAATGTGTAGATATGTTTAATGTGTTAAGTTGAGAATTAGAGGTACAATTGGGTTTAGGTTTGGGTTGAGGCCTTGATTAAATATTCTGTTTAGTCACTTTAGGGCTTAAAATAAATTCCTGGTAGTTTAAATGGCATACTGGGTTGTGGCCCAGCAGCATGGGACTCAGAAGAAAGGAGTTCTAGGTGGCGTCAGTATGCAAGGGGAGAAGCCCAATTTGTGGTCACTTGGAGCCCAAGTTTTGGGGCCAAATTCGGCACTTAGGGAGAAGCAAGGGAGGGGACGGTATCAAGGCTAAAAAATAGGGATTTTTAATGTTTTAATATGTGGATAATAAGCTGATAAAGGAAGGAGGTAGTGGTTGAATGTAGGGCACTTTTGGGTAGGTGTTCTGATAGGGATAAGGGAAAAGATGAGGAGCTAATCCAGGAGGCTAGTGTTGGCCGAATGTAGGATGCCTATTGAGGTGGGAAATTTCGGCTGAGTGTTTAAGTGTGGCAGTGCCGACATTTTGAGGGTTTTCTTTTCGGGAAACTCTCTTTTGATTATTTTATTTTCTCTCCTCTCTTTTCTATTTTCTTTTGAGTGTCAGCCAAATTCTCCCTACCCATTTGTTCATCTTTTCTTTCATTCACTAAAAGCCGAAACTACACCCCTATTCCCTTCCATAGCCAAAATCTCCAAAAGTTCAGTCTCTATTTCCCGAAGTCTCATCATAGCCGAATCTTCATTCCTAGAAGCCGAATCCTCTCTGTGGTATCTGCTTATGCTAAATCTCAAAGGAAACTGAAGGTAAGTATCGATTCATAAGGCTTCAATCCTTTCCGGTTTTTTTTAAGATACTCTAGCCGAATGGCTATAGGGAAACTGACCTTGAGTTTTTCTCTTATTTTCGGCATTTCGGGATTTGAAGAGGAGTCAATCGCATAGATCTCTAACTCAGAGTTCAGTAACACACGAATCGTGTTACTTTTGGGATTTCAAAGTAAGGTGATCGATTAATTTTTAAACGTGTAAATTCGGGTATTTATTAACCCTTGGCCGAATGTAGGGAGCTCAAATCTTCGTGTTCTTCCTTTTTTGAGCAAGGTTTCGACTAAGGGTTGTAGATCCGGATAGTAAGGATATTGACTAAGGGTGTAAAACTACGCGATATCAGGCGTGTAACACTTCCACACCATTTAGATTGCCTGTTTAAAAATATATGTTTATTAATCTGAAATATTCTGTAAAATGCCAAAATCTCGGCATAACGATTGAAACCCAAGGAGGGTAAAAGCGAATCACCAGGTTAGTGATCTCTGTCATTCCTAAGTGAATGTTCCTATTAAGATGACATATGTGATAAGTATGCTGATTTATGTGATTGCATGGGGTTGGGTTTGAAGAAAAGGGGAAGTGTTCATTGTAGCGGTTTTTGCCGTGACTGTTGTAGCGGCTTTCGCGTGACTGCTGTTGTAGTGGCTTTTGCCATGACCTGTTGTAGTGGCTACGGCCATGATCTGATGATGAGCAGCATGACTGCCATCGATGGTGTGTAGCGGTGTGGGTTGATTGTAGAAATCTCAACCAGCAGTGTGGCGCATGTAAGGGTGGTGTGTAGCGGATGGAAACCTAGGATTTGGGTTGGGCTTGCATAATTTTTGTTATATACTAATCATTATTCTCGCTGTGGGGCTAAGGCCCAAGTCTAATGGTGCATGAGGTTTGCACACCGAGTCTCGCGACTCAACCTATTATTTAACATTTTCAGTAGCACCTAGTGCATCGGACAGTGGAGTGGAGCGCAAGGTGGCCATGCAAGAAAGTATTTGGATTCAAAGAAAAGGCTTTTTATTATTTAGTTATTTTAATATTTTTTTATTAAGAGGATTTTAAGTTTCAATGTAATAAGGCCATGGGCCACTAGACTCATATTTATTTTGGGTTTCATGTTGGGTTTTTATTATTAGACTTTTAAATTTCTTGTTAAAATTAAGCTAAGGCATGTAACAACTTAGTTTTTTCCTAATTCACCAAGGTATCATTTAAATTTACATTTTATACAGAATATTAAATTACTAAGTTTTTTTGGTTAAAATGTTTAAACCTGATACTCGTTTTCCAAAGTGTGACAATTTATAAAATTCATTAGTGACATACCAGATCCGGTTGTAGTGTTTGGGCCGGGTTTGGGGTGTTACAATCTTTGTATCTCTCCCATGCATCATAAAGTGTCTCTAAATCCATCTGCACAAAAGAAGAGATATCATTCCTTAACTTAGCCGTTTTAGCCGGCGGAAAATATTTTAATAAAAATTTTTTGGTCATTTGCTCCCATGTAGTGATTGACCCTCGTGGAAGAGAATTCAACCACTGTTTGGCTTTATTCCTCAAAGAAAAGGGAAATAACCAAAGACGAATGGCATCATCAGAAACATCATTTATTTTGAAGGTATCATAGAATTCAAGAAAACTCGTTAAGTGTGTGTTAGGATCCTCATCCTGCAAACCATCAAACTAAACAAACTGTTGTATCATCTGTATAGTGTTAGGTTTCAATTCGAAATTATTTGCAAAGAATAGTAGGTCTAACAATACTTGATTCGGTACCAACTAAACTAGGTTTAGCATAATCATACATAGTACGAGGCGCATGATTTTCGCCACCGGAGGTAGCGGATTATTCTCGACCATCTCTTCTGTAGTATTGTTCTCGTCTTCTTGCTCTTCTTCTATGTAAGTTAAGCTTCGCCTTATTTCTCTACGATTTCTGCAAACGGTTCCTTCAATATCACTGTCATAAATTAAGGGTCCTGTCGGGTTCCTTCTAGTCATAAACTAGAGGTACTTGCTAGGAACAAAATAAAAAGAAAATTAGCAATGTTAAAAAAAAAAAGTAAATTGCAAAAAAAAATGGCTAAAGTAATAAAAATTGAGCGTTCTTAGTATTTTGGTTCCTCAGCAACGGCGCCAAAAACTTGATCGTTATGTCAGAGTCTTAAAATTTATATAATGAATGATCTAGCTTAGAAACTAACTGTGACAATGATTGAGGCAAGCGCACCTATCGAACAGTAGTATAGTTTAGTGGCAAGACCGGAATGTCGAACCTAAAGGAACCAAAAGTACTAATACTAACTTTCTTTCTATTATTTAACCTAAGAATTGAAGTGAATTATTGTTTAATCTAAAATTAACTAACTACTAAGCTAAAGACGCTAAGAAAAAGAGAATGAATTAGGGAAATACTTGTGGGAAAAACCAATTGATTAAGACAATACCCAAGGAAGAATCCACCTAGACTTTACTTGTTATCTAACTCAAACTGCACGATTTATTCACTTGACTTGATCCGTAGGATTCCTAATTTATATTAATCCCTCTCTCGAGGCTACTAACGTCTAACCCTAGGTTGATTAATTGAAATCTCTTTCTAATTAAAACCCCTAGAATTGCATTAACTCGATCTATGGACTCCTATATTAGGTTTGACCCTAATCCGGTAGATTTTCGTCACCCTATCTTTAGGCGCGCGAGCAACTCCGCTTAACTATGCTAGATCTACTCTTAGGCAGGGTCTATTCCTCCTCTGCCTTAGCACATCAATACTTGAATCAATATCCTGAAATATCAAAACAAGAATTAAGAACACATAATTAAGAACAAATCAAGTATTTATCATATAGCTCGAAAACAATAACAAGATCTCTGTCTTAGGTTTCATCCCCTCAGTATCTGAGGTTTAGTTCATAATCATAAAAATATACATCTCAGAAGAAAAGATAAAACAAAACATAAGAAAAACCCTAAAACCCCCTGAAGGAATTGAAGAGAAGATCTCCCGTCTTAAGTATGACTCCGGCTTCTTGAGATGAATCAACTGGATTTCTTCGAGTAAATCCCACGATTCTGACCTCTCTGGCTTGGCTCCTTGGCCTAGCTGGACGCCCCCTAAAGGTTGGCCTTTAGGGTGTTTATACAGGCTTTTGGAATGTGTTTCTTTGCCTCTAAGTACCCTAATCTGAATAAAATTCTTCTTTTCCACGGCAGGGACACGCCCATGGCACACGCCTGTGTAAGTCGAGTTGTAGGCCGTGTTCAAGCCTGCTAAAGGGGCACGACCGTGTGGTGAAACCCCAGGCCGTGTCGATTTCTCTTTTTGGCCCATTTGGCCCGTTTTAAGCTCGTTTCTCGTTCTTTTCATCCTCCTATGCTCTCCTGAGTATAAAACATGAAATTAAAGGATTAAGAGCACCAAATTCCATAATTCAAGGGATAAATCATCCAAAAGCATGCTAAATGTAGAGATAAAATATGTTACTATTACGGTTTATCGGTATCTTTTAGAAACACGTTAAGTTTTTTTCCTTCTACGATAAATAAATATTTTAGAAAGACTGTTTTAAAAACTATGATAATTTTAATGGGCCATTTCGATTTCGGTGGCTATTGAAGCCTCCAAAATCTGGTCATAACATCTAGTTCAAATTAGGGAGGTTATAGATCTAGAAAACAATTGATATGGTTTGATTCCTCAACCCAATTAGGAGTACCCCCTACTTCTTCCCCATATTATGAGTGACAGGGAAAATGTAAAGACTGCCATTAAAGTAGCCTAAGCAAGACATACTATATTCATGTATATTGTGTTTCCTATCTCTAAGAATATGAAACAAATATGAGGAAAATTTTCCATTATTGTTCACTAATAATAGTTCAATTACTGGTGTAGGGTAAAAAAGAAAAGGAAATTCTACACGCTACCGACAACGAATCACTTCAATAAATCCACTTATAACAAGCTCTTATATGGTTTCAAGTAAAATCGAGAACCATAAAGCACAAGCAAATTGCGCAGTACCACTTTTGGAAGTATCAAAAGAATGTTACTCACATGTATCTGTAATAAGACTTATTCTTTCTTTTGGGGTCTCTCATTAAGTAAAACCCAATTATCTATCCAATCTATTATTAATTGGATGCCTGAACACTCAGAGACTTTCATCCGTTTGTATGCAAAGTATCTTCCGATCCTTAGAAAATTCAATTTGTGGCCTTTTAATTTCGATTGCCTAATATTGTGGTTAATTTATTTGCTTGATATTTTAAAATTATTTTGTGATTCTTTGCATTCTAAATTTATTTTGCAAAGTAATTGATTTAATGCTATTTTTCTTCAATGATTAAATAATGCTCTATTTAAATTACTATTTTTATTATATGATAAAAATCTATGATAAAACCAGTGAGAAATTTTTCAGATATAGTCGTCATGTCATAGTGTGTAGGGGTTTTTGTAATACCCCTAACCCGTATCCGTCGCTGGAACAGAGTTACGGAGTATTACCAGGACTTTCCAGAACATTTTTAGATAAATCATGTCAATCACTATTCATTAACCGAGATCATTCATAACTCTAAGAATCGAGTCGGGACTTAATTAGAAACTCTAAGAATTTTTCGTGACATTTCAAAAATTTTCCAAGGTGCAGGGCTCACACGCCCGTGTGACCCTAGGACACGCCCGTGCTACAGGCCGTGTTCGATTTAGGTTGCTCTCTGACTTGCGCCACACGGCCATGCCACACGCCCGTGTGCTAGGCCGTGTGGTTAATTAATTCAATTCGAATTAGGTGCAGGTTTCACACGGCCAAGACACACGCCCGTGTTCTAGGCCGTGTAGCACACACAGCTGAGACACACGCCCGTGTCCCTGCCCGTGTGCTCAATTTTGAGCATTCTGTTTTCTCGAATTTAAGGTACAGGGGACACACGGCCTGGCTACATGCCCATGGGGTAGGCCGTGTGTCACACACGGTCTAGACACACACCCGTGTGTCTGCCCGTGTGGACAAAATAAAGCCATTCCTAGCTTCATTTCTCACCCAAAATCACACCCATGACCTGTACTTGAACCACACATCCAAATGCCAAGCATTCCAAGCATTCAAGTTAAGCAAACTCTATCATTCAACATAGCATACCATTACATGCATATATGCTCATAATATTGCCTTGGTTTAGTCCATATGATAAGCATAATTTGATCAATTACTTAACACATGTGTAGCTACCATAGTATGACATTACAAATATATCAAATCAAACCATTACTAGCCATTCCAATGGCTAGATTACAAGCATCATTTACATTTACATGCCAATATGGCCAATATAACTTATACATGCCATTACAACCATAATTGATTTACCATACTGTACCGACATAGGCCGATGGATAGTGTGAGTGATCTTCGCCGAGCTTCTAATCCAACGAGCTTCCGATTTACTCTAAAACAGGGAAATAAAACTAAGTAAGCATAAAATGCTTAGTAAGTTCGTATAACATGGTACTTAACTTACAATTCATCCTATTTTGAGGTAACTATGTAAGGCATATTCAATCAATTTGACCTCAAGCCCTACACACATCCTCATTTCCCTTGTTAGTCATATAATCCATAATAACATCAAAACATATATGGGCTATACAACTATCAAGTTTCCAAGCACATACATTTTCCACAACATGTATTCATTCAACATGCATGATTCATCTCATTTTTCCAAGTATAATCTCCTAATAGCTCATTTCGAGTTCAGATCATTTCATGTCAGGACATTACTCATATTTTTCGAATATTAAGGTCACACAAGTAGTAGTACACACAAGGTGTACGAGTCTATAATCAAGGATGAACCTACATTCAACAACCAAATTCCAAGTACAATATCATCGTCTCATATTTCCATGTATCAATTATCACATATCATCATTTTCGTGTATTTTAGGTAGATACATGTAATAACTCATTTATTATTCATATCTTCTCATGTCAAGAGTTTTATTCGTTAAATCTTTCTGGAATATCGGTGGATACACTGGTAGTACACTCGAGGTGAACAAATCAGAATCCGTCAATTCATGTCCATTAATACCCATAAGGTACTATTTCAGAGAGTAAACTCTCGAGCCACATATATAAAGACAACAGGATTACCAGTCTAGGCTAAATCCTGTCTACCATATATATACTCAATAGAGCTTAGTCAGGATTACCAGTCCAGGCTAAATCCTTTTTATGACATATGCTCTAAAGAGCTTGATCTAGATTACCCGTCCGGGCTAAATCCAATCCATAACATATGCTCGAGAGGACTTATATCAGGATTACCCGTCCGGGCTAAATATTTTTAGAAATGAGGTCAATAGGATTACTCGACCGAGCTAAATCCCACCAGTAACAAATGCAGGGCCGCATTCATTTCAGGAAATCACATATCCATCAATTTTTCATTTTATTCAACCGGGATTTAAACATTTTTCTCAAGCATTATCGGGCATGTGATTATTTCATACATCCACAACATTCACATAATTCAAATAAACACATTCCACATTCATTTCAAGCATATAAGTAACATTCTCATCGTTTATCCTTTATCATCTATCGGGCATTATCATTTAATTTAAACATTTTCATTTATCGGGCTTGATCGGATATGTAATCATTTCACATATTTATTATATTTATGCAATTTACATAAACACAATCAATGCAAACATGTAAATAAACACAATTTAGTTACACGAACTTACCTCGACAATGTTCGTGTACATAAATCTACTAATCCGACATTTTCCTCTTTTCCCCGTTCTAGCTCTGAATTTGGTCTATCCGGATCTATACGAGTAAATTTAACATCAATTTATCATATTTCATATTCAAGGGGACTCAATTTTCATCCTAGGCAAAATTACCATTTTGCCTCTAACTTTTCCATAAATTCCAATTTCGTCCCTAGGCCCGGAAAATGAAACTTGTGCAAATTACTCCCTATTTCAAGCCTAACCAAAGCCCCATTACAAAATTTACAGCACATGTATTCATAAAATTTCAAAATTTTTCCTTCAATTTCTCAAGTTTACATTTTAGTCCCTAAATCATGTTTTCATCAAAAACCACTTTGTAAAAGTTGTTTATCTATCAATAATCTTTCATTTTCTACCATAAATTTCTAATTTCCAGCATATACATCCATGACCCATTTTTCATACCTTGATAACTTTTCAAATTAATCCCCCAAATAGATAAATTAGACTATCCCGATTCTAAAAATATAAAAATCATTAAAAACGGGACTTGATTTCATACCTTATTGAGCTTGAAAAGTTTTCATCCTCTCTCCTAGGGTTTCCATGGAAATATTTGGGGAACATGATATGAAATTGTTTTCTTTTTCATTTAATTAAATTGTCATTTAATAACTTTTCATCTTTCCAATTTAGTCCTTAGCCTTTTTTTTATTTTTTCATGGATGAGTCATACCAAAATTTCAACATACTTTCTTTAATGGTCTAATTACCATATAAGGACCTTAAGTTTTGAATTCCATAGCTATTTGATCCTTATAGCTACTAGAATTCAACTTTTGCATTTTATGCGATTTAGTCCTTTCCCTAATTAAACACATAATTGATAAAATTTACGTATCAAAATTTTCACATGACTTTCTAACATAATACGGACCATATAATAAAATAAAAATAAATTTTATTTTCGGATCGAACTTGTGGTCCCAAAACCACTGTTCCGATTTCACCGAAAAATAGGCTGTTACAATTTTGTTGGGGATTGACCCAATTAAACAATGAACAAGTAAAAAATAGTGGAATAAATTGAGAAATTGAACACACAAATTTAACGTGGAAAAACCCCTCTAAAGCAGATAAAAAACCACATGCAAAGATAATTTTACTATAATGGAAAAAGAATGAAGAGTAAAAAAGATGGAGATAAAAACTAAACCTCGAAACTCGAAAACAAGGAACCATCAAAACGTAAATACAAAATTCTCAAAAAGTGTTATGAGTTCTAATCTTTAATGGGTGTGTTTTCTATGGTTGTAAATAGGCTAAATTCATAGGTCAAATAAATTATGCTAATAAATGCTAAATATATTATACTACTAAATACTAAATCTTCTAGAAAAAAAATATATTTTGTTTAACTTGACTTGCAAGCAATCTCTTATTTTATTTAATAGGAATTTGGGTCACACAACTCTAACAATCTCCACCTTGACATGAATTCTCACAACGCCATCTTTTTCAAAGCCCGCCACGGGCCTATCTTGAACTATGCAGAGAATTAACTAAGTCAAATTTGTGCTTAGAAGCTGGAAGACTTCTAGCCTTCAACTTGTGCACTGCCAAATCAAAACTAACCCGGGTCTGATTTTCACAAACACAGTGCCCTAACTTTTCAAAATCTGTATCCAAAAGAGAACCTCTCTTCAACGAAACAGTCATACCTTTTCCCCTCTTATGATCAAGTTGCCTCCGCTCTAAACAAGTTGACTTCGACTCCTAACGAATAAGGGACATCCAATTTCAACGGTCACTATAGAACCCTCTAGAATATAAAGACTATCGGTCCTTTTACCTTTTTAACAAATGAGAGCTCACAAAACACCTTAATGTCGCTCGACTCGATGTTGTTTCTGTAACCTTTCGAGTCTAAAATACTTAAGGATATGAGATTCCTTCGTAAATCAGGTACATACCTAACATCTAAGAGTGTCCTAATCATCCTATCGTGCATCCTAATTTTAACAGTACCAATACCGATTACCTTACTGGATGAATCATTTCCCATGTGCATAACTCCACTTTCAATCGAACTGTATGTGGAGAACCATTCTATTTGGGAAACATGTGGAAAGAACATCCCGAATCTAGGATCCACTCAGACGTAAGCTTGGAGTTATTGCCTCGTTGACACTAACAAGAAATCATCACCACTTTCGTCGGCCAAATTAGCACCAGCTACATCTTCCTCGTTACTCTCAACAACCCTTTTATTTCGTAGTTTATAACAATCTGCTTTGACGTTGTAACAGCCCGATTTAGGGGCTAGTCAGAACAGTGGTTTTGGAACCACTAATTCGAGGTCAAAAAAAATTATTTTCATGTTATTTTATGAGTTCGAGCATGCTTATATAAGTGCATGAAATTTTTGGTGCTTTAATTTTAGCGATTTCATGCTTAATCGCGAAAAAGGACTAAATCGCAAAAAGTGTGATTGATCTACTTCATAAGCTAAAGGTGTCTAATAGCCATAGAATATTAATTGGAGGTCTTTAAAGGGAAAATATCCCCTTAAATCATGGTTGGCCGGCCATAGGGGACAATGGAGTCAAAAATTGGTCAAAGTTGCTAAAGGTTTAGTGACTAAATTGATTGTTTTATATTAAATTAAAGAAAAGATGATATCCTTCTCTTTACTCATCTTCAAACACAAGAAAAATAGGGGTTTTAAAGCTCAAAAATTTCAGCAAACTCTTCTCCCTACAAATCAAGAAGAACCAAGAATTCACCTCGACCGGGGAAAGAATAAAGTATCGGACTAGATCGACGATCTAGCTTATTTTGAAATCGAGGTAAGTTTGTATGTGATAAATTCAACATTTATGCTAGTATGTTTGAGAATGTTTGATATTATAATGATACATGATATTCTATGAAATTGAGTATTAGTGTTGAATGAGAAAGATGATAAAAGTTGAGATGTTGAAGTCTCGGTTGGACTATAATTAAATGTGAGAATACTATCTTCGAGACATGAGATGGATAAGGACCTGTATAAGACCATGTCGGGGACATGGCCTCGGCACCGAATAGAGATTCTGTATAAGACCATATATGGGATATGGCTTCGGTGTTGAATATGAGAATCGTATAAGACCATATACGGGATATGGCATCGATACTTGAAGTGAGATTCCTTATAAGACCATATTCGGGATATGGCATCGGCACTCAGAGGTGACCCCATATAAGACCACATCTGGGATGTGGCATTGGCTTCATGTTTATATTAATGACGATGAATATGCGTCTTTGAGTATCCCCAGTGATTTAGCGGAATAAATAGATAAGCTTGGAAATAGAAATGAGATTAGTACTAAAGTCATGTGATTGAGTGAATACAAGTACCCGTGAATAATTCACGAGGAATGTTTACGATATGTGGCATGGTATATGCTAGATAAGAACAAGTACGAGTAAGTTATGGCAAAGTGCTTATGACTCTGTGTGGTTATCTAATGCCATGAATTGATGTCATTATGAACTTATTATTGCTATTTATTTTCATGCAAACTGTAACAGCCCGGTTTAGACCCTAGTCAGAATAGTGGTTTTGAGACCACAAATCCGAGGTTGCAATAATATTTTAATATTATTCTTGGTGTTTATTATATGTGATATAACCTGTGTGAAAATTTGGTGTGAAAATTTGATCGACTGTGTGTCGAATTGTGAGAAAGGACTTAATCGCAAAAAGTGTAAAATGTTGTGTGCTAATTTTTGAATGCTTAATTATTGTTGTTCTTATAATGTGGAGGTCTTATGAGACAATTAGCCCATTATTAAGTTAGTGGATGGTTAAATGACATATTAACCTTAATGTATATTTGTCTCATATGATTAATAAAAGGACAAATTGGTAAAATGATAATTTAATTAATATTAAACAAAACAAAAGATGAAACATGTTCATCTTTGCTTCTTTTCAACCGAAAATAGGAAAAATAGAAAGGGTTTGGGAGCTTTGTGTTATTCGGCCACTTTAAGCTTCAATTGGTATGTGATTTTTGTTCGTTTTCGATAATTTCTACGTTTTTGTAATCGTTGCTTCGTGCTCTAGCTAACCCATGCTTAAATTTTGTGAATTGGTAATGAATGGGAGATATGCCATTGATGAATATGTGAGCTTTATGATGTTAGTTGGTGAAATATGAAAACTTGGTGTTGGGTTAACATAGTTTGTATTTGGATTTTTGATGAAATTGGGTATTTTGGGCTAAATTGGAAAAAGTGTAAATTGAAGACTAAAATGTGAAATAAATGAAATGTGTGGGCTTGTAATAGCATGGGAAGAATTCGGCTAAGCATATGTGATTTGAAATTATGTGTATTTGGTGATTTGATGAAATAGGGACTAAAGTGTCGAAATGTGAAAATGTGAGGGCTATTTTGTAAAATGCCCTAAATATATGTGTTTGGATTGAATTGAATGAATTGGTGATTGAATGAGTTGAATTTGAATGTGTATAGACCAAGAGAGGAGAAGTTCGGATCGAGATCGAGGCAAAGATAAAGTACTCGATTAATCGACCATTTCGATATTTCGACGTCTGAGGTAAGTTTGGACATAATACGTGTATTTAACTATGTTTAATGTTATGAAATGAATGGTGAGATATTATTGAATTGTGAATGCTATGTGAGGGCTATAGTTATGTGGCACTAAGTGTGCGTATTCTAAAATGTGACCGAGATGATTAGCACTGTGTGTGCGAAATAATATAAGCTTCGGCTTTTGATTGACACTGTGTGTGCGATATCGATTTAAGATCGGTTTGATATAGATGCACTAAGTGTGCGATGTTAATATAAGCTTCGGCTGATGATTTGGGCACTAAGTGTACGATTGATTCGAAGAAGTGACGAAAGTTGATCGAAATGAAATATTGAGTATTGAGTGGCATAAGTGATCGATAACTAAGTGTTAGCTAAGGTACGTTTGGAACCAATGTGGTTGATGTGAATGTGAATGAGTTTATGGAAGGTTAATTGAACATATTAGCTTGGATGGTATGGTATATGTGATTGTGAATTAATCTATGTGATGGTTTGTTTTGGTATAATGTATTATGTTACGAACTTACTAAGCTTTTGAAAGCTTACTGTGTGATTTGTTTCTCTGTTTTACAGTGTCAGTAAAGCTAGCTCGGATCCAGGGATCGTCAGCATCTCTATCACACTATCTGCAATCTATTTTTGGGGTACTTTTGAAAAGATGTATATAGTTGAAGTATGGCATGTATAGGCTAGAAGTTATGGTATGTTTTGAAATGCTTAATCCTTGCCTTGTGATTTGGCTTGGAAGTTGAATGATGTTGAACTTATGAATGAGCTATAAATTTGGTATATTTCATGGTTAGGTAGTTGATGAAAGATGTTGTTTGAAGATGAATTATGGCATGGATTACATAATGCTAGATATATATATATATATATATATATATATATGTTTTGGGATGTACAATTGTTACTTTGAATGGACTCATTGTGATGATATTAGGAATGGAAGTAGATAGTATTGTTGATGATTAATTGGTGCATGAAATGGTATGTTTTGAAAGCATTTAAAAGTTTGAATTGGTATTGCTTTAAAGTTTGTAGGTATGACCCAAGTGTGGGTGGCAAATTGCCCTTGCAAATGGCCTATTTTGCATACATGGTCAAGGGACACGGGCGTGTGTGTCTGCAGTGTGGCTCAAGGACCACTTCGAGGTGTGTCTGGGCAGGTTACACGGCAGTGGTACACGGGCGTGCCTGGTTGCCGTGTGACCAAGTCAGTAGCTAGCCTAATTTCACACGGCCATGGCACACGGGCGTGTCTAGTGACCGTGGGGATAAGTCAGTATGTATGCTCTGTTTTGGCACGGCTTGGAGACATGGATGTGTCTGGTAGCCGTGTGAGGCACACGGCCTGACTGCATGGACGTGTGACCTCTGCAATTTGGAAAAATCTTTGAGTTTTTGGAAACTTTCGTAAGTGTTCGGTTTAGTCCCGACCTCTTTTTAACACGTGTTTAAGGTCTCAAAGACCTCGATAAGGGACTATATACTCGTGTTTGAATATGTTTGATTGATATTTGACTTTGTGTCGTGAAATGGATGTGAAATGTTCTGATTGTTCAGTAATGCCTCTTAACCCTATTCTGGTGACGGTTTCAGGTTAGGGGTGTTACAATTTTATTGGTATCAGAGCTACAGTTTAGTCGATTCTCGAACTAACGTAGCGCGTGTGAGTCTAGCTATACATGTCATATATGAAATTGCGATAGTGTGATGAATCCTGACAGTTATAAATGTGTTTTTGTATAGTAATGGATCCCGATCGAGCAGTTGCTGACGATGTTGAGAGTAATGCGCCTGCTCCCGCTCAAGGGACAGTGCCGGCCACATCTAGGCCGAATGATAGTGGTGAGGGAGGAGAGGCTAAGCAAGCCTTCTTTCGAATGATGAGTGAGTGGTTTTCGGAGTTCGTTCGAACGTATCCAGCTACTCCACAACCTCCACCCCCACAAGTACCTGTTGTGCCTCAAGTTGTAGATCTGAATCGAATGAATAAGCCTCATGTGGATAAGATCAGAAAATACAGGGCCGAAGAGTTTAGGGCCACAGCTGATGATGATGCTGAGCGAGCCGAGTTTTGGCTCGAGAATACAATTCGAGTGTTCGATGAGATGTCATTGACTCTTGAAGAATGTATTAAGTGTGTAGTTTCCTTATTGAAAGATACGGCATATAACTGGTGGAAAACGTTGATTTATGTGGTTCCGAGAGAGAGAATCACTTGGGATTTCTTTCAAGTTGAATTTAGAAAGAAGTATATCAGTCAACGATTCATAGATCAGAAACGTAAGGAGTTTCTAGAGCTGAAACAGGGCCGTATGTCCGTTACTGAGTATGAACGGAAGTTTGTGAGATTGAGCCAGTATGCACGGAAATGTGTTTCGACCGAAGCTACTATGTGTAAACGCTTTATAGAAGGGCTGAATGAAGATATTAAGTTGTTGGTCGAGATACTTGACATAAACGAATTTGTTGTGTTAGTTGAAAGAGCCTGCAAAGCCGAGGAGCTCAGTAAAGAAAAGAAGAAAGCCGATTCTGAAGCTCGAGATGAAAAAAAAAGATCGATGAGTAAGTTGTCTCAACCTTCGACAAAGAGATTTAGAGATGCAAGCAACCGATCAAATGCTTCATTTAGACATCCGTATAGAGACCGCACAAGACTAAGTGTTGGTCTGAGAACTCAAGCTCCAATTGAATCAAGTGTTGAAAGTGCTAAAAGCAATAAACCTGAGTGTAGACAGTATGGAAGACGACATGTGGGAGAATGCTGGGGTAAGTATAACAATAGAGTTTGCTATAAATGTGGATCACGAGATCACTTCATTCGAGATTGCCCAAAGATAGCTGAAGAAGAAAATGTTCAAAACGTGAGATCGAGTAATGTGACGGTTAGGGGTAGACCACCTAGAAACACCGAAAATGTGAGTGGAAGTCAGAGAGGGACTTCGGATACAACTGTGAGATCTGAGGTGAGAGCACCTGCCCGAGCCTATGCTATATGTACGCGAGAAGAAGCGGCATCTCTAGACGTCATCACTGGTACTTTTACTCTATTTGATACTGATGTGATTGCATTGATAGATCCAAGTTCTACTCATTCCTATGTGTGTGTGAATCTAGTATCAAGTAAGACTCTACCTGTTGAGTCTACTGAATTTGTGATTATAGTATCGAACCCTTTAGGCAAGTGTGTCTTGGTGGATAAAGTGTGCAAGAATTGCCCATTGATGTTTCGGGATGCTTATTTTTCGGTTAATTTGATGTTGCTACCATTCGATGAATTTGATATCATTCTGGGTATGGATTGGCTCACTTTGCATAATGCCATTGTGAATTGTAAAAGAAAGAGTATTGAATTGAGAAGTCAGAACGGTAAGATAGTTCGAATTGAATCCAGTGATATGAAAGGGTTATCAGCTGTTGTATCTGTGATGAAAGCTTTGAACTATGTGAGAAAGGGTTGCGAAGCTTATCTAGCATATGTGATTGATACAAAAGTGACAAAAAAGAAAGTTGAATCTGTGCCTGTGGTTTGTGAATTCCCTGATGTATTTCCTGAAGAACTATCGGGACTACCTCCGATACGGGAAGTTGAATTTGGCATTAAATTGGTGCCGGGAAAAACTCCTATCTCAATAGCTCCGTATAGAGTGGCACCAACAAAATTGAAAGAGTTGAAGTCTCAGTTGCAAGAGTTGACCGATAGAGGATTTGCACGACTGAGTTTCTCGCCCTAGGGTGCTCCTGTGTTGTTCGTGAAAAAGAAAGACGGCACTATGAGAATGTGTATTGACTATCGACAGTTGAACAAAGTGACAATAAAGAATAAATATATGTTGCCACGTATTGATGATTTGTTTGATTAGATGAAAGGAGCTACAGTGTTTTCTAAGATAGATTTGAGATCGGGCTACTATCAGTTGAGAGTTAAAGAATCTGATGTACCAAAAACTGCTTTCAGAACGAGGTACGGACATTATGAATTCTTAGTGATGCCTTTCAGACTAACGAATGCTCCTGCAGTGTTTATGGATCTGATGAATCGGATATTCAGACCGTGGTGTTTATTGATGACATTCTAATTTATTCATGTGATGAGACACAACATGCCGAGCATTTAAGAATTGTGCTACAGACTCTACGTGAGAAGCAATTGTATGCAAAATTCAGCAAATGTGAGTTTTGGCTACGTGAGGTTGGTTTTCTGGGGCATATTGTGTCAGCGGAGGGAATCCATGTTGATCAGAGTAAAATCTCAACTATTTTGGAATGGAAACCTCCGAGAAATGTGTCTGGAGTCCGTAGTTTTCTGGGACTAGCGGGATACTATAGACGGTTTGTAAAAGGTTTCTCGATGATTGCGACTCCGTTGACGAAATTGCTGCAGAAAGATGTTAAATTCAAATGGTCAAAAAGGTGCCAGCAAAGTTTTGATCGGTTGAAAGTATTGTTGACAGAGGCACCAGTATTAATTCAGCCTGAATCGGGCAAAGAATTCATAGTTTACAGTGATGCATCGTTGAATGGTTTGGGCTATGTGGTGATGCAAGAAGGCAAAGTCATTGCTTATGCTTCGAGGCAGTTAAAGCCGCATGAAAATAACTATCCGACGCATGACCTTGAATTAGCCGCAATTGTGTTTGCATTGAAGATTTGGCGTCACTATTTATTTGGTGAGAAATGTCATATTTTCACAGATCACAAGAGTTTGAAGTACTTGATGACTCAGAAAGATCTGAATTTGCGACAGAGAAGATGGTTAGAATTGTTGAAGGATTATGAACTTGTGATTGATTATCATTCGGGCAAAGCTAATGTTGTTGTTGATGCCTTGAGTCGAAAGTCTTTATGTGCTTTGCGAGCTATGAATACTCAGATAGATCTGTGTGATGATTATTCAGTTTTGGCTGAGTTGAAAGTGAGGCTGATGTTTGTAAGTCAGATTTGCGATGCTCAGAAAAGTGACGAGGAGATAATAGCAAAACGAGCTCAATGTGATTTGAATTTCGATCCAGAATTTCGAATCGATAGTGATGATTGTTTGAGATTCAGAGATCGGATTTGTGTTCCGAATAATTCAGAGTTGATTCAGTTGATTTTGAATGAAGCTCACAATAGTCGCTTGACTGTTCATCCGGGGAGTACGAAAATGTATAACGATCTGAAGTAATTTTATTGGTGGCATGGTATGAAAAGAGATATTTCTGACTTTGTGTCGAAATGTTTAGTTTGTCAGCAAGTTAAAGCTGAACATCAGGTTCCATCCAGTTTGTTACAACCGATTATGATTCCTGAGTGGAAATGGGAGAGAATCACGATGGACTTTGTGTCGGGATTGCCTTTATCTCCGGGAAAGAAAGATGCAATCTGGGTGATAGTTGACAGATTGACGAAATCAACTCATTTCATTCCGGTGAGAATAGATTATTCACTCAATAGATTAGCTGAATTGTATATTAATGAGATTGTGAGATTGCACGGGGTGCCGTTATCCATTGTATCTGATAGAGATCTGAGATTTACCTCGCAATTTTGGAAGAAATTGCAAGAGGCTTTAGGCACGAAATTGCATTTTAGTACTGCATTTCATCTATAAATGGATGGTCAGTCCGAGCAGATTATTCAGATTCTCGAAGATATGTTGAGATGCTGTATACTTGAGTTTGAAAGTACGTGGGAAAAACATTTGTCGTTGATTGAGTTTGCGTACAGTAATAGTTTTCAAACTAGTATCAAAATGGCACCATATGAGGCTCTTTACGGTCGAAAATGCCGAACTCCATTGTATTGGACTGAGCTGACTGAGAATAAGATTCACGGGATTGATTTGATAAAAGAGACTGAACAAAAAGTGAAAGTGATCGTGACAGTTTGAAAGCAGCCTCAGATCGTCAGAAGTCTTATGCGGACTTGAAACGAAAAGATATTGAATTTGAACTTGGTGACAAAGTGTTTTTGAAAGTATCTCCGTGGAAGAAAATAATTCGATTTGGCCAAAAAGGGCAAGTTGAGTCCAAGGTTCATTGGGACGTATGAGATCATTGAACGAGTTGGGCCGGTTGCTTATAGATTGATGTTGCCACCTGAGTTAGAAAAGATTCATAATGTGTTTCATGTGTCGATGCTCCGTCGGTACAAATCTGATCCGTCTCACATGATTGCTCCTACTAAGGTTGAAATTTAGACAGATTTGTCTTATAGTGAAGAACCGATTCAAATTTTGGCACGAGAGATTAAAGAGTTGAGAAACAAAAGAATTTCCTTAGTGAAAGTGTTATGGCACAAACATGGAACGGAAGAGGCAATGTGGGAGCCTGAAAACGTTATGAGAGAACAATATCCACACTTATTCACTGGTAAGATTTTTGGGGACGAAAATCCTTAAGAGGGAGAGTTGTAATAGCCCGATTTAGACCCTAGTCGGAACAGTGGTTTTGAGACCACAAATCTGAGGTTGGAATAATATTTTAATATTATTCTTGGTGTTTATTATATGTGATATAGCCTGTGTGAAAATTTGGTGTGAAAATTTGATCGACTGTGTGTCGAATTGTGAGAAACGACTTAATCGCATAAAGTGTAAAATGCTGTGTGCTAATTGTTGAATGCTTAATTGTTGTTGTTCTTATAATGTGGAGGTCTTATGAGGCAATTAGCCCATTATTAAGTTAGTGGATGGTTAAATGACATATTAACCTTGATGTATATTTGTCTCATATGATTAATAAAAGGATAAATTGGTAAAATTATAATTTAATTAATATTAAACAAAACAAAAAGATGAAACATTTTCATCTTTGCTTCTTTTCAACTGAAAATAGGAAAAATAGAAAGGGTTTGGGAGCTTTGTGATATTCGACCACTTCAAGCTTCAATTGGTATGTGATTTTTGTTCGGTTTTTGATAATTTCTATGTTTTTATAATTGTTGTTTCGTGCTCTAGCTAACCCATGCTTAAATTTTGTGAATTGGTAATGAATGTGAGATATGCCATTGATGAATATGTGAGCTTTATGATGTTAGTTGGTGAAATATGAAAACTTGGTGTTGGGTTAACATAGTTTGTATTTGGATTTTTGATGAAATTGGGTATTTTGGGCTAAATTGGAAAAAGTGTAAATTGAAGGACTAAAATGTGAAATAAATGAAATGTGTGGGCTTGTAATAGCATGGGAAGAATTCGGCTAAGCATATGCGATTTGAAATTATGTGTATTTGGTGATTTGATGAAATAGGGACTAAAGTGTCGAAATGTGAAAATGTGAGGGCTATTTTGTAAAATGCCCTAAATATATGTGTTTGGATTGAATTGAATGAATTGGTGATTGAATGAGTTGAATTTGAATGTGTATAGACCAAGAGAGGAGAAGTTCGGATCGAGATCGAGGCAAAGATAAAGTACTCGATTAATCGACCGTTTCGATATTTCAACATCCGAGGTAAGTTTGGACATAATACGTGTATTTAACTCTGTTTAATGTTATGAAATGAATGGTGAGATATTATTGAATTGTGAATGCTATGTGAGGGCTCGAGTTATGTGGCACTAAGTGTGCGTATTCGAAAATGTGACCGAGATGATTAGCATTGTGTGTGCGAAATAATATAAGCTTCGGCTTTTGATTGGCACTGTGTGTGCGATATCGATTTAAGATCGGTTTGATATAGATGCACTAAGTGTGCGATGTTAATATAAGCTTCGGATGATGATTTGGGCACTAAGTGTGCGATTGAATCAAAGAAGTGACGAAAGTTGATCGAAATGAAATATTGAGTATTGAGTGGCATAAGTGATCGATAACTAAGTGTTAGCTAAGGTACATTCGGAACCTATGTGGTTGATGTGAATGTGAATGAGTTTATGGAAGGTTAATTGAACATATTAGCTTGGATGGTATGGTATATGTGATTGTGAATTAATCTATGTGATGGTTTGTTTTTGTATAATGTATTATATTACGAACTTACTAAGCTTTTGAAAGCTTACTGTGTGATTTGTTTCTCTGTTTTACAGTGTCAGTAAAGCTAGCTCGGATCCAGGGATCGTCAGCATCTCTATCACACTATCGGCAATCAATTTTTGGGTACTTTTGAAAAGATGTATATAGTTGAAGTATGGCATGTATAGGCTAGAAGTTATGGTATATTTTGAAATGCTTAATCCTTGCCATGTGATTTGGCTTGGAAGTTGAATGATGTTGAACTTATGAATGAGCTATAAATTTGGTATATTTCATGGTTAGGTAGTTGATGAAAGATGTTGTTTGAAGATGAATTATGGCATGGATTACATAATGCTAGATATATATATGTTTTGGGATGTACAATTGTTACTTTGAATGGACTCATTGTGATGATATTAGGAATGGAAGTAGATAGTATTGTTGATGATTAATTGGTGCATGAAATGGTATGTTTTGAAAGCATTTAGAAGTATGAATTGGTGTTTCTTTGAAGTTTGTAGGTATGACCCAAGTGTGGGTGGCAAATTGGCCTTGCAAATGGCTTATTTTGCATACATGGTCAAGGGACACGGGCGTGTGTCTCTGCAGTGTGGCTCAAGGACCACTTCGAGGTGTGTCTGGGCAGGTTACACGGCCGTGGTACACGAGCGTGCCTGGTAGCCTTGTGACCAAGTCAGTAGCTAGCCTAATTTCACACGGCCATGGCACACGGGCGTGTCTAGTGACCGTGGGGATAAGTCAGTATGTATGCTCTGTTTTGGCACGGCTTGGACACATGGGTGTGTCTGGTAGACGTGTGAGGCACACGGCCTGACTGCACGGGCGTATGAGCTCTGCAGTTGGAAAAATCTTTGAGTTTTTGAAAACATTCGTAAGTGTTCGATTTAGTCCCGACCTCTTTCTAACACGTGTTTAAGGTCTCGAAGACCTCGATAAGGGACTATATACTCGTGTTTGAATATGTTTGATTGATATTTGACTTTGTGTCGTGAAATGGATGTGAAATGTTCTGATTGTTCGGTAATGCCTCTTAACCCTATTCTGGCTACAATTTCGGGTTAGGGGTGTTACACAAACTTACTAAGCTTTATGCTTACCCCACTCATTTCCCTTTTTCCTTGTAGTATTGCCAAGATAATTCGAGAATCGTGGGACGTCGGAGTTCAGAAATCACACTATCGGCATCTCTTTGGTATAGCAAGTTAGACTTATTTTGAGTATAGCATGTATAGGACTTGGGTATTTTGTTATGTCCTTTTGATAGCCAAAGTGTTGGCTATTTATGTTATCAAAGTCATTTTGTAAAAAGTCATTGGAATTAGGCCAATACATGGCAAGTTTATTTATATTCAATGGTGATGAATTTCATGAAGTGTATGTTTGTATGGATGCATTGATTTTGAGTCCTTAAGTGCTTTATAGTCATGAGATGTGTTGGATTGAATTAGTGCAAGCATGGTTGCTGTTCAGGGTGGCATTTGGCTTGGTAGATAGCCCTTTAAATGTCCACACGGGTAGACACACGGGCGTGTGTCTAGGCCGTGTGTGACACACGGTCAGCCCCATGGGTGTGTTGATTGGCCGTGTGTCCCCATGCATTGTAGCTTACAAGTCAGTATGCTCAGTAGTAAACACACGGGTAGAGACACGGCCATGTGTCTCAGCCGTGTGAGAGGCACGACCATGGATATGGGCGTGTGCCCAGGCCGTGTGAAGTCTGCACCTAAAATTAAGAATTTAATTCGACACACGGTCTTAGGACATGGGCGTGTGCCTTGGCCGTGTGACCATAGTGAGGTGATGACGTCATAAACAGAATGCCATGGTTTTGGCACACGGGTTAAGACACGGGCATGTCGAGGCATTTGAGGGACACGAGCGTGTGTCCGTCCGTGTGCAAACCCCTGTAGGTTCTAATTATAAAATAAATTCCACACAGGATAGGAACATGGGCGTGTGTGACCACACGGCCTGCCCGCACGGGCGTGTTCCATTTCACACGGGCGTGTCACCCCTGTTTAGGCAAAAACTTTCTAAGAGTGTAAAAGATTCCGGTTTAAATTTTGGAACCTTCAGAATGTATGTTTATGGCCTCGTAGGCCCATAATAAGGATGTTATGCATATGAATGAGAAGTTTTAAGTTGAAAAGAAATTTTATAGCCCAAAGTTGTATGTTCAAGTGAGATAAGTCTGGTAATACCTCGTACCCGCTTCCGGCATTGAATACGGGTAAGGGGTGTTACATTTAGTGGTATCAGAGCTACGGTTTAGTCGATTCTCAGACTAACGTAGCGTAAATTTGAGTCTAGCTATACATGCCATACATAAAAGTAATTGTGTAATGATAATGTGACGACTCCTGATGGTTTGAATTGTATTTTTATATAGTAATGGATTCCAATCGGACTGCAGCTGATGATGCTGCGAGTAATGCGCCGGCTCCCGCGCAAGGGACCGTGCCGGTAGAGAGTAGACCCGAGACTTTGGGTCAGGGAGAAGAGGCTCGAGAAGCCTTTCTCCACATGATGAGCAATTGGTACACCGAATATATTCGAGCAAATCCTAATGCTCAACCCCCTCCACCTCCACCTATTCCTCAGCTCGCTCCTGTAGTTCCTCAAGTGGTTGAGGTAGTAAGAAGAGAAAGGCCTCTGGTCGATAAGATCCGGAAACAAGGAGCAAAGGAATTTTGGGCTAGTAAAGACGATGATCCAGAAAAGGCAGAATTCTGGCTTGAGAATACCATCAGGGTATTCGACGAGTTGTCATGCACGCCTGATGACTGCATGAAGTGTGTGGTATCTCTCTTGAGAGATTCGACCTATCAGTAGTGGAATACCCTTGTGTCAGTGGTACCAAGGGAGAGAATTAATTGGGAATTCTTCCAAGAGGAATTTCGGAAGAAGTATATTAGCCAGAGATTCATCAACCAGAAAAGAAAAGAGTTCTTGGAGCTAAAGCAGGGCCGAATGACGGTGACCGAATATGAACGTGAATTCGTAAGGCTCAGCAAATACGCTCGAGAGTGCATATCGACAGAGGCTATCATGTGCAAAAGGTTCGAGGATGGGTTAAATGAGGATATTCGTTTATATGTCGGAGTTCTCGAACTAAAAGAATTTGTGGTGTTGGTAGATAGTGCCTGTAAGGCTGAAGAGTTGGCCAAAGAGAAAAGAAGAGCTGAGATTGAGTCTCATGACTTGAGAAAGAGACAACTGAGTAAGTCATACCAATCCTCGTCTAAGAAATCAAGGAATTTTGTTACTCGATCAGTCACTTCGGCCGGGTTTTCAAATCGAAGTAAGGGCAAACAATTCTCAGGGTCTAAGGCTCAGACTACTTCATTTGCTAGTGTTGGCAATGCCCGACCGAGTAGACCGAGATGCCCGTAGTGTGGCATACATCATTTTGGTGAGTGCCGAGCAAACGAGAAGGCTTGTTTCAAGTGTGGGTCTCTAGACCACTTTATCAGAGATTGCCCTGAGGCGGGTGAGGAAGAGAAACCTCAGAATGTAAGACCGGGAGATACTGCTAGAGGAAAACCACAGAGAAACCCAGGAAATGAGATGAGTGGCAAGAATTCATCTAGAGAGCAGACTGTGAGAGTTGAAGGTAGAGCATCGGCGAGAACATATGCCATTTGTGCTCGCGAAGAGGCGTCCTCCCCTAACGTAATCACGGGTACATTTTCTCTCTATGATAACCATGTTGTAGCTTTAATTGATCCAGGGTATACCCACTCGTATATTTGCATGAAATTAGTCTCTAGCATGAGCATGCCTATAGAGTCTACTGAATTTGTGATAAGAGTGTCGAATCCCCTAGGCAAATGTGTATTGGTTGATAGAATATGCATAGGTTGCCCTTTGATGATTAGGGGTCATTGTTTTCCTGCAAATCTCTTGTTATTACCTTTTGATGAGTTCGATGTCATCCTTGGGATGGATTGGTTAGTTACTCATGATGTGATTGTGAATTGTGGAAAGAAATTTATTGAGTTAAAATGTGAAAGTGGGGATCTTATTCATGTTGAATCAGATAAGCAAGACAGATCACCAGTAGTGATATCATCCTTGTTGACTCAGAAGTATTTAAGAAAGGGGTACAAAGCTTACCTTGACTTTGTGATGAATGCTAAAGAGACTGAGTTGAAAATTGAGTCGGTGCCCATAGTGTACGAATATCCAGATGTTTTCCTGGAGGAATTGCCAAGGTTACCTCCGGTTAGGGAGATTGAATTTGGGATTGAGTTAGCTCCGGATACCGCCCCCATTTCTATTGCTCCATATAGAATGGCTCCAACTGAGCTAAAAGAATTGAAAGCACAGTTGCAAGAACAAACGGATAAAGGCTTCGCAAGACTGAGTTTTTCTCCGTGGGGTGCTCCCGTATTATTTGTGAAGAAGAAAGATGGTTCCATGAGGTTATGCATAGATTATCGGCAACTTAATAAGGTAACTGTGAAGAACAAGTACCTGTTGCCAAGAATCAATGATTTGTTTGATCAATTGAAGGGAGCCACGGTGTTTTCCAAAATAGACTTAAGGTCTGGGTACTATCAGTTGAGAGTCAAAGACTCGGATGTGCCGAAAACTGCATTTCGGACGAGGTATGGCCACTATGAATTTTTGGTTATGCCTTTTGGTTTAACAAATGCCCCAGACGTTTTCATGGACTTGATGAATCGCATTTTTCGGCCATATTTGGATAAATTTGTCGTTGTCTTCATTGATGATATACTGATCTACTCTCGAGATGAAAATGAACATGCCGAGCATTTAAGAAAGGTTCTGCAAATTTTGAGAGATAAACAATTGTATGCCAAGTTTAGTAAAAGTAAATTTTGGCTCAAGGAAGTTGGATTTTTGGGGCACATTATCTCGGGAGATGGAATTAGAGTCGACCCGAGTAAGATTTCAACAATTGTTGAGTGGAAACCACCAAGGAGCGTAACTAAAGTGAGGAGTTTTCTGAGCCTAGCCGGCTATTATAGGCATTTTGTCAAGGGGTTCTCCATGATAGCTACTCCGATGACGAGATTATTGCAAAAAGATGTGAAGTTTGATTGGACAGAAAAGTGCCAGCAGAGTTTTGAGAAACTAAAGACGTTGTTGACTTAGGCTCCTGTTTTGGTGCAACCTGAGCTAGGAAGAGAATTTGTGGTTTACAGTGATGCATCCATGAATTGATTGGGCTATGTACTTATGCAAGAGGGCAAGGTGATTGCATAAGCCTCTAGACAATTAAAGCTGCACGAGAAGAATTACCCGACCCATGATTTAGAGTTGGCTACCATTGTGTTTGTATTGAAGATATGGAGACACCATTTATATGGCAAAAGGTGTCGGATATTCACCGACCATAAGAGCCTAAAATACTTGATGACTCAAAAGGAATTGAATTTGAGGCAACGAAGATGGTTAGAGCTGATCAAGGATTATGAGCTAGTGATTGACTATCATTCGGGAAAAGCGAACATAGTTGCCGATGCATTGAGCAATAAATCCTTGTTTGCGCTAATAGCCATGAACACACGGATGATTTTATCAGATGATGGTTCTATTCTAGCCGAGTTGAGGGCTAGTCCAATGTTTCTTCAAGAGATTTGTGAAGCCCAGAGAGGCGACAATGATTTACAAGCTAAAAGAGCTCAATGTGAGTCAAATGTCGAGTCAGAATTTTGGATAAGTCTATATAGATGTTTGATGTTCCGAGATAGGGTCTGTGTACCCAAAAATGGTGAACTTATCCGGAAGATTCTACATGAATCACATAGTGGATGTTTGTCTGTACATCCAGGTAGCACGAAGATGTATAATGACTTGAGGAAATGGTATTGGTGGCCTAGCATGAAGAAAGACATTTCCGAGTTTGTATCGAGATGTCTAATTTTTCAACAAGTGAAGGCTGAATATCAAGTAACTTCGGGTCTACTTCAGCCTATTATGGTTCCCGAGTGGAAATGGAACCGTATTACTGTGGACTTCTTGACGGGTTTATCATTGACGCCGAAAAAGAAGGATGCTGTATGGGTTGTAGTTGATAGACTTACGAAGTTAGCCCATTTCATACAAGTACGAGTTGATTATTCTCTTGATAAGTTGGCGGATTTGTACATGTCAGAGATAGTAAGACTTCATTGTGTACCGTTGTCGATCATTTTGGATAGAGATCTGAGATTCACGTTACGGTTTTGTAAAAAGTTGCAAGAGGCTTTAGGTACAAAATTGAGTTTCAGTACAGCTTTCCATCCACAAACCGAAGGGCACTCGGAAAGAGTGATACAGATACTTGAAGACATGCTTTGATGTTGCGTTTTGGAATTCCAAGGTAATTGGGAAAAATACTTACCGTTGGTAGAATTTGCCTACAATAATAGTTTTCAGTCAAGTTTGAAGATGGCACCTTATGAAGCATTGTACGGGCGTAAGTGTCGAACGCCCTTGTATTGGACAGAACTTAAAGAGAATCAGATTCACGGGGTTGATTTGGTCAGGGAAACTGGAGAGAAAGTGAAGGTGATACGTGAATGTCAGAAAGCGGCCTCGGATAGACAAAAATCCTACTCAGATTTGAAATGGAAAGAGATTGAGTTCCAAGTAGGTGATAAAGTCTTTCTGATCCTCAGATTTGGCCGGAAAGGCAAATTGAGTCCGCGTTTTATCGGACCTTATGAAGTTACCGAGAGGATAGGACCGGTAGCTTATCGTTTAGCCTTGCCACCTGAGCTAGAAAAGATTCATGATGTCTTCAACGTGTCCATGTTACACTGATACCGTTCAGACCCTTCACATGTGATTGTGCCATCAAAAGTAGAGATTCAACCGGATATGACTTAGGGCGAAGAGCCGGTTATGATTTTGGCACGAGAGGTCAAATAACTGAGAAACAAAAGTATAGCCCTTGTTAAAGTGCTATGGCAGAGACATGGAATAGAAGAGGCTACATGGGAGCCCGAAGAGACTATGAGAAACCAATATCCCAACCTTTTTACAGGTAAGATTTTTGAGGACGAAAATCCTTAAGGGGGGAGAATTGTAACAGCCCGATTTAGGGGCTAGTCGGAATAGTGGTTTCGAAACCACTAATACGAGGTCAGAGAAAATTATTTTCATGTTATTTTATGAGTTAGAGCATGATTATATAAGTGCATGAAAATTTTGGTGCTTTAATTTTAGCGATTTCATGCTTAATCGCGAAAAAGGACTAAATTGCAAAAAGTACGAAAGTTCTATTTCATAAGCTAAAGGTGCCTAATAGCCATAGAATATTAATTGGAGGTCTTTAAAGGGCAATTAGCCCCTTAAATCATGGTTGGCCGGCCATAGGGGACAAGGGAGTCAAAAATTGGTCAAAGTTGGTAAAGGTTTGGTGACTAAATTGATTGTTTTATATTAAAATAAAGAAAAGATGATATCCTTCTCTTTACTTATCTTCTTCCACCGAAAAACACAAGCAAAATAGGGGTTTTAAAGCTCAAAAATTTCATCAAACTCTTCTCCCTACAAATCAAGAAGAACCAAGAATTCACCTCGACCAGGGAAAGAACAAAGTATCAGACTAGATTGACGATCTAGCTTATTTTGAAATCATGGTAAGTTTATATGTGATAAATTCAACATTTATGCTAGTATGTTTGAGAGTGTTTGATATTATAATGATACATGATATTCTATGAAATTGAGTATTAGTGTTGAATGAGAAAGATGATAAAAGTTGAGATGTTGAAGTCCTGGTTGGACTATAATTAAATGTAAGAATACTATCTTCGAGACATTAGATGGATAAGGTCATGTATAAGACCATGTCGGGGACATGGCCTCGGCACCGAATGGAGATTCCGTATAAAACCATATCTGGGATATGGCTTCGGTATTGAATATGAGAATCGTATAAGACCATATCCGGGATATGGCATCGATACTTGAAGTGAGATTCCTTATAAGACCATATCCGGGATATGGCATTGGCACTCAGAGGTGACCCCATATAAGACCACATCTGGGATGTGGCATTGGCTTCGTGTTTATATTAATGACAATGAATATGCGTCTTTGAGTATCCCTAGTGATTTAGCGGGATAAATAGATAAGCTTGGAAATAGAAATGAGATTAGTACTAAAGTCATGTGATTGAGTGAATACAGGTACCCGTGAATAATTCACGAGGAATGTTTACGATATGTGGCATGGTATATGCTAGATAAGAACAAGTACTAGTAAGTTATGGCAAAGTGCTTATGACTTTGTGTGGTTATCTAATGCCATGAATTGATGTCATTATGAACTTTTTGTTGCTATTTATTTTCATGCAAACTTACTAAGATTTATGCTTACCCCTCTCATTTCCCTTTTTCCTTGTAGTATTGCCAAGATAATTCGAGAATCGTGGGACGTCGGAGTTCAGAAATCACACTATCGACATCTCTTTGGTATAGCAAGTTAGACTTATTTTGAGTATGGCATGTATAGGACTTGGGTATTTTGTTATGTCATTTTGATAGCCAAAGTGTTGGCTATTTATGTTATCAAATTCATTTTGTAAATGGTCATTGGAATTGGGCCAATACATGACAAGTTTATTTATATTCAATGGTGATGAATTTCATGAAGTGTATGTTTGTATGGATGCATTGATTTTGAGTCTTTAGAAGTGCTTTATTGTCTTGAGATGTGTTGGATTGAATTAGTGCAAGCATGGTTGCTGTTCAGGGTGGCATTTGGCTTGGTAGATAGCCCTTTAAATGTCCACACGGGTAGACACACGGGCGTGTGTCTAGGCCGTGTGTGACACACGGTCAGCCCCATGGGTGTGTTGATTGGCCGTGTGTCCCCATGTGTAACAGCCCGGTTTAGACCCTAGTCAGAATAGTTGTTTTGAGACCACAAATTCGAGGTCAGAATAATATTTTAATATTATTTTTTGTGTTGATTATATGTGAAATAGCCTGTGTGAAAATTTTGTGTAATAATTTTATCGACTGTGTGTCAAATTGTGAGAAAAGACTTAATCGCATAAAGTTTAAAAGTTGTGTGCTGATTGTTGAAGTATCTATGTGTTATGGCTTTTAAATGAAATGGCCTTATAAAGCAATTTAGCCATTATATAGTGAGTGGATGGTAGTTGGACAATTATAACCAACTATCATGTGTTATATTATGTTAATAATAAAGGATAAAATAGTAAAATGTATATTATGTTAATAATAATAAAACATGAAGAGAAAATGCATGGATTTGTTCATCTTTTACACTGATTGTGGAAGAAAGAAAAGTGTTTTAAAAGCTTTTGAAATTTTGGCAGTTGCTAAGCTCAATTGAGGTATGATTTTTGATCGATTTTTGATAATTTCTACGTTTTCGTAATCGTTGTTTTGTGCTCTACCAAACCCATGTTTAAATTTTGTGAATTGATGATGTCTTTGAAATGTACCATTGATGGACATGTGAGTTCTTGAATGTTTGATGGTGGAAAATGAAAGCTTAGTGTTAGGTTAACATAGTTTGTATTGGAAGTTTTGATGAAATTGAGTAATTTGGGTTAAATTGAGAAAAGTGTAAATTGAGGGACTAAAATGTGAAATAAATGAAATATGTGGGCTTGTATGAACACAAGGAAAATTTGGCTAGGCTTGTGTGGAAAGAAATTATGTGAATTTGATGATTTTGTGAATTAGGGACTAAAGTGTCGAAATATGAAAATGTGAGGACAATTTTGTAAAATGCCCCAAATATGTGTGTTTGGACTAAAATGAATGATTTGGTAATTGAATGGATTGAGTTTGAATGTGTATAGACTAAGAGAGGAGAGGTTTGGATCGAGATCGAGATCGAGGCAAAGATAAAGTGCTTGATTGACCGAGCGTTTTGATAGTTCAACGTCCGAGGTAAGTTCGGACATAATACGAATATTTAGTTATGTTAAATGATGATATTCAAAAGTGGATGCTATGTGAGAGTTTGAGATTGAGTTATGTGGCACTAAGTGTGCGTATTCAGAAACGTGATTGAGATGTTTAGCACTGTGTGTGCGAAATAATATAAACTTCGACTTTGTGGTTGGCACTGTGTGTGCGATACCGATTGAAGAGTGGTTTGATATAAATGCACTATATGTGCGATGTTAATTAAGCTTCGGCTAAATATCTGGGCACTAAGTGTGTGATTGAATAGAAGAAGAAACGGAAGTTGATCGAAAGGGAATAGTGAGTATTGAGTAGAAAATGTAATTGATTACTAGGTGTTGGCTGAGGTACGCTCGGAACCTATGTGGTTGATGAATCTATGAATGAGATTATGAAATGTTAAATGAGAATTTTAGTTTTGGATGGTATGATATATATGTGTATATGTGAAATAATCTATGTGGTGGTTTGTTTGATTTAAATGTGTTATGTTAGGAACTTACTGAGCTTTGGAAAGCTTACTGTGTGATTTGTTTCTCTGCTTTGCAATGTCAGAAAAGCTAGCTCGGATCCGGGGATCGTCAGCATATCAATCACACTATCGGCAATCTATTTTGGGTACTTTTGGAAAGATGTATATAGATTAAATATGGCATGTATAGACTAGAAGTTATGGTATGATTTGTGATGTTTAATCCTTGTCATGTGATTTGGCTTGGAAGTGAGACAATATTGAGTTTGTGTATGAGCTATGAATGTGGTATGTTTCTTGACTTTATGGTTGATGAAAAAGGTGATTAGAAGATGAGTTTTGGTATGAATTATATGATAATTGAATTATATATGTTTTTAGATGTATAATTGTCTCTTTAAATGGCTTTAGTTGTGATGATAATGAGCATGGAAGTAAATGGTCTAGTTGGTGATTGAATAATGCATGAAATGGTATGATTGAATACATTGGAAAGCATGAATTGGTATTGTATTGATGCTTGTAGGTATGACCCATGTGTAGGTGGCAAGTTGGCCTTGCAAATGGCTGTTTTTCTCTACACGTTATGGCACACAGGCGTGCCTAGTGACCGTGGGATATAGTCAGTATATAGCCTAAGAGTACACGGCCATGGTACACGGGCGTGCCTGGTGGCCGTGGGGATAAGTCAGTGTATTGCTTAAGAGTACACGGCCTTAGCACACGGGCGTGCTTGGTGGCCGTGTGGGGAAGTCAGAATACATGCTCTGTTTTGGCACGGCCAAGACACATGGGTGTGTCTAGTAGCCATGGGAGGCACACGGCCTGACTGCATGGGCGTGTGACCTCTGCAGTGTTCAAAAAGTTTTAAATTTCTGAGAATTTCTGTATGTGTTTGGTTTAGTCCTGACCCTTTTCTAAAGCATGCTTAAGGTCTCGGTGACCTATCTAAGGGACATAGTGATTGAAATTGATAACTTGTTTTATGTAATGTCTGTAAACGTTTCTGATTCGTCTGATAATACCTTTAACCCTAATCCGGCGACGGATACGGGTTAGGGGTGTTACACCATGCATGCTAGGCTTACAAGTCAGTATGCTCAGTAGTAAACACACGGGCAGAGACACGGCCGTGTGTCTCAACCGTGTGAGAGGCACGGCCATGGACATGGGCGTGTGCCCAGGCCGTGTAAAGTCTGCACCTAAAATTAGGAATTTAATTCGACACACTGTCTAAGGACATGAGCATGTGCCTTGGCCGTGTGACCATAGTGAGGTGATGACGTTATAAACAGAATGCCATGGTTTTGGCACACAGGTTAAGACACGGGCGTGTCGAGGCCGTGTGAGGGACACGGGCGTGTGCCCGGCCGTGTGAAAACCCCTGTAGGTTCGAATTATATAATAAATTCCACACGGGATAGGAACATGGGCATGTGTTGTAACACCCCAAACCCGGTCAATACGCCACGACCGAATCTGGTATGTCACTAAGGAAAATATTTTTGAAAGAATCGGATTAACAATTAAATTTTGTGAAAAACTCTTTGAAATTCTTTATTTGTCGAAAATAAGTTAAAACTGAGATTTACTTTGAATTACATAAAACTTTAAAACTTAGTTGATGAATCATAGGATAGAAAACATTTATACCTTGTTAAGAAAATTTGAAATATCACTTTGAAAATCCGTTTGCAATTGAGTATAGAAACTTGAATTTTTGAAATCACTTAATTAGTTGAAAACACTTAACTTGTAATTTTTTTCTATCGAACTATTCATATTACCCGATGGTAAGATTTTTAAAACCATTGCGAGTTTTTAGTTTAGAAAACTTTGAGCTCAATTATTAGATTAACCAAGTGACATGCTTAAACATGTTTAGAATAAATCCCAAAGCATATAAATAATCCAAAACATAAATTAAAGAGGCCTTATTACAAATCCATAAAATATGAAAACCCAAATTAAAATATAGTACCCAAATGGAAGTTCATGTAAAACCAAACTTTATTGCATGGCCTCCTCGAGTTCATCCGGCTCCACATCCGCGATCTCACGAATCACCTGAAAATATAAGGGAGAAGGTGAGTCACCAAGACTCGATGCTTATTCGCTCTCCCTGTAAATACCACATACTTACACAAATTATAACAAGGCAACATATATGTATAATGCACCCAACCTAGCCATCCATAACTCCTTTTCTACCCCGTGTGGTACCAAACCACTGGTGGTGCCAAACCACTGGTGTCCAAAGACACAAATGTGATACCAAATCACTGGTGACCGTAGTCACGAATAATCCATCTGTGGGGCCAACCCACGTGTGATACCAAATCACCGCGCACGATCCCATATCTCAAAAGTGGGGCCAACCACGGTGGAGTTAATCCACGAGGGACGAGTCGCTATGAGGTGCCAAACCTCTCGGTGTCCAGAAGACACGAATCATCAAGTTGTGGGGCCAACCCACGTGTGATACCAAATCACCGCGCGATCCCATATCTCAAAAGTGGGGCCAACCCACGGTGGTATTAACCACAGGGGGACGAGTCGCTATGAGGTGCCAAACCTCTGGTGTCCAAGACACGAATGTGATACCAAATCACGGGAGGTACCAAACCTCTGGTGTCCAAAGACACAAATATCAATCTTCCCCTCCTCTCATATTGCCCATACCAATGCAATAGATAAACAAATCATGTCAATATATTTTGATATGAACATATAACCAATACAACATATAGTAATATCATATCGAAACAGACTTACCCGTATCCTTGCTCATACCCATCAAGGTATCATATCAATATCTCATTGTTTCAGCTTTAAGAACATGAATAGTCATTTATCACTCATATATATACATATATAAACCAAGTTATAAAGTGTGTAAGATACACACCTGATAATAGTGAGAACTACACTTTCCCGCTCGTCGATACCCTCGGAATCTCTAATAACAACTATAGGCGATTTCTCTCCGATTGATGGTTCATAACCCGATGAAGAACCACGAACGAACAATGGCTCGAAGTGCGAACGACTTCAAATAAACGATTATCGCCCGCAGAGGGTCCACATCCGGTGGAAAGTCTCGACTCGCCGACACACGACCCTTCGTTTGAAATTTGAGGGTATAAGCGAACCACCCCTCTTCCAAACACTACTGAACCGCTCTTTTCGAACCCATTCTTGATTGCTCCAAAATCTAACGTCCAAGGAAAGAAGATAATAAACGGACGATAGAGTCCCCTAAAACTTAATCGATTAGAAGACCATCTAAAACGATATAACAAGCATAAAGATCCTTACCTTAACACTTCGATTAAATTCCGAAAATCGTCACTTGCCTATGGAGTTTGTCAAAATCCTTCAATGATAATATCCTTTTCCACACGATCTTAGAATGGCTATAGTCGACTATCAATAAAGAAATAATCAACACTCCACTATACCACAACCAAAATAAAAAGGTTTGTTTGAAAGAGAAGAGATAATAAATTCGGTCAAAAAGATCCTCTCAAGACAAAACAATTACGGCAATGTGGTTGAGTGAGACACAAATAGGATTCAGCTAGATACAAGAAAAGAATGGAAAATAAAGTGAAAATAAAATAGGAGAATTTGGCATGAGCAAACAATGGAAGAAAAGAAAAAAAGAATTGAGAGGAGGAAGATTCAAACCAAAGAAAAGTAAAGAAGAATGAACAATATGAAAAGAGATGGGAACAAGAGTGGTTGTTTTCGGCTACAAGAAATGAGAGATGAGAGGGAGGTTCCAAAGAAGATTCGCCAAAAGCCTAAGAGGAAGAAAAACAACTCCAATGGACATTCGGCTATGGCTCACTTTGATGCACTAGAGAAAAGTTGGTAAAGTTTCTTTAAGAATAGGTTTTTGGTTAAGACACAAAACAAGAAGGAAGGCCAAAACTAAAACAAAAACTCACCTTATGCCCAAGACACATTCGGCTATAGGGAGTGTTTGTGGAGAGAAAAGAAAACAAAAGCCAAAACATGCACAAATGCCAAAATTTGACTAACTATCCTCCCCCAAATCTCCTAACAACATTCGGTCACCCCCCCTAGCCACACTTGCCGTCCACATACATGCACTAAAGGCCTTGGAATACTTTCCAAACATTCTCCATATTCCATGCCTTTTGTCCCCTTATCATACCATAACCTTAAGATTCTTATCCCCAATTTCATGCTTTCCTTAAACCAATATTCAACTTACCAAAATTTGAGAGTCCAACCTATCATAAATAAGGTTGACCGTCCATCAATGCTAGAACACAAAATAAAGTCTTCAAAAATGCTTTCCATGATACTCGAACCTCTAACCTCAAGCCACCTTTCAAGCTCCTTAACCATCTTACCACTTACTCCTCTTGTGCTTTAATTTAACACTTAAATTAACTTAAGTGTCAAGCTCACTTAATCCACTTCATTAAATAAACCATACTAAAATTTATTCTAGCTTCCTAAATAAAATCAAGCCTTCATAAGACTATGCTAACACACAAAATTCATACCCAAACCAACACAACAGATACTCAAATTTTAGGATATTACAAGTGTGACCACACGGCCTGCCCGCACGGGCGTGTTCCATTTCACACGAGCGTGTGGCCCCTGTTTAGGCAAAAATTTCTAAGAGTGTAAAAGTTTCCGGTTTAAATTCTGGAACCTTCAGAATGTATGTTTATGGCCTCGTAGGCCCATAATAAGGATGTTATGCATATGAATGAGAAGTTTTAAGTTGAAAAGAAATTTTATAGCCCAAAGTTTTATGTTCAAGTGAGATAAGTCTGGTAATGACTCGTACCCGGTTCTGGCGTTGAATACGGGTAAGGGGTGTTACAGATGTGACCTAACTTCTTACAATAGCGATACCTTTTGTCTCACTTCTTTAATGCTACCAAAACGGAAGTTTGTCTATCCGCTTTGCTATCTGAACCAAAGTTATTGTCGAGTTTGTCTTTACTTAGCAAATGACCCTTCACATCCTCGAACGAGAGTTTGTCTCTACCATAAATTAGGGTCTCCTTGAAAGGCTTGTATAAAGAGGGTAAAGAGCACAATAATAGCATACCCTGATCTTTATCGTTAATCTTAACCTCAATATTCTTTAAATCATTCAAAGGAGTAATAAGTTGACTGATGTGATCTCTAATAAGCTCATCTTTGTTCATGCGAAATGTAAATAGACGTTGTTTTCAACACTAAACAATTAGCCAGAGAATTAGTCGCATAAAGAGTTTCTAACATTTTCCATAAGGCAGATGAGGTTTTATCCATTAATAACTCCTACACTACCCTATTCGTGAGGCATAACTGGATTGCAGACAGGGCCTTTTCATCAAGATCTTCCCATTCTGTCTGATCTAGATTCTCAGACTTTTTTCTCGGTAATGACCTTTTTCAGCCCAATCTGAACTAGAATTGCCATATCCGAACTTGTCAAAAATTGAAACTTGTGACACAATCGAACTTTTCAATGTCAAATCTTATTACTACCATCTCTGAATGGGCTGATCTACAAAAATTGAACTAGCTCTGATACCAATTGTCGGGAATCGACCCGATTAAACAACGAACAAGTAAAAAATAGCAGAAAAATTGAGAAATTGAACACACAAATTTAACGTGGAAAAACCCCTCTAAAGAGAATAAAAAAAACCACGGGCAAAGATAATTTTACTATAGTGGCAAAAGAACAAAGAGTACAAAAGATGGAGATAAAAACTAAACCTCGAAACCTGTAAACAAAGAACCCTCAAAACGTAAACACAAAATTCTCTAAAAGTGATATAAGTTCTAATCTTTAATATGTGTGTTTTCTATGGTTGTAGATGAGCCTATTTATAGGCTAAATTCATAGGTCAAATAAATTATGCTAATAAATACTAAATATAATATGCTAATAAATACTTAATCTTCTAGAAAGAAATTGATAAACCATAATTTATACATATTTTAACCCTATGCTTAGCTTATTTTTGGATGAGTTTTCATTAGATTTGATGAATTCGATGCTCCTAATCCTTTAATTTCATGTTTTACACTCAGGAGAGCTTAGAAAGTCGAAAAGAACGAGAAACGGGCCAAAAAGGGACAAAATGGGCCTACCTTAGAATTCAACACAGCCTGGGCCATTGGACACGGCCGTGTGTTACGAGAAGGATCAAACACGGCCTGGAATGTCGCACATGGGCAGACCACACGGCCGTGTGTGGTGAGCAGGAGCGAGCACGGCCTAAGGCTATCGACCACGGGCGTGTCAAACAGGCGTGTCCCTGCTGAGTCCAAGACTAATTCTATTCGGAATAGGCTACTTGTGGGCCAAGAAAGACGTTCCAAAGCCTATATAAACTCCTTAGGGGGTAACCTAAAACGAGACGCTGAATAGAACGCAGAAAATACTCGCAGACAGCCGTCGAAAGCAGCTCAGAGGAAGGATCTCCATCGAGACTGAAGATCTCCCATCAAGTTCTTTAGAAGTTTTTGGGTTTTCTTATGTTTTGTTGTTTTCCTTATTTTGAGATGTTTCCATCTATCAGTATGAACTAAATCCCTTAAATACCTAAGGGGATGAAACCTATGACGGATCTTATTATTATTTGATTTATAAGATAAATACTTGTTCTTATTCTTAATTGTGAGTTCTTATTCTTGTTTTGATAATTCAGGTTATTGATTCAAGTCGAATGTGCTTATTCTGTGGAGAAAAGGTCCCTATTTAAGAGTAGATCAACACAATTAAGCGGAGTTGATTGCAACCCTAGAAATAGGGCGACGAAAATCTACCGGATTAGAGTCAAATCTAATAAGGGAATCCATAGATCGAGTTAATGCGGCAATAGGGGTTTTAATTAGAAAGAGATTTCAATTAATCAACCTAGAGTCAGTTGTTTTTAGTCTTGAAAGAGATATTAACATAAATCAAGGATTTCTACGGATTAAGTCAAGTGAATAAATCATATGAATCAAAAGTAATAAGTGAAGTCTAGGTGGATTCTTCCTTAGGTATTGCCTCCATCACATAAGTTGTCTAAAAGTATTTTCCTAATTCATTCTTTGTCGTGTTTTAATTAATTAGTTTTAGTTTAAAAAGAAATCACTCCAATTCTTAGGCTAGATAATCGAAAGATAGTAATTACTAGTACTCTTGGTCCTTGTGGATACGATATTTCCGGTCTTACCATAACTATACTACTGTTCGATAAGCGCGCTTGCCTTTATTGTGATCGTAGTTAGTTTTAGACACATCAAGTTTTTGGCGCCGTTGCCGGGGACTAAGATATTAGGAACACTAATTTTTTATTACTTTAGCCATTATTTTTATTTTATTGCAATTTAATTTCTTTTCTACTTTTCTAATTTTTCTTTCTTTGCTTCTAGCAGGAACTTTTAGTTTATGACTAGAAGGAACCCATCAGGACCCTTACTTTTTGACAGTGATATAGAAGGTACAGCTCACAGAAACCGAAGAGAAATAAGGCGAAACCTACAATACATAGAAGAAGAGTAAGAAGACGAACCCAATACTACTGAAGAGATGGCTGATAATAATCTGCTACCTCCCGTAGTTGCCGTAAATTCAGTGAATCAAAATCCTGCTCCTCGTACTATGTATGACTATGCTAAACCTAATTTAACAGGAACCGAATAAAGTATTGTTAGACCTGCTATTGCTGCAAATAATTTTGAACTGAAACCTAACACTATACAGATGATTCAACAGTTTGTTCAGTTTGATGGTTTGCAGGATGAGGATCCAAACAATCACTTGGCGAATTTTTTGGAATTTTGCGATACTTTCAAAATTAATGGCGTTTTTGATGATGCCATTCGCCTTCAGTTGTTTCCCTTCTCGTTGAGGAACAAAGCTAAACAGTGGTTGAACTCCTTACCACGAGGATCAATCACTACATGGGATCAAATGACCGAAAAATTTTTACTTAAATATTTTCCGCCGGCTAAAACGGCTAAGTTGAGGAATGATATATCTTCTTTTATGCAGATGGATTTAGAGACACTTTACGATGCATGGGAGAGATACAAGGATTTACTAAGAAGGTGCCCTCACCGTGGGTTACCTTTATGGCTTTAGGTTCAAACCTTTTACAACGATGTGAACCCCTCAACTAGGCAGTTGATTGATTTAACCGCTGGTGGAACCCTAAATAACAAGACCCCTGAAGCGGCTTATGAGTTTATAGAGGAGATGGCACTGAATAACTATCAGTGGCAAGTTATGAGGACAAAGCCAACAAAAGCCGCCAGTGTTTTCAACATCGACGCAGTGAACATGCTATCAAACCAGGTAGAACTGTTAAATAAAAAGATTGATGGTTTGTGTGGTTCTTTGCAGGTACATCCAGTAACGCAATACGACACGAATGGAGGAGGAATGAGCAATACAGAATATCCATCTTACAATGCTGGCATGGGGAATGAGCAGCTGAATTATATGGGTAATAACTCTAAACCTCCAAATAATCCTTACAATAATACATATAATCCAGGATGGAGGAACCACCCAAATTTCTCATGGGGTAATGAAGGGAATCAAAGACCGCAAATCCCTCCAGTTTTCCAACCATCATACCAGCAAGAGAGAAAGCCGAACCTTGAAGATATGCTAGCAAAGTTTATTTCGGTGTCAGAGACTCGTTTTTCAGAATACTGAAACAGCGTTTAAAAATCAGCAAGCGTCAATTCAATGGCTTGAGAATCAAATTGGACAACTGGTTAAGTTAGTTTCCGAAAGGCAATCAGGTAGTTTACCTAGTAACACCGAACCCAAACTAAAAGAGCATGTGAAGGCAGTTACACTAAGGAGTGGGAAGGAGTTGGTTGAAGCTGAAAAGAAGATGCCACAAGAAACTGATAAGGAAAAGGGTGAGGAAGTAAACGAGAATATAACACCGGTACTTAAAGAGTATATACCACCGATCCCATATCCGGAAAAGTTGAGGAAAGGCCGCATGGACACACAATTCGGTAAATTTCTTGAAATTTTTAAATAATTACATATCAACTTACCTTTTGTTGAAGCTATTTCGCAGATGCCTACGTGATCGTTATGTCAGAGTCTTAAAATTTATATAATGAATGATCTAGCCTAGAAACTAACTGTGACAATGATTGAGGCAAGTGCACCTATCAAACAGTAGTATAGTTTAGTGGCAAGACAAGAATGTTGAACCCAAAGGAACCAAAAGTACTAATACTAACTTTCTTTCTATTATTTAGCCTAAGAATTGAAGTGAATTATTGTTTAATCTAAAATTAACTAACTACTAAGCTAAAGACGCTAAGACAAAGAGAATGAATTGGGGAAATACTTGTGGGAAAAACCAATTCATTAAGACAATACCCAAGGAAGAATCCACCTAGACTTCACTTGTTATCTAACTCTGAACCAGACGATTTATTCACTTGACTTGATCCGTAGGATTCCCTAATTTATATTAATACCTCTCTCGAGGCTACTAACGTCTAACCCTAGTTGATTAATTGAAATCTTTTTCTAATTAAAACCCCTAGAATTGCATTAACTCGATCTATAGACTCCCATATTAGGTTTGACCCTAATCCGGCAGATTTTCGTCACCCTATCTCTAGGCGCGCGAGCAACTCCGCTTAACTATGCTAGATCTACTCTTAGGTAGGGTCTATTCCTCCTCTGCCTAAGCACATCAATACTTGAATCAATATCCTAAAATATCAAAACAAGAATTAAGAACACATAATTAAGAACAAATCAAGTATTTATGATATAGCTCAGAAAATAATAACAAGATCTGTCTTAGGTTTCATCCCCCTCAGGTATCTGAGGGTTTAGTTCATAATCATAAAAATATACATCTCAGAAGAAAAGATAAAACAAAACATAAGAAAAACCCTAAAACCCCCTGAAGGAATTGAAGAGAAGATCTTTCGTCTTGAGTATGACTCCTGCTTCTTGAGATGAATAAACTGGCTTTCTTCGAGTAAATCCCACGATTCTGACCTCTCTGGCTTGGCTCCTTGGCCTAGCTGGACGCCCCCCTAAAGGTTGGCCTTTAGGGTGTTTATATAGGCTTTTGGAATGTGTTTCTTTGCCTCTAAGTACCCTAATCCGAATAAAATTCTTCTTTTTCACGGCAGGGACACGCCCATGGCACACGCCCGTGTTAGTAGAGTTGTAGGCCGTGTTCGAGCCTGTTAAAGGGGCACAGTCGTGTGGTGAAACCCCAGGCTGTGTCGATTTCTCTTTTTGGCCCATTTGGCCTGTTTTAAGCCCGTTTCTCGTTCTTTTCATCCTCATATGCTCTCCTGAGTATAAAACATGAAATTAAAGGATTAAGAGCACCAAATTCCATAATTCAAGGGATAAACCATCCAAAAGTATGCTAAATGTGGGATTAAAATATGTTACTATTACAGTTTATCAAATACCCCCACACTTAAGCTTTTGCTTGTCCTCAAGCAAAATTCTCAATTCACAATTAAAACGAACTTCCTCAATTCATAACCTTCATCAATAGTGTTTCATCATAATTCATAGATAATTCTTACATGGATAATTTAACCAAAAAGGTTCCTAAAGATTCACACAATCAAAGTCATATATTTTTGTAGCATGAAAACATAGGTGTTTCCCCTCATCTAATTACTTCTGATTCAAAATTGACAAAAATTGACATCCTCACTAAAGATTCACTCAAATCACTCGAAGTGTTTAAGGTTCAAAAATAAGCACTCAGAAGTCGAATATGAAAAGTTAATCCCATAGGCTTGCATGAAAATCAAATCTCCACTACTATAATATGAGATGATACACAAATCAAAAGGTCTTAAAAAGGGTTGTAACGGGGCTTAAGTTTAAAGGTATGGATAAAGGCTGAATTAGAAGGTTAGAATCGAGGTTGAAATGACAAATTACCTAACTATAGACTACAAACTGAATAAAGAATAATTACATCAATTGAAATCTTGTAATACTAATACTAATAACACGAGCTTCTTCTAAAGATGTGAATTTAACTGTATGAGCTCACTTAATCACAGAACTAATAATAAATATACTTCGATTTTTTTAAGAACAAATCAAGTACAATAATAATAAGATAGAATTTAATAATTGGAATAAAGAAAATAGTTAAGTAACTGATCAAATCAAATCTTGATATAGGAGTAGTCAAGAGAAATGGTGATAACAAATACAAAGTTGGTTTTGGGTTAATATTAATGGGTGAGTCAATAAGAGGGTTGTTAGGATCAAAGCGGTTCACTAAGGGTTAATTGTAAGGGTAGGCTTTTTATGGAGTAAGTGGGTTAAATCCTAGGTGCCTTTATCATCTTAGTATATCAAATCAAAGGTGTGGTCTCGACATGTATAATCGATGCAAGTTCTAGAATAACAGATCAATGTTGACACACTCATAATCAATAAAGTGAGCACGAAAAGGAATGTATGCTCTAAAAGGCTCAAATTTTCACAAAAATTATGGGCTTTTGATATCAACCTTGTAAATTTCAAACTTCAAAGTAATAATTAGATTCGGGTAGACAACCTAACAAAATTTTTACTTCTGAAAAATAGACTTATTCTCGCTTGATTCTCTAGTTTCCTACGCTTAAATCATCACCTGCACAATTATCAATGACTTAATCCAAAACATATCAATAAAAATCATAAATCAAAGGAAATTTCATTTTAGCAGTAATATGAGAAATTTTACTTAAGGACAAGACATAATTCAAGAATTTGAGAATAATGCAAAAAGTTAGGCACTTTTAAGATTCACCCCCCCACACTTAAGATGTACATTGCCCTCAATGTACAAAGATAGATAGGAATTCATAAAAGATAGGGAGAGATGAAACTTCCTGAATTTTTGATGGATTCCTTGAGTTGGAGGTGTGGAAACTTTATTCAAAGGTGAAAGATAAGTTGGAGGAGGCATCTCTGGTGGTGGTATGGTGGCTGCCCACTATTACTACGCTAGATGAAGAAATTGGGTAGCCCGTGAAGAAATAGCCAGGAAATACTAAGAAAAATTCAAAATAAACTAATTATTTATTTAAGGACAAGGAAGATAAAGATAAGGAAAATAAATGAGAAGAAAAAAGAAAATTAAAAACTAAATGGCCTCAAATATCCTTGGCTTGTCGAGTGGATGAAGCGGCCGGCATGAACTTATGTAGATCGGTCTCACAGAGGAAGACTGTGCTAGGATCCTTTCGCTTCTTCGACATGGATATGGTGTACATCTGGATTTTGGAAAAGGGCCAAGGAAGGAGAATATGGAAGGGGGTCTGAAAATGTATGAAGGAAGGGGAATGGGGAGTAGTTGAGAAGGGGGTGGTTTAAATAGAGTTTTGATGTCTGGTACATCCCCACGCCCGTGTACCATGGGCGTGTTGGGTCACACGGCCGTATCGCACGACCGTGTTGTGCTTCGTTCGTTTCTCCCACGCCCGTTTCGTGGTCACCACGCCCATGTTTGATAAAATAGTGTCGACCACGGCTGTATCACACGGCCGTGGTGTTTAGTCGGAGCCCGTGTGACTTCCCTTAGTTTCGGCCACGGCCATATTGCACGGCCGTGGCAATTTATAGTCGTCCATGATCTGGGAATCTTTCGTCATTGGCTCGTACTGCCTCTATTATGTCAGTACGGAAGTCCATAGTATCCACACGGCCGTGTGCAAGGTCGTGTGGTATGGAAATTTGCGCATAAATATAAATAAAAGAAAAGAAATAAAACTAAACTTAATTATTAGGGTTAGTGCTCGGGTTGCCTCCCGAGAAGCACTCGTTTAAAGTCTTAAGCTAGACTTACCTCTCATTCGCATAATCAGGGTGGTTTGAAGAGTTGAACATCCTTCCTCATGCTATCTGTCTTATTATCAGTATGTAGTTCAAGTCGAGTAGCGTTTATTTTAAAAGTGCCAAATGTAGGATTACTTACCTCGATTGTTTCGTATGGGAAGACATTGATTACCCTAAAAGGGATTTCTTTGTTTGTATTCGGGTCAGGAGGAGATATTCGAGGGTCCGCTTAATCTAACAATACCTGATCTCCGATTTTGAATTTGTCTGTCCCATAGAGTGGCTTTGGTTCTGCTTCGTGTATCCCTAGTTTTTCCTTGAAATGTGTCTTCCACTCATCTAGTTCATCGATCTGAAGCCTTCGTTCCTCATGGGTTATTTCTTTGTTGGCATGAGATATAGGATCTGGCTCAGTTGTGTTGTTCCGTGATGCTTCCTGAAAAGAAGGTTTAACTAATTGGTTATCAATTGAATTTACTTTCTCACCTCTATCACTTGATGTCCTGGTTGAGTTGAGAGCCTGAATACTGATTGATTCGTCACCTACACGGAGTATGAGTTCTCCTGTACCAACATCAATTTCAGTTCTGACAGTTGCTAAAAAGGGTCTTCCTAAAATTAAGGGGATACTATTGTCCTCATCCATGTCTAAAACTACAAAGTCTACTGGGAATACGAACTTATCAATCTTTACGAGAACATTTTTTATTATACCCCTAGGAATTCGAATAGTCTTATCAGCTAATTGAATGCTCATCCTAGTTTGTTTGGGTTTCCCTAGACCTAGTTGTTTAAACATTTTATAAGGCATAACATTTATGCTTTCCCCTAAATCAGCTAAAGCGTTATCAATAGATAAACTACCAATTAAACATGGAATTGTAAAACTCCCTGGATCTTTTAATTTTCGTGGTAGTTTATTTTGTAGAATTGCTGAGCACATTGCGTTTAGCTCCACATGCGATGCCTCGTCTAACCTCCGTTTGTTTGTCAGAAGTTCTTTTAAAAATTTCCTTGAATCTGGCATCTGCGAAAGAGCTTCAAGGAACGGTAAGTTAATATGTAATTTCTTTAAAAGTTTAAGAAACTTACCGAACTATTCCTCTGTGTTATCTTTCTTCATTGCTTCGGGATATGGTATGCGAGGTTGGTACTCTTTGATTACCGATTTTGATTTATCATGACTTACCTCGACCTCACCTTCCTCTACCACATCCTCTTGCCTTAATTTGGGCTCATCTAACCCTTTACTATCATGAGCGGTTATGGCTTGAAGTTGCTCCTTTGGGTTAGTTTCAGTGTTGCTTGGCAATCTACCTTGTGGTCGCTCGACATGATCTTGGTAAGTTGACCTACCGATTCGGATCTCTTGAATCGATGCTTCTTGCTTTTTGAGTCTTTGTTTGGTGTTTTGGAAACGTGTTTCTGACACCGCTATGAATTTTGTCAACATCTCCTCAAGGTTCGGCTTCTTTTCCTGTGGGTAGGGCTGTTGTTGGAAGTTTGGAGGGGGTTGTTGTCTCTGATTTCCTTGACCTCCGCACGAAAAATTGGGGTGGTTCCTCCAACCTGGATTATAATTGTTACTATAGGGGTTATTTTGAAATCTAAAATTATTACCCATATAGTTCATCTGCTCACTTTCTACGTTCGGGTTGTACGGTGGATATTCCGTATTGTTTGACCCTCCATTCGTATCGCACTGCATAATTGGATGTACCTATGAGGAACCACAAAAACTATCAATCTTTTTATTTAAGAGTTCTACCTGATTAGATAGCATGGTTACTACATCGAGGTTGAAAACTCCGGCTGTTTTTGTTGGCCTTGTCCTTGTGACTTGCCACTGATAGTTATTCAGTGACATCTCTTCTATAAACTCATAGGCCGCTTCAGGAGTTTTTTTATTCAAGGTTCTGCCAGCGGCTGAATCAATTAACTGCCTGGTTGAGAGGTTTACACCATTGTAAAAGGTTTGGACCTGTAGCCACAAGGGTAATCCATGGTGTGGACACCTTCTCAATAGATCTTTGTGTCTCTTCCATGCATCATAAAGTGTCTCTAAATCCATCTGCACAAAAGAAGAGATATCATTCCTTAACTTAGCCGTTTTAGCCGGTGAAAAATATTTTAATAAAAAATTTTCGGTCATTTGCTCCCATGTAGTGATTGACCCTCGTGAAAGAGAATTCAACCACTGTTTGGCTTTATTCCTCAAAGAAAAGGGAAATAACCGAAGACGAATGGCATCATCAGAATCGCCATTTATTTTGAAGGTATCACAGAATTCAAGAAAATTCGCTAAGTGTGTGTTAGGATCCTCATCCTGCAAACCATCAAACTGAACAAACTGTTGTATCATCTGTATAGTGTTAGGTTTCAATTCGAAATTATTTACAGCAATAGTAGGTCTAACAATACTTGATTAAGTACCAATTAAACTAGGCTTAGCATAATCATACATAGTATGAGGCGCATAATTTTCGGCCACCTCTGGAGGTAGCGGATTATTCTCAGCCATCTCTTCGGTAGTATTGTTCTCGTGTTCTTGCTCTTCTTCTATGTAAGTTAAGCTTCACCTTATCTCACTACGATTTTTGCGAACGGTTCCTTCAATATCACTGTCGTAAATTAAGGGTCCTATCGGGTTCCTTCCAGTAATAAACTAGAGGTATCTGCTAGGAACAAAATAAAAGAAAGAAAATTAGCAATGTTAAAAACAAAATAAAAGTAAATTGCAAAAATAAAAAAAATGGCTAAAGTAATAAAAATTGAGCGTTCTTAATATTTTGGTTCCCCGGCAACGGCGCCAAAAACTTGATCGTTATGTCAGAGTCTTAAAATTTATATAATGAATGATCTAGCCTAGAAACTAACTGTGACAACGATTGAGGCAAGCGCACCTATCAAACAGTAGTATATTTAGTGGCAATACCGAAATGTCGAACCCAAAGGAACCAAAAGTACTAATACTAACCTTCTTTATATTATTTAGCCTAAGAATTGAAGTGAATTATTGTTTAATCTAAAATTAACTAACTACTAAGCTAAAGAAGCTAAGACAAAGAGAATGAATTGGGGAAATACTTGTGGGAAAAACCAATTGATTAAGACAATACCCAAGGAAGAATCCACCTAGACTTCACTTGTTATCTAACTCTGAACCAGACGATTTATTCACTTGACTTGATCCGTAGGATTCCCTAATTTATATTAATACCTCTCTCGAGGCTACTAACGTCTAACCCTAGGTTGATTAATTGAAACCTATTTTTAATTAAAACCCCTAGAATTGCATTAACTCGATCTATGGACTCCCATATTAGGTTTAACCCTAATCCGGCAGATTTTCGTCACCCTATCTCTAGGCGCGCGGGCAACTCCACTTAACTATGCTAGAACTACTCTTAGGTAGGGTCTATCCCTCCTCTGCCTAAGCACATCAATACTTGAATCAATATCCTGAAATATCAAAACAAGAATTGATAACACATAATTAAGAACAAATCAAGTATTTATTATATAGCTCAGAAAACAATAACAAGATCCGTCTTAGGTTTCATCCCCCTCAGGTATCTGAGGGTTTAGTTCATAATCATAAAAATATACATCTCAGAAGAAAAGATAAAACAAAACATAAGAAAAACCCTAAAACCCCCTAAAGGAATTGAAGAGAAGATCTTCCATCTTGAGTATGACTTCGGCTTCTTGAGATGAATCAACTGGCTTTCTTCGAGTAAATCCTACGATTCTGACCTCTCCGGCTTGGCTCCTTGGCCTAGCTGGACGCCCCCCTAAAGGTTGGCCTTTAGGGTGTTTATATAGGCTTTTGGAATGTGTTTCTTTGCCTCTAAGTACCCTAATCCGAATAAAATTCTTCTTTTCCACGGCAGGGACACGCCCATGGCACACGCCCGTGTAAGTCGAGTTGTAGGCCGTGTTTGAGCCTGCTAAAGGGGCACGGCCGTGTGGTGAAACCCCGGGCCGTGTCGATTTCTCTTTTTGGCCTATTTGGCCCGTTTTAACCCTGTTTCTCGTTCTTTTCATCCTCCTATGCTCTCCTGAGTATAAAACATGAAATTAAAGGATTAAGAGCACCAAATTCCATAATTCAATGGATAAACCATCCAAAAGTATGCTAAATGTGGGATTAAAATATGTTACTATTACGGTTTATCACTACGTACACAAAATTCTTAAAAGAGCTTTTAAAAAATAAAAGGAAGTTTGAAGAGCTATCAACCATGGAGCTTAACGAGGAATGTTCAGCTATTATCCAAAATAAGCTACCAACCAAATTGAAAGATGCAGGAAGTTTCACTATTCCCTGTTTAATTGGTAGTTTAAATGTTGAGAAAGCATTAGCTGATTTTGGTGCCAGTATTAATTTAATGCCTTATAAAATGTTCAAGCAGCTTGGTCTTGGGGAACCAAATCCCACTAGGATGAGTATCCAATTAGCTGATAGATCTATTAAATATCCTAGGGGAATTATTGAAGATGTTTTGGTAAAAGTTGATAAATTCATATTCCCTGTTGATTTTGTTGTGCTTGACATGGATGATGACATTGAGGTACCTTTAATTTTAGGACGCCCATTTTTAGCTACTGTTAGGGCTGTTATTGATGTAGGTGATGGTAAACTTGTGCTCAGGATAGGTGACGAGGAAATTATTTTTAAAATTTATGATGCTATGCGATACTCTAGAGAGCAAGATGACTCTTGTTATTTTATCGATGCCATTGATCATTCTATTCAAGATTCTTTTCAGGAAATCATACATAAAGACACGGTGGAACTGTGTCTTGCCCAAGGAGAGGAGGCCGATGACGATACCAATGAGATGGGGGCGGTAAAAATTTCTTCCCCAAGACAAAAGAAGTATGAGGGCATTGAAATAAACGACGAACTAAAAAAAACCTCTATTGAAGAGCCCCCCAAATTGGAATTGAAACAGTTACCAAATCACTTAAAGTATGCATTCCTCGGAGATAATTCTACACTATCAGTAATTATTTCTTCAGAATTGGAACCCAATGAGAAAGACGAGTTAATACAGGTACTAAAGGAGCATAAAAGAGCCATAACTTGGAAAATTTCTGACATTAAAGGGATAAGCCCATCATTTTGCACCCACAAAATTTTAATGGAAGATGAATATAAACCATGTGTGCAACCTCAAAGACGATTAAATCCCAACATGAAGGAAGTTGTTAAAGTTGAGAGGTAATTAAACTTCTAGATGCTGGAATTATTTATCCTATTTCTCGATAGTACTTGGGTAAGCCACATGCAGTTGTTCCAAAGAAGGAGGCATGATCGTTATAGCCAACGAGAAGAATGAATTAATTCCAACAAGGACGATCCACAAAGTTGGAGGGTTTGCATTGATTATAGGAAATTAAATGATGCCACGAGAAAAGATCACTTTCCCTTACCATTCATTGATCAGATGTTAGAAAGATTATCTGGGCATATGTACTATTGCTTCTTGGACGGACTCTCTGGTTACTTCCAAATCCCAATAGCTCCTGAGGATCAAGAAAAGACAACATTTACATGCCCATACGGTACGTTTGCTTATCGTAGAATGCCTTTTGGATTATGTAATGCTCCTGCTACTTTTCAGCGCTGCATGTTAGCCATCTTTGACGAACTTGTAGAGGACATCATGGAGGTATTTATGGATGACTTTTCGGTATTTGGTAATTCCTTCCACCTTTGCTAATGAGATGTGAGGAAACGAACCTTGTGCTTAATTGGGAAAAGTGTCACTTTATGGTTCGAGAAGGGATTGTGTTAGGTCACAAAATTTCTAGTAAAGGGATTGAGGTTGATAAAGCAAAAATTGAAACCATAGAAAAATTACCTCCCCCTAGTTCAGTTAAGGCTATTAGAAGCTTTTTAGGACACGCTGGATTTTATAGAAGATTTATTAAGGACTTTTCTAAAATAGCTAAGCCCTTAACTAAATTACTAGAAAAAGATGTGCCTTTCAATTTTGATCAGGAATGTTTAGACGCATTTAATACCCTCAAAAATAAATTAATAAATGTTCCGATTATAATTGCACCTAATTGGAATTTACCCTTTGAACTAATGTGTGATGCGAGTGATTTTGCAGTAGGTGCGATTTTGGGACAGCGAAGAGACAAGTATTTTCACCAATTTATTATGCTAGCAAAACATTAACTACGCATGAAGAAAATTACACCACCATAGAAAAAGAGTTGCTAGTGTGGTTTTTGCATTTGATAAATTTAGACAAAGATTTTTGATATTATCTAAAGTTGTCGTTTACACTGACCATTCAGCTCTTCGTTATCTTTTAACTAAATCTGATGCAAAACCTCGACTCATAAGATGGATTTTGCTCTTACAGAAATTTGATTTGGAAATTCAGGATAAGAAAGGAGCTAAAAATCTTGCGGTAGACCATCTTTCTAGGCTTGAAAATCCACATATCAAAGAACTCGATGAAAGTGAGATAAATGACTCGTTTCCTGAAGAACAACTCTTTGCTATTTTCGACTCCGAGGTACATTGGTTTGCAGATATTGCGAATTATTTAGCTGCTAACATCCTGCCAAAAGGGTTAACACATCATCAAAAGAAGCGATTCTTTGCTGATGCGAAAAACTATTTTTGGGAGGACCCTTTTCTTTTCCGTATGTGCAGATCAAGTAATTCGGAGATGTGTTACAAAGGCAGAAGCAAGCAAAATATTAGAACATTGCCATTCAGGACCATCAGGAGGACATTATAGTGGGATTAGGACAGCACATAAAACGCTCGAATCAGGTTTTTATTGGCCCACTCTGTTCAATGACGCTAACAGGTATGTTGCTTCGTGTGATAGATGTCAGAGAATAGGTAATATCTCTAAACTCGATGAAATGCCTCAAACATATATGCTATCATGTGAAATATTTGATGTATGGGGTATTGATTTTATGGGTCCATTCCCTAGCTCATTTGGGAATAAATACATCTTAGTAGCAGTCGATTATATGTCAAAATGGGTGGAAGCTCAAGCTTTACCTACTAATGATGCTAGAGTGGTAGTGAGATTTCTTAAGAAACTCTTCTCTCGATTTGGAACACCCAAAGCAATTATTAGTGATAGGGGTACTCATTTTTGTAATACTCAATTTGATAAATTCTTAAAGAAATATGGAGTACACCACAGAACAGCTACCCCTTATCACCCTCAAACCAGTGGACAAGTGGAAGTAGCAAATCGAGAGCTTAAGCGTATTCTAGAGAAAATAGTAGAATCAAACAGGAAAGATTGGGCATTAAAAGTAGACGATGCTTTATGGGCCTATAGAACTGCTTTTAAAACTCCCATAGGAACATCCCCATACAGACTTGTCTACGAAAAGAATTGTCATCTACCATTTGAATTAGAGCACAAAGCATTTTGGGCTATAAAATTCTTAAATTGCGATCTTAAACTTGCAGGTGAGAAAAGAATGATGCAGTTGAACGAGCTAGATGAGTGGCGAGCTAATGCCTACGAGAACTCATGTTTATATAAGGAGGCAACAAAGCGACGCCATGATGCTCGTTTGAAGCAACCGAAGCAATTCGAAGTGGGAGATCTTGTTCTACTATACAATTCAAAACTCAAATTGTTCCCTGGAAAGCTGAAACCAAGGTGGTCAGGTCCATTCGTAGTCAAAAGCATTTTTCCCTATGGCACAATTGAGGTAACTCATCCAACTCATGGCACATTTAAGGTAAACGGTCAACGACTTAAACTATATAACGGGGAGGATTTTAGAGATATTAGAGAGGAGCTTCAGCTCTGTGAACCTCCATAAAGAGCGGATACAAGGTAAGTCTAGCTTAGGACTCTAAACAAGCACTTCTCGGGAGGCAACCCAAACACTAACCCCATTAATATTCATATTTTTTTATTTTTAGCACCTAACTAAAAACTAACCAGATTAATAAGCGCGGGTTTCCATACCACACGGCCTTACACACGGGCATGGCCGTGGCCGTGTGGACACCACGGGTAGGCACATCGGCGTGGCGGAGACCGTACGGGCCAAGGACGGAAATTTTCCCCAAAACACAGGCTGCGATAAAATGCCACGGCCGTGCGATGCGGCCGTGGCTGACACTGACTAAGGAACACGAGATGCTGATAAATCCACACGGGCGTGCCTTATAACCGTGGGCAATTCTGAGTAAACAACATGGGCATGTGACACGCTCGTGCCTATAAGCCGTGGTTGAAACTGAGTAAGTCATACGGGCGTGCGACACGCCCGTTCCTATAGACCGTGGTCGACACGGACTAATTTACACGGGCATGCTAACCTCTACACGGGCGTGGGAGAAACGAATGAAGCATTACATGGCCGTGCGATTCTTCCGTGTGACCTAACACGCCCAGGGAACACGGGCGTGGGGCACGACCCAGACGCGCCCATTTTCAAAATTTACGAAACACACGGGCTAAACAGTAGGCACACGGCCGTGGCCCTTGACCGTGTGCCCCAAGTTCTATTTAAACCACACCACTATTCATTTTATCCCCAAAATTTTTCCCCTCCCTACAAACCCTAGTCGTTCTCCACTCTCCCTACTCAGTCCGGCCACCACCGTCAACACCCCCTCCTCCTTTCTCCTTCCCTTTCTTACCCACGCATACAGCACGCAGTCCACGCCCGTGTAAGGATGACACGCCCGCGCGCCACCACCACGACCGTGCGCCTCCTCCCACCACCTCACCGTCGGTCACCATTATTTTACCCTCCATTTATTTTATTATTTTTCTATTTTCTTAATTATCATTCTCTTCATCATTATTTTTAGCATTATTAGATTTTCTTTCATAGACTATGTTAATTTCTATTCTCTTATTCTATATTTATTTTCTCGAATTCTTAATGTTAAATATTCTGATATTTCTCATTGTTAGACAAGTCGTCTTATTATTAATTAACTGATTTCTCTTCTCTTCATCAATATTGCTTTCTCATTATTCAATAGACTTATTTGTTCTTAGTTTTCAGTATTAGGATTATCACAAGAATATAATGATTAGTAGGATCCTACATCCTTGGTTGGTTAATGATACTTGGTTATTGTACATCTTTTGCAGGTACGTAATGACTCCCCCACGTGGGAAGAAGACCACCGTTCCTGCTTCAAAAAAAAACGAAAAGGTGCCGGTGTGACCTCCTCAAGCGCTTCTGCCGAAGTACGCCACCCATTCCTACAGTTTCCTTTGGAACCCCAAGAGGAGCTCTTTCGGTTACTTCACGCACGACCCCTCGACGTGGGGAGGTGTATTGATTGAGCCGCCCTAGAGCAGGTCCAGCTAGCCGACGCGGTTCGAGCCCTTTTATCCACCGACCCGTGGGGAAACTTCTTTGATATCATCGAGCCTACATACCTAGAGCTCACCTTAGAGTTCTGTTCTACTTTCCACCTCCAGACGGTCATGACGAACTTTGACGACTCTGGCACAATCTAATTTCGTCTTGGAGGCCTCGTACGTGAGCTGAGTGTCCCACAGTTCGGAGCCGCTTTGGGACTTTACACCGAGGAGTTCATGGAGGAGGGCGAATTCGAGGACCTCCATCGCCACATCCATCACTCCCTTTCTGCATGTTGGAATGACTTAGTCCTCGGCTCGGCTACCTATGACCCCAGCCGCTCCAAAGCGTCAGCTCTCGCCCCATCATTGAGATATTTACATGCTATCCTCGCTCATACTTTGACGGGTAGGCGAGAGAGCACCGGTGTCGTCAACACTCACGACGCCTAATTCTTATGGTGCATGGCGAATGGGCGCGTCTTCGACCTAGCTTACTTCATCGCCCGCGCCATTCAGCATCAGACGGAACGGCATAGGAGAGGAGTCATCTCCATGGGTCCCTACATCACGCACCTGGCTCGATATTTTGGGCTCCTCAACACCGCCGCTCAGTCCTCCTCACTCACACTTATAGGACAGATGTCCCCACAGGGCATCCAGACGATGCTTCACATGAGGATGATTAAGCACCGCCGTGGGTTTGATCCTCCTCAGTACCGTCTCTCGCAACCTACCGAGCAGGACGACCCAAAGGACATTACTGATGATGTCCCCCCACAGCACGAGGAGCCACCATCTACACCACCACCGCCACGTCGACCAGCTCATGCAGCAGCTTCACTGACTGACATTTCTGAGCGCCTCACACGGTTCGAGCAATACTGTACTCAGCAATTTAACGAAAATGCTCGACGATTCGACGGCATCGAGGCGACCCTTCACCAGATTTGTCAGCACTTCCACATATCGCCGCCACCCCCACCTCGCGATACTTCCGATGATGAGGACCTTTGAGTCCAATTATTTTATTTTATTTTTTCTATTTTTATTTTCCTTTTATTTTTATTGCTAGTCCATTTCCCTTTTTATTTCGTATTATAATTCCAAAAGACTTATCTTTTATATTTTGAACTTTATTTTAGTTTTTATAATTATTCCTAATCGAGTAATCTCGTAACCTTCTTCCACAGTTGTTTTTATTTTCTTAATAGTTACTCAGAATTATGCACTTCACTTTGTTATATCTACAATTCCGCGTCAACTATTCCATGGATTTCATCCAAAATTCAGGAAGTTTCACTTCTCTACCTCTCTTATGATATTCTTATTATATTGTCATTATATATTTTTGTACATTGAGGACAATGTACATCCTAAGTGTGGGGAGGTTATTTAATTGATTATCAGAAAATCCCTGAATTATGTCTTGTTCTTAAGTAATTTTCTCATATTACTATTAGAATGAAACTTCTATTGATTTACGATTTTCATTGATATGTTTCGGATTAAATCATAGATAATTGTGCATTGATGGTTTAAACTTTAAGACATTAGAGAATCGAGCATGATAAGTCTTTTTTTTAGAATAAAATTAAAATTTTGCTAAGTCGTTTCCCTAAATTTAAATATTACTTTGAAGTTTGAAATTTGCAAGGTTGACATCAAAAACCATAATTTTTGTGAGATTTTGAGCCTTTTAGAGCATATATTTTTTCTTACTCACTTTATTGTTGGTTATGAGTGTGTCAACATTGAACTGTTATTCTAGAACTTGCTTCGATTATGTATGTCGAGACCACACTTTTGAGTTGATATACTGAGATGATAAAGGCACCTAGGTTTTAACCCGTTTATTCCACTAAAAAGCCTACCTTCATAATTAACCCCTAGTGAACCCTTTTTAGCCTAATAAACCGTTTTCTTGACTCACTCATTAATATTAACCCAAAACCAAATTTTTACTTCTCCTACTTTGACCCCCCTTATGTCGAGAATTGATTTGATCAGTTGCCTAACTATTTTCTTTATTTCAGTTGCTAAATTCCATCTTATTATTGTATGTTTTTATTCTTAAAAAAAATTGGAAATTTATTCATTATTTGTTCCTGGTTATTTGAGCTTAAGCAGTTAATTCCACATTTTGAGAAGAAGCTCGTGTTATTAGTATTAAGTTTTCAATTGATGCAATTATTCAGTGTTAAATCCATTTTTCTAGTTAGGTGAATTGTCAATTCGATCTCGATTCTAACCCTCTAATTCAGCCTTTATCCACACCTTTATCCCAAGCCCTATTACAACCCTTTTTAAATACCTTTCGATTTGTGTATCATCTCATTTTATAGTGGTGGAGATTTGATTTTCATGCAAGCCTCTGGTAATAACTTTTCATGTTTGACTTTCGAGTGCTTAATTTTTGAACCTTAAACACTTTGAGTGATTTGAGTGAATCTTTAGTGAGGATGTCAATACTTGACAGTTTTGAATCAAAGGTAATTATTTAGGTAAGGGGAAACACCTATGTTTTCATACTACAAAAATCTATGACTTAGATTGTTTGAATCTCTAGGACTCTTTTAGTTAAATTATCAATGTATGAATTATCTGTGAATTATGATGAAACATTATTGATGAGAATTATGAACTGAGGAAGTTGATTTTAATTGAGAGTTGAGGATTTTGCTTGAGGACAAGCAAAGGCTTAAGTGTGGGGATATTTGATAAACCATAATTTATACATATTTTAACCCCATGCTTAGCTTATTTTTGGATGAGTTTTCATTAGATTTGATGAATTCGATGCTCCTAATCTTTTAATTTCATGTTTTACACTCAGGAGAGCTTAGGGAGTCGAAAAGAACGAGAAACGGGCCAAAAAGGGACAAAATGGGCCTATCTTAGAATTCAACACGGCCTGGGCCATTGGACACGGCCGTATGTTACGAGCAGGATCAAACACAGCCTGGAATGTCGCACACGGGTAGACCACACGGCCGTGTGTGGTGAGCAGAAGCGAGCACGACCTAAGGCTATCGACCACGGGCGTGTCCCTACCGAGTCCAAGACTAATTCTATTCGGAATAGGCTACTTGTGGGCCAAGAAAGACGTTCCAAAGCCTATATAAACTCCCTAGGGGGTAACCTAAAACGGGACGCTGAATAGAACACAGAAAATACTCACAGACAACTGTCGGAAGCAGCTCGGAGGAAGGATCTCCATCGAGACTGAAGATCTCCCATCAAGTTCTTTAGAAGTTTTTGGGTTTTCTTATGTTTTGTTGTTTTCCTTATTTTGAGATGTTTCCCTCTATCAGTATGAACTAAATCCCTTAAATACCTAAGGGGATGAAACCTATGACGGATCTTATTATTATTTGATTTATAAGATAAATACTTGTTCTTATTCTTAATTGTGAGTTCTTATTCTTGTTTTGATAATTCAGGTTATTGATTCAAGTCGAATGTGCTTATTCAATGGAGCAAAAGTCTCTATTTAAGAGTAGATCAACACAATTAAGCGGAGTTGATTGCAACCCTAGAAATAGGGCGACGAAAATCTACCAGATTAGAGTCAAATCTAATAAAGGAATCCATAGATCGAGTTAATGCGACAATAGGGGTTTTAATTAGAAAGAGATTTCAATTAATCAACCTAGAGTCAATTGTTTTTAGTCTTGAAAGAGATATTAACATAAATCAGGGATTTCTACGGATTAAGTCAAGCGAATAAATCATATGAATCAAAAGTAATAAGTGAAGTCTAGGTGGATTCTTCCTTAGGTATTGCCTCCATCACATAAGTTGTCTAAAAGTATTTTCCTAATTCATTCTTTTTCGTGTTTTAATTAATTAGTTTTAGTTTAAAAAGAAATCACTTCAATTCTTAGGCTAGATAATAGAAAGATAGTAATTACTAGTACTCTTGGTCCTTGTGGATACGATATTTCCGGTCTTACCATAACTATACTACTGTTCGATAGGTGCGCTTGCCTTTATTGTGATCGTAGTTAGTTTTAGACACATCAGAAATATATTTTGTTTAACTTGATTGTAATCAATCTCTTATTTTATTTAGCAAGAATTTGTGTCACACAACTCTAACAGGTTTCAATCATTGCTTATTGTTCATTGTGCGTACTGCTTTGAGCGTACAAGAGTATTGTCATTGATGTGATTTGCGCATTTGATGTTCGATTAGTCATTGATTTAGTCACGTTTATCTCGAAACAGATTTGAACTGATTTACTAATTCCCATGTCAAGATTTACTGATTCCCTTCCACTACTTTTGTAACACCCCTACCCCGTATCTGTCTCCAGAACAGGGTTACAGAGCATTACCGAAGTTTACAATTCAAACAGACAGAAATTTCAAATATTTCATAACATATCAATAAACATATTAAAACCAAGTCAAATCATACATATTGTCCCTTATATGAGCCATTGAGTCCCTAAATATGTGTTAGAAACAAGTCAGGACTAAATCAGAAACTCAGAGAATTTTTTAGAAAACATTAAAAATTTTCAACACTGTAGGGGTCACACGGCCGTGTGCGCATTCAAAGTAGGGACACACGGCCATGTCCCAGCCCGTGTTCGTGCCCGTGTAACTCACTGACTTGGGTCACAGAGCCAAGCCATACGCTCGTGTGCCAGGCCGTGTACCCTTCAAAATAAACTCACATGCCCATGTGCCAGGCCGTGTGCTAGGCCGTGTAACAGCCTAACTTGCAACCCTTTACAAGCTATAGGGGACACACGGCCGTGTCACCTGGCTATGTGTCATACACGGCTAAGACACACGCCCATGTCTCTGCCCGTATGGACGAAAATAGGTCATTTTACAAGCCATTTTTCTCACCCAATTTGTCATGTACCTACAACCAACATTTCAAATATAAACAAGCCACAATAAGGCATCCAAATCAAGCATAAACAAGTTATATACATATGGTATAACTTTATACAACCAATATGCCCTTAGGCACCTCAAATGACAACATGTGAATATGTGTAATCATGTACTCTATTTGACCAAAATACTCCACTAACTTATAGGCACATTTGCATCAATACATGCCATATAGTTACCTTACCAAAACATACCAAATGGTACCAAATATACCACTCAATTACTAGCCTCAATATACATATATGTCTTCCATAGCAAAGTAGCAATTCACAACAAGTTACAAGACTTATACAATATGCATATTCAAACCATAATTTCATCTTCTATAATTCAAGCATATCAATCCAAGCATCAAACATTAGAAAGCTAATATTTACATGCCATATACTAAACTCATACCATCGTCAAGGTGCCAAAATAGAAGCCAAACAAATGGTCATTTAACAACCAAAATACATGGCCGCATTAGCCAAAAAACCTATACATGCCATTATAACCAAAATTTAACAACCGAATGTACCAAAAGAGCCGATGGATAGTGTGATATAGCTCCGACAAGCTTCCAACCTGAACGAGCTTCTGATTCACTATAAAATACGAACAATAATTCAAAGTAAGTATTTAAGCTTAATAAGTTCGTATAACATAGAATATAACTTACCATTTAATCATATAATAGGTAAGTAAACCAGGCATATCCCAACACAATTTGGCCAAATGCCTAAGCACATATTCACCAACCATATTAGCCATGTAAACACATATATAAGCCAATAGACATGAATGAATACAACAATTGATCAAGTTCCAAATACATGTATCAACAAATTCAAGTTTCCATATACCATGTAACAACATTTCCATATAATTCATGTGTATACCTGTAATAGTTCGTATCGAACTCTTATCATTTCGTATAGGAATATTTCCTGTTGAACCGTTTAGAATACCGTTGGATACTCGGGATAGCTCACACATAGTGTGCTAGCTCATATAACTGTAATCCGTCAATTTATGTACATGTATGCTCATACGAGCTGTGAATTGGTATGCTCACTCGAGCTGTAGATCGGTATGCTCTCACGAGCTATACATCGGTATGCTCACATGATTTGTGGGTCAGAATGTAGCTACACGATGCTGCTCACACGAGCTGTGGAGTATCCGCAACACATGCAGCACCTGAACCATCGGTAGGACATTTAGGACCAATACCCAAATCATGTAAACCCTAATGATATGTCATTTGTATCTTACAGATTCCTAAGGTTCAAATGGGGCTCGGTAATCATCGTACGTCGTTGGATATGCGATCGATAATCATGTATGACAATTCATAAAATATATATATATCAATTAAAAACATATAAACATGATTTAATTACATGAACTTACCTCGACGAATATACGTAGATATGGAGGCGATTAATCCGAGATTTTCCCTTAGCCCCGATATAACTCCATCAATTTAATATATAACACATTCAATTTAGCCCAAAATCATATTTTGGCAAAATTACTATTTTGCCCCTATACTTTTAATTTCTTTGAAATTTAATCCCTAGCTCATAAAAATAGAAATTTATACAATTTCACCACAACCCACTATGGCCAAATATCAACTAGGTCCCTAGCATGCCCTATATTTCATTTATTTCACAATTTCACCATGCAATATTTTCTATTTTTCAATTTAGTCCCTATTTGACTATTTTACCAAAAATCCCTTTACAAAAGTTGTTTATCTAACAACAACCATCCATTTTATATCATCAAACTTCAAAACTCATGTACATGCATCAATGGAAAAACCCTAATAGTTTAATAGTTTCACAAATTAGTCCCCGGGCTAGCTAGATTAAGCTACAACGATCCCCGAAAACATAGAAATCATAAAAAAATGGGACAAAAATGCATACCTAATCAATGAATCAAAGTGGTCGAACCCTAGCTCAACAATGGCTTCTTTTTCTCTTCAAAATTTGGTTGAAGATGGTGATTAAAGATGAAGACATTATTTTTATTTTATTTAATTTAACCATTATTTACCTATTTACTAAAATACCCTTTAAAAACATTTAATATTTCAATAACTCTAATGGTCTAATTACCATAGAAGGACTTCTACTTTAAAGTTCAATAGATATTTAATACCTTTAGCCATTAGAACTCAACTTTTGCACTTTACGCGATTTAGTCCTTTTTATCAAATTGAGCATGTAAATGGTAAAATTTCTTGATGAAATTTTTATGCGGTACTACTACCACGCTATAGGCAATAAAATAATGATAAAATAATTTTTTTGACTTCAGATTTGTGGTCCTGAAACCACTATTTTGATTTCACTAAAAACGGGTTGTTATAACTCTCCCCTTAAAGGAATTTTCATCCCCAAAAATATTACCAGAAAAGAGGTTCAGATATTATTTTTTCATAGCTTCCTCGGTTTCCCAATTGGCTTCCTCTAACCCGTGTCGTTGCCAAAGAATCTTTACTAAAGATATGTTTTTGCTTCTCAATTCTTTCACCTCTCGAGCCAGAATTCTAATCGGTTCCTCACTGAACGACATATCAGGTTGAATTTCAACATCCGTCAGAGAGAGAACATGTGAAGGGTCAGATCAGTACTGTCGCAACATAGACACGTGAAAGACATTATGAATCTTTTCTAATTCTGACGTTAAAGCTAATCGATACACAACAGGTTCGATTCTTTCAGTAATCTCATACGATCCGATAAATCGCGGACTTAGCTTCCCTCTGCAACCGAATCGAAGAACTTTCCTCCAGGGCATTACTTTCAAGAATACTCTGTCGCCAACTTGAAATTCTATGTCTTTATGTTTAAGATCCGCATATGATTTCTAACGATCTGAAGCTGCTTTCAAACTGTCTTGGATCTCTTTTACTTTTTCTTCAGTCTCACGAATCAAGTCAACCCCATGTATCTTTTTCTCACTGAGCTCGGTCCAGTATAACGAAGTTTGACATTTAAGACCATACAAAGCCTCATACGGTGCCATCTTTATGCTCGATTGAAAACTATTATTGTACACGAATTCGACCAACGGTAAATATTTCTTCTAGTTGCCTTCAAAGTCTAAAACACAGCAATGAAGCATATCCTAGAGAATTTGAATTACTCACTCAGACTGACCATCGGTCTGAGGATGAAATGAAGTGCTAAAATGAAATCGCGTACCAAGAGCTATAACTTTCTCCAGAATCGATGTAAACCGCAGATCTCTATCCGAAATAATAGAAACTGGCACCCCGTGCAGTCTGAAAATCTTAGAAACATATAACTCAGCTAATCTCTCAAGGGAGTAATCTGTACGTATTGGAATAAAATGTACTAACTTCGTCAAACAACCAAAGATAACCCAAATGGCATCTTTCTTTTTGGTAGATAAGGGTAAACTCGATACGAAGTCCATAGTAACTCGATCCAATTTCCACTCCGGTATCATCACTGGCTGTAATAATCCAGAAGGTACCTAATGTTCAGCTTTAACTTGCTGACATACCAAACATCTCGATACAAAGTTAGATATCTCACGTTTCATTCCCGACCACCAATACATCTGTTTCAAGTCACTGTACATCTTATTACTTCCTGGATGAACAGAAAAGCTACCACTATGAGCTTCGTGCAAGATTCTCTGAATGAGTTTTGGATTCTTTGGTACACAAATTCTACCTCTGAACAATAAACAATCATCGGGTCCTATCTGAAATCCTGAATCATAAGTTGACTCACACTGTGCCCGTTTAGCTAGCAACTCTTTATCACATTTCTGAGCTTCGCAAATCTGCTGTAAAAACATCGATTTAGCTTTCAACTCGGCTAAGATCGAACCATCATCAGATAATGTCAGTCGTGTATTCATCACTCGCAGAGCAAATAAAGACTTTCTACTCAGAGCGTCAGTAACTACATTCACTTTTCCCTGATGACAATCAATGATCAACTCATAATCTTTTAATAGTTCGAGCCATCTACGTTGTCTTAAATTCAAATCTTTCTACGACATTAAATACTTCAAACTCTTGTCATCAGTAAATATATGACATTTTCTCCAAGCAAATGGTGTCGCCAAATTTTCAATGCAAACACAATAGCTGCCAACTCTAAGTCACGAGTCGTATTCTTTACCCGATTCATTCGTACGAGCTATGGGTCGAAACATAGCTACACGATGCTGCTCATACGAGCTGTGGAATATCCGCAACACATGCAGGACCTCAGCCATTGGTAGGACATTCAGGACCAGTACCCAAATCATGTAAACCCTAATGACATGTCATTTGTATCCTACAGATTCCTCAGGTTCAAACAGGGCTCGGTAATCGTCGTACGTCGTTGGATATGCAATCGGTAATTATGTATGAAAATTCATAACATACATATATAAATATATATATATATATATATATATATATATATTTCAATTAAAAACATATAAACACGATTTAATTACACAAACTTACCTCGACGAGTATACGTAGATACGAAGGTGATTAATCCGAGATTTTCCCTTTGCCCCTGTCTAACTCCGTACGAGATTTGTCTTGATCTATATGGATAAATTTAACTCAATTTAATATATAACTCATTCAATTTATCCCAAAATCATATTTTGGCAAAATTACTATTTTGCTCCTATACTTTTAATTTCTTTACAATTTAGTCCCTAGCTCATAAAAATGGAAATTTATGCAATTTCACCACAACCCACTATGGCCGAATATCAAATAGGTCCCTAGAATTCCCTATATTTCATTTGTTTCACAATTTCACCATGCAATATTTTCTATTTTTCAATTTAGTCCCTATTTGACTATTTTACCAAAAATCCCTTTACAAAAGTTGTTTATCTAATAACAACCATCCATTTTCTATCATCAAACTTCAAAACTCATATACATGCATCAATGGCAAAACCCTAATAGTTTAACAGTTTCACAAATTAGTCCCCGGACTAGCTAGATTAAGCTACAATGATTCTGAAAACATAGAAATCATCAAAAACGGGACAAAAATGCATATCTAATCAATAAATCAAAGTGGCCGAACCCTAGCTCAACAATGGCTTCTTTTTCTCTTCAAAATTCGGTCGAAGATGGTTATTAAAGATGAAGACATTGTTTTTATTTTATTTTATTTAACCATTATTTACCTATTTACTAAAATACCCTTTAAAAACATTTAATTTTTCAATAATACCAAGCCATTAAAATCCACTATCCACTCTAATGGTCTAATTACCATATAAGGACTTCTACTTTAAATTTCAATATCTATTTAATACCTTTAGCCATTAGAACTCAACTTTTGCACTTTACACGATTTAGTCCTTTTTATCAAATTGAGCATGTAAACGGTAAAATTTCTTGACGAAATTTTTATACGATACTACTACCACACTTCAGGAAACAAAATAATAATGAAATAAATTTTTTGACTTCGAATTTGTGGTCCCAAAACCACTGTTCCAATTTCACTGAAAACGGGCTGTTACAACTTTAGTTTTTCCTTGTATCCTAAACATTAGGATTTTGAGTTTTCTATTAACCAAATGACACTCAGATTTCAACTTGAAATAAAGGATTTGCAGCCCCTGCCTTACCGCTTAGCCATGTCACCAAAAGGCTTCAAACAAAAAAATGAGAGTATGTCCCTTTTATTTTTCATTTTTATATCAGACCCATACCTTCAGTTGGTTATAATATCTCAAGACACAATAACTGAAAATTTTCCATTTCTTTTCTATTTAGATTGAAAAAGAAAATGTGGATTCTCAGTTACAAAAGTCAAAATTTAGGACAAATAAATTGGAATCATTAACTATTAACTATTGACTATAAATTTATGGACAAATCATCTTCACTTGTTTTTAATGGAAAAAGAAAATAAATCTGGATACATAATTAATCAGTATTGATTTTTTAAATAAAAAAACTTTTTGAATTTCAAGTATATTATAATAATATGTGACACCCCATACTCGACCCGATCGCCGGGTCCAAGCTACAAGGTGCCACATTCGTTGCTGGAACAACTACGATCAAATTACATTCGATTGCAACAAAATCCAATGATAGTCATTTGTCTATCTGTTATGTGTCTTTCTTAACAACAGAAGTTTGGCTATGTATGCATGAGAAATGATCCACAAAAAAATGGTTCATCTTTTTATATTCAATCTATTGCTTAGATATATTATGTTTAGTTTGTAGATTTGAACTTTCAAGTGTAAAAATCCTGAAATTTCCAAATAAAGACTAGAAGTTCATGTTCTTTAATTTCATAAAATTTAAAAATATTATTAGTTATTTATTGATAGTTGAAGCAAAATGACATTTCAGGTGTAGCAAAGCTGAATAGATCAACAACCTGCCAAGATTTTAGCAACCTAATTGGTTCTTCAACGATTGGGGTAGTGTATAAAGGGACATTGAATTATCTTTGTGTTGTGCCATTAAATTATATATGTATATATATTTCCTATTTGTATCATGTAAAAAATAATGAGGCATATGCTGTAACAGCCAGTTTTCAGTGATGTCAGATATTGTGGTTTTGGGACCACGACTCTGACGAGCAAGTTAGTATTTTATAAATTATTTAATATTTAATATTAATTATTAATGTCATACTAAATTTTTGTTAAGAAATTTTAAGGTTTAAATAGCTAATTAAGTAAAAAGGACTAAAGTGTAAAAGATGCAAAAGTTGATGTTTATTAGTAAATATGTTAAATAGAAATGAAAGGAAACTTAATGGACTTAGTGGGTAATAATACCATATCAAGTTAGTGGATGTTTATGGATTGGATTTGGTGTAATTTTGGTTGTTTATAAAGGATAATTTTGTAATTAGGTAATATTGTAAATTAAAACAAAATATGATAAAGAATTATCATCTTTTGCCTTTTCTTCAATTGAAAACCGAAACCTCCATAGCCAAAGGAGTGAAGCTTTTGGCCAGGTGTGAGTGATTTTGATCTCGTTTTTAATGATTTTTATGTTTTTGTTATTATTTTAGCTTAATTTAGCTAGCCCGGGGGCCAATTCGTAAAATTGTTAAAAGTTTAGGGGCTTCCCATGAATGAAATGGAAGTGTTTGTGAATTTAGTTGATAGATTATTAAGGTTGGTAGTTATATATAAGTATTTTTTTAAGTGATTTTTGTTAATTTTAGGTTTTAGGGACCTATTTCAGAAAATAGTACAATTCAATAAAAATAGGGTGAAATGATGAAAGTTATGGGCTGTAATAGACCTTAGGAAAATCGGCTAGCTTGGTTTTTCCTTGATGGTGGTTAATTTGTGAGTTTTGGGTTTAGGGACTAAATTATACAAAAGTTAAAATGTTAAGGGTAATTTTATAAATTCATATTAAAATGGGCTATGGGATTAAATTGATTATTTTAAGTGCTGGAATTGGATTAATTGAATAAAAAAATATTTATCTTGATCAAGAAACAACTCAAATGGACTCAAATCGCGGAAAGGCTAAAGTATCGGAGTAGTCGTCGATTCGTGTTAAAAGTCACTTTTGGATACAGGTAAGTTTGTATAAAGATTAAATATGTTATTTTTTTTTTAAATTTGGATGAAATGTTAATGAATATTAATGGTATGTATAATTTAGATTGAAAATTTGTGATAGTATAGTATTATGCATCAAAATGCGAATTTAATTAAAAGTTATATTTGGAAATGTGCAGTTATTGAAAGTATACTGAAATGGTATAATGGACAGAAATGAAAGGTGTTGGATGAATAAATATCCCGTTTGAACCTGGTGAATACTTAGGATACAAATGACATGTCATTAGGGGTTATACGGTTTCGGGTGTTGGTCTTGGATGTCCTACCGATGGCTACGGTCTTGCATTTGTTGTGGATTCTCCACGGCTCGTGTGAGCATGCCCATTTCATAGCTCGTGTGAGCATATAAGGTTACATGATACAGTCATAGCTTGTGTGAGCATTTCTCGAGTATCCGATGATATTCTATTTGGTTCAATGGGTGATTAAGGTTAGACCAAGTATGTATGTATATAAAAAGGCTTATGTTGTTATAAGATGATATGAAAATGTTGATATATGCACTTAAATTAAAAAGAATGTTTACAAGTTCTTAATGGATGAAACATGTATTTGAAATGGCTATTAAAAGATGTTACATGGTTAGATTGAATTTATATGCTCTTCTATACAAGTACTAACCTTGTGAAGTGATGTGTTTAGGAAAGGAAATTTTGCTCATTATTTAATGAAATTATGTTTGATTTAATCATATTATGTTTGGTAAGCTTAAGTTTTCTTTATACAAGCTTACTAAGCACTAGTTGCTTTTATAGTTGTTTCTTTTGTTTTGTAGATCGTCGGAAAGCTCAATCAGTTGGAATCTCGTCGGAGCACAACTACACTATCCATATATCATTTTGGTAGTTTTTGATTATTTTGATTAATGGTTATAAATGGCGTGTAATGGGGTTAAAATGTTATCTTGGCAATATGATTTGTTTTGAGTTGTACCAAGCTTATTTGTGCTTGTGTTATTTTGACTATGTGATGTGGCTTGAGGTTACTTGTCAATATGCTTTAGTTTTTTACTTATAAATGTATGTGTAAATATGTGATGTTGGACACTTAAGCTTGCCCTTTTGAAAATAGGTAATCAATGGTGGAATGGAAAGTTAATGAGTTGGTTATTTGGTATGTTGGTATATGCTTAATATGAGATCATGTGATATTGTATATGAGTGGTTTTGGTGTATAAATTGTGGTGCCTATTGAAGGCATATTGGTTAGACATAGGATGAATGATTTTGACATGTTTTTGTTGTTCTTGAATTGTTTTTTAATTGTGTGAAAGTATCTAGAAATGGTTTGGCTTGGAAAAAACTCTTAAAGTTGAAATTTTTACCATTTTGAACTGATGTATTGATATTTTGGCATTTAGTATTGATACATGGCCTTATGAAAAAGTTTTGAGAAAAACAGAATGCCAAAATGGTATCAATTTTTAATTAAGTATCAATACTTGTTTATAAAATATCGATACCCTTGATTTTTGTCATGAAAGTAGTATAGTAATTTGGTACTGATTTTCATAAAGGTATCGATTTGGTACCGATACCTACTATGGATTTTCACTAATTACTTATATTTTGAAATTTTATTCTATTAAATATTTGAAATTCACATTTAGGTCCTTTAAACTCGATTTAAGGTCTATAAGTGTTTGTTTGCCATTTTTAACAAATGTTTTGAGTATTTATAATTAAATTAATATTTGAGAAATTTTAAGTTCTTAATTGTTTCATTATTTGCTATGATACTCAGTAGTCCTAATCCAGCGACGAAGGCCTAAATAAAAAAAATTTCATTCTTGCTCGTGCCCTAACTTCGCCACTGTTATCATGATAACATGTAAGTATTACCAATATAAAAAAATTATCATTTTAATGCATTTTACTTAAAAATTTTAAAATTTAATAGATTATTCACTATAATTAATTTTATTTCATTTAATTAAATTTTTATGTATTCACTTTAAACATTTTAATTTTTTTATTCTTTTTTATTATAGGATATATGATTTAATCTTTATGTATTCACTTTTAATTTATTTCTAATTTCAATTTTTAATGCAAAATCAAATAATAATAAAATAAATATTGGATTTCTTTAATTACATAATATTTACTTGAATTATTGATTACTTACCTACTTTGATAGTTAAATTATTACATCTAAAAAAGTAATGATAAATTATTTGAGTAGATTTATTTATTAATTAAAATTATTAAATATACAAATAAAATCATTTAGTAATTGTCTAAATTAGTGTTAAAATACCAAAAAATATATATAATTCACTTATGATGATAATCAATTTGTTTGATTTAATTTAACTGAAAAATTATATTTTATTCTTTTTCTTTTGAAAATTATATTTTCTTCCTTTTCTTTTTTTTAAGGAAAGTATATTTTATTCCTTTTCCAAATCTTGCATATCATGTAAATATATAAAGTCAAAATTTGAAAAGGGTCCTTTAATAAATATATTTTATTTTAAAAATAATTCTAACAAATTAAATTGATTATTTTTATTTTTTATTATTTAGTATAAATACTTACAAATTAATTTGATATTCGTTATACACCAATGACCACCAACTCGAAGTCTAGATAAGATCTGGGTCGCCTACTTGCGATCCAAATCAACCCCGTCAGATGGATGTGTGCGAGATGTACAGCAAGAGGACATCCAGGGGAGCTTGCGATATTTGCTTGCATGAGTCGAGGGGAGTTTGTGGTCTCAGTTCGTACAAACCCAAGGAGTTCGCATGTGGTGGGCTACGAGGTTCATCAGGCGACCCAAAACGATACACGTGTCCAACATGCCCAAGGTTTGCTCAGAATATCAGTCCTATGAATAGTGGGGTCAAGTCCATAAACAATGGAGATAAATCAAGAAGAGTAATAATATGTTTAAATACCCGAATGTTCCCTTTGATGAGACACATAAAAAATTACTCAAAATTACTCAACAATATTAAAAGTAATATAACTTCGATTATTATAATTAATAACTAAAAATAATCTATAATTTTTTTTTATTATAAATAATTTAAAAGAAAAATCACATACTTTTTAACAATTTAAACTTATAATATATATTTGTTTAAACTTTAAGTTAATATGTATTTATACAAATGATTTATTTACATTTTAAAGCATCATAACCCTATTTAATTGATTTGAATTATTCATTTTTTGAAAGCATGTTTGAATTATGCATAAATAAGTAAAGCAGTGATTGATTTTTTGTTACTTAAAATACTAAGTATTCATTATAGAAAAATGTAATATTTTTATTAACTATAAGATTGCTTCCCTAAATTGTTCACGTTTACCAACAATCCAAAAAATAAAAAAAATTACAAATATTTAAAAGAAAACCACATATTATGTTTATAAGATTATTTCCATAAATTAGTAAATCAGGAAAGTATTTTTTATTACAATATAAAAATATATTTCGTTTCCTAAAATTTAATGTATTGAAATCATTTCCATGCTACATAAGAGTAATACCAATTTATTTGATTTTTGAGATTGCAAGAAAATCAATACTGGTAAGAATCATGCATTTTGATTTTTTATTTTTATTTTTTTGTAAAAATAGAAATTATAGTAAATTCATTTGATATTGTGTTCTCTATTTAAATGCGTTTGTGGTCTAAAGAGTTTTTCTCATCAACTTCACCTTGATCTCCATTTAAAAAAAAAAAAAAAAAGCTCACTTGATCCACCACCATCGTTTTTGTGAAGCGCCATCCTTGCCAACCTGTCCTTCTAAGCATCCCATTATTTTCCATGTTATCAAACATTTCAATCAATCTGGAGTTGATTATATGAGTTGTAATGGATTAAAATTATTAAACTTGCGCGGATGATTTGTTTTTAACATCTACATCTGTTAAATAATTTTATTTATTTATTCAATCATTTGTATTTCCATCTCATACATGCACTGTTTTTACAATGTTTTCATGAAATATATTGGTGATTCTCTCTATCAAAACCAGGATTATTGGCATGGTAGGTTTAGAAATCCTGATGGCTTGGAAGTTTTTTTTCAATGTCTCAGACATGAAAGTTGCGACCCATGTGTAACTTCAGTCAAAGGGTTTTTAATCAAACATGATTTTGCTAAACTTGAATTTAGTTGATTGTTGGAGCTCATCCCCTTCACTCTATTATTTATTTGTTTGATTAAAACCTTTTCTTTTTCACTATAAGAAAGAATGTGGGATTTAATTTCAAGAGTTTTTCTCATAAGATATAAATCAAAGTTTCCATTATCATTGTTAAATACATCTTTTATATTTCTCTCCTATTTTTTTTTTTTTTATCAACTTTGCCAACAATAGTTTTGGTTGAATATAATATTAAATTAACAATTGAGACTCACTAATGACAGTGTGCTATACTTTTCCTATAAAAAAACATTTCCAAATGTATTATTTTGTAATGGTAATATTATATAATTTTATAAAAAGTACAACTAATTTAGTATATTATCTATACTTATATTAAATGACATTATAATTATTCTTAAATAATATGTTAAACAAAATAATTGGTTCCAGAACTAAATAATATACGATAAAAATATTATCTTAATGTATTTTGTTTTGGAATATTTTATAAACATTAAGGAAAGGATGTAAATATTATCAACATTAATTCAAAAGTGGATGAGACAATCGCCTTACCTCGCTCTAAACACCCAACACTATACTTTGAGCACCTCCACCCCTTGATTTTTGTATTTACTATCACCCTATCATTTTGCTGCAAATCCATCTGTTGCTCTTATTTTGAACTAATATTATTAGGTAAGGATAAGGTTGGTTTTTTTTTTTTTTTTAAATTTTAAAATTGATGTTAATTAGTACCTATTTCTCGTGGGTTAAAAAAGGTACTAATTTGATAATTAAATTAAAAGGAGTGTTAAATCAAATTTTTTTAAATAACAAGAGTGTAAATTTCTTGGTAGCACCAAATTACAAGCTATCAACACCTGGCTTAAATAGTGACCAGACATTTGATGCTGGAAATTTCTCAGCGTCGTGCATAAGAAGACCCTGGAATTAACCCATTCTCTAATGTAATCTTCAAGATAAGGTTCACTTTTCCAACACATAATTATCCAATTCTTGATGTAAACGCATCATGACTCCTCTCTATTCGCATTTCATACCATCACTATATTTTTTTTTTCTTTTTTGTTCGTATCATGCATAAGAATCATTTCTGCAGTTGGAAAATTTAATAATGTTCTGCCATTGATTGCTATTGGGGAGGACCCAAGAGGCTGGAGTTGCAAATAGGACCAAACCCACTTGATAGCGAAACCACAACACGACCCGCCAGTTGTCAATACTACATCCTTAGCAGCAACTTTGAAAGTCGTAACTTTTTCTCCATCCCGAGGAAATAAGCGGCGGCGCTGCCCGCTCTCCGCCTCTAACTTCTTACGTCTAACTCTTGTTTTCCGTTAACCGAATATGACCTGTCGTCCTCAACACCCATATGTGTAAAAAGCACTCTCATTGGTCGGTGTGTATGTAATGAAACAAAAGCTGTCACATTTTTTGTCTTGTTTTCTTCCCCCTTCCATCTTTACTTCGCTGTAGAAAAAAAAAAAAAAAAAAATCTTTCAAAACCTTTTTCCCTTTTTTGTCCCTCAAAGCATCTCTCAGCTGCCAAGTACTTGCATTTCAGCTTCAATTGAGAATTTCCATCAATAATCCTTTAATTTTTAGTTAAAGCAACATTCTTTTTTGTTGAAAACAGAGATGGATGAAGTTCGGTTTCAGTTGGAATGAAGAACTTACGGGTATTTTTTTTAATAAGTAATTTAATTATAAATAATTGCTCAGTGTCTGTCATTAAATCTAAGTTTTAACATAAACCAAAACTGTCTGCTTATAGCATGTTCCTTGAAACTAACTTGAAGATGGAATTATATGCCATTTACAGAACACACAAGATATAAAACCTTCGATTCAAGCTTCAAATGAATCCAAAACAGAACAGCAGAATAATCAAACATCGGCTGATTCTGCTTCAAGCAATGATGGCCAAAAAGTTTCACGACAGGATATCGAACTTGTAAGAAATCCCATTTTTTCATCATGATTTTTTTATGCTGGTTTTTGTTAAACGATACACAATATATGTAAACTGGTGGTTGCAGGTCCAGAATTTAATTGAACGATGTTTACAACTATACATGAACAAGGACGAGGTCGTCAAAACCCTCTTGAATCGAGCTAGGATAGACCCTGGATTCACAACATTAGGTATCCATTGAATATATATATATATATATGTTGTACATGTATGTATATTTTGAACTTACTCTGTTGTTTTCTTTACTGTTCTTGGTTATTTCAGTATGGCAAAAGCTGGAGGAGGAAAATGCTGATTTTTTCAGGGCTTATTATATAAGGCTGAAATTGAAGAAGCAAATCCTTTTGTTTAACCATTTGCTTGAGCATCAATATTATCTAATGAAATATCCTATGCCTCCAAAGGTTCCTCTGGTCCCAATCCAAAATGGGATTCATCCCATGCCTGGTAAGTTCTAACTAAATCAATAATGGAAGCAAGTCCCTATTATCTCCTTACATTGTGAAGTGGTACCAAAATGGGATTCATGGCCTCAACTTGTTAAGAAAATTTAGGACATAAACTTTTCCATTGAATTGTTTCTTGAGCATGATAAAGATCTGGGATTGTGCTGTTTTTGTTGCTTAATACTAATTATTTCAAAATTGGTTGATCTCATTGCTCTTTGTAAATTTTCAACATAATGTAATGTTTATGGTCACTATCATGGTTATTCAAAGCCACTTGTTATAGCGCAGTTAACAACTTACCAATGGGATATCCTGTGCTGCAACAACCTCCGATTCCAGCTGCAGGGCAACCTCATCTAGACTCGATGGGGATATCAAGCTGTCATGTGGTCAATGGAGTCCCAGCACCCAGTCATTTTCAACCAATGCAGATGAATTCTGGGAATGAGTGAGAATTTAACCATCTTCACTTCAATCTATCATTAATTGCCTTTTTAACTTACAAATATTTGTTTAGCCTGTTTCTTCCTTAGTTTCATATGCTATTTCTTTCAACATGGCTTGCCTAATTAACAACCTTTTTCTTACTTGCAATATAATTATTGCCTAATTATGCTAGCATGGTGATGGACAACAACGCAACTGATGCGACACCTGCAGTTCCTCTAACCACTGCCATGATGTCATCTATGTCGGAGATGCCAGTGAGCCCTACATCGGTGGCGTCCAGTGGGAATTTCCCTTTCACTGCAACAGACATGTCGGAAATGGGAGTAGACACAGCAACACTTGATTCGGCCTTCATGGCGGATGTGGCAAGTTCAATAGGATTGCAACTGGGACCTCGTAATGGAGCCGACGATTCTAGAGATTCCCTTAGATCACTTGATCAGATTCAGTGGAATTTCAGTCTCACTGATCTTACAGCCGATTTCTCAAACTTGGGAGGTAAGTTGTGGTTAATGAGACCCATACCAGGAGCATAGCATGCTTGTTGTTTTATCCTCCTTTTCTTTGTTGCTTTCCTTATGGAGCTCATTCTCATAAATTATGGCCCTCGGAATTGTTACAGATTTAGGAGCACTTGGGAACCACCCTGGTTCTCCTTTTCTTCCCTCTGATTCAGAAATTATGCTCGGTTCTTCGGAGCACGAGGATATAGGTAATGGGGTCTCCAATTACATATTTACCTTGATACCTGTTTTGATGAACTCTTTTAAGAGGAAGGATGCTGCTATAGATTAGAAATCTGGGAAAACAACAAAAAGAAAATATCATTTCTATCTATAAACAGAAACGGGATCCTTTAAACTGCTATAAAATCTAATATGATTTTAGAATGTAATGCACGTATTACCATATATCCATGTCTACTTAAAAAATCTCTGCATATGACTGGTAAAATTCTAATAGCAAGTGTGCAAATGGCATTGATTTGTCATTTTCAAACTCTCAGCTTGTCAACATTTACGCCATTGAAATATGTATATTAATCTGTTTGTGTTTGAACACATGCACTGATAAATCTAACTTGTTTCAGTAGAGGAATTTTTTGTTGATTCTGTCCCTGGACAGCCATGCACTCCGTCTGACGAAGAGAAATAGTAGACAAAGGTGAGCATTGTATTGTACCTTATAATTGCTAGAATAGAGTTAATAAGAGTTAGATAAATAAGAACAGCTGTATTTGAACAATTCAGCAGTGTAGTTTTAGTTTTTGATGAATCAGTAGCAGTCAGCAGACATGGAAGTAGCCAAGTTCTTGTAATATTTTTCGTAACAAGGCAATCGATTAATTCTGTTACGGCCGAGATACATTTATTCTTTTCTTTGAGTTTACATCTGAATAAAAGACAATACAACACCGAACTCAAATGTGCTCCAATTTATCAGCATCCAGTTCTGAATCAATAAATTGGAATACTATTGAATTTGGCAAACAGACTTTTGACTTTTAAAACTCATTTTTGCATGAATCAACAAGCCGGCACTTAAGGACTAATTATATTGGTGTTTTTGGTAAGAATAACTGTAAAAATATTTAACGTTTTAAATGCGATGCTATCAGACAACAAACATAATGGTTCGACCTCACAAAACTAAATAGAGTCTGCCACTATTTACATAATATTCATGTTATGCACAGATCTCTATCACGAAGTTGATGGCTTTCGAGCTACAAATTTGGGATCAGAACCACGTTTTGCGTATAAAGAGCCCACAGCTGGAACTTCAGTAGCTGAAGAAACCATGGCGGATAGAGGCTGGAAATTGGTGCTCCCAATAAACCAGTAGAGAGCCCACTTAAGATTACAGAGGGTATATTTCAAAGCTTTGGTCCAATTCTCTTGCTTATTGAAGCTTTGTGTGATGGAGTAGTTTTCAACTTTATCGTTCTCGATCCTGAAAGATGGCACGAATAGAACGGTAAATTCAAAAGTTCGGATCTACTCTATTCAGAACCACCCAAATCACATTGATATTCAGATACAGAAGAGACTAAGGAGTACCATTCTATATAAAAAAGAAATCTCACTTGTAGGGTAAGTTGAAGCATTTCTCAGGTGGAATGTTGTTTTCTAGATCCTTGGCATTTGCAAACTCAGCAAAGTCCTTGAGGCAAGTTAAGAATAGTGTCATTGCTTTGTCGTACCGTGTACTCCAGAACAGGTTCACTGGACCAAACCTAGAAACATATTCATGCAGCAGGCAACTAAAAACATGCAACAAGCATGATGCGTAAAACACATAAGAGGACACTGCCCAGATTTATGTATTACGTACTCCCAAGGATGCACCTATCCTTTCAGGTTTACATGCTTTTAATATTCCAAATCAAATCATTCAAAAAGTCAAAAAGCCTTTACACTTACAACTCATATGTATTGTTGTTGCTGTCCATTATCCGAGGGTAGCTACCCAGGGGAATTATCTTTATCCGATAGCTGAAAGCGACTAATTAAGGACACAACACATATCACTTTATAAACTGCTTTTAGGCACAAAAGGTAGCAAAGTTCCCCCAAAGTTGAGATACTGCTCGCTTTAACTACTATTTTACCTTACACAGGCAGAAATAGATGATGGCATAAGAAAACGAGTAGACCACATAACTTGAACAATTACAACACACACACACACACACAGACTGTGAAGATCACTTTTCATGGAAGTACTACGTAGACTAACAATCACTAGAAAAGGATACTGAAATTTTGGTCGGAAATATTGGCACATTGTATGAAGTAGGAGGCAAGCTTGACCCCAGGCAGCATTTATTTCGTCCCACTCAACCTAAGCCAAAAACAACAAATATCAGTCACTCTTCACTGCCAACAAAAACAACTTTCCATAAGGAAAATAATGTCAATTTCTTACTGGAATTTTAGGCAGTCGTCCAAGACGAAAATTGTTTATAGTTCCAAATTCTCCATCATGCCAGATAGGGAAAGCATCATTGAGCACATTAGTTCGCTTTAACAGCTCCAAATGTGCTTGTGAAACTTCAGTCTTAGCCAAAATTGCATCTCTCTCTTCCTGTTAAGAAGAAATATTTTGTAAAGTAAGAAGGTAGTTAAGGAGTTTGCTTTGTTATTTGAAAGAATATTTGTTTGCAAATGTTGATTAACTTTACTGCTCACAACAATGTAAATAACAACATTAGTAAAATTGACAATTGCTGAACCATCTTGGACTGTCTTTATCAATCAATTGTGGGTCAAAGAAAAGTTTTGGTCAAGAGACTGCATCAGAAACTAACCTGATGAGCGATTAATTGAAACTGAAAGTTGTTAAACTCTTGCCAATACCTGTCACACATTGATTCCAACAAGCATAAGGATCTGATAATTAAAAAAAATCCTGGTCATATACAAATCAAGGTGTGCTTTGCATTCTGGTTTGAGAAAGAGATGGAGGTTCAAGGGGGAGGACAAAGGGAAAACAGGTAAAACAAGTGTTGTACAACACTACAATTTTATCTGAGACGAACACATATGAAGGATAAAGATACAGAAGAAGAAGAAGAAGAAACTTACCGCTCTTCCAATTCTTTGAATCGGTTTGATTTTTGCTCTAATTCTTTTAGTTCTACATTTACTGCAGCATTCTGTTTTTCTATTTCTTCAATTGCTGCTTCAAGTTTTCTTTCTTCTTCCTCGATCTTACAGAATGAACATACAATCAGATATTCATTTAATTAGGAAAATCATTCATCAACGCAGTTAATGCATATATCATAATGAGGAACTGTCATTTACTAGTATTCCTGGTTTACTGTTCATATTTTTTCAACAATACAATGCTTATTAACATTGGGAAAAGTTTTTTCTTTTTTGAAGGATTTTTGTTTTGGTTAATTCAAAGGGACTTTCTTTCATTCATCCAGTAAAACAGTTATCGGATCCTTGTACATTTTAACAATCCTAGCCCTCTGCCATCTTCTAGTGTCTTTTATGATACCCTGTTCTGAAACCAAAAATTTATTAACATTCTGGAGTGAAACCTCCCTCATCCAAACAAAAGTGAAACTAAAGCCTTAGAGTGTCTAGACATTAGAAAATATTAAAAAGCCCTTAACAATTCTCTCTGCAAATTAAAGTACTAGCATGAGGAACCATTTATCCTTTATCATATAAGTTACTCATAGAAACTGCCAAACAGTTACCTTTAATTTCTCCTTACGAAAATCAGCCTCGCTGAGTACATCTCGTGGTTCCCCCTCCAGGCGCTGAAGACAGGCTTCATATGCTTCGATATCCCTAGTCACATCTTCAACCTCCTTGTCAAGTTTGTCAGACAACACCCTCATACACTCAAGGCATAATGGTTGTTCAACCTAAAAATGCCGAATGCAGAATAAAAGAGTATAAATATATCCTCTCTACAACAATGAAGCACCAAACTGGAAAAGCAATAAAATGAGCAATACCTGTGTCTGAGTCGTGGCAATCTCAAATGCATTCTTCAGGACAGTAATAGTTGAGTGAAATCCAGAGTTGTTCGGCTGCAAAGAACTGCTTGGTCCACCTTCTGACGATGGTAATTGCGTCCCACTTCCATCAGAAGCAGACTCTGATTTATCAACTACCACAAATGATTCTTCCATACCTTTCCTAGCTTGGCCAGTATCAGGCTGACCAGGCATGCCACGAGGTCGTGGAGGGATTCCTGGGGCCAAGGGCTTTTGCTTTGGCAGCACGACGAAAGAGTTATCCATTCGTGTTGAACCCAGTACGCTGCTAGCTCCATGAATCGAAGACCCCTGCATTGCTGCATCATTCATACAGACAATTTTCTTAGCAAGGAACATCAGCTTGAAATACTGCTATTATAGTCGGGTTTAGTACTTAGTAGCCAAATAAAATAATTGAAGAATCCACTATGTTTTGGTCCCAATTCCAGCATAAATACATGAAGATAATAGAAAATCCCCAATTTTATAAATTTTGCAACTCAGACCACTCCAAAATCGAAAAGAATTAATCCTCAGCTAATTAAACCGAAAAAATATTAAATTCAACAACTGGGCAGAAGCAGAAATTTAAAAAGGAAGAGATTGGAGAAACCCTAACCTGATCGAGAAGAGTCGTTGGGGAACTTGTCGACGTATGAATCGACTCCGACGATGCAGAGGGAATGGTGACAGTTCTGGCAGATCCATTTGGGGAGATTTGGATCCACGGGTAAGCTCCGACCTTTATCGGGTATATATTCCTTCTTCATTTAGCTAATCGAATTTTATGTGAAGGGAGATTTTCGGATTGCCGGGCAATCAGGGGAGAGAGAGATGGAGGGTTTCGTTGTTTCGATTGTTGAGCCGTCCAAGTAAAACATAACAAAAGAAATCATAACAGTTTTTATGACAGGTTTGTTTGTGACCAGGCCCAACGACTTTTGGATTAATTTCACTAAACGTCCCTAAACTATTGCTTAAAGTTTAAATTATTCTCTAAACTTCAAAGTATTCTAATCAAATATTTAAAATATAAATATTATATCAGTCAGGTCATTATGGGTGGGTTTGGACGGGCGGTGGAGTACGGTGCGGTGCGTTTAGATTACTTTTTGTCTCATGTTACAATATTGATACAATACCTAATATCACCGCCACTATTGTATTTACATTAACCGCAAATAAACGTATCGTTAATCCAAACCCACCCTATGTCAGCATGTGTATCAATTTCAACATTAGATATTAGTTCAAACTTGATATAAAGCATATTTAAAAATTAAAACAAGTGGATTAAACTGTAAACAGCTTTGTACCTGCATTTATGAATAATTTGAATATGATATGTTAAAAAGTGTATTAAGCTAATAAATTTAAGAAAGTTATTTTATTAACATGTGTGATCCAAATTGTCCATATGATAAATAAATATATTTATAATTTGAACTATGTGATTAAATGTGTTCCACGTCATATTTGAATTGATGTTTAATATCCCAGCTAATGACCAAGGTGATACAAGAATTTGGTTGATACAATATTAGTACTTTAAAGATTCAATTAAAATGTTTTGAAGTTTGGGATCAATTTAAAATTTATATTATAAATTGAGGACTTCTGATGAATTAAACACTTTTTGCCTTTTCTTTTAAGGATTCTCCCTTACCCGGTGGAGTAGACCCGAACACCCAATATATTAAAAGATGGACTACTCGGGAAATTAGGTTTTTAATCAGGATCCCACCCCTAGTTTCTCCTTTTCCCCTGATCCCCAAATTTTCCTCTTGAAATCACGGACACGTACCTGTTATGGAAGATCATCAAATCAGCGGAGACGATATCGACATGAAGGACCTGAACCCAAGGCAGTTACAGCTGTTCGTTAAACTTCTCAATGGTGAAACTTTGTCGCTCCAATTCCCGACCCTTCAAGTCCAAGTCGGCGATGTCAAGCACCGAATTCAGGAATCTACCCAAATCCCTTTCAATTTCCAGCGACTGATTCGCGGCCATCAACTCAAGGACGATTCGGTGATTTCCCACTCCAACGCTACCCTCAACCTTTCCCTTCGGCTCCTCGGTGGCAAAGGAGGTTTCGGGTCGCTGCTGCGTGGCGCAGCCACAAAGGCCGGGCAGAAAAAGACAAGCAATTTCGAGGCGTGCCGAGACATGAGCGGAAGGAGGCTAAGGCATGTGAATGCTGAGAAGAGGTTGGAGGAGTGGAAAGCGGAGGAAGAACAGAGAAAGTTGGAGAAGATCGCTGAAGACTTCATAAAGAAGAAAGCAAAAACTGGGAAAAAAGGAGTTGGAGATGGAGAGGCCGAGAAGTACGTAGCGAAGTACAGAGAGCAGTCGGCGAGGTGCGTGGCGGTGGTTGAAGAGTCCGTTAGGGCGGCGTGCCAAAATGGAAAACGGAAGACAGTGCCGGGAGGAGCTGACCCCAAAAGATTGAAGATTTGGTAAGTTTTTAAGCTCTTTTGATTTGCCGTTAATAAGGTTGGTATTGATATATAGATTGTTGACTTATTTTTGTTTGATTATATAGGATGGGAAAGAGGAAAGTGGATGAGAGTGATAGTGACAGTGATTATAGCAGTGAGGATGAAGATAATGAGGAAAATGAGAAATCTGTAGTTTTGAACAATGGGAATCATTCAGATTCTAGTAAGGGAGCTGAGGGGAGTTCTGGTTCAGTTTTGGGGGGGAAACAGGATATAGACTTTTCAAGTGGAGTCTCAAGGGATACTGGTTCTGAGGAAGAGAAGGAGGTTGTTCTGCATCGAAGCTCGGAATCTTGTGAAGATGTTAATGCCATGGTTGAAGCAGATGTGATTGCTGGGAGTGAAGCAGCTCATCCTGAGATGCCAGAACAAAATGGAACTAAAACTGAAAATCAAGAGGAAATAGTTAGTCAATGTCTCAGTGCTGATCCGGTTGCGGAAAATGGAGTTGTAAGTGAATTGATTGATGAAGTCAATTGTTCTTCTATCCCAAAACCAGAAGTTCACAAAGACACATTAGTTTCAAATGTTAATGCTACAGAACCAGAAAATCCATTGAACTTTGATGACTTTAATTCTTCTGCAGAGATGGAGGTATGGCTGCTCACTTGAAGTTCTTTTCCTATTTCCTAGGCTTAGCTAATTTTGAGTGCTTGTTTATTTCCTTTTTTTATCATTAAAGTTTGTAGATATAGAATTTTAGATGGTTTGAAAGACATTGTTTATAAACTTGCTAACAAATAAATCCGAACTATTTGGCTGTCTGTGCACTCTAGCCCTTGTTAGAACTATTTGGCTGTCTGTGCACTCTAGCCCTTGTTATTCTCACCCTTATATAGAGATTGACACCATTGATGCATCTAGGAGGTGGAAGAAGCGATACAACTTTCGGTCTCTCACCCTTTTTACTTTAGTTTGTTGTTGCAATTTTATTAAATGCTTTCCTTTAGCTTAAAGCTTAAATCCTGCCATAGCTGTTTGATGTTATTTAGGCAGTGTCTTCGTGTTGATGTTAAAAAAGTAGTTGGATGATATAAACTAGAGAATTGAAGAAAGGATACCATGGAATGAAGTTAAAAATGGCATATGCATTAAATTGTCATGGACCACATGGGGATGCCGTTGCCTTTATAATGCTCAATGTTGATTCAGAACTAACTAATTTATCTTTTATTTTTTTGGGCAAACTAATTTATCATTTCTAAAGGTTCTTGGATTGGAGCGGTTGAAATCTGAACTGCAGTCACGTGGGCTAAAATGTGGGGGTACTTTGCAAGAGCGAGCTGCTCGTCTGTTCCTGCTAAAATCTACCCCTTTAGATAAGCTTCCAAAGAAGCTGCTTGCGAAGAAGTGAAAAGCTATGTAGTAGGCTAAGGCTTCATATCACCTCATAGTGTATTGCTAAGGAGTGTTCCTTTTTGTCAAATGGAGAAATGTATATATTTCTTTCATTTCTGTTCAATATTGTATAAATTGGTTCTTGTAAGCTAAAACTCTGTTAGCTCTGAGGGGATATTAACTAATGGTCTCTGTAAGTTACACTTCGCCTAAACTGAATTTTGAGATTTGTGGAATGATAATGGTGATAAGAATGTGGTGTTTTAGCTAATTGAAACCCCAATTCTTTGCGTTCTTGTCTATTCTTTTGATAAAATGGAATATTTCAGGTCTCAATATATTTGGAATGGTTTACAATAAGATACAATCGGAACTTCAATTTCATAAAAAATAATAATAATAACGCATTTTAACTTTTCATTTAATTTTTTGTTTTCTTTTATTTTTCCTTTTCTTTAGTCCTTAAATCAAATCACTGGAAAAATTAAATTTGTTTACTTTACTAATGTGACATACAAGTAGATTGTCATGTATATGTTACGTTAGTAATTAATTAATTAATAGTTAATATGACATTCACATTGCAATACATATATATATGCCATGTCAGTAAAGTTAAACAAACATTAACTTTTGCATTCATTTTGAGATAATTTGACAAATAATACAAATTTAAGATCTAGAAAAGAAAAAAAATTAAATAAAAAGTTAAAATGACTTTTTATAAAATTAGATGATCAAATAAGTCATTATCCCTTACAATAATTATTAAGATATAAAAACATGTACCTTAAATTAAAGGTGTTCATGGGTTGGGTCCTAAAAAAATTTTAGATCCATTTGATAGGTTTGGGTCCAGTTCGATTTGAAAAATAGGCTTAAAATTTTGTCCAAACTTGGCACGGCTAAAACTACTAAAACTTGGGACCAACTCGGTCCGCCCATATTAATTTTTTATATTATTTTTTATATAAAAAGAATTAGAATGCATAATATATTAAAAACACTAAAAACATTAAAATAAATTTAAAAAATCTTTATACTTAAATAACACTAAGATATGTGCAACTTAACAAGTAAATGCCTCTAAAATAGTAGCAAAATTAACAATAAAACAATAGTTATACAATATCAAAACAATAACAATATAATAGTTAAATGAAGTAAAACAATAGGAAAACAACAACAAAATAGCAAGTTTTTTTTTTTTTTTTTTTTTTGCAAATTTAGGCATGGCTCAGACAAAAAAACCTTACTTGAGGTTCGACCCGTTTTCAAAACGGGCTTTATTTTTTTGCTCAAGTTCATTTTTCGAACTTATATTTTTACTTAAACATTTTTACTTTTCGAGTTAATCTTTAACCGGACCCATAAATAGGTATACCTTAAATTTTTCATTTTCAATAATTTCATTTTTCACGGTCATTTTTCAAGTTTTAATAGTTTAATCTTCATTTTTTTTTGTCCTCTATTACAAAGGACTGTAAAATTAATTTTTATGTGATTAAAAACTAGTAGTAACAGTAAATTAGTTACTATAATGATAAATATTATTTTTAATAAATAAAAATTATCAACAATGATAGTATTTTTTGGAACAATTTTTTTCTTTATTTTTCTAGTTCACTTGTACTAATTATATAAATAAATATTTCTCTATTACTTTATCATATAAAAATAAATTTATGCAATCATTTATTTGGTAATCTGCAAAATAAATAACAAAATGAAATAATGAAAAAGGTGATTTAAAGGAACCAGTGAATACCATTAGCTTTCGAAGGAGGAAGGAATAACCAAAACGTAAAAAAGCGTAGGGGGAAATAGAAGGTTGAGATGGAAATGGAAAATCACAATGGAGGGGTAAAGGTCAATGAGAAAGATTGAGAGACTCTGGAGTTTGTTTCAAAACAACTCTTCAATCCAGTTTAAGGTGCTAACCACATCTCATTGGAGCCAACTGGTCATCTAAAGGCGGTCTAAAAGTTTTGTTGACGTAGCTTAAAAAGAGAAGAATGTGTTCACATAGTGGAACAAAGAATCTCTGAGCGGGTTAATGGATATTTATTTGGAGTTCTTGAAGGCAATATGTGTTGGGGAAGAAGGCAATAGAATTAGGTTTTTTACAGGGGCCAACTAAGAAATTCTTTTAGGGGCTAAATAAAATTATAAAATTTTGAGTTAAAATATTGTGTTAAAAATATTTAAATTAAATGATTTATTTTTTAGAGTTTATCAAAATTTAAAGTTTTTTTTATTTAACCAAAGGCGTATATTTAATATTTTCCTTATTCAACGGCTTTATACTTCAATTCTAGGCTATTTTACCCATCTAACTCAAAAAAAATTAATATTTACAAAAATGATCCTGGTTCAAAAATATTCACCAAAATGACCTGAAATGAACAGTAAATTTGGGTTTTGGGAACCCAATGGCCGGCACCACCTTGTGTTTTGGCCCATCATTACCTGATGATTGTGTCAGGCTTTAAAAAAATGAATTTTTTGAGTTTGGGACATGAATGGCCGGCACCATGGTATTTTTTTTAAATCGTATCATACTAGTATACAAAAATACCAGTATCTGAAAAAAAAATTATATTTTTCAGGTCCTAGGGCACTTTTGTAGGAACCCAATTTAGCCCGGGCCCATTCCATTCAAAAAAAAACTAAAAAGAAAAAAAGAAAATAAACAAAAATAAAATAAAAAGTCCAGTTTACAAAGTGCATTTACAACTTTGACCCACAAGCCAAAAACAGAACCCAATACCTAAAACTAAATACCCGAAGCCCGTTACAACCCAAACTTAACCTTGCCCAATTTCTAGCCCAACCTACACAGCCCATAACCTAAAACAGTTTCAGAAGCCTAGGGTTTCTAAAACCCTAGGCGCCGCAAGCTTCAGCAGCTCTTCCCCTTGCGCTGCAAATCAGCCCCTCGTCCAGCCTCAATTCGCGCGTAAATCTCGCACCACCGTCGGACTTTTTGCTCCAGACCTGCAAAAATGGAAAGAAAGACAGTAGCAAATATAGCAACATTGATGTATTTCCTTATTTTTCATTTTTTTTCGGGCTATAAAACCCCAAATAACAACCTGTAATACACACAATACAATACCAGCAAGAAAGATACAAAAAAATAAAACAGAGAAAACAGAGGTGATTCATTATATATTTTTTATTTTTCTCTTCGATTTACGTATTTTCTTTATATATAAAAAATTAATAAAAATAAAGAAAAAGGGAATACCTGTCGAATCGCTCTGAAAATTAGAGGTTTTTAACCTTTGGCCGCCGTATCGGGCGGCGCCGATGAAGGCGCGTGGCGCGCGTTGGGGCCAAAGCCCAGAGGTCCGACGATCGGAGCTGAACGAGGGGATGAGAGGTTTCAGAGGTTTTTTTTGAATTTTTTTTTTTAAAAACCAGATTGAAAATGAATTTTTTTTAAAAAAACTTACTTATATAGGCTGCTGGAACGGCGTCGTTTTGGGGTTACTTTTAAAGGCCAAAACGACGTCGTTTTAAAGGGGGATCCGCTCGTTGACTCGAAAACCCGGGGAGGATCCGCGCATTTTTTAAAAAAGGTCCAATTGCTTCTTTAACCCTTCTGCAATTTCCTTTTGTTCAATTTAATTTTTTTTATTTTTAATTCGGCCCCGAAAGTTTGTTGCTGTTTCAATTTGGTCCTTCAGACTATTAAAAGGTTAATTTCGGAACGGCGTCGTTTAGGACCCAAGGCATAATTGTCATATTAACCCCTACAGTGTGACGCGCGTTTTAATTTAATCCTTTTATATTTATATTTATTTACTATTTAATCCTCCTTTCTTTCTTTATTTTTTATTTTATTTTATTTTTAAATTATTCTAATACTATATTGAATTATTTTATTATATTAAAATGTTATATTATTTTTATTATTTATATATTAGTTTTGTTAATAGTATAAAATTCATATATGTATTTTTTATATGTATTATCCTTATATATATTAAATTATTATTTATTCTTTTATTTGGTTTAATATTATTTTTATTACATATTATGATTTATATATTAGTTATTATATTATACATTTTTAATTTTTATATTATATAGTATTACATTATATCATATATTATTTTAAAATTTTATTTTGTATAAAATCTATTTATATTATATAACATATTTTATTTATATTGTTTATTACATATGTAATTTTTATGATTAGTGTATTATATATATGTTTTTATTAAAATTATTCTATACTATTTACTAATTATTTTTATTATATATAGTCATTTATGTATGTATTAAATTATTAAATTATGTATTTGTTATAAGTATTCTTATTTTTTACTTTAATTTTTTTATTGTTTATATATATATATATTAAATCATTTTAAAAATCGTCATATTCTTTTATTTTTTATTCAATGTTTAAATATATCATTCCCTTTTCATTTGATTTTGTTATTTCGTGAAGATCTTAATTATCGCTACTTATTTTATATCCCATGATTATTTATTTATGTTTCTTTAATCATTTATTATTGCTTAACATAATTCTTTATTTATTCATTTATTCATGTTATATTATTCTTTAATTATTTATTGTTACTATAATTTATAGTGATATTGAATTGCTATTAAATATGTATGTTGTAATATCTTACTCAAACCATTGTTTTATAAAAACACCCTTTTTTTTTTGACGCATTTTATTCAAATAGTTTTTTTTTAAAATACGGTGATATCTAATATTTGGGGACTTCGAGAAGAATTGTGCCCTAACTCACTGGGTTTCGATTTTTATCGTTGAACTTAAAATATTAAGTATCCCTTTGCTTTTAAAATTGAAATTTATAAATTTTCTAAATCAAAACTTATTCACGGGAATTCAAAATGTTATATCCTAACTTATTGGATATGATGTTTTGTGTCTCGAGATAAGAATTTTCTAAATAAAGGTGAACCTAGTTTCGAGGCCATGAGATGTTATATCCTAACTTACTGGGTATACCATTTTATTTCTTTGAGATAGGTAAGTCTTAGTTTTCTCTCTAATAAAAGGATCATATTTTAAAATTTTTCAAATTCTCAACATTAGGACATGAGTTTATCGATTAGGTACCAAATTTTTGGGCGTTATGAGGGTGCTAACCCTTTCTCATACGTAACCGACTCCCGAACCCGTTTTCTTGTATTTCGTGGGTCAAAATCAATGTTTTGAAATAAAACGTTTTATAAGGTGATCCAATCACACCTAAGTAAAAAAGATCGGTGGCGACTCCATTTTCGTTTTTTAAAGTCGATCCCCATTTTTTATAAAACTTTTAAAATGGTTTCGACAATTTTTTTTTTTACTTTGGGGCACTAATGGCAGGCACCATAATTATTTAAAAAAAAAATTTTGCTGGCCAGTAGATTGCCGGCACCAAGTACATTTTTGGGGTTCCAAGGCACTTTTTTTTTTTACTTTGGGATACTGATGGCTGGCACCACCCTTTTCGAGTCCCAAAAAAATTTTTCTTTGGTTTTGGGACACCGATGGCCAACACCAATTTTATCAGATTAAAAAAAGAAAAATTTTATTTTGGAACACTGATAGCCGGCACCAAGTATTAAAAAATTAGTTTTCTTAATTTTGGGAATCAGATGGCCGGCACCAAATTTATCAGATATATATAGGTGTTTTGTCTTCCATTTGAGTTTTTGTTTGCTTTTTTAGTTGAAAATCGATATTAAAAATATCAGTTTTTTCTTTGTTGAGAAGGAAGCAAATTTTTTTTAAGATGGGTTCCCAGATTTTGTTTGTTTATGTTTATTTCGATGGAGAAATGATAAATACAATTGAAGAAGGCTGTGTATTTCAAAGTCGAAAAAAATAGGAATGAGATTCAACAAGCGTGTTTTACTGGCAGATTTAAAACGAAAAATCAATACAAAGATAGCAACCCGTTGTGGGAAACAAATGTTGAGACTGTTTTACAAATTCCCGGTTTCAACAGATCCGCTCAAGTTCTCAGAAATGGAGCTTGAAGATGATGATGATCTAGGGACAATGATAGCAATTTATTGCCCCCTGAGATGGATAATCCCAACCCGGTTGAGTTGTTCGAGGATATAGCTATACCAGATCCTATTCAAGTTGTAATTCCAGCAAGCCAGCGTTCTGGAATTAATTTTGATCTTAACGTCTTCTGAGAATATCAGTCGGGTTGTGGACAGTCAATGCCAACTCCCAAAAATCCAAACACCGGTGGATGTTCGTATAACATCCCAAACTCGTGTACTCGTCTAGAGATCCATCCAGAGGTGTTGGCCACCATAGAAGATGGTGATGAATGGTCCGATAATGATGATCAGTCCCACCGGGATCCCAACGATGATTTCAGTGACCTCGATTTGGATGACGTCCCTAAAATATAGACGATGAAGGCCCGGTGGAGGGTGAAAATACAAACCCCCATTCGACCGGGAACACGGGCCCTAGTATAGTTATAAGAAATAATCCAAGGTCCTTCATGACCGACGTGGATCCTGATGCGACTCTTGCACGCAAGTTCCTTGAATATACAAACATTGTGCCAGCTCACCTACTTGATGATGAATTCGACGATGAAGAGTTGTTCGTAGGACAACAATTCGATAACAAGAAAGACTGTTTACATGCTATAAAACAACTTAGCTTGAAGTTAGGTGTGGACTATAAAGTAACGAAGTCGAAGCAGTCTTTGTACGTAGGAGAATGTTGGAAAGCCTCAAGTGGGTGTAACTGGCGTGTTCGAGCCGCGTTAATGCAGCGGACATAGATGTGGATGATAAGAAAACTAGAAGGTCCACACACATGCACGCCTGCTCGTATGTCATAAGACCATTAAAGTTAGATGCAAAAACTATATGCAACTGCATCATCCCTTTGGTGAAAGAGTCGCCCACCATTCAGGTGTCGGTCTTTATTGCGGACATACAAGCTCGATTCAAGTATAAAGTGTCGTACCAAAAGGCATGGTGGGCGAAGCAAATGGAGATGTGAGAGTTGTATGGTGACTGGGATACGTCATACAACGAGCTTCAAGGGTGGATAGGCGGGATGTGGGAGTATGTGCCCGGGACAGTGACTGATTTGCACACACTGTCATATAAAGGCCTGGACGGGGAGATACAATCAGGGAAATGAGTTTTTCACCGATTGTTTTGGACGTTCGAGCTGTGTGTTAGGGCCCTCCCTCACTGCAAGCCAATGGTTTAGGTGGACAGGACCTGGTTGTACGGTAAATATACGTAAATACTCCTGATTGCTGTTGCACAAGACGACAACCGAAATGTACTTCCGATTGCTTTCGCCATCGTGGAGCGTGAGTGCTTCGAGTCTTGGGAATTTTTCCTCAGAAATCTGCGGAGGCACGTTGTTAGAGAAGACAACATTTGCCTTATATCAGACAGATCAAAGGGACTACTTGCTACGATAAGGTGATCGGGGGTTTTGTGGGGGTCTGTTTATTGCATCCGGCACATCACGGCAAACTTCCATAGAGATTATAAGAATAAATAATGGAAAAAAGAACTCGTGAACATGGGTAAAAAATATTGTTTGTATTTATTTCAAAAATTCCTTTTCAAATTTTATCAGCCTGTAAGTTTTTAAAATACTGATTCCAAATTGCATATGCAACTCATGAGTTAGAACCGCGAAGATTCAGAAAAAGGTTCACGATGCTTGAATTTTAGATGTCATCTTTACCAACAGATCTCTGAACATGGTTGGGTAGCATGGAGAACTGACAATGGACTCAAAGTTACGATGAAGGGTTTCAGTATGGGCAGATGACGGCCAATCTGGTAGAGGCGGTTAACTCTGTATTGAGGCACACACGTCATCTACCAATTTTTGTTGTTTTCTCGGCAACATTCTATAGGTTGGCCACATTGATGCCTAGGATGAGGTTGAGACAAGCTAAGCAAATCGAGGTCGAGAACGTGTACGTTGAGGCCGTCCGAAAGGCCATGGCGGTAAATAGTCGAAAGGCACAAACAATGAACACAGAATTGTATTCGCGCGACTTGGAAACTTTCTGAGTTCAAGAGTACATCGGCCGTTGCTCAGGTTTTCCACCTAGGTCGTACTAGTTGATTTGCAAAACAGGCGTTGCGAGTGCATGATATTTCAGACTCTCCGATATCCGTGTGCGCATGTTCATGTAGAGTGTGCGAGAGCAAACTTAAATGTTGAACAATTCATAGACGAGATATACACGTTGCAACGCACATTGCGTATATTGGGGAACAAATTTCCTATAATCCCCGGTGTCTCAAATAGGAAAGTTCCACCTCTTACTTTCGAGATGGTGCCTGACTGTAGTTTTTGTAAACATCCTAAAGGTCAACCACAATCGACGAGAATTCGAAATGACATGGACGTCAGGCAGACGGACGAACCCAAACTTTGCACTGTGTGTCGAACATCCGGACACAACCAATCAACTTGCCCATATCGTTTCTATGTTTCCGGTCAATCGTCTCGTAATGCCGAACTCGAAGATGACGAATGATATATTATTGAGCGCATGTTCTTGTAAAAACATTGTAAAAATATAAAAAATTATACAAATGATATACTTTATTCAAATTATACAATTGATTAAATATAATAATTAATACATATTTTTTCTTATTCCTAATTAATACAATATACATACATATTTAATTTAAAATACATTAAATATATTAATTTAACTGAAAATCAAATAAAGTAAAAGGTGAAATGAAAATGAAATTAAAATAGGGAATGAAATAAAAATAATTGGAATTATATTTAAAAAAGATATATGAATAAAATCTAAATGAGAAATTGAACTTTTTGATTGAAATCAAACTGAAATGAAATTTAAATTGGAATGAAATGAAATTCAAATTTAATAGAAATTAAAGAAGAAAAAAAGAGATCCATTTGAGGTGACAGGCATGCCAAAAAGGTCTTTGAATGGTCGGCACCAAGGCCTGCCACAGATAGCCTTACATTGGCCAGCACCAAGCTCAAGCCTGCTTACTAAGGCCTGACATGAGAAAAAGATAAAATATATAAATTAAAATTAAGTTTTTAATTAAAAAGTGAATAAAGTGAAATGAATATGAAATGAAAATAAAATATGAAATGAATATGAAATGAAAATAAAATATGAAATGAATTTGAAATGAAAATAAAATATGAAATGAATATGAAATGAAAATAAAATATGAAATGAATTTGAAACGAAACTAAAATATTAAATGAATATGAAATAAAATGAAATGAAATATTAAATGAATATGAAATGAAAATAAAGTATAAATTGAAATGAAATAAATTACAATGAGACAAAAATTAATATGAAAAAAAGGTAAATTAAAATGGAAAATGAAATAAATTTAAATGAAAAAAAAACAAATTTAGATGAAATGAAATGTTAAATGAAATGAGAAATGAAAATGAAATGAATTTAGAAATAAAAATTGAAAATTGAAAATGAAATGAAAAAAGAAAAAATTGACAAGACATGACAGTAAAGGCCTGTGTCAGGCTTACGACAGGCCTGGCAAACGGGCTTTCAGTGGCCGGCACCAACATGATGTGACTCAATAGGTCAGGCCTAAAAAAAAACCAAAAAAAATGAAATTAGAAATTTTTTGAATTTGAATGAAATTTAAAATTTTGAAATGGAATGATATTTAAATTGAGAAAAATTTTAAATAAAATGTAATTGAGACTACTTCTAATTAATATGAGAAAAATATTAAATGAAATGAAAAAAAAATTGAAATGAGACTACTTGTGATTAATATGAAAAAAAATTTGAATACTAGAAAAATAATAAATTTAAATGGAAAAAGAAATAATGAAATGAAATGTTAAATGAATATGAAATGAAATGAAATGAATTTTTAATGATTATGAAATGAAATGAAAGTTTAAATGAAAATAAATTATAAATTGAAATGAAAAAAAAAATTAAATGAGACTACTTGTTATTAATATGAAAAAAAAATTGAAATGAGAAAAAAATAAATTTAAATGGAAAAAATAAAATTTAAATGAAATGAAATGAAATTTAAATGAAATGGAAATGGAAATGGAAATGAAATGAAATGAAATGAAAAAAAAAAAATTGAAAGGACGGGTCAGGGCCTGTGTCAGGCCTACGTCAGCGTTAGGGCCAGTCAATACTGGTCAGGAATTGGCCGGCACCAAGCCCATTCGACCTTTCATTGGCCAACACTAGCAGGCTAGGCTTGCTGCAAAGTGACCCAACGAGTTAGTGCCTCAAACAAATTTTTTTCTTTTTTTTTCCAATTTTACCCCTACTTAGCCACTATGGTCCCCCACTATAAATGGGGTACTTCAACCCAAAACCCGACCACCATCGCCGATAACTGCCACTCACCATCGACTACTACCATTAACCGCCGACCGCCGCCATTTTTTGCCAACCGACGACTGTCGATCACCTCCAAACACCTCCGACCACCGTTGTTCACCGCCGACCACCGCCGATCACTTGATGGATCCTAATCCTAATATTCTTTTAAATGAAAACAACCACATTGCTAAAAATGTGAATAAGGTAAACGAGAAGAATAATGTCTTGTTTAATTTGAAATACTATGATAAATTCTTTTTTAAATGAGAAATATAACATTTTATATTTACTATAAACGCAGGATCAGTACCGAATTGTGAGACCCCGATTGCATGATCTCGATTATTTTCTCGATCGAAGAGTTTTGTCGTATTTGAACGTAGCGATTTTTGGGGTAGCTGCGTACATTCAGATATCTGAGCTACGTGCCGATTTAATATCGGCCTTAGTTGAAAGATGGAACCCGGTGACACATATGTTCCACCTCCCGTGTGGTGAGGTAACTATTACATTGCAAGACGTAGCAGTCCAACTGGGGCTGTCTATAAACGGTGAAGCAGTAACTGGGCTTGGAAAAGTGCTCGATCCGTGGGGCACTTGTGAGCGATTTCTTGGAAGAGTGCCCCCCAACGATGACGAAGGACATTAACCAGTATTAAATTTACCTGTTTAAGAGAAAACTTCCAGCATCTACCGAGTAGTCCAACGCAGATGGACATTATCTACGTTGCAAGAGCGTTCATTTTGCAACTTATAGGTGGGATACTGTTGCCAGACGTCAATCAAAATAAAGTCCACATCATGTATCTCCCTTTATTAGAGGATCTCAAGCTTGTTGGAAGATTTAGTTGGGGCACTGCAGTATTGGCATGCTTATACCGCGAGCTTTGTCGAGCGACAAAGCCGTCTACAAAAACAATGGCCAGTTGCTGTCTTCTACTGCAGTCTTGGGCGTTATACTGAATGCCATTTCTGGCACCAATGAGCCACCAATTGTATGTGTGGCCACTCGTGAACAGGAAAATAGATAGTTCAATTTTGCCATCTGTTTTTTAATTTTATAGTATAGTATACTCATTTTTGCATGTATCTCCCTTTATTAGAGGATCTCAAGCTTGTTGGAAGATTTAGTTGGGGCTCTGCAGTATTGGCATGCTTATACCGTGAGCTTTGTCGAGCGACAAAGCCGTCTACAAAAACAATGGGCAGTTGCTGTCTTCTACTGCAGTCTTGGGCGTTATACTGAATGTCATTTCTGGCACCAATGAGCCACCAATTGTATGTGTGGCCACTCGTGAACAGGAAAATAGATAGTTCAATTTTGCCATCTGTTTTTTAATTTTATAGTATAGTATACTCATTTTTGCATGGAAAAAATAATCTGATAATTTATTCTTTTTTTTAGATGGGCAACTCTACCGAGAATCGGGCGATCGTTCACTGTACCCGTGTACCGTATGATGATTGAGACTCATTCCGGGGATGGCATAAAATACTCTTTCAAATATTTCTTTTTTAAATACAATATTTGCACAAAAAATAAATTAACTAATAACGTGTTGTCTATATTATGCAGTTTCTATGGATGCCATATGTCGAGGAAGGGATCGCGGCGCTCATACCATCATGGGTTACCGAGCAGCAACAGTTGTTCGTGTCAAATGTTTCATCGATTCATTTCTATGTGGTAGAGTGGCAGGATGGAGGTTGAGTATTGAGGCAGTTCGGTTGCGCACAACCTATCCCGAACCTTCTTGTCGACATCAAAGAACTCCACGGAATGAACAAAAAGGGTTCGGGTCGAGACGCAATAAATTTGGCTGAAAAACATGAACCATATATCTTTCTGTGGAATGATGGACATTCGAGGCACCCTTCCTTATATGTCTTAGAGGAAAGGTTCTCTCTTACGCGCGAGTACGCAGAATGGTATATGGTACACGGGAAGCCCTTTATATTCCAAGGTCGTTATATGCTGATCCCGGAAGACGTGCAACTGGAATCTTCCCGATGGCAACAGAAGAAAGCACGATCGCGCCATAACCGAGTTCCGCTATTCGGGAACACCGAAACTGATTCTGCTTCGAACCCTGATCCGATCCCCAATATGAAGCATCCGGCTCGTCATCATACCACCTGGAGCCCGAGCCCGAGCCCCAATTTCCTCCATATTTCGAGGATATTTTTGGTGACGACCCCGAGCCTCAACATTCAACACGGTCTGGATCGTCCTCATACCACCCGGAGCTCGATCTGGAAGCACGTACACCTACTACTGAGGATATTTTTCCATCGGTACCTCCAGTCACACAATACCCCTTAACTCCCGATTATGGTGTATATGATTATACTACTTTTGTAAGTACACCGGACGGGACACCGGAGGCCAGACCGAGCAACTATCAAACGCCTCAGCAAGGTGCACGGCATCACCGGCAGAGGCAGTCGGACCGTTACACGCCAACACCGGGGACGTCGCCGAGATCACGACAATTTTGATTTTATCTGTAAATATTTACTTTATTTTGTAATTATTCTATTTTTTAATATAAATTTAATTTTTTCTAAAATAATTATTTGTTTGAATAAATGACTTCGAAATATTTAATAAAAAAATATATAATTCGAATAAGTAATAGTACACAACAAATTAAATTTACAGATACAATAAAATACAAATATTCTAGAATATTAATATACAAAAATATAAAATTTAAACAACAAATAATACGGACTAAATTAAATTTAAACACCCAACAAACTACAAACAGATGGGTAAAATTAATACACGAAAATTTTAAATTCAAACTACATATAATACGGGCTAAATTAAATTTAAACACCCAACAAACTAAAAACAGATGGGCAAATTAATGCACGAAAATTTTAAATTCAAATTATATATAATACAGACTAAATTAAACTTAAACACCCAACAAACTACAAACAGATGGATAAAATTAATACACAAAAATTTAAAATTCAAACTACATATAATACGGATTAAATTAAATTTACAGATACAAAAAATACAAACATTCTAAGAAATTAATACACGAAAATATAAAAATGAAACCTTAAACCCTAAATGGCTACATTAAATTTACAGATATAAAAAAATGCAAACATTCTAAAGAAATAATACAATTATTTTGAATAGTAGTTTCTTCACAATTAGTCTTCTTCTGCTTGAATCAAATCTACGTTGCATTAATACCTCACTTATAAGTTGCGGAATAAACGCTCTTGCATCATAGATAATGTCCATCTGCGTTGGACATCTCGATTAGCCATCTCGGTTAGCCATTTATGGTGCAAAAAGTCATATTTCCCTTAATGGCATAACCTTTACGGTTGACATGACAGTATACAATTAAACTCCGTTAAAACATGACAGTATATAATTCAACCCTGAAATTCGGTTGTACACTACAAAAAACTCCCATCTGCAATCCACTACAAAAAACTCATTTGATGATACACTACAAAACACTCTCATTTTGATGGCTCTCTCAAAAAAAATGTCTCATCCATTTAAACTATTAGAACCCAAACCACCCCCTATATATAGAGTAGAGGGGGGTTCCGACCATCTGATTTCCAAAATTAAGAAAACTAATTTTTTAATACTTGTTGCTGGCCATCAGTGTTCTAAAATAAAAAATAATAATTTTTTAATCTGATAAAGTTGGTGCCGGCCATCGGTGTCCCAAAACCATGAAAAAAAAATTTAGGGACCCGAAAAAGGTGGTGCTGGCCATCAGTGTCCCAAAGTAAAAAAAAAGTGCATTGAGACCCTAAAAATGTACTTTTTTTAAATGACTTTGGTGCCTGCCATCAGTGCCCCAAAATAAAAAAAAAGTACCTTGGGACCCGAAAAATGTACTTGGTGCCAGCCATCTATTGGCCAGCACCCAATTTTTTTTTCAGATACTGATATTTTTGTATACCAGTATGATACGATTTAAAAAAAAATACCCTGGTATCGGCCATTCATATCCCAAACTCAAAAAATTCATTTTTTTAAAGCCTGACACAATCATCAGGTAATGATGAGGCTAAAACACAAGGTGGTGCCGGCTATTGGGTTCTCAAAACCCAAACTTACTGTTCATTTCAGATCATTTTAGTGAATGTTTTTGAACCAAAATTATTTTTGTAAATATTAAAATTTTTGGGTTAAATAGGTAAAATAGCCTCAATTCTACTATCATTTGACTAAGGGGCCAAACATCATTTATTTATGCCTTTATATGGTTAAGTTAGGAATGTGGAAAATAACAATTTGGCTTGCTTCCTGTCCCAAAAAATATCCCAACTGATGTTGAAACAAGTTATTTTAACAAACTATTTATAAAAAGAAAGTAAGGTAACGAGAGAAATCAACACGCGATATTTTCGATTTCACAAATATTATTCTGTAAAGTCTTGTTTAATAAATGATTTTATTTAACAATCATCCAGATCATCTATTAACTAAAACTCAATTTACTCTTTACAACAATGGTAATTGCAACCTAACAATGAACCTAATTATTGCAATCACTCATCCCAAACAATTTCACTTACAACACGGTTTAATCTCCTATAAAATACCTAACACAAGAGTGCAAAAATATAAAGTAAAGTTTAACAAATAACTAGTCAAAAGCATTCCCACAAGCACACCAACATGTGCGGCAATGCAATTTATTTATAAGTTGATACAAAAGTTCTTTAACAGTAATTTTCTGATAAGCTTAAAATTCTAAGTTAAAAATTAAATTTATCTCTTGAATTATCTTTAAAAATTATCCCACAAATTCTTTCTTATCCATTAGAATTCAAATAAGCTTAGCCTTCAAGTAAGATGAGTCAAAGGATAAGACATGAGATGAGGATTGTTGATCCTTCCTCCTCCACCTCTCCAAAAATCGATCAACAACCTAAAAAAAGATTAAGAACACAACATCAGGATCATTTACTTACTGAGAAACATACCATGGGGAACAAAGTCAAAACGTCAAGTTTTAATTACACGTATGTTGTCCTAAATAGATGTTTAAATTGTTGTCCCAACAGTTTGTCCAGCAAAATATTCGAGCAAGGAATGATGTTCCAACAAGCGGTCCAAAGAATTGTTTGAATAGAAAATTTAAATTCAATATTTTAGATAGTTAAGGTCTTAATAGAACGCTTCTCTCAATACATGTTTTTTTCATGCAATTAAAAGATGCATTATCCTATATTTAAATGAGTTTTGATGTGATTATTAAGAAACCGTGTGACGTCATATTGTCTTAATAAAATTAATCAGCGTAATCTTATGATTAGACATTTGTACATTCGGTTGATGGATATTCACCGAAAGCCTCCCAAGCGGAGGTATCAAAGAGCGAGACTTGGATGGTTTCCATTATATTTGACAAATTTTCTCATTCAGGGTTAGAAAACGGGAAATGGCATTACTGTAAAACATAATTTATGATGAATGCAGCACCCTGTAAAATCATAAAAAATAACTGGAAATTTAAAAACCCCCAACACTAGTAAAAACGTACCTTTTTTTCTACAAAATTCAACGTGTTTGGTCCCCATCAAGATCATGCAATGCCACTCCCCACTATTTGCAGTTGAGAGGCTATATCTTTTGGGGAGAGAGAGGGGATAATTAATAAAAGACAACTCAATTTTGGCCAGTTCCTGTCTATACAAATTCTTATCCAATTAGGATTAAGATAGCACTATTAATCACAAATGGGCATGAGATTACCCACTTTAAGTTCACTAACCAATCTTCCTTTGGCAAATGCCCAAAATTAATTAGACTCATATAAATTTATCAAAATCTCTACCAAAAACACAAAATTTTAACTCCATCTAGTGCCGCCCCACTTGGTTAGTGCCCATTATTGCACTTCATCCATAAAAGTTCATAGCAAAATACCGTGTTTTATTTGTCATATTTTATTCTCTCTCATTTCACGTTTATTTATTAGCTTATTAGTCGTTAAATTAATGAAGGTACGGAATAAATTTCAAGTATTTAAATGCTGCTTCTTACTTCTTATTATTTAAATATCATATTAGGATTAAATATGAATTTTTTTGTCTAATTATGCTTCCACTCTCTTTAACCTTTTGGAAATTTATCTTTCTACTTTTAATTTTATAATTTAGTTCCTTTACTTGTTTTATTTAAAAATTAAAGTCCAATTAATAGGAGTGTAAATGAACCGGGCTCAAACGAAATGTTATGTTCGTGTTCGTTTGTTTATTTTTGAAGTTGTTAATGTTCGGTTTGTGTTCGTTTAAATTTTTAATATCATGTTCGAACTCGGTTCATTTATTATTTGGTGTGTTCGGGCTCGATTCGTTTAGCGTTCACAAACATGTTCGTTTAACATTCACGGACATGTTTGTTTATATGTTCGCGAACATGTTCGTTTATGTTCGCAAATGTTAACTGTAACACCCCTAACCCGTATTCATAGTCGGAATAGGGTTACAGAGCATTATCAGACTCATTACACAATTGAACATACATTTCTCATACAATTATCAATATCAAATACAAGTCATTCATAATCAATCACATTGTCCCTAATACGAGCCTATGAGGCCCAAATCGTGCATTAGAAGTGGTTCGGGACTAAACCGATATCTCAGGAAAATTTTGGAACACTTAAAATTTTTTCTATACAAAATACAGGGGACACACGCCCGTGTCACAGGCTGTGTGGACATTCGAAATGGGATCACATGGCCGTGTCCCAGCCCGTGTAACTCCCTGACTTGGGTCACACGGCCAACACACACGCCCGTGTGACTAGCCCGTGTGCCCTTCGAAATGGCCACACACGCCCGTGTGTCAGGCCGTGTGCTAGGTCGTGCCAAACCTGCAGGGTATACTGACTTATGCCACATGGCCAAGTCACACGCACATGTGCTGGGCCGTGTGGAGCATACTGACTTGGTTTCTAATTAAACACCAGGGGACACACGGCCGTGTCACCTAACCGTGTGTCACACACGGCTGAGACACACACCCATGTCTCTGCCCATGTGGACAAAAATAGGCTATTTACCAACCCATCTTTCTCACCCAATTATTCAATCACCTACACAAACCAAATAGCATAAAACCACAACTTCAAATGGCATTTAAACTCATCTAAACCAAGTTCAATTCATGCTAAATCAATACCAACAACTACAAAGCACACAAGTACCACAATATGCTATTCAATTTCATACGAATTTCACATTCTCAAATCACCTAAATGGTCACTTTCAATTATGCACTAAATTACATAAAACCACAAGCATATCAATCTCAAATTTTAACCATTTGGTATCCAAAATGCCAATTCACAACAAGCATCACATAGCAATTATACACAACATATCAAAAGGCCTTTCTCACATATATACACATCACTAATCATGCCCAAAATAAACCATTTCACATGGCTATACACATAACAACCATTCATCATTTACAAGCCAACTTAAATGGCTAAATCCATTACTAAAATATACCAAAATGACCATAATTCCTATACATGCCATATAACAAAAACATAATTTCAAAAGTACCAAAGTGAAAGCTTGATAGTGTGATGCAATCTCCGACAACTCCCAATCCGAGCTAGCTTCAATAAACACTATAAAACATGGAAAAGTAAACAGAGTAAGCTATAAAGCTTAGTAAGCTCGTATAGTTAATAAGTAAAGCTCACCATTCATTCACAAGTCAAGTAGTATGAACATAATATGCTACAAAGTCATTAAATCATAAGATTAACAAATATTCAATCACATGAGTAATAATGAATTCACACTTTTTGTAATGACCCAAAATTCACGGGCATCAGAAAAGTACATTATCGGGCCTCCGTCTTAGTAAATCGAACTCATAAATAATTATTAAAAATATTTATGAGTCTAGTGGTGTGTCTAATTAGGTTTTTATTAAGTGAAATTAGCTTAATTAGGAGTAATTAGGAAAAAAGGACTAAATTGAATAAAGAGTAAAAGTCTAATTATAGATTGAAAGAAAATAAAAGGGACTAAAATGGAAATTAAGCCATTAACAAAGAATGAGGCGGCAAATGCATAAAAATTAAAGATTTTTATGCATAAGTAATATATTAAATTATTATTATCATTATTTATTATTATGCTTTTATATTAGATATTTATTATTATTATTATTATTATTATTATTATTATTAAATTGATATTATATTATGAAATAAATTAAAATAAAGATAAATGTATGGTGATTAAATTATACAAGTGTAATGCATATATTTATACATTTGTAATAAATTTATTTAATTACTTTTTACTTAAGTAAATAAATTTTTATTATATTAAAATATTAAATTATATAAAAAAAATTAAATTAAATCAAGACAGGTGTAGGGTGATGATAATGTACATTTGTAATACATATATTGTTTATTAAATAGATATTTGTTATAATATTATATAATTATTATTAAACTAATAAATAAATAAAACATAAATGAAATGAATGAAATAAGGAAGGAAAGAAGAAAGAAACAGAAGCTAATTCGAAACAGAGCAGGAAAAAGAAAGAAAGAAAAGAAAAAGGAAAAACTAAGGTTTTAAAGTTTGGAGTTTAATTTGGTAAGTCAATTAAGTCCTTTTTATTTAATTTTGATGTTTTAGAAGCTTTAGAACAAAGTTTTGTTGAAATTAAGTTGAAGTTTTGGAAGTTCTTAGGTTTTTGAACATGATTCATGTTGAACAAATTGTTGAATTAGGGGTTTAATTGAATGAATTTTTAGTTAGAATTGATTAAAGGATTAAATTGTAAAAGAAGCTATTAGTTTTACATAGTAGGGACTAAATTGCAAGAATTTCAAAATTAGGGTTTCATGATGAAATTTAGATAGTTATGTCTAAGTTTGGTTGAAATTTGAGTAGAAATAAAGTATGAATTGAGATAGAAAAGTAAGTGAATTTAATTAAGACTAAATTGAAATTAAAGTAGAAAATTGAATAGAAATTCAATTCATTAGATATAAATTAGTAGTGTATTAATGATTATGAAATTATCTTAATTTTTCGTAGCTAATATCGCACCCGAGGCATCCACGAAGAAAGGAAAAGATAAGATCATCGAGGAGTAATCGCGAATTTCGGATTTGTATTACTATAATTCAAACTACTATTTAGTTAATGTTATATTTAAATTCTTATGTATGGTAAGTAAATTATAAGGTAAGTATTACTATTGACATGAATGAAATTGAGATGAAGTATGAATATGTTTGAGTATTTAAATTGTTTATTGATTAGAAAGTGGAAAATGTATTAAATTGAATTATGATTAAATTGAAAGGTGTGTTTTGAATTGAAATGAGATTGAATTGAGAAATGATTTGAATACCCTATTAACTAGTCGGGCTGAATCGGATATAGTTGGCATGCCATAGGATTTGGAAGAGTTCAGGGGACTTTTCGATTTGGCCGAGGAGATACTAATGTTACTATATTTCTTCGGATTATACGAAGAGGCAATTAATGTCTTTCTGGTCTGATTGGGAGGATTATTTATTCTGGTGTGTTTGGGAGAATTATTTATTCTGGTGTGTTTGGTTGGAATCTGTGTATCCGTCAAAGTCCGAGTCTTGTTAATAAGGGTAATTAAATGGAAAAGAAAATGAATAAATCTTGATTTGAATTAGTTGATGGAAGAAATGAGATAGTGAAATTATGAATCGAAATGTGAAGTGAGAATGAGATATGAGATTTGAAAGCATGAACTTAAGGTTCATGAATTGATCAAAAATGCAAATTTTTGATATATGATATCTGTTAATAGACTATTATAAATGAAATATTAAATTGATTGTAAAATTTGTTCTTATGATTTTCTATATTACAAGTTGATGTTATAATTTAATTATGTTATATAATCTGAATTATGGTAATACCACTAAGTATAGACATACTCAGCGTACGGTTGTTTCCGTACACAGGTCAGTAGAAGTCAAAGGTCCCGGTTCAGCATCCAGATCAATCCCGACTTCAGCACAACTTTGGTGATGTACTTTTCTTTTTGGTAAATGTGACATGTACCTAGGTTATATACATGGGTCTTATGATTTTGGTTATAAAGTATGGATGGTTTGTAATGTTTTGAACTTAGTCTAAGTGAAATGGTAAAGAGTATACTATAAAATTTGATATTAAGTTTGAATGGAAACTGAATGAAGTTATTAGTAAACTTTGAATTATTTTATGAATGTTTAATTATTAAATTATTGTGTTGATGAATTGATTATGATTTAGGTGTATTTAAGTATAAATTGTTTTGGTTGTGCCATTGGTTTTAGATTGGTTGTGGTTTGAAATTGCAGGGAAGGTTAAATGTTTATAAAGGGGTTATATTGAGTTCACACAAAAAAAATTACGAAATATTTTCGGAGCACCCGATCAAGTTCCGATTCACTTCTAATTCGTAATTTGGGTTTCGAGGGTCCATGAAAGGGACTTATTGAATATATTATATTATAAATGTTAATTAATTGTATAATATTCGTATGTTGTCCGTAATGTCTGGTAATGCTCTGTAACCCTGTTCTGGTGACGGTTTAGGGTTAGTGGGTGTTACACTTTTCATAGGTTCAATGCTCATATAGTTTCTGTACATACCTGTACTGATACGTATCTATATCTCACCATTTCATATCTTCGATATACTCGTTGAACCATTTGGAATACTATTGAATACTCGGGAATCTCGCACCCTAAGTGCCAATACATAGCCGAAGCTATCTCAATCTCATATCTCATATAATGCTCACTCTCGAGCTATCAACAGGTCTGCTCACACAAGCTGATGGTCATGACGTAGCAACATGGTGCTGCTCACACAAGCTGATGAGAATCCGCAACACATGCCGGATAACTCAGCCACCGATAGGACGTACGGACCAGCACCCAAATCACATAACCCTTAATGACATGTCATTCGTTCCTAATCTATTCCTAAGGTTCAACCGGGATTTTCACATTTCTGAATCGTCGTCAAACATTTATGTAGGATCATATTCACAATTAATTCAATAATAAATCATTTAAAACACAATTATAATAATGCTTATTAACATACGAACTTACCTCGATTCACAAAAACGACGGAATGAATCAATTAATCCAACACTTTGTTTTTCCCTCGATCTAGATCCGAACTTCATTTTTCTTGATCTATATAATATCAAAATTAACTTATTTAATTATCATTCTATTCAATTTAGCCCAAAATGTATCTTAAGGCAACTTTACACTTTTGCCCCTAATATTTCAACATTTTTACAATTTAGTCCTTAACTCATAAAAACACAAATTCATGCAATTAGATCCCCACCCATACTAGCCGAATTTCCCTTATTATCATACCAGCCCATAGTTTTCATTTATTTCACATTTCTACCACAAATTTTCTGCATTTCTCAATTAAATCCCTAATTGACAATTTTACCAAAAATCACTTTACAAATATTGTTTATCTAACAACAAGCATACATTTTCTATCATCAAACATCAAAATACACCTATATTCATCAATGGAAAAACCCTAAACCTTTAACAGTTTTGCAAATTAGTCATTGGGCTAGCTAGATTAAGCTGCAACGATATCAAAAACATAGAAATCATTAAAAATGGGACAAAAATCATACCTAAATGGAAAATAGAAGCTTGGCCGAATGAAAATCCCTAACAATGGCTTCTTCTCTTGTTAAATTTGGCTAAAGGAAGATGATGGACACAAAAATATGATTTTTGTTTTATTTATTTTAGTTTATTTCATTAATTACCTATTTACCCTATACCAATACATTAAAACATACATAAATAATGTCCATAAATGTCCACTTGAGCAACCAATGGTCTAATTACCACATAACTCCCCCAAATATTTAATTTCATAGCTAATTAGTACCTTTAGCTAATAGAATACAAGTTTTACACTTTACGCGATTTAGTCCTTTTTATCAAATTGAGCATTTTAACGATAAAATTTCTTAACGAAATTTTCACACTATCAAACTATCATATTGTAGACCTTAAAATAATAATAAAATAATTATTTTGACCTCATATTTGTGGTCTCGAAACCACTATTCTGATTTGACTAAAAACGGACTGTTACAACTCTCCCCCCTTAGGAGTTTTCGTCCCCAAAAATCTTACCAGAAAATAAGTTAGGGTACTGTTTTCTCATAGCTTCTTCAGGTTCACACGTAGCTTCTTCGATACCGTGACGTTTCCATAGAACCTTCACTAAAGCTATGTTCTTATTTCTCAACTCTTTAACCTTTCGAGCTAATATTCTGATCGGTTATTCGTTATATGTCATATCAGGCTGAATTTCAATCTCTGTCAGAGAAATTACGTGTGACAGATCTGATCTATATCGACGTAGCATCGAAACATGAAATACATTGTGGATCTTTTCTAAATCTGACGGTAAAGCTAGTGATATGCCACTAGCCCTATTCTTTCGATAATCTCACACGGTCCAATAAATCGTGAACTCAATTTTCCTTTGCGACCAAATCGAATAATCTTCTTCCACGAAGATACTTTCAAAAATACTCTATCATCGATTTGAAATTCAATTTCTTTACATTTCAAATCCGTATACGATTTCTGCCGATCTGAAGCTGCTTTCAAACTATCGCGAATTACTTTCACTTTATCTTCGGTCTCTCTAACCAAATCAACCCCGTGAGCTCGGTCCAGTACAATGGAGTTCGACATTTGCAACCATACAATGCTTCATACGGTGCCACCTTTATGCTCGAATGAAAATTGTTGTTATACACGAATTCAACCAACGGTAAATATTTCTCCCAGTTGCCTTCAAACTCTAAAACACAGCAACGAAGCATATCTTCGAGAATCTGAATTACTCTCTCAGACTGACCTTCAGTTTGCTGATGAAATGCAGTACTAAAGTGCAACCGTGTACCCAAAGCTTCTTGCAGTTTCTTCCAAAATCGCGATGTAAACCTCGGGTCTCTATCCGAAATAATAAAAACTGGCACCCCGTGCAATCTAACGATCTCAGAAATGTACAATTCAGCTAATCTATCAAGTGAAAAGTTTGTACGTACCGGAATGAAATGTGCCGATTTCATCAAACGATCAACAATAACCCAGATAACATCTTTCTTTTTCGGAGATAGGGGTAATCCCGATACGATATCCATCGTAACTCTATCCCATTTCCACTCTGGTATCATCACTGGCTGTAATAATCCCGAAGGCACTTTATGTTCGGCTTTTACTTGCTGACAAACTAAGCATCTCAACACAAACTCTGAAATGTCTCGTTTCATACCCAACCTCCAGTACAACTATTTCAAATCATTGTACATTTTAGTACTCCCCGGATGAATAGATAAACAACCACTGTGTGCTTCATGTAGAATTTTCTTAATAAGCTCGGGATTTTTTGGTACACATATTCTACCTCGGAACATTATACAATCATTGGATCTGATCTGATACTCTGAATCAGTAGTCGATTCGCACTGTGCTCTTTTAGCTTGCAATTCATCGTCAACTTTCTGAGCTTCACAAATTTGCTGAAGAAATAACGGCTTAGCTTTTAACTCAGATAAAATTGAACCATCATCAGACAAGTTTAACTGTGTGTTCATCGCCCGTAAAGCAAATAAAGACTTTCTACTCAGAGCATCCACGACTACATTCGCTTTCCCCGGATGGTAATCAATCACTAGTTCATAATCTTTCAGCAACTCGAGCCATCTTCGTTGTCCCAAATTTAAATCTTTCCGAGTCATTATATACTTCAAACTCTTGTGGTCAGTGAAGATATGGCACTTCTCACCGAATAAATGATGTCACCAAATTTTTAATGCGAAAACAATAGCGACCAACTCTAAATCATGCGTCGGATAATTCTTTTCATTCGGCTTTAACTGTCTGGAAGCATAAGCTATCACTTTGCCTTCTTGCATCGAAACACATCCCAAACTATTCAATGACGCGTCGCTAAAAATCACAAACTCTTTACCCGACTCAGGCTGAACTAAAACTGGTGCTTCAGTTAACAATGCTTTCAACTGTTCAAAACTCTGTTGACATTTCTCAGACCATTCGAACTTCACATCTTTCTGTAGCAATCGAGTCAACGGTGTAGCAATCATCGAGAATCCTTTTACAAAATGCCGATAGTAACCAACTAATCCCAAAAAGCTTCTGACTTCGGACATATTTCTTGGTGGTTTCCAGTCAACAACTGCTGAAATCTTACTTGGATCAACTCGAATGCCTTCCGCTGAAATAATATGCCCCAAAAATCCAACCTCTCGGAGCTAAAACTCACATTTACTGAATTCAACAAACAGTTGCTTGTCTCTCAATGTTTGTAATACAATCCTCAAATGTTCATCATGCTCAGACTTATCTTGGGAATAGATCAAAATGTCATCAATGAATACAACAACAAATCTGTGTAAATACGGTCTAAAGATTCGATTCATCAAATCCATAAAAATTATAGGAGCGTTATTAATCTGAAAGGCATAACAAGAAATTCATAATGCCTGTACCTTGTTCTGAATGTAGTATTCGGCACATCCGAATCTTTAACTCTCAATTGATAATAACCAGACCGCAGATCAATCTTTGAAAATATTGTTGCTCCTTTCAACTGATCAAACAAATCATCAGTTCTCGGCAAAGGATACTTATTCTTAATCATAACCTTGTTGAGCTGACGATAGTAGAGTCCTTTGTCGCTCCTTTGCTACTGGTCACATTTCCCATATTTCTAGGTGGTCTCCCTCTAGCAGCTGTGTTACTCGGTCTTGCATTCTGAAATTTATCTTTCTTCGTTAACTCAGAACAATCTCGAAAAAAGTGATCTAGTGAGCTACATTTGAAACAAGCATTGTTATTCATCCAGCAGTCTCCGAAATGCTGTCTTCCACACTATTAACACTCGGGTTTGTTGGTTCTAACACTACCAACGCTCGATACTGAAGTGGCTTGAGCTTTAAGACTCGTGTATTGCTTCCCACGATCTCTATTTGGATAACCCACTGAAGCATTCGAACGACTATACGATTCCCATGATTTCTTTGACGAAGAGTGATAGGGTTTACTCATCAACCTCTTTCTCGAATCTCTAGCCTCAAAATCAGCTTTTCTCTTTTCTTTACCAAGTTTCTCGGCTTTGCAAGCTCTGTCGACTAACACAACAAATTCTTTCAATTCTAGAATCCCGACTAGAAGTCTAATGTCTTCGTTCAAACCGTCTTCAAATCGTTTACACATAATTTCCTCAGTGGAAACACATTCTCGAGCATATTTACTGAGTCTCACAAACTCTCTCTCATACTCGGTAACGGACATTCGACCCTATTTCAACTCCAGAAATTCTTTGCGCTTTTGGTCGATAAACCGCTGACTGATGTATTTCTTTTTAAACTCGGTTTGGAAAAATTTCCCGCGTGACCTTTTCTCTCAGTACCACAGATATCAAAGTATTCCACCACTGATATGCAGTATCTCTCAGAAGTGATACAGTGCATTGAACACATTCAGCTGGCGTGCAAGAAAGTTCATCAAATACCCGGATCGTATTCTCAAGCCAAAACTCGGCTCTCTCAGGATCGTCATCAACGGTAGCTCTAAACTCTTCAGCCCTATACTTTCGGATTTTATCAACAGGTGGCTTACTTAAACGTAAAGGTTCTAAACTTTGAGGAGCTACGGGGACCAGTTGGGGAATAGGTGGGGGTGGAGGTTGTTGAGCAGTCGGGTTTGTTCGGACAACTCAGTGAACCACTTGTTCATCATTTGGAAGAAGGCTTCATTGGCCTATCCTCCCTGACTACCCGATACAGGTCTCGATTCAGACCGCGCTACTCCGTGAACGGAGACTGGTGCATTACTCTCAACATCATTAGCCACAGCTCGATTGGGAACCATTTACTATAAGAAAACACGTTTTAAACTGTCAGGAGATATCACACTATCACATGTTATATATGGCATGTATAGCTAGACTCTCACATATGCTACGTTAGTCCTAGAATTGACTAAACCGTAGCTCTAATACAAATAAATGTAACACCCCTAACCCGTATTCATTGCCAAAATAGGGTTACGGAGCATTACTGGACTTATTACACAATTAAACATACATTTCCAATACAATTATCAATATTAGATACAAGTCATTCATAATCAATCACATTGTCCCTAATATGAGCCTACGAGGCCCAAATCGTGCATTAGAAGTGGTGCGGGACTAAATCGATATCTCAGGAAAATTTTGGAACACTTAAAAACTTTTGTACAAAATACAGGGGACACACGCCCGTATAGCCCAGCTGTGTGTCTCACACGGCTAAAGACACGCCCGTGTCACAGGCCGTGTGGACATTCGAAATGGGATCACATGGCCGTGTCCCAGCCCGTGTCCGACACCATGTAACTCCCTGACTTGGGTCACACGACCAACACACACGCCCGTGTGCCCTTCGAAATGCCCACACATGTAACACCCCATACCCGAGTCCGAGAGTAAGACTAGATACGAGACATTACCATGCTTGAACTCACTTAAACATGAACTTACGGGCTATAAATTTCGTTTCGAATTAAAAACTTCTCTTTCTTAGTCAAATCAGACATTTCATGGGCCTACGAGGCCTCAGACTTACGTCCCAAAACTTTCGGAACTCATCTGGAAACTTTCTCTCAAAATGTGGGTCACACGTCCGTGTGACTTGGGGACACCCGTGCACCCCTAAAACATGCCCGTGTCTTTCACCCGTGGTGGATACTGGCAAAGCACACACGGCCTGGACACGCCCGTGGCCCCAAACCGTGCCTAAAACCCCAGCATTCTGCCAATGCCCCACGGCCAAGGCACACGCCCGTGCTTACCACCCGTGGTGCACACTGACTACCTTAACACGGCCTAGAGTCTAGACACACGCCCGTGTAGCTAGCCCGTGGTCTATTCTTACTTAAGATACAAAGGTGCAGGGTGCACACAGCCTAGACACATGCCCGTGTGTCCATCCGTGTGGGCACTTAGAGGCTATTTACCAAGCCAATTGCCACCCTAAAATCAAGACCAAACTCATGCTCAATTCAGCAACTCAAGTATTACATCTAACATGAACAAGGATGCATACTTCATTGATAGATTAAAACATACATACTTAATCATTCATGACTCATCTCTTTGGCCATATACAAAAAGAATGCTAAGCTTGATAAGTAACAATTTGGCTAGTTTTAAAACATAACTCAAAATGAAATGTCTCCTATACATGCCATACTTAATATAAACAACTTGGCTATACCAAAATAGCGATTGATAGTGTGCTCCGAGCTCCGGTGACAATGATCCACGAGATTAGCTTGGCGGGACTACATGGAAAGAAAGAATAAAGGACGTAAGCATTTAGCTTAGTAAGTTTGCATGTAATTCTCATAGCAATATATTTGTTTAACATTAACCATTCATCATAAACAATGGCATTGTGAAATCTCAAGTATTTAAGCTTACTTACTCTTACTGATTCTTACATATCTCATGGTACTTACTATTCTCATGCTTGTACGGTAACAAGATACCTGTATCACTTGATCACATAGATCAGTATACTTTACAATGATAAGCATAATCTCAACTTCATCATTATATTATGAATAGTACTCTTAATTAACTCTGACTAGCATAACTTGATAATAACTTTACTTACTTAACTTTCTTACTTTATCCTTTGAGCTTTACTCTCTTGCCCGATGAATTTCTATGAATAACCGAGGATACTGAATCTCATCCCACATAACTCGATGCCAAAGCCATATCCTCGATATGGTCTTACATGGGATCTCTCATCTTGGTATTGATGCCATGTCTTGACATGGACTTACTCAAAGTCTTCCTTGTGTGTTCCCTTGGGAACTTACCAATGCCATGTCTTGACATGGTCTTACTTGGTATCTTTACTCATGAACTGGTCAATGACGAGCCTTGGCTTGGACTTACATGAAATCTTTCTTGTTACTCACCAATGCCATGCCTTGGCTTGGACTTACATGGAATCTCTACCTCATGGTAGCTTTTCAATGCCAAGACTTGTCTTGGACTTACATGACATCTTTGCTTGGAGACTCACCAATGCCATGCCTTGGCTTGGGCTTATATGGGTCTTCATCTCATAATAACTCTTCAATGCCAAGACTTGTCTTGGACTTACATGATAACTTGCTTGATTGCCGATGCCATGCCTTGGCTTGGTCTTATACGGACTTTCTTATCTCGTGTGGTAGATCGAGTATCCTAAGTAATTCAACTTCAATAGGGACTTTCTCATGCTTAATCTCATTAGTTTCTTTATTTAACATAGCAATAAGCATTTCTATGGTAATAATGTACATTATACTAAGCAATTCAATGATAATAATCATAAAGCTTAGAAATCATACAAACTTACCTCAATATACAAAATGTATGTAGATATGCAATTTAGTCCTCGACTTTGTTCTTGCCTCGGTTTCGATCCGGGCTTCGTTTTTATTTATCTATAATAATAATTAGATCATTTAATACTCATATTGACTAAATTGACTCTTAACTCATACTTTGGAAAAATTACTATTTTGCCCCTAAACTTTCTCTTATTTACACTTTTGTCCCTAGGCTCGTAAAATAATTCTCATTTAACTTTCTTAAACATCATGCTTAGCTGATTCATTTTCTCTACTATAATAATCATCAATTCTCACTATTTCTAATAGGTATGACCAATTTCATAACTATTACAAATTAGTCCATACTATCATTTTTCATGAAATTCACTAAGGAAAAGATGTTTATCTAACATCAAACTCTCATAAACTTCCATAAAATATCATTTTACAAGCATGATACACATGGGTAGATTTTTGAACATGCTTCTTAGCTCATCTTATAGCTAAAAATAGCTAATTCATAATACGAGGACTCCAAAAATACGAAAAATATTAAAACCGGGGCTAGGATGACTTACTTGCAAGCTTCAAAAATTTGAAGAACCCTAGCTATGGAGTCTCCCAATTTTCGGCACAAGGAAGAAGATGAATGAAATTTTTATCATCTTTCTCCCATTTTAATCATTTAATTGGTAAATGACCAAAATGCCCTTCTCTTTAAAAATTTACAATTTACTAACTCATGTCCATTTTTGTCCAAAACTTATAATTTGGGCAAATTGCTATTTAAGGACTTCTAATTAATATTCTAAAGCTATTTCATACAAAAAGCTTCTAGAAACTCATATTTTGCAACTTTTACAATTTAGTCCTATTTGATCATTCCATGTCAATTTCACAAAATTTCTACATGGAACTTTAATACTATCATGCAAACATGTCATAAACCTAAAGAACTCAATTTACTAACTCAGATTTGTGGTCTCGCACCACTATTCTGACTAGGCCCTGAATCGGGATGTTACAATTCTCCCCCTCTTAGGAATTTTCGTCCTCGAAAATCTTACCAGCAAACAGGTTTGGGTACTGGTTTCTCATTCTCTCTTCTGGTTCCCACGTAGCTTCTTCTATTCCATGTCTTTGCCACAATACTTTTACCAGGTTTATACTTTTATTCCTTAGCTGCTTGACTTCCCGAGCTAAAACCTTAATTGGTTCTTCACTATAAGTCATGTCGGGATGAATCTCTATCTCTGACGGGGCAATTACATGTGAAGGATCTGATCGGTAGCGTCTCAACATTGACACGTGAAATACATTGTGAATCTTTTCTAACTCTGATGGCAAAGCCAATCGATAAGCTACCGGCCCAACTCTTTCAGTAATCTCGTATGGTCCGATAAAACGTGGACTTAACTTGCCTTTACGGCCAAATCTGAGAACTTTTCTCGATGGTGACACTTTCAAGAAAACTTTATCTCTGAATTGATACTCTATCTCTTTTCTCTTTAAGTCCGAATAGGATTTCTGTCTATCTGATGCAGCTTTTAAACATTCTCGTATCACTTTCACTTTCTCTTCAGCTTCTCTAACCAAATCAACCCCGTGAATTTGGTTTTCCTTGAGTTCAGTCAAATATAGAGGCGTTCGGCACTTACGCCCATATAGAGCCTCATAAGGCGCCATCTTTAAACTCGACTAAAAACTATTATTGTAGGCAAACTCTACCAATGGGAGAAACTTTTCCCAACTGCCTCAGAATTCAAGAATACAACATCTGAGCATATCCTCGAGTACTTGAATTAACCTCTCCGACTGACCGTCAGTTTGAGGATGAAAAACGATACTAAAGTTCAACTTTGTACCCAAGGCCTCTTGTAACTTCTTCCAAAATCTGGATGTAAACCTCGGATCTCTATCTGAGATGATTGACAACGGAACACCGTGAAGCCTTACTATATCTGAAACGTACAAGTTTGCCAACTTGTCTAGTGAGTAATCAACTCGTACAGGTATAAAATGGGCTAACTTCGTAAGTCTATCAACCACGACCCATACAGCATCTTTCTTGCTCGAAGATAATGGTAAACCCGTTACAAAATCCATAATAATACGGTCCCATTTCTACTCCGGAACCAAAATGGGTTGAAGCAAACCCGAAGGTACTTGGTGTTCAGCCTTTACTTGCTGACAAATCAAGCATTTGGAAACAAACTCAAAATATCTTTCTTCATTCTCGCCACCAATATCACGTTGCTTTAAGTCATTAAACATTTTGGTACTACCCGATGTACTGAGATAAACATCCGTTATGTGCCTCATGCAAAATTTTCTCGAATAAGCTCGTCCTTTCTCGGTACAAAAATTCTATCTTTGAACATCAGACTTCCATTGGGACTAATCCGGAAATCGGACTCAACATCCGTCTCCTTGAGAGCTCTCTCTTGACTTGCAATTCACTATCTTTTTCTCGAGCCTCAAAAATCTCTTGGAGGAATACTGGTCTAGCTTTCAACTCAGCTAGAATAGAACCATCAGTGGATAAAGTCCTCCGTGAATTTATTGCCCTTAATGCAAATAGGGACTTTCTACTCAAAGCGTCGGCGACCACATTCGCCTTCCCGGGATGGTAGTCAATGACCAATTCATAGTCTTTTATCAACTCTAACCATCTCCGCTGCCTTAAGTTCAACTCTTTCTGCGTCATCAAGTACTTCAAACTTTTATGATCGGTGAAGATCCGACATCTCTCACCATATAGGTGGTGTCTCCATATCTTCAATGCGAAGACTATGGCAGCCAACTCTAGATCGTGGGTCGGATAATTCTTCTTATGTGGCTTCAACTGTCTTGAGGCGTAAGCAATCAGTTTGCCTTCTTGCATAAGTACACAGCCTAATCCATTTAAGGATGCATCACTGCAAATCACAAATTCTTTCCTATCTCTCAGTTGTACTAAAAAGCGGAGCTTCACAACATCGCTTTCGGTTCTCATAACTTTGTTGGCATCTTTCTCATCCACTCAAACTTCACATTTTTCTCAGAACAATTTAGTCATCTGGGTTTGCAATCATAGATAACCCCCTTGAAGAAACGCGTCTATAATAGCCAGCTAGGCCTAGAAAACTTCTAACCTCAGAGACATTTCTCGGTGGATTCCAGTCCATTATGGCCGAAATCTTACTTGGATCTACTCAGACTCCATCTCCTGAGATAATATGTCCCAGAAATCCTACTTCCTTGAGCCAAAATTCACTTTTACTGAACTTGGCATACAACTGATTTTCTCGAAGAGTCTGTAAAACTGTCCGTAGGTTCTCAGCATGCTCATTCTTATCTCGGGAATAAATCAGTATGTCGTCAATGAAAACGACTACAAACTTGTCGAGGTATGGTCTAAAAATGTGGTTCATTAAGTCCATGAATACTGCAGGAGCATTGGTCAAACCAAAGGGCATGACTAAAGATTCATAATGGCCATACCTTGTTTGAAAAAAAGTCAGTCTTAGACACATCCGATTCCTTTACTCTTAACCGATAGTACCACGATCTCAAGTCTATTTTGGAGAACACAAATGGCTCCTTTCAATTGATCGAACAAATCATCGATCCTAGGCAATGGGTACTTGTTCTTCACCGTCACTTTATTAAGCTGACGGTAATCTATGCAAAATCTCTTGGTGCCATCTTTCTTTTCACAAATAAAACCTGGAGCACCCGGGGAGAACAACTTGACCTAGCAAAGCCTTTATCTGTCAACTCTTTGCAATCGTGACTTCACTCCTTTAACTCCGTTGGAGCCATTCTCAAGAGAGTAATAGATATTGGTACAAGATCGGGAGCTAGCTCAATCTTTGAACTCAACCTCTCTAACGGTGGTAGTCCTGGTAATTCTTCGGAAAAACATCCACGTACTCACATACTATTGGTACTGACTCAATCTTTAACTCTATTTCTTTATCATTCATCACAAAGGCCAAATATGCCCCATACCCCTTTCTTATGTACCTCTGTGCCGTCATGTGAAAAATCATTGCCGGTGATTTACTTTTCTCATCTGATTCTATATGGAGAGTATCCCCATTCTCACATCTCATCTCAATATATTTCTTCCCACAATTAACTATTACATCATGAGTGGTCAACCAGTCCATACCAAGAATGATGTCAAACTCATCAAATGGTAGCAACATAAGATTTTCTTTAAAGCAGTGACCTCTAATCATTAATGGACAATCTTTACATACTTCATCAACTAACACACTCTTGCCTAAAGGATTAGACACCTTAATCGTAAATTCTGTAGAATCTATAGGCCTATTCATACTGGGTACTAGTTTCATACAAATGTAAGAGTGTATGGATCCGGGATCTATTAGAGCAATAACTTTGATATCATAAAGAGAAAAGGTACCCGTAATAACATCAGGAGAAGATGCCTCTTCGTGAGCGCGAATGGCATAAGTCCTTGCAGGCGCCCTACCCTCGGGTCTCGCAGCCTGCTCTCTAGGGTTACCTCTTCCACTTGCCCCACTTCCTGGGTTCCTCTGCGGTCTTCCTCTGACCACACTCTCGGATCTCGGGTTCTAAGCTCTATCTTCTTTTCTTGTCTCTGGACAATCTTTTATGTAGTGGTCCTGGGAACCACATCTGAAACATGCATTTTCATGTGCTCGACATTCTCCAAGATGACGTCTGCCACACTGTGGGCATTTGGGTCTATCCGATCGGATGTTCCCCACACTAGCAACTGAGGTCGTCTGTGCCTTACTTCCCGAATACTGCTTACTCTTGTCCTTCCTTAAAAACCCAGTGGAAGTAGCCGATCGGGTGGAGAAATCTCTTGACTTCTTGGATGAGGGTTGGAATGACTTATTCCACTGTCTCTTTTTAGAGTCACGAGACTCTACTTCATTTTCTCTTCTCCTTTACTAGTTCTTCTGCTTTACAAGCCCTCTCTACTAACTGAACGAATTCCTTCAGTTCTAGGATAGCAACAAACAATTTGATGTCCTCATTTAGCCCATCTTCAAATCTCTTACTCATGATGGTCTCGGTGGACATGCATTCTCTAGCGTATTTTCTGAGCTGTACAAACTCACGCTCATAATCAGTCACAGACATCTTGCCTTGCTTTAACTCTAGAAATTCCTTTCTTTTTTGGTCCACGAGCCTTTGACTGATATACTTTTTCTTGAACTCTTCTTGGAAAAATTCCCATGTGATCTTTTCCTCGGTACCACCAGACACAAGGGTGTTCCACCATTGGTAGCGAGAATCTCTTAAAGAGAGACTACACACTTCATGCATTCCTCGGTGAGCATGACAACTCATTAAATACCCTGATGGTATTTTCTAACCAGAATTCAGCTTTTTCCGGATCATCATCTTTTCTAGCCCTGAATTCTTCTGCCCCATGTTTCCTAATCCTATCAACCGGAGGCTTTTCTCCTCTTACCACCTCTACTACTTGAGGGCTCTTTGGGATAGGTTGAGGAATAGGTGGGGTGGAGGAGGTTGCGCATTCGGGTTCGTCATGAAACGAACTCCGTATACCATGTATTCATCATATGGAGGAAGGCTTCTCTAGCCTCTTCTCCTCCTTCTTGACTCACCGTAGTGGGTCTATTCTCATTCTCGTTCGGCACCATCCCTTCAATGGGAGCCGCGCGTTACTTTCTACGTCATCCGCCACATTCTATCGGGATCCATTTACTAAATGTATAAACATAATTTAAGTCGCTGTGAGTCGTCACACTATCATTATAAAAACATTCTTACGTATGGCATGTATAGCTAGACTGCGTGCTCGTGCTACGTTAGTCCTAGAACCGACTAAACCGTAGCTCGATACCACTAAATGTAACACCCCATACCCGAGTCCGAGACTAAGACTGATACGAGACATTACCATGCTTGAACTCACTTAAACATGTACTTACGGGCTATAAAATTTCGTTCGAATTAAAAATTTCTCTTTCTTAGTCAAATCGGACATTTCATGGGCCTACGAGGCCTCGGACTTACATCCACAAAAACTTTAACTCATCCGAAACTTTCTCCAAACAGGGTCACACGTCCGTGTGACTTGGGACACGCCGTGCACCCCTAAACATTCCGTGTCTTTCACCCGTGGTGATATCTTGGCAAATCACACACGGTGGGGACACGCCGTGGCCCCAAACCGTGCCTAAAACCCCAAAATTCGCAAATGCCCCACAGCCAAGGCACACGCCCGTGCTTACCACCCGTGGTGCACACTGACTACCTTAACACGGCCTAGAGTCTAGACACACGCCCGTGTAGCTAGCCTGTGGTCTATTCTGACTTAAGATACAAAGGTGCAGGGTGCACACGGCCTAGACACACGCCCGTGTGTCCATCCATGTGGCCACTTAGAGGCTATTTACCAAGCCAATTGCCACCCTGAAATCAAGACCAAACTCATGCTCAATTCAGCAACTCAAGTATTACATCTAACATGAACAAGGATGCATACTTCATTGATAGATTAAAACATACATACTTAATCATTCATGACACATCTCTTTGGCCATATACAAAAAGAATGCTAAGCTTGATAGGCAACACTTTGGCTAGTTTTAAAACATAACTCAAAATGAAATGTCTCTTATACATGCCATACTTAATATAAACAACTTGGCTATACCAAAATAGCGATTGATAGTGTGCTCCGAGCTTCGGTGACGATGATCCACGAGATTAGCTTGGCGGGACTACAAGGAAAGAAAGAATAAAGGACGTAAGCATTTAGCTTAGTAAGCTTGCATGTAATTCTCATAGCAATATATTTGTTTAACATTAACCATTCATCATAAACAATGGCATTGTGAAATCTCAAGTATTTAAGCTTACTTACTCTTACTCGATTCTTACATATCTCATGGTACTTACTATTCTCATGCTCAAATGCGGTAACAAGATACTGTATCAATTGATCACATAGATCAGTATACTTTACTATGATAAGCATAATCTCAACTTCATCATTATATCATGAATAGTACTCTTAATTAACTCTGACTAGCATAACTTGATAATAACTTTACTTACTTAACTTTCTTACTTTATCCTTTGAGCTTTACTCTCTTGCCCGATGAATTTCTATGAATAACCGAGGATACTGAATCTCATCCCACATAACTCGATGCCAAAGCCATATCCTCGATATGGTCTTACATGGGATCTCTCATCTTGGTATTGATGCCATGTCTTGACATGGACTTACTCAAAGTCTTCCTTGTGTGTTCCCTTGGGAACTTACCAATGTCATGTCTTGACATGGTCTTACTTGGTATCTTTACTCATGAACTGGTCAATGCCGAGCCTTGGCTTGGACTTACATGAAATCTTTCTTGTTACTCACCAATGCCATGCCTTGGCTTGGACTTACATGGAATCTCTACCTCATGGTAGCTTTTCAATGCCAAGACTTGTCTTGGACTTCTACATGACATCTTTTGCTTGGAGACTCACCAATGCCATGCCTTGGCTTGGGCTTATATGGGTCTTCATCTCATAATAACTCTTCAATGCCAAGACTTGTCTTGGACTTACATGATAACTTGCTTGATTGCCGATGCCATGCCTTGGCTTGGTCTTATACGGACTTTCGTATCTCGTGTGGTAGATCGAGTATCCTAAGTAATTCAACTTCAATCGGGACTTTCTCATGCTTAATCTCATTAGTTTCTTTATTTAGCATAGCAATAAGCATTTCTATGGTAATAATGTACATTATACTAAGCAATTCAATGATAATAATCATAAAGCTTAGAAATCATACAAACTTACCTCAATATACAAAATGTATGTAGATAAGTAATTTAGTCCTCGACTTTGTTCTTGCCTCGGTTCTGATCCGGGCTTCGTTTTTCTTGATCTATAATAATAATTAGATCATTTAATACTCATATTGACTAAATTGACTCTTAGCTCATACTTTGGAAAAATTACTATTTTGCCCCTAAACTTTCTCTTATTTGCACTTTTGCCCCTAGGCTCGTAAAATAATTCTCATTTAACTTTATTAAACATCATGCTTAGCTGATTCATTTTCTCTACTATAACAATCATAAAATTCTCACTATTTCTAATAGGTATGACCAATTTCATAACTATTACAAATTAGTCCATACTATCATTTTTCATGAAATTCACTAAGGAAAAGATGTTTATCTAACATCAAACTCTCATAAACTTCCATAAAATATCATTTTACAAGCATGATACACATGGGTAGATTTTTGAACATGCTTCTTAGCTCATCTTATAGCTAAAAATAGCTAATTCATAATACGAGGACTCCAAAAATACGAAGAATATTAAAACCGGGGCTAGGATGACTTACTTGCAAGCTTCAAAAATTTGAAGAACCCTAGCTATGGAGTCTCCCAATTTTTGGCACAAGGAAGAAGATGAATGAAATTTTTATCATCTTTTTCCCATTTTAATCATTTAATTTGTAAGTGACCAAAATGCCCTTCTCTTTAAAAATTTACAATTTACTAACTCATGTCCATTTTTGTCCAAAACTTATAATCTGGGAAAATTGCTATTTAAGGACTTCTAATTAATATTCTAAAGCTATTTCATACAAAAAGCTTCTAGAAACTCATATTTTGCAACTTTTGCAATTTAGTCCTATTTGATCATTCCATGTCAATTTCACAAAATTTCTACATGGAACTTTAATACTATCATGCAAACATGTCATAAACCTTAAGAACTCAATTTACTAACTCAGATTTGTCATCTCGCACCACTATTCTGACTAGGCCCTGAATCGGGATGTTACAACACATGCCCGTGTGTCAGGCCAGGTGCTAGGCCATGCAAAACCTGGAGGGTATACTGACTTATGCCACACGGCCAAGTCACACGCCCATGTGCTGGGCCTTGTGGAGCATACTGACTTGGTTTCTAATTAAACACCAGGGGACATACGGCCGTGTCACCTGACCGTCTGTCACACACGGCTGAGACACACGCCCGTGTCTCTGCCCGTGTAGACAAAAATAGGCTATTTACCAAGTCATCTTTCTCACCCAATTTTTCAATCACCTACACAAACCAAATAGCATATAACCACAACTTCAAATGGCATTTAAACTCATCTAAACCAAGTTCAATTCATGCTAAATCAATACCAACAACTACAAAGCACACAAGTACCACAATATGCTATTCAATTTCATACCAATTTCACATTCTCAAATCACCTAAATGGTCACTTTCAATTATGCACTAAATTGCATAAAACCACAAGCATATCAATATCAAATTTTAACCATTTGGTATCTAAAATGCCAATTCACAACAAGCATCACATAGCAATTATACACAACATATCGAAAGGCCTTTCTCACATATATACACATCACTAATCATGCCCAAAATAAACCATTTCACATGGCTATACACATAACAACCATTCATCATTTACAAGCCAACTTAAATTGCTAAATCCATTACTAAAATATACCAAAATGACCGTAATTCCTATACATGTCATATAACCAAAACATAATTTCAAAAGTACCAAAGTGAAAGCTTGATAGTGTGATGCAATCTTCGACGACTCCCAATCCGAGCTAGCTTCGATAAACACTATAAAACATGGAAAGGTAAACAGAGTAAGCTATAAAGCTTAGTAAGCTCGTATAGCTAATAAGTAAAGCTCACCATTCATTCACAAGTCAAGTAATATGAGCATAATATACTACAAAGTCATTAAATCATAAGATTAACAAATATTCAATCACATGAGTAATCATGAATTCGCACTTTTCATAGGTTCAATGCTCATATAGTTTCCGTACATACCTGTATTGATACGTATCTATATCTCACTGTTTCATATCTTTGATATACCCGTTGAACCATTTGGAATACTATCGGATACTCGAGAATCTCACACCCTAAGTGCCAATACATAGCCGAAGCTATCTCGATCTCATATCTCATATAATGTTCACTCTCGAGCTATCAACGGGTCTGCTCACACAAGCTGACGATCATGACGTAGCTATACGGTGCTGCTCACACAAGCTAACGAGAATTTGCAACACATTTCGGATAACTCAGCTACCGGTAAGACGTATGGACCAGCACCCAAATCACATAACCCTTAATGACATGTTATTCGTATCCTAATCTATTCCTTAATGTGCAATTAGGCCATTGGGGAAGTGATGGCCAGCCATAGGGACAAGAAAATCAAATTGGTCAATGGTTAGGTGAGTTTTGGTATTTTAATTGAATAAAATAAGATAAAATAAAGGAAGCTATCATTTTTTCCTATTCCCATTTCTTCTTCCACCGAAAATTCAAGCAAGAATAAGGGTTTTTGAAGCTCAAACTTTCAGCCAAGCTATTCTCTTGCAAGTAGGTAATTTTAGAGGTCTTTCTTGATAGTTTTTGTACTTTTGGAACCCCTAAAGCTTAAGCTAGCTAAAGAGGGGACTATTTTGCAAAATGGTTGAAAGTTGAGGGATTTGCCATGAGAGTGAATATGTTGTTTGCTGAGTTTTTATGGAAGAAAATGAATGTTAGTGGGTTAAAGAACAACTTTTGTGAAAGGTGTTTCCATGAAAACACCTAAAAAGACCTATTTGTAAAGGTTGTAAATTGAGTAGTAAATGCATGAAATGATTGGTATTGCGAGTTGTAATAAGAGTAATAAATATTCATCTAGGTTTGTTAAATGAGGAAATATGATGAAAAACGATTTACGAGCCTAGGGGCAAAATTGTAATTTTTCCAAAGTACAAGGGCAAAACGGTCATTTTTTCCAAAGTAGAAATTTCAAAGTGTTTTGATTTATGTAGTGATTAAATGAGTAAATTTTAATATTATAGATCACGAAGAACGCGAAATCAACCTTGACCGGGGAAAAGGCAAGGTTTCGGATTAAACCGCAAACTGACATATTTTGTATCGAGGTAAGTTTATGTGTAAACGATACATCCTTAATACATATGTTTTTATCTATTGATGCATTGTATGGATGTAAATGCTTATTGGTGAGATTGATTGAAAATGGTAGAAAATGGGTAATTCTCGGATGAACCTCGGAATAGAAATGTGAGCATGGTTAAATATCCGTAAATATGTAATTGTTGGTGGGCTGTGTACGATACCACCTTGTTATTTATTCACGATGGGCTATGTGCGATACCACCGTAATTATCGTTGTTGGTGGGTTGTGTGCAATACCACCCTATTATTGATTAATGGTGGGCTGTGTGCGAAACCACCAGGTATCTTGTATCATTCCGAAGGGTTCATCGAGAAACTTGTTTAAGTGTAAACTTCATGTGGCTTTGTGGTGATAAGTGCAGGGCATATGTGCAAGTAAATGTGAGTAATGCATATGATATATGTTTGGGATGTGGTAAGACTTGAAATGAGTAAGCATAGTTCTGTGGGTATGAATTGCTTTTACATAGCATGTAATGTTGACTGATTATTATGTGTATGATGTTTATTGTTTACATATAGACTTACTAAGTTTAAAGCTTACTCCCTTCTCTTTTTCCTTGTTTTATAGTGTCGAAGAGCTAGCTCGGGATACGGATAAAAGCAAAGGATCACCCACACTATCATCACATCTTGGTATAGTTAGACTTAGCATTTTGATGTATGGCATGTATAGGGACTAGACTTAGTTGAATGTCATATTGTTTTGGCCAAATGTGTTGGCTCATTCAAAGATGAACTCTTTTGTATAAGGCCATATTTGATGGCTCTTTCTTATTAATCTATGAAAGGATGAGGTTATTCATGAATGTGCAAGTTGCATAGTTGGTTTACTTAGTTTAATTATGCATGAATGGGTTGAAGGTTTGATGTGAATCATGTTTGTATGAGTTGGGGTGATAGAAAGAGCTTGGCAAATAGCCTTGTTCTTGTCCACACGGGTAGACATACGGGCGTGTGTCTAGGCCATGTGTGACACACGGTCAACCTCATGGGCGTGTGGTTGGGCCGTGTGCCCCCTTGCATGCTAGGTTTACAAGTCAGTATGCTCAGTAGTAAACACACGGGTAGAGACACAGCCGTGTGTCTCAACCGCGTGGAAGACACGGTCATGGACATGGGCGTGTGCCCAGGCCGTGTGAAGTCTGCACCTAAAATTTGGAATTTAATTCGCCACACGGCCGAAGGACACGGGCGTGTGCCTTGGCCGCGTGACATTTATGGGGTGATGACGTCAGAAACAAAATGCCAAGGTTTTTTGCACACGGGCTAAGACACGGGCGTGTCGAGGCCGTGTGAAGGACACGGGCCATAGACACGGGCGTGTGTCTGGCCGTGTGAAAACCCCTGTAGGTTCAAATTGAAAAATAAATCCACACGGGTGTGGAACATGGGCATGTGATACGCCACACGGGCGTGTCCCTTCCTCCACACGGGCGTGTGGACTATTTAATGAAATTTTTTCTAAGTCTTTTAGGGATCTCTGAAAGAGTTCGGTTTGATCCCGAACCATTCTTAAAGTGTGATTTAAGCCTCGTAGGCTTGTTTAAGAGGAGTTACAAAAAGTTTTAATTTGGAGTGGAAAGTCAGATCTCGGTATTGTATGATCGTTTGTATATAGGTTTAGTAATGCCTCGTACCCTGTTCTGGCATTGAATACGGGTAAGGGGTGTTACAATTTTTTTGTCTTTAATTTTTTATTATCTGTTAGAGTAGATTATATATCCTCAAAAAAATATTAGAGTAAATCTTATCATTTATTTTTTAAAAGTTTTAAAAATTATTAGAATCGTTATTATCTCTTAAAATTACAGTTCGATATTTAAATCATACTTTTTTAAAAATTTAATTAGTCAGCACTAACTTTATAAATATTATTTGTCATGTTCTTTTTAAGTTACAATTTTCATTTTAAAATGTACTTTATACCTTTCAGTTTTCAAATTTGCTTTTATTCAGAAATTTTCTTTCTTTTTATGTTTTAATTAATATAAAGTTTTTAATATTTTGATTGATTTATTTATTTATATTTTTTTAATGATCACTCAAGGTATTTTTTACTAATATTTTTGTTATTATTTAGTGTTATTTGTTCAAAGTAAGAGATAATTAACTAATCCCAACTTTAACTAGAAAAAAAAAAAACCTCCCACCACTGCACCTCTTGAACTAGGTTTTTGCATTTCCAGTGAGCGGCTAGCTCACTAAGGGCCGATGTCGCTCACTCCTTTAACCACCATCATGGTTTTTCTTCTTAGCTTTATTTCGTTAAATAGCCTAAAGTCTTTTCGGTTTTTGGCTAATGGTCTTTGACTGTGTTATGGAATGAAAAACAGAAGTATCAAAACAACGTGTTTCGGATAAGCAAAAAGGGGAGTTTCAGTTTTAATCAAAATGGGGAGTTTAAAGCTTTAATAAAATGATGTGTATAACACAGTCTTCTAACTGACTTTCAGTTATTGAGTTGTTATTTTTGTTTAATTTTTTTCCTTTTATTGTTTTGGATGTAAGTGAGAGAAGGTAATCAGTACAATACACAAGATATTTCTTCTCTCTAAAATTCTTCTCTACTTTCTTCTTCTCTCTGATTTCTCTTCTTCTCTAAATTCTGGCTTTCTGGTTAGTCCTTATCAAAGGTATCAGAGCTACCAATCTAGATGGTCGGGGATGGAATGACTATGTGTGTTCAGAAGGAACTCAATGTTCTTCAACAAGAGATGGTCAAGGTCTAAGGAGAGCTTTCACAGTTGGAAAACAAGTTGGATGCCGAAATGGAGACTCGTTTGTTAGGGTTTAAGAAAGAGTTTAAGGGGGAGTTCAGATCTGAGCTTCCCAGTTTGTTTGAATAGTATTTTTGGCACCTTGGGTCCTCCAACAATGCTGCTGTTATGAACAAGGGCAAAGGAGTACTAGGAGTCCCACCACCTGGTTTCCCTCCTAAAGAACTTGTGGGAGCTTTTCCTCAAGTATCTCCACCAGAAGTGTAGCAAGTAACCCAACCAAAAGTGCTGCAAGACCAAACTTACAAGTTAGTTTGTCCTTATTTTGATGGTTTAGATTTGAGAGCTTGGTGGTAAAAACTTGAACAGCACTTTGAGGCTGAAGGGGTCTCTAATTGTGACAAAGTTAGAACTATGATGTTGCATTTAGAAGGAAAGGCTTTAGACTGACAATATTTTCATGCTCAGAAGCAGGGAGGGATGTTGATGCCGGATTGGCCAAGTTATGCTCTTAGATTGAAAGAAAAATTTGGGTCCAGCATGTTTAAGGAATCTGATGTCAGAGTTGGTTTCTTTGAAGCAGTAAGGGTCGGGTGAAGGGTATCATGATTTGTTTGTGTTAAACTAGGCCTTATTGGATAATATGTTTTGATATAATAAATTAAAGTGTTTTTGAATAAAAGTAAAGTTGAGAAATTTCATAAAATCAAGTTGAAATGGTTTCAATTGAGTCAAACATTTTCAAATATGTTTTAACTATTTCAAAACTAGTTATAATTGCTCCAGGACAAAAAGTATCGATACTTTTTGTCTAAGTATCGATATTTTACAAGATATCGAAACCCATTTGATAATCTATACCAAATTGACATTCTACCATTTTCAAACCCTAGTAGGTATCGATCTAGTGTTGATACTTTTCTTAAGGTATCAATATATTTCCTAAGGTATCGATATTCCTACTCCAACGGTCACTAAAATCAACATTAATTACAAAAATATCGATACTCGTTGTTGTAGGTGAAGTTAATGACCTAGTATTTCATCCTTAACGGCTACATTCACTTCTACAACAACCACAATGGTTGGAAATCAATTAGAGGGTATAAATACCATTTTCCAAAGGTTTAGCAAGAATAAGAGCAATGTAAAAAGCTTAAAGATCAATCAAAACAACCTAAAGCTTAATTCTTTCATACATTTTCTTGTAAACACTTGTGAGCTTTCATTGTATTCATTTAGCTCAAGTGTTTTTCTTTGTATTTGTGCTTCATTAGAAAACATCCTGATATTGTAAGGATTATTTCTTTGCTTGCTTATTTGTTTCTCTTTGAGAGAGGGTTAATCCTTAAGGTTTGGGTAGAAATCTTAAGGGAGTTGTATCTTAAGATTTTGGGGCATAAAGCTTAAGAGATATTGTAAGGTTAAACCTTGTCCTCAAAGGTTACCAAATTAATGAATTTGGGGAAATCCTTAGTTGTGGTAAGCTAAGGTAGTGGAGCAGGAAATTGGGTTCGAACCACTATAAATCCTTATATTCTTTGTTGCATATTTTTCATTGCTTCCACCACAATTTCTCAAAGGCCAATTCAACCTCCCTATCGAAGATGTCAAGTTGATCCTTCCAATCTAACAGTTTGTAAGTCTTCTAAACCAGTTTCAATTGCCCGAAGCATATGCTTTAAGCATTTTTGTTAGCAACTTAAGACTTAAGATCAGATAGTACTTTCAATTTTTTAGACTTTAGACCTTAGTTTAGGTTTTTTACTTAGCTAGAAAGGTTGAGTCTATTCTGAATGGATCTCCTAAGAGGAATTTTCTAACTGGTTCTGGCCCTGTAAGTAAGTCTGGGTGACCTGTGACTCAATCTGCTTGATCAATAAGGTTAGTTAGCTTTCCTCTAACTAGACCACATGTGTCTTCAACCCTAGGTTCTTCTAGTGGTTCAAACATATCCAGGGCACTTTCCAAAGGGATTAGTCCAACATTGATTATTGAGAGGAAGAAAAAAGGTCTATGTTTTTGGTGTGGAAACAAATATCATGTAGGTCATAAGTGTGTTAAAGGTTAGCTCTACCAAGTACTCATTGACTTTCAGTCTGATGGTGAAGGAGATGAGTTTCAAGAATTTCTGGAAAAGTTGGAAGACCTTCCAGTTGAAGGAGAACACCCTTAAGAACATATTCTGTCTTTACATGCTATAAAGGGCTCTCAGGGCCCACACACTATGAGAATTGCAGCAACCATAGGTGCCACTCGAGTTATTGTGCTAATTGATTTTGGCAGCATTCATAATTTCTTGGATGCCAAACTAGGGAGTAGACTTGTTTTATCTACAAGTTAGCAAGAACAGTTAAGAATTATAGTGGCGATGGAAGAAGTTTGTTTACAAGAGGGGCCTGCAAAAAGGTTTAGTGGGAGACTCATAGATTTTTTTTTGTAACAGATTTCATGTTGTTTCCTTTGAAGGGTTGTGACATGGTCCTTGGGGTTCAATGGTTTCCCTCTTTAGGGTCGATCACTTGTAATTTTGAGTAACAAACTATGAGGTTTCTTGTTGGATAGAAAGAGTGTGCTTTGAAGGGAATATTATCTGGAAGTATTCAAGTTTTGACTGCAGAACAGTCTTCTAAGTATATTACTCGAAATGATTAATCTTTGAGTCCTTGCACCATAGTACTGACCTCTTCTACGCAAATTTGTTTGCCCATAACTTCTATATTGGCCCATCCTGGTCTAAAATTGCTTTTTGAGGAGAATACTGACATTTTTAGTACTCATTCAAACTTGTCTCCACAAAGACCACAGGACCAGAAGATCCCCTTAAAATATGAGAATGTAGTGGTCAAAATTAGACCTTATAGATATCTCAGTGTCCAAAAAAAATGAAATGGAAAAGATTATCCAAGATGGGCTAGCAACTGGAATTATAAAAGACAGCACTAGCTCTTTTGCATCACTTATAGTGATGGTTAAACAAAAGGTATTTGGAGGCTTTATGTAGACTACAGGCAGCTCAACCAACTAACCATCAAGGACTGATTTCCAATTCTCCTCATTTAAGAGCTATCTTTTCTAAGCTGGACCTTAGACCAGATTATCATCAAATCAGAATGGATGAGGCTGACATCCACAAAACAACTTTCAGGACTCATGAAGGGAATTATGAGTTTTTAGTGATGCCCATTGGACTCACTAATTTCCCATCAACTTTTCAATCCCTTATGGTCATATTCAAGCCTTTGCATAGGAAGACAATCCTAGTATTTTTTTTTATGATATTTTGGAGTTTTCAGCAACTTGGGAAGAACACTTAGACCATTTCCAACAAGTTTTTAAGATCCTGAGACATCACCTGTAACAGCCCGATTTAAGGGCTAGTCAGAATAGTGGTCTCGGGACTACTAATTTGAGGTCGGAGAAATTATTTTTATATTATTATATGAGTTATAGTATGATTATATAGGTGCATGAAAATTTTGGTACTTTAATTTTAGCGATTTCATGCTCAATCGCGAAAAAGGACTAAATCGGATAAAGTGCGAAAGTTCCATTTTATAAGCTAAAGGTGCCTAATAGCCATAGAATATTATTTTGAGGTCTTTAAAGGGCAATTAGCCCTTAAATAATGGTTGGCTGGCCATAGGGGACAATAGAGGTCAAAATTTGGTCAAGTAGGTGGATTAGGTGGACTAAATTAGGATTTTATATTAAAATAAAGAAAGAAAAGATATCATCTTTTCTCCTTCATTCCTCCACCAAAATTTAGCAGCAAAATAGGGGTTGAGAGCTCAAAAATTTTAGCAAGCTTTTCTCCTTGCAAGTAAGTGCTTTAATGGCCATTCTTTGATAATTTTTATACTTTTAGAACCCCTAAAGCTTAAGCTAGCTAAAGAGGGGACAATTTTGCAAAAAGGTTGAAAGTTTAGGGTTTTTCCATGTGAGCATTTATGTTTTTTGCTGTATTTTTATGAAAGAAAATGAGTCCTAGTTGTTAGATAAATAACTTTTGTGAAAGGTGTTATCATGAAAACATTTCAAGGGACCTTTTTATAAAGGTTGAAAAATAAGAGGTAAAGGTGTGAAGTATTGAGTTTTGATAGTTGCCGTAAGAGAAATAAATGTTTGTCTAGGCTTGTAAGAGGAGGAAATTCGATTAGAATCGAATTACGAGCCTAGGGGAAAAATAGTCATTTTGTGAAAGTCTAAGGGCAAAATGGTAAATTTGCCAAAGTATGACTATTGAAATGTGTTGATTAATGTGGTTATTAAATGAGCTAATTTGCTATTATATAGATCAAGAAGAATGAGGAATTAACCTTGACCGAGGAAAAGATAGGGTATCAGATTAAATCGGCAAGTGACCTATTTTGAAACCGAGGTAAGTTTGTATGTGATAAATTCAACATCATGCTAGTATATTTGAGAATGTTTGATATTATAATGATGCATATTGCTATGAAATTCAATGATGGTGTTGAATGAGAAAAATGATGAAAGTTGTGATTTTGAAGTCCCGATTGGATTATAATAAATGTGAGAATACTATTGTCGAGACATGAGATGAATAAGGTTTCGTGTAAGACCATGTCAAGGACATGGCCTCGACACCGGATTGAGATCCCGTATAAGATAATGTCTGGGATATGGCATCGGCATTGAATATGAAAATCGTTTAAGACCATATCCGGGATATGGCATCGATAATTGATGTGAGATCCTGTATAAGACCATATCTGGGATATGGCATCTGCACTCAGAGGTGACCCCATGTAAGACCACATCTCGGATCTGGCATTGACTTCGTAATTATGTGGATGACGATGAATATGTATCTTTGAATGTCCCAAGTGATTTAGTGGGATAAATAGTTAAGCTTGAAATAGAAATGAGTTTGGTGCTAAAGCTATGTGATTGAGTGAATACAGGTACCCGTGAATAATTCACGAGAAAAGTTTACGTTATGTGTTATTGCATGTATTCGATAAGAGCAAATACGAGTAAGTTATGGCAAGTGCTTGAGACTTTTCAGTTTTATTCAATGCCATGGATGGATGATATTATGAGTTTTATGTTGCTATTTATTTTCATGCAAACTTACTAAGCTTTATGCTTGCCCCTATTATTTCCCTTTTCCTTGTAGCATTGCCAAGTTAGCTCAAGAATTCGTGGAACGTCGGAGTTCAGAAATCACACTATCGACTACTTTTTGGTATAGCCAATTTAGATTCATTTTGAGTATGGCATGTTTAGGACTTGGTCATTTTGTTATGTCATATTTGCTTGCCAAAGTGTTGGCTATTAATGTTGTTCAATTTATTTTGTAAATGGTCATGGGAAGTTGGCCTATACTTGACATGTTCATATATTCAATGATGATGAATTTCATGAAGTGTATGCTTCTGTGGATGTCTTGATTTTGAGTTCTTAGAGGTGCCATATGGTCATAATATGTGTTGAATTGATTTTGTATAAGTGTGGTTGCTTGGTAGGGTGGCAAATGGCTTGGTAGATAGCCATATAATTGTCCACACGGGTAGACACACGGGCGTGTGTCTAGGCTGTATGTGACACACGGTCAGCCCCATGGACGTGTAGAGAGGCCGTGTGTCCCCTTGCATGCTATGTTTACAAGTCAGTATGCTCAGTAGTAAACACACGGGCAGAGACACGGCCGTGTGTCTCAGCCGTGTAGGAGGCACGACCATGGACATGGGCGTGTTCCCAGGCCGTGTGAAGTCTGTACCTAAAATTAGGAATTTAATTCGACACACGGTCTAAGGACACGGGCGTGTGCCTTGGCCGTGTGACCTTAGTGAGGTGATGATGTCATAAATAGAATGCGATGGTTTTGGCACATGGGCTAAGACACGGGCGTGTCGAGGCCGTGTGAGGGACACGGGTGTGGAACACGGGCATGTGATATGCCACACGGGCGTGTTCCATTTCCCACGGGCATGTGGCCCCTGTTTAGGAAAAAAAATTCTAAGTGTGTAAAAGTTTCCTGTTTAATTCCGAAACCTTCCGTAAGTATGTTTAAGGCCTCGTAGGCCCGTGATAAGGATGTTATGAGTATGAATGAAAAGTCTTAAATTGAAACGAAATTTTTATGACCCGATGTTGTATGTTTAAGCAAGTTGAGTTAAGTAATACCTCGTATCTAGTTCTAGTTTTGAACACGGGTAAGGGGTGGTACATTTAGTGGTATCAGAGCTACGGTTTAGTCGGTTCTCGGACTAACGTAGCATAAGTATGAGTCTAGCTATACATGACATACACATGAGTATTTACCTAATGATAGTGTGACGACTCCTGACATTTTAAATTGTATTTATATATAGTAATGGATCCCGATCGGGCTGCAGCTGATGATGCTGCAAGTAATGCACCGGCTCTCGCACAAAGGACCGCGCCGGTAGAGAGTAGACCCGAGACTTTGGGTCAGGGAGAAGAGGCTCGAGAAGCCTTTCTCTATATGATGAGAAACTGGTATACTTAGTATAACCGAGAAATCCTAATGCTCAACCCCCTCCACCCCCACCAATTCCTCAACTCGCTCCTGTAGCTCCTCAGGTGGTAGAGGTAGTAAGGAGAGAAAAGCCTCCGGTCGATAAGATCCGAAAACAAGGAGTCGAGGAATTTTGGGCTAGTAAGGATGATGATCCGGAGAGGGCGGAATTCTGGCTTGAGAATACCATCAGGGTATTCGATAAGTTGTCATGCACGCCTGAAGAGTGCATAAAGTGTGCGGTATCTCTCTTAAGAGATTCGGCCTATCAGTGGTGGAACACCCTTGTGTCAGTGGTAACAAGGGAGAGAGTTAATTGGGAATTCTTCCAAGAGGAATTCCGGAAGAAGTGCATTAGCAAAGGTTCATTGACCAGAAAAAAAAGGAGTTCTTGGAGCTAAAGCAAGTTCGAATGACGGTGGCTGAATATGAGCGTGAGTTTGTAAGGCTCAGAAAATACGCTCGAGAGTGCGTATCGACAGAAGCCATCATATGCAAAAGATTCGAGGATGGATTAAGTAAGGATGTCCGTTTGTTTGTTGGTGTCCTCGAACAAAAAGAGTTTGTGGTGCTGGTAGATCGAGCCTGTAAGGCCGAGGAACTAGTTAAAGAGAAAAAGAAAGCTGAAATTGAGTCTCGCGACTCGAAGAAGAGACCGATAGGCAAGACATTCCAATCCTCATCCAAGAAGTCAAGAGATTTCGCTATACGATCAGCCACTTCAGCTGGATTTTCAAGTAGAAGTAAGGGTGGACAGTACCCGAGGTATAAAGCTCAAACTACTTCGATTGCTAGTGATGGCAACACTCGACTAAGTAGACCAAAATGCCCGCTGTGTGGCAAACGTCATTCTTGCGAGTGTCGGGCAAACGAGAAAGCTTGTTTCAAGTGTGGATCCCTAGACCATTTCATCAGAGATTGCCCCAAGGCGGGTGAGAAAGAGAAACCTCAAATGCGAGACCGGGAAGTACTGCTAGAGGAAGACCTCAAAGAAACTCGAGAAATGAAATGAGTAGTAGGAACATATCTAGAGACCAGACTGCAAGAACTGAGGGTAGAGCACCGGCGAGAACATATGCCATTCGTGTACGCGAAGAGGCTTCTTTCCCGACGTGATTACGGGTACATTTTCTCTCTATGATACTCATGTTATAGCTTTAATTGATCCAGGATCTACCCACCCGTATATTTGCATGAAATTAGTCTCTAGCATGAACATGCCTATAGAGTCTACTGAATTTGTGATAAGAGTGTCAAATCCCCTAGGCAAATGTGTATTGGTCGATAGAGTATGCAAAGGTTACCCTTTGGTGATTAAGGGTCATTATTTTCTGGGTAACCTCATGTTGTTACCGTTTGATGAATTCGATGTCATCCTTGGGATGGACTGGTTAACTACTCATGATGTGATAGTGAACTGTGGGAGAAAGTTTATTGAGTTAAAATGTGAAAATGGGGATCTTATTCGTGTTGAATCAGATGAGCAAAACAGATTACCAGTGGTGATATCTTCCTTGTCGACTCAGAAGTATTTAAGAAAAGGGTACGAAGCTTACATTGCCTTTGTGATGAATGCTAGAGAGACTGAGTTGAGAATTGAATCGGTGCCCATAGCATGTGAGTATTCAGATGTTTTCCCGGAGGAATTGCCAGGGCTACCTCCAGTTAGAGAGATTGAATTCGGGATTGAGCTAGCTCCTGGTACTGCCCCCATTTCTATTGCTCCATACAGAATGGCTCCTACCAAGCTAAAAGAACTGAAGGCACAATTACAAGAGTTAACGGATAAAGGCTTCGCAAGACCGAGTTATTCTCCGTGGGGTGCTCCAGTATTATTTGTGAAGAAGAAATATGGTTCCATGAGGTTATGTGTAGATTATCGGCAACTCAATAGGGTAACTATGAAGAACAAGTACCTGTTGCCAAGATTCGATGATTTATTTGACCAATTGAAGGGAGCCACGGTGTTTTCCAAGATAGACTTAAGGTCTGGATATTATCAGTTGAGAGTCAATGACTCGGATGTGCCGAAAACTACATTTGGGACGAGGTATGGCCACTATGAATTTTTGGTCATGCCTTTTGGTTTAACAAATGCCTCTGCTACTTTCATGGATTTGATGAATCGTATCTTTTGGCCGTATTTGGATAAATTTGTAGTAGTTTTTATCGATGATATATTAATCTACTCTCGAGATGAGAACGAGCATGCTGAACATTTGAGAACGGTTCTGCAAATTTTGAGAGATAAACAATTGTATGCCAAGTTTAGTAAAAGTGAATTTTGGCTTAAGGAAGTTGGATTTTTGGGGCACATTGTCTCGGGAGATAGAATTAGAGTCGACCCGAGTAAGATCTCAACAATTTTAGATTGGAAGCCACCAAGGAACGTAACTGAGGTTAGGAGTTTTCTGGGCCTAGCTGGCTACTATAGACTTTTTGTTAAGGGATTTTCCATGATAGCTACCCCGATGACGATGTTGCTACAAAAAGATGTAAAGTTTGAATGGAGCGAAAAGTGCCAACAAAGTTTTGAGGAGCTAAAGGCGTTTTTGACTGAGGCTCCAGTTCTAGTACAACCCGAACCAGGAAAAGAATTTGTGGTTTACAGCGATGCATCCTTGAATGGATTAGGTTGTGTACTCATGCAAGAGGGCAAGGTGATTGCTTATGCCTCTAGGCAATTAAAGCCGCATGAGAAGAATTACTCGACCCACGACTTGGAGTTGGCTGCAATTGTATTTGCACTAAAGATATGGATACACCATTTGTATGGTGAGAAATGTCGGGTGTTCACTGATCATAAAAGCCTAAAGTACTTGATGACTCAAAAAGAGTTGAACCTTAGGCAACAAAGATGGTTAGAGTTGATAAAAGATTACGAGTTAGTAATTGACTACCATCCGGGAAAGGTGAATGTGGTCGCCGATGCCTTGAGTAGGAAATCCCTGTTTGCGCTAAGAGCCATGAATACACGGATAGCTTTGTCAGATGATGGTTATGTTCTAGCCGAGTTGAAAGCTAGACCAATGTTTCTTCAAGAGATTTTTGAAGCTCAGAAAGGCGACAATAAATTACAAGAAAAAAGAGTTCTATGTGAATCAAGTGTTGAGTCGGACTTTCGGATAAGTCCTGATGGATGTCTGATGTTCTGAGATAGGGTCTGTGTACCCAGAAAGGATGAACTTGTACAAAAAATTCTGCATGAAGCACATAGTGGATGTTTGTCTGTACATCCAGGCAGCACGAAGATGTATAACGACTTGAAGAAATGGTATTAGTGGCCAAGTATGAAGAAAGGCATTTCAGAGTTTGTATCGAGATGCCTAATTTGTCAACAAGTGAAGGCTGAACATCAAGTACCTTCAGGTCTACTTCAGCCTATTATGGTTCCCGAGTGGAAATGGGACCGTATTACTATGGACTTCGTGATGGGTTTTTCGTTGTCACCGAAAAAGAAGGATGTCGTATGGGTCGTGGTTGATAGACTTACGAAGTCAGCTCATTTCATACTAGTACAGGTTGACTATTCGCTTGATAAGTTGGCAGATTTGTATGTGTCAGAAATAGTAAGACTTCACGGTGTACCGTTGTCGATTATTTCGAATAGAGATCTGAGATTTACGTCACGATTTTGGAAAAAGTTGCAAGAGGCCTTAGGCACAAAATTGAGTTTCAGTACAACTTTTCATCCGCAAACCGACGGGCAGTCAGAGAGAGTAATACAGATACTTGAGGATATGCTTCGATTTTGTGTTTTGGAATTCCAAGGAAATTGGGAAAAATACTTATCGTTGGTGGAATTCGCCTACAATAACAACTTTCAGTCAAGCTTGAAGATGGCACCTTATGAGGCATTGTATAGGACAGAACTTAGAGAAAACCAGATTCACGGGATCGATTTGGTCAGAGAAACTGATGAGAAAGTAAAGGTGATACGTGAATGTCTGAAGGCTGCCTCAAATAGACAAAAGTCCTACGCAGACTTAAAACGACAAGAGATTGAGTTTCAAGTCGGTGATAAAGTGTTTCTCAAAGTATCACCATGGAAGAAGGTCCTCAGATTTGGCCGGAAGGGCAAGTTGAGTCCGCATTTTATCGGACCTTATGAGATTAGCGAGAGGATAGGGCCGGTAGATTATCGTTTGGCTTTGCCACCAGAGTTGGAAAATATTCACAATGTCTTCCACGTGTCTATGTTATATTGCTACCGATCAGACCCTTCGCATGTGATTGTACCATCAGAGGTAGAGATTCGACCGGACATGACTTATGGCGAAGAGCTGGTTAAGATTTTGGCACGAGAGGTCAAACAGTTGAGAAACAAAAGTATAGCTCTTGTGAAAGTGCTATCGCAAAGACATGGAGTAGAAAAGGCTACTTGGGAGCCCGAGGAAGTTATGAGAAACCAATATCCCAACCTTTTCACCGGTAAGATTTTCGGGGACGAAAATCCTTAAGGGGAGAGAATTGTAACAGCCCGATTTAGGGGCTAGTCAGAACAGTGGTCTCGGGACTACTAATCTGAGGTCGGAGAAATTATTTTTATATTATTATATGAGTTATAGTATGATTATATAGGTGGATGAAAATTTTGGTACTTTAATTTTAGCGATTTCATGCTTAATCGTGAAAAAGGACTAAATCGCATAAAGTGCGAAAGTTCCATTTTATAAGCTAAATGTGCCTAATAGCCATAGAATATTATTTTGAGGTCTTTAAAGGGAAATTAGCCCTTAAATAATGGTTGGCTGGCCATAGGGGACAATAGAGGTCAAAATTTGGTCAAGTAGGTGGATTAGGTGGACTAAATTGGGATTTTATATTAAAATAAAGAAAGAAGAGATGTCATCTTTTCTCCTTCATTCCTCCACCAAAATTTAGCAGCAAAATAGGGGTTGAGAGCTCAAAATTTTCAGCAAGCTTTTCTCATTGCAAGTAAGTGCTTTAATGGCCATTCTTTGATAATTTTTATACTTTTGGAACCCCTAAACCTTAAGCTAGCTAAAGAGGGGACAATTTTGCAAAAAGGTTAAAAGTTTAGGGTTTTTCCATGTGAGCATTTATGTTGTTTGCTGCATTTTTATGAAAGAAAACGAGTCCTAGTTGTTAGATAAATAACTTTTGTGAAAGGTGTTATCATGAAAACACCTCAAGGGACCTTTTTGTAAAGGTTGCAAAATAAGAGGTAAAGGTGTGAAGTATTGAGTTTTGATAGTTGCCATAAGAGAAATAAATGTTTGTCTAGGCTTGTAAGAGGAGGAAATTCGATTAGAATTGAATTACGAGCCTAGGGGAAAAATAGTCATTTTGTGAAAGTCTAAGGGCAAAATGGTAAATTTGCCAAAGTATGACTATTGAAATGTGTTGATTAATGTGGTTATTAAATGAGCTAATTTGCTATTATATAGATCAAGAAGAATGAGGAATTAACCTTGACCGAGGAAAAGATAGGGTATCAGATTAAATCGGCAAGTGACCTATTTTGAAACCGAGGTAAGTTTGTATGTGATAAATTCAACATCATGCTAGTATATTTGAGAATGTTTGATATTATAATGATGCATATTGCTATGAAATTCAATGATGGTGTTGAATGAGAAAAATGATGAAAGTTGTGATTTTGAAGTCCCGGTTGGACTATAATAAATGTGAGAATACTATTGTCGAGACATGAGATGAATAAGGTTTCGTGTAAGACCATGTCGAGGACATGGCCTCGGCACCGAATTGAGATCCCGTATAAGACCATATATGGGATATGGCATCGGCATTGAATATGAAAATCGTTTAAGACCATATCCGGGATATGGCATCGATAATTGATGTGAGATCCTGTATAAGACCATATCTGGGATATGGCATAGGCACTCAGAGGTGACCCTATGTAAGACCAAATCTGGGATGTGGCATTGGCTTCGTAATTATGTGGATGAGGATGAATATGTATCTTTGAATATCCCAAGTGATTTAGTGGGATAAATAGTTAAGCTTGAAATAAAAATGAGTTTGGTGCTAAAGCTATGTGATTGAGTGAATACAGGTACCCGTGAGTAATTCACGAAAAAAGTTTACGTTATGTGTTATTGCATGTATTTGATAAGAGCAAATACGAATAAGTTATGGAAAGTGTAACAGCCCGATTTAGGGCCTAGTCAGAATAGTGGTGCGAGGCCACGAATCCGAGGTGAATTCATGAGTTTTAAGATTTATGCCATGTTTGCATGCTAGTGTGAAAGTTTCATGAAGCAATTTCGTTAAATTGAAGTTGTTTGGTCCAAAAAGGACTAAATTGCAAGAGTTGTAAAATATGAGTTTCTAGAAGCTTTTTGCATGAAATATCTTTAGAATATCAATTAGAAGTCCTTAATTAGCAATTTGCCCAAAATATAATTTTTGGACAAAATTGGACATGAGTTAGTATTTATGAAAATTTTAAAGAGAAGGGCATTTTGGTCATTTGGTTAATAAATGATTAAAATAGGAAAAAGATGATAAAAATCTATTCATCTTCTTCCTCTCATTGCCGAAAATTTGGAGACTCCATAGCTAGGGTTCTTCATTTTTTTTTCAAGCTTGCTAATCAAGAAAAACGAAGCCCGGATCGAAACCGAGGCAAGAACAAAGTCGAGGACTAAATTGCACATCTACATACATTTTGCATATTGAGGTAAGTTTGTGTGATTTCTAAGCTTTATGATTTCTATCATTGAATTGCTTAGTATAATGTACATTATTATCATGGAATGCTTAATGTTCTGCTAAACAAAGAAATCAATGAGATTAAATACGAGCATGTCCCGATTGAAGATGGAATTTCCCAGGATACTCGATCTACCACATGAGATTAGAAAGTCCGTATAAGACCAAGCCAAGGCATGGCATCGGCAATCAAGCAAGTTATCATGTAAGTCCAAGGCAAGCTTGGCATTGAACAAGTTATCATGTAAGTCCAAGGCAAGCTTGGCATTGAACAAGTTATCATGTAAGTCCAAGGTAAGCTTGGCATTGAACAAGTTATCATGTAAGTCCAAGGCAAGCTTGGCATTGAACAAGTTATCATGTAAGTCCAAGGCAAGCTTGGCATTGAAAAGTTATCAAGAGAAAGAGATCCCATGTAATTCCAAGCCAAGGCATGGCATTGGTGAGAACAAGAAAAACTTCGTATAAGTCCACGTCAAGACATGGCCTCGAAACCAAGATGAGATATTCCATGTAAGACCGTATCTAGGATATGGCTTTGGCATCAAGTTCATATGAAGAGATTTAGTATCCTCGGTTATTTGCAGAAATTCATCGGGCAAATGAGTAAAGTTAAAGTGAGATAGCAAGAAAGTTGAGTAAGCAAAGTTATTATCAAGTTGAAAATGAGTATTATTTATGTTACGAATGATGAATCAGAGATTATGATTATTATGTTAAAGTATGCTGATCAATGTGATCAAGTGATACAGGTACCTTGTTTACGTCCCAAGTATGAGACTAGTAAGTTTCATGAGATATAAAAAAAAATCAAGCATGAGTAAGTAAGCTTTATAGCTGAAATTTATGATACCATTGTTGATGTCAAATGGTTTATATTAAGCAAGTATGTTGCTATGAATATTATGCAAACTTACTAAGCTAAATGCTTACTTCTTTTATACTTTCTTTCTATGTAGTCCCGCCAAACTAACTTGTGGATCGTTGAAGTCGGAGCTCGAAGCACACTATCAATCCTTATTTTGGTATAGCTAAGTTGAAATTTTATTAAGTATGGCATGTATAGGAAACGTTTCATTTTGAGTATATGTCGTAGAAAGGGCAAAAGTATGGGCTATCAAGTTTATTATTCTTTTGTAAATGGCTAAGTGATTGGCCAAGATTGACTAAGTATGTATGTTATCAATATCAATGAAGCATGTTGTATTGTTCATAAATGATGTAATACTTGAGTTGCTGAATTGAGCTTGAGTTTAGTCTTGACCTCAGGGTGGTAATTGGCTTGGTAATAGCCTCTAAGTGCCATTACGCATGGACACACCAGGCGTGTGTCAGGCCGTGTGCACCCGCACCATTGTATCTTAAGTCGAGAATAGACCACGGACCGATCCACGGGCGTGTGTTTAGACTCTAGGCCGTGTTAAGGTAGTCGGTGTGCACCATGGGTGGTAAGCACGGCGCGTGCCTTGGCCGTGGGGCATTGGCGAATCTTCGGGTTTTAGGCACGGTTTGGGGCCACGGGTGTGTCCAGGCCGTGTGTATTTTGCCAGTATCCACCACGGGTGAAAGACACGGGTATGTTTTAGGGGTGCACGGGCGTGTCCCATACAACATGGGCATGTGACCCCTGCTCTAAAGAAAAGTTTCTGAATATGTTCCGAAAGTTTTTAGACAAGTGTTTAAGGCCTCGTAGGCCCATGAAAGGTATGAATAGACTGAGAAAGAGAAGTTTTTAATTCGGAACAAAATTTTATAGCCCGTAAGTACATGTTTAAGTGAGTTCAAGCATGGTAATGTCTCGTATCCAGTCTTGGTCTCGTATTCGGGTATGGGGTGTTACATTTAGTGGTATCAGAGCTGCGGTATAGTCGGTTCTAGGACTAACGTAGCACAAGCATGAGTCTAGCTATACATGCCATACATAAGAATATTTTTATAATGATAGTGTGACGACTCCTGACGACTTAAATCATGTTTATATGTTTAGTAAATGGATCCCGATAGATCTGTGGCGGATGACGTAGAAAGTAACGCTACGCTCCCCGTTGAAGGGACGTTCTTTAACGAGCATGAGAATAGACCCACTACGGTGAGTCAAGAAGGAGGAGAAGAGGCTAGAGAAGCCTTCCTCCACATGATGAATACATGGTATACGGAGTTCGTTCGTGCATTTAACCCGAATGTGCAACCCCCCCACCCCACCTATTCCTCAACCTATCCAAAGAGCCCTCAAGTAGTAGAGGTGGTAAGAGGAGAGAAGCCTTCTGGTTGATAGGATTAGGAAACATGGGGCGAGAAGAATTCCGGCTAGAAAAATGATGATCCGAAAAAGGTGAGTTCTAGATAGAAAATACTATCGTGGTATTTAATGAGTTGTTATGCACACCGAGGAATGCATGAAGTGTGTAGTCTCTCTTTTAAAAGATTCTGCTTGCCAATGGTGGAACACCCTTGCGTCCGATGGTACCGAGGAAAGGATCACATGGGAATTTTTCCAAGAAGAATTCAAGAAAAAGTATCTCACCAAAGGTTTGTGGACCGAAAAGGAAGGAATTCTTAGAATCAAGCAAGGCAAGATGTTAGTGATCGACTATGAACGTGAGTTTGTACGACTCGATGAAATACGCTCGCGAATGTGTGTCCACCGAGGCCATCATGAGTAAAAGATTTGAAGATCAGGCTGAATGAGGACATCAAACTATTTGTTGCATTCCTAGAACTAAAGGAATTTGTTGTGCTAGTAGAGAGGGCTTGTAAAGCCGAGGAATTAGTAAAAGAGAAAAGAAAGTCTGAAATGGAGTCTCGTGACTCTAGGAAGAGACAGTGGAATAAGTCATTCCAATCTTCATCCAAGAAGTTAAGAGATTTCCCTACCCGATCGGCTACTTCCACTGGGTTTTCAAAGAAAGACAAGAGTAAGCAATATTCAGGGAATAAAGCACAGACTACTTCAGTTGCAAGTGTTGGGAATACTAGATTTGACAGACCCGAATGCCCGCAATGTGGCAAACGTCATCTTGGAGAATGCCGAGCACATGAAAATGCATGCTTTGGATGTGGTTCCCAAGACCACTATATAAAAGATTGTCCAGAGATGATGAAAGAAGAGAGAACTCAGAACCTGAGATCCGGGAGTATGGTCTGAGGAAGACCGCAGAGAAACTCGGGAAGTGGGGCAAGTGGAAGAGGTAACCCTCGAGAGCAGGCCACGAGACCCGAGGGTAGAGCGCCTGCAAGGTCTTATGCCATTCGCACTCGCAAAGAGGCATCTTCTCATGATGTTATTACGGGTACCTTTTCTCTTTTTGATATCAAAGTTATTGCTTTAATAGATCCCGGATCCACACACTCTTATATTTGCATGAAATTAGTGTCCGGTTTGAGTATGCCTATGGATTCTACAGAATTTATGATTAAAGTGTCTAATCCTTTAGGCAAGAGTGTGTTAGTCGATAAAGTATGTAAAGATTGCCCATTAATGATTAGAGGTCATTGCTTTAAAGCAAATCTTATGTTGCTACCATTCGATGAGTTCGACCTCATTCTTGGTATGGACTAGTTGACTGCCCATGATGTAATAGTTAATTGTGGGAAGAAATACATTGAGATGAAATGCGAGAATGGGGATACTCTTTATGTAGAATCAGATGAGCAAGGTAAATTACCATAATGATTTCTAATATGACAAAGACAGAGATACATAAGAAAAGGGTATGAAGCATATTTGGCCTTTGTGATGAATGATAAAGAAACAGAGTTAAAGATTGAGACAGTAGACAATAGTATGTGAGTACGTGGATGTTTTTCCCGAAGAATTACCAGGACTACCACCGCTAGAGAGGTTGAGTTCAAAGATTGAGCTAGCTCCGTGCATCGCACTCGATATCTATTACTCCTTACATAATGGCTCCAACGGAGTTGAGAGAGTTGAAGTCACAGTTGCAAGAGTTGACAGATAAAGGTTTTGCGAGATCAAGTTGTTCTCCATGGGGTGCTCCGGTTTTATTTGTGAAAAAGAAAGATGGCACCATGAGATTGTGCATAGATTACCGTCAACTTAATAAAATGACAGTAAAGAACAAATACCCATTGCCAAGGATCGATGACTTGTTCGACCAATTGAAAGGAGCCACTGTGTTCTCCAAAATAGACTTGAGATCAGGGTACTACCAGCTGAGAGTAAGAGAATCAGATGTGTCCAAGATAGCTTTTCGAACAAGGTATGGGCATTATGAATTTTTAGTCATGCCTTTTGGTCTAACCAATGCTCCTGCGGTATTCATGGACTTAATGAACCGCATCTTTAGACCATACCTTGACAAGTTTGTAGTCGTTTTTATTGACAACATACTGATTTATTCCCGAGATGAGAATGAACATGCTGAACATCTACGGATAGTTTTACAGACTCTTCGAGAAAGTCAGTTGTATGCCAAATTCAGTAAAAGCGAATTTTGGCTCAAGGAAGTAGGATTTCTTGGACATATTGTCTCGAGAGATGGAGTCCGAGTAGATCCAAGTAAGATCTCACCATAATGGACTGGAAGCCACCAAAGAACATCCCCGAGATAAGAAGTTTTCTAGGCCTAGCCGTCTATTACAGACGATTTGTCAAGGGGTTTTCCATGATTGCAACCCCGATGACTAAATTGTTACAGAAAAATGTGAAGTTTGAGTGGACAGAACAATGCCAACAAAGTTTCGAGAAGTTGAAAGCAATGTTGACAAAAGCTCCAGTTTTAGTACAACCAGAGTCAGGGAAAGAGTTTATAATTTACAGTGATGCATCCTTAAATGGATTAGGCTGTGTACTTATGCAAGAAGGTAAGGTGATTGCTTATGCCTCAAGATAGTTGAAGCCTCATGAGAAGAATTATCCGACGCATGATTTAGAGTTGGCTGCCATAGTCTTCGCTTTGAAGATTTGGAGACACCATTTATATGGTGAAAAATGTCGGATTTTTACTGATCACAAAAGTCTGAAGTACTTGATGACGCAGAAAGAGTTGAACTTAAGGCAACGAAGATGGTTAGAATTGTTAAAAGACTATGAATTGGTCATTGACTACCATCCAGGAAAGGCGAATGTGGTCGCTGATGCTTTAAGCATAAAGTCCCTATTTGCATTAAGAGCATTGAATTCAAGGATATCTTTATTCGATGATGGTTCTATTTTAGCTGAGCTGAGAGCTAGACCAATGTTTCTTCACGAGATCTTAGAAGCTCAGAAAGAAGATAGCGAATTGTAAGCCAAGAGAGCTCAGTGCGAATCCGATGTTGGATCTGACTTTTGGATTAATTCCCATGGATATTTGATGTTTAAAGATAGAGTTTGTGTACCGAGAAAAGAGGAGCTTATTCAGAAAATTTTGTATGAAGCACACAACGGATGTTTGTCTGTACATCCGGGAAGTACAAAAATGTATAATGATTTGAAGCAACAGTATTGGTGGCCAAAAATGAAGAAAGATATTTCAGAGTTTGTTTCCAAGTGCATAATTTGTAAGCAAGTAAAGGCTGAACACCAAGTACCTTCGGGTTTACTTCAGCCCATCTTGGTTCCCGAGTGGAAATGGGACCGTATCACCATGGATTTTGTAACGGGTTTATCGTTGTCACCCAGCAAGAAGGATGCTATATGGGTCGTAGTGGATAGACTCACGAAGTCAGCCCATTTTGTACCTGTACGAGTTGATTACTCACTCGACAAGTTAGCAAACTTCTACGTTTCAGAAATAGTAAAGCTTCACGGTGTTCCATTTTCAATCATCTCGGATAGAGATCCGAGGTTTACATCCAAATTTTGGAAGAAGTTACAAGAGTTCTTGGGTACAAAGTTGAACTTTAGTACCGCTTTTCATCCTCAAACTGACGGTCAGTCGGAGAGGTTAATTCAAGTACTCGAGGATATGCTCGGATGTTGTATTTTTTGAATTCCGAGGCGGTTGGGAAAAGTTTCTCCCATTGGTAGAGTTTGCCTACAATAATAGTTTTCAATCGAGTTTAAAGATGGCGCCTTATGAGGCTCTATATGGGCGAAAAGTGCGAGCACGCTTTATTTTGGATCTGAACTCAAGGAAAACCAAATTCATGGGGTTGATTTGGTTAGAGAAGTCAAGAAGAAAGTGAAAGTGATACGAGAATGTTTAAAAGTCTGCATCAGCATGTAAGTCCTATTCGGACTTAAAAAGAAAAGAGATGGAGTATCAAGTCGGAGATAAAGTTTTCTTGAAAGTGTCACCATGGAAAAGTTCTCAGATTTGGCCGGAAAGGCAAGTTGAGTCCACGTTTTATTGGACCGTATGAGATTACCGAGAAAGTTAGACCGGTAGCTTACAGATTGGCTCTGCCATCAGAGTTAGAAAATATACATGATGTGTTTCACGTGTCAATGTTGAGACGCTACCGATCAGATCCTTCACATGTAATTACCCCGTCAGAGATAGAGATTCATCCCGACATGACTTATGGTGAAGAACCAGTTAGGATTTTGGCTCGGGAAGTCAAACAGCTAAGAAATAAAAGTATTGCCCTAGTAAAAGTATTGTGGCAAAGACATGGGATAGAGGAAGCAACGTGGGAACCAGAAGAAATCATGAAAAACCAGTATCCAAATCTGTTTGCTTGTAAGATTTCCGAGGATGAAAATCCCTAAGGGGGGAGAATTGTAACAGCCCGATTTAGGGCCTAGTCGAAATAGTGGTGCGAGGCCACGAGTCCGAGGTGAATTCATGAGTTTTAAGGTTTATGCCATTTTTGCATGCTAGTGTGAAAGTTTCATGAAGCAATTTCGTTAAATTGAAGTTGTTTGGTCCAAAAAGGACTAAATTGCAAGAGTTGCAAAATATGAGTTTCTAGAAGCTTTTTGTATGAAATAGCTTTAGAATATCAATTAGAAGTCCTTAATTAGGAATTTTCCCAAAATATAATTTTTGGACAAAATTGGACATGAGTTAGTATTTATGAAAATTTTAAAGAGAATGGCATTTTGGTCATTTGGTTAATAAATGATTAAAATAGGAAAAAGATGATAAAAATCTATTCATCTTCTTCCTCTCATTGCCGAAAATTTGGAGACTCCATAGCTAGGGTTCTTCATTTTTTTTCAAGCTTGCTAATCAAGAAAAATGAAGCCCTGATCGAAACCGAGGCAAGAACAAAGTCGAGGACTAAATTACACATCTACATACATTTTGCATATTGAGGTAAGTTTGTGTTATTTCTAAGCTTTATGATTTCTATCATTGAATTGCTTAGTATAATGTACATTATTATCATGGAATGCTTAATGTTCTGCTAAACAAAGAAATCAATGAGATTAAATACGAGCATGTCCCGATTGAAGATGGAATTTCCCAGGATACTCGATCTACCACATGAGATTAGAAAGTCCGTATAAGACCAAGCCAAGGCATGGTATCGGCAATCAAGCAAGTTATCATGTAAGTCTAAGGCAAGCTTGGCATTGAACAAGTTATCATGTAAGTCCAAGGCAAGCTTGGCATTGAACAAGTTATCTTGTAAGTCCAAGGCAAGCTTGGCATTGAAAAGCTATCAAGAGAAAGAGATCCCATGTAAGTCCAAGCCAAGGCATGGCATTGGTGAGAACAAGAAAGACTTCGTATAAGTCCACGTCAAGACATGGCCTCGAAACCAAGATGAGATATTCCATGTAAGACCGTATCTAGGATATGGCTTTGGCATCAAGTTCATATGAAGAGATTTAGTATCCTCGGTTATTCGTAGAAATTCATCGGGCAAATGAGTAAAGTTAAAGTGAGATAGCAAGAAAGTTGAGTAAGCAAAGTTATTATCAAGTTGAAAATGAGTATTATTTATGTTATGAATGATGAATCAGAGATTATGATTATTATGTTAAAGTATGTTGATCAATCTGATCAAGTGATACAGGTACCTTGTTTACCTCCCAAGTATGAGACTAGTAAGTTTCATGAGATATAAAAAAAATCAAGCATGAGTAAGTAAGCTTTATAGCTGAAATTTATGATACCATTGTTGATGTCAAATGGTTTATATTAAGCAAGTATGTTGCTATGAATATTATGCAAACTTACTAAGCTAAATGCTTACGCCTTTTATCCTTTCTTTCTATGTAGTCCCGCCAAACTAACTTGTGGATCGTTGAAGTCGGAGCTCGAAGCACACTATCAATCCTTATTTTGGTATAGCTAAGTTGAAATTATATTAAGTATGGCATGTATAGGAAACGTTTCATTTTGAGTATATGTCGTAGAAAGGGCAAAAGTATAGGCTATCAAGTTTATTATTCTTTTGTAAATGGCTAAGTGATTTGCCAAGATTGACTAAGTATGTATGTTATTAATATCAATGAAGCATGTTGTATTGTTCATAAATGATGTAATACTTGAGTTGCTGAATTGAGCTTGAGTTTAGTCTTGACCTCAGGGTGGTAATTGGCTTGGTAATAGCCTCTAAGTGCTCATTACTGCATGGACACACGCAAGCGTGTGTCTAGGCGCATGTGCACCCTGCACCATTCTATCTTAAGTCAAAATAGACCACGGACCAATCACACGGGCGTGTGTTTAGACTCTAGGTCGTGTTAAGGTAGTCAGTGTGCACCACGGGTGGTAAGCACGGGCGTGTGCCTTGGCCGTGGGGCATTGGTAGAATGTTGAGGTTTTAGGCACGGTTTGGAGCCACGGGTGTGTCCAGGCCGTGTGTATTTTGCCAGTATCCACCACGGGTGAAAGACACGGGCATGTTTTAGGGGTGCACGGGCGTGTCCCATACAACATGAGCGTGTGACCCCTGCTCTAAAGAAAAGTTTCTGAATATGTTCCGAAAGTTTTTAGACAAGTGTTTAAGGCCTCGTAGGCCCATGAAAGGTATGAATAGACTGAGAAAGAGAAGTTTTTAATTCGGAACAAAATTTTATAGCCCGTAAGTACATGTTTAAGTGAGTTCAAGCATGGTAATGTCTCGTATCCAGTCTTGGTCTCGTATTCGGGTACGGGGTGTTACAGAAAGTGCTTGAGACTTTGCGGTTTTATTCAATGCCATGGATAGATGATATTATGAGCTTTATGTTTCTATTTATTTTCATGTAAACTTACTAAGCTTTATGCTTACCCCTCTTATTTCCCTTTTCCTTGTAGCATTGCCAAGTTAGCTCGAGAATTCATGGAACGTCGGAGTTCGGAAATCACACTATCGACTACTTTTTAGTATAGCCAAGTTAGATTCATTTTGAGTATGGCATGTTTAGGACTTGGTCATTTTGTTATGTCATATTTGCTTGCCAAAGTGTTTGCTATTAATGTTGTTCAATTTATTTTGTAAATGGTCAAGGGAAGTTGGCCTATACTTGACATGTTTATATATTCAATGATGATGAATTTCATGAAGTGTATGCTTGTTTGGATGTCTTGATTTTAAGTTCTTAGAGGTGCCATATGGTCATAATATGTGTTGAATTGATTTGGTATAAGTGTGGTTGCTTGGTAGGGTGGCAAATGGCTTGGTAGATAGCCATATAATTGTCCACACGGGTAGACACACGGGCTTGTGTCTAGGCCGTGTGTGACACACGGTCAGCCCCATGGGCGTGTGGAGAGGCCGTGTGTCCCCTTGCATGCTAGGTTTACAAGTCAGTATGCTCAGTAGTAAACACACAGGCAGAGACACGGTCGTGTGTCTCAGCCGTGTGGGAGGCACAGCCATGGACATGGGTGTGTGCCCAGGCCGTGTGAAGTCTGCACCTAAAATTAGGAATTTAATTCGACACAGGGTCTAAGGACACGAGCGTGTGCCTTGGCCGTGTAACCTTAGTGAGGTGATGACGTCATAAACAGAATGCCATGGTTTTGGCACACGGGCTAAGACACGGGCGTGTCGAGGCCGTGTGAGGGACACGGGTGTGGAACATGGGCATGTGATATGCCACACGGGCATGTTCCATTTCCCACGGGCGTGTGGCCCCTGTTTAGGCAAAAATTTTCTAAGTGTGTAAATGTTTCCTGTTTAATTCCGAAACCTTCCGTAAGTATGTTTAAGGCCTCGTAGGCCCATGATAAGGATGTTATGAGTATGAATGAAAAGTCTTAAATTGAAACGAAATTTTTATGACCTGATGTTGTATGTTTAAGCAAGTTGAGTTGAGTAATGCCTCGTATCCGGTTCCAGTTTTTAACACGGGTAAGGGCTGTTACATAACCAACTTTATGTTAAGCAGAGTAGTTTTTCCTTTGGCACTGACTGAGTGGAATATTTAGGGCATGTCATATCAAAAGGAACTGTGGCTATAGACCAAGGTAAGGTTTACTATGTGAAGAACTGGCCTATGCCAACTTGCATCAAAGATTTAAGTGGATTCCTGGGGTTGACTGGCTACTACTGGCGTTTCATTAGGAATTATGGCCTGTTAGCTAGACCTCTCACCAACCTTTTGAAGAAAAATGCTTGGAATTGGGATGATAGACTGCCATGACATTCCAACAACTCAAGGAACTGTTCAGCTTCTGTGCTTATTCTTCTTGATTTTCAGTCAGAATTTTGTGTTGATACAGATGCTTCTGGTTTTGGTATAGAGGCTGTGTTGCAACAAAAAGGGAGATCAGTGGCATTCTTTAGCAAAGGTCTTGGTATTAGACATCAAGCACTATTCATATATAAAAACGAGATGCTTGTAGTGCTATTAGCAATGAGGAAATGGCATGCTTATTTGGTTAGGAGACACTTTAAGATCAGACCGGACCATTAAAGCCTAATATTCTTATCTAACATGCAGGCCATTACTCCATTTCAACAAAAATGGGTGGCCAAGATGTTGGGGTATAACTATGAACTTGTGTATAGAAAAAGAGTCAACAAATGCAGCAACGGATGCTCTTTCAAGGAATAAATTCCTCCTATGTAGTCAAATATGGCACATGATTGGTTTCATAGTGGTGTCTAGCCTACTGGATAGAGTTCAAGCATTGTACTCCTTTGATGAAAAACTGCAAAAACTATGTGAGGAGGTCCAACAAAAGACCTCTATACATTATAAGTATACTTGGGATAGGAGATTCGTGAGAAGAAAAGGCAAAATAGTGGTAGGAAGAGATGAAGAACTTAAAAGGGCACTATTTTAACATTTTTATGCCATTGCTGTAGGAAGGCACTCAAGGTTTCAAGCTTCAGGAAATAGAATGACTTCTCTCCTATTTGGAAAAAGAATGTCTAAGGACATTAAGGTTTGGATCAAAGAATGCCTTATATGTCAAAGGTGCAATAGTGAGAAAGTAGCTAAGCTTGGTTCGTTACCACGATTGCCGGTACCAAATAGAGCATGGTCCTCTATCAGTATGGAATTTGTGGAAAGCATCACAAAATCCAAAGGCAGATATGTGATATTTGCCGTAATGGATCGACTGAATAAGGTGGGACATGTCTTAGCCTTACCCCATCCTTTTAAAACTTCAACTGTAGCTCAAAAATATATGACTCACATCTTCAAACAACATGGATTGCCCGAGTCAGTAATTTCTAATAAAGACAAAGTGTTTATCAGTCACTTCTGGCAAAACCTTTTTATAAGAGGCGGTACAAAGTTGCACCTCTCTACTACTTGCCATCCTGAGACCGATGGCCAGACCGAGGTGTTGAATAGATGCCTAGAGGGATGCCTCAGATGTAACACCCAATACCCGGCCTGGATGCCAGGCCGAATACCGAGATGCCACACCACTGTCTCACGTCGATTTCATTGTAATTATCATAGTTGAAATACATGCAGTTTCATTTTACTTTAATTATTCTAGCATTTACGAGAATATCAAGTCATGCAAGCTTAGTTTAGCGTTTAATCATACTAACATATGACAAACAAACATAAAATGTACATATCCCATAAGTGAAGTATATAACTAATGCTCTCTAACATACCCCACATACATATCCCAGTGAATGGAGCTTGGCTCACACTCCCTTATCTATCCGAAATTGTCACTGGGCCTCAACGCCTCATATATCACAATCTCAAATAGGTGAGTACTCATAATCCTATGGCATGCCAACTATATCCAACGGTTTCATTAATTCACAAGGCCAAAATATCCATAATGTCATCAAATATTACTTACCGATTATTCGCACTTATTCACTGCATAATTATATCATTAGCATATTATACATACTGTCACATGGCATGAATAACATACCCTCATGTTTACCGTCACAACAGTCATCCCAACATGTTCACATTTCATCAAATCATAATCCTCTTTATCACAATTCACAAACATATTTATCACACATTTCACATAGGTAAAAGAACACTTACACTAAGAATTTAGAGAAGGGGTTTAGGCTAACTCTAAATTACCAAATACACAACGAATCGCTTACGAGCAGCTATTCCAAAACACTCACCGAAATATTCATTTTTGAAAAAAAACTAAATGCTTAGATAAGCTTCCCTTTGCCGTTATCTCTACTCGTTGAAGGACCTATCGACTCCGACACTTCAACAAGACAAACCATACGTATTCAGTCAATAACTCACCTCAAACAGCCACGAACACAAGCTTAAGCTATATTCTTCTCTAACCAAAACCTTTAGACAACAAACTTAAAATTCGAATAACTCAGTCTACGCTTAATCTGTTCGCATGAAACAAATTCCATTCATCTACATATTTATCTATGACTAATTCCCAACCTTTAAACTTCACAAAACTACGCATTTTAAGGTATCGAAATTTTTCGACAAGTTTTTGCCATTACATCGAAATTTCATTAAAACCTGAGAAGTCCTTGACAAAACTTCAAATTTACTTTACAAAGCTTCTAATTAGGTTAAAACTAATTGAAAATTACTTTAAAACCAGGTTTTTATCCAGAAACTTGAAATTCACCTTTAAAGACCCGAATTTGGGCTTTTACCTAAAACATGCATTTTAATGGCTAAAACTTCAGTTTAAAGAACCAAATAACATTTAAATCTAATAGGAAAACAATTGGTTGCCTTGAATACAAGAAAATAGAGCTTTGACTCAAACCCAAAAAACTCACGTTTTGGAGAAGATGATGAAAATAGTGGAATTCTTGGGTGATTTCCTTAGTTTTAATGGAGATTTAAGGCTCAGAGGTGATAGGATTCAAAAAGAATTAGGAGTTGGAGATCAAAAGCAAGTGGGAGGGATTTGGGAGAGCAAGAAACGACACAAGCAAATGAGAAGAAAAGCTTTCGTGAAATAAAGCTAGGAATGGGGGGTTTATTAGGTTGATTTTGAAAAATTGGTTTAATTGCTTCATAAAGACTCATAGCTTTGACCCTTTTACAAATCAGTCCATTTTCTAAAATTTAAAGACATTTAACACTCATTTCCAAAAATTGACTTAACTTTATGAAAACCATTGTCACAAGCATTATCGAGTACCAACCTTACAAAATTCCGAGCTCAATAGGCCAAAATTTTTAAAATACCCCTAAAAATCCTAGGCCCTATTTTGGGGTGTGACATCAGATGTTTGACAGGTGAACATCCTAGTGAGTGGGTACAATGGTTTCCCATGGTAGAGTGGTGGTATAATTCTACTCACCATTCTACCATGAGCACCACACCCTATGAAGCATTGTATAGGTAGCCCTCTCCCCATGATGTCCCTTACTTGACATGTGTTTCTCCAATACTCAATGTTGGTAAAACTCTTCAATAGAGGGAAGGTATCGTGAAAATGTTGTAATTTTATTTGAAAAGAGCTTAGGAACATATGAAATAATAGGTAGACAAACATATGAGTGCGAGGGAGTTTAATGAAAGGGATCTGGTTAACTTGAGGTTGCAACCTTATAGACAACATTCTATTAGCAGGCTGTCGAACTAGAAGCTATCTCCTAGACACTTTGGACCGTTTCCAGTGGTAGCTCAAGTAGGGAAGGTCATTTATAGATTACAGTTGTAGTCTGCCACAACTTAATGTGGCAAATTAGAATTTCCCGATAAACTTAAGAAGCTTATTCTCGAGCAAAATAGCGTGTTTTGCATAGTTTTTTTAGTTTTTAGATTTTACATTAATAAGTTAAAATGTCTTGTTTTTGCTCATTTTGTGACCTAAGTTGGACAATAGTGTCATTGGGGGGCTTAACGTGTGATTGAGTGGTGTCGGGATGTGTTGGAGGTTGAAAACGAGCGAGAATGACACCAAAGAAAATGGTATCGCAATATCTACACCTTGGAATCGCGATACCTTCAACAGTATGGAAGATTGGAGACACCGTTCAGTGGTATCGCGGTATCTACTTTGGGTATCGCAATATCCACCATTCTAAGAAGACCCCAAGGCTCGACACTGCCCGAGGTATCGTGATATCCTCTTCTGTATATCACGACATCGACATCAATATCGTTAGGGGGACAAAATTGGACAAAAATGGTAGTCTTTGTCCATCCGATCTACCAATCACCTAAGGCTTGTGTAGGGGCAATTTTGGCAATGAAAATCCATCAGCTTTTAGCCTAAAACATCCAAAATTGGCTGAGGAGGAGAGAGAAACATATTAGCTTAGTTTTATCCTTAGTTTTCTCTAGGTTTTATATAAAATCCCTAACCCGTCTTCGTCGCCATATTAGGGTTACGGAGTATTACGGCACATATCGAATCAAATCACAGCATAAAACCATTCAATTATTAAATTAAATACTAAAATTTTCAAAAACAATCATAATTCATAATATATATACGATTATGGGCCTTATATCGAGCTTACAAAGCCTAAAAATCAATTTAGGAACAATTAGGGACTTATTTGAAATAAAACAAAAAATATAGAAAATCTTGAAAACAGGGGTCACACGACCGTGTGACATAGCCCAGGCCGTGTGGCCAAACTGTGTACAGTTCAAAAATAGGGCCACACAGTAGTGTCGTAGACAGTGTGTGATTCGAAATAGGGTCATACGGCTGTGTCTCCAGGCTGGGTAACAACCTGTGATGGTGTGGGTCAAACTTGCACCAAAATTTAATAGTCCACGCGGCTGTGTGGTGTTTTCGTGTGTGGCACACGATCATGTGACAACCCGTGTCCTAGGCCATGTGCACCAAAAATCACTTCTAAAACAAACCAATACATTTCCCATTCCTTAGGTACCAAGCCAAACCAAAATAAACCATTCTCATACCATCAAAACACATTTAAACAAGCTGAGAACATGCCAAAACATTCAACCTAAGTGCCTAACCAATATGCCCTAATTGGCACCACATTTCATACAACGAACTAAACACACATTCAATCATCTCAAGTTATACCTTAAAGATATACTACCATACCAATTCATTCATTTCAACACATCCATTTTACTATATCATCAACACTTTCATAAGGCATGAACCAAACAACCAAAGCACTCATATGAACATACATGAGCCAAAATACCAAATATATACACATCATCAAACCTTACTTAACCAAGGCTTAAAACAAAAACATTATAAACCATTAAATTTAAAACTCCTAGTACATGCCATTTATAACCCAACTTCAAAATGATCAAAACTTCTACCGATTTGGGCACGGATAGTGTGTATGCTCCGACTTGAATTTCTGAACGATCGAGATTTCTGATGATCTGCAAAGAAAGAAAACAATGGATATAAGCAAATCAATGTTTAGTAAGCTCGTATATAATGGAAAATTAAACTTACCGAATTTGAATCATTTTGTACAATTCATGCATAATTTCTTTAACAAGCTTATGAATTCATTCATTTCCTATACACACAACAAATCTCACAAGTTAGTGAGTTCACATATATACATAAAACTTAAGCATACTATAGAAAAAACATTCAAATAACATATATACCAATTAATTCTTCCAACTCATATTCAAATGGTAAATCACATTCCATTTTAATGTACCATGTCCAACTTCTCCTTTCAATGTTTTTTTTTTAAATATCAGATTGGACAATATTATTAATGAAAATAGAGTATACAGATCAAAAACCCAAAACAAAAAAAAAACTGAAAGCAACAAACCAACCCATACTCACTAAAAAAAATAAAAGCTAAAGCCCAAACTTTAAAAAGAAAGCAACCCAATCCAGTTCGATACTAGCTGGCACCCACTATCACATCCTCATTCTTATCCTTATTTGTAGATTCCAGCTTCCAAAAATAGTAGTTTCCAAAAAGAAAAAAAATTCTTTCCTCTACTGTCCATTCATCTACCAGATCCTCCATGAAAGAATCACCCTTAGTCCGGTTCCCTTAAACTTCTTCTCTCCAATACCTTTCAGATGAACTCGGGCAACCCTCTTTCAAGGTAAATATCCTCTCCCTTTCTCAGTCCTTCTGTAGCTAGGGTAGGAGCAAGATAGTTTCCCGATCTAGGAATATGATTAAAAGCAATCCTTAGAAAGTGGTGCTTATAATGTTGAATATCTCTAATTATGGATCCAATTATAGATTTGTCTTGAGAGCTTTATTCACATTTTTTATTGTCGTCCTCGAATCTCTTTTGATTACTACTGAATCAAGGCCCAGTTGTTGCCCTAACAGTAACGCTTGAAAACAGGCACGAGCTTCCACTGCAAATGGTGTTGGAACCCTTCTATGTATTACTATTTTTTAGGCCAAAACTTCACTCAGAGCATTCCTAGCCACCACCCCTGATCCCGATCTGGCTTGGTTCAAATCAAATGCTACATCAAAGTTAATATTCACATCTGTGCCAATTGGGGTCTTCCATCTCACCGGAGTGTATCTGGTATGTACTTTTTGCTCTATCTCATTAAGTTCACACAAGCATCTCGAGATTCAATCTGAGATCTCTTTTCCAGTAGATATTTTCCCCTCATGCACTAACTTGTTTCTACTTGACCAGATTGCCCAAATGCCATAACAGAACACCCTGCACTGTTCCTTGGTACTGTTTTTGAAATCCAGGTAAACCATTCCCAGCAATTTTGAATCGGGTTTTGTAAAATCCAAGAGAGATTTAAATTCATTCATTCCTTTATTGTTGTAGGGCATTACCTAAAGATATTGTAACAGCCCGATTTAGGGGCTAGTCGAAACAGTGGTTTCGGAACCACTAATCTGAGGCCAAAGAGATTATTTTTAATATTATTTTATGTGTTATAGCATGATTATATGAGTACATGAAAATTTTGGTGAATTAATTTTAGTGATTGCATGCTTAATTTTGAAAAAGGACTAAATCGCATAAAGTGCGAAAGTTTTGTTCTACAAGCTAAAAGTGTCCAATAGCTATAGAACCTTAAATTGGATGTCCTTAATGTGCAATGAGGCCCTTAGGAAAGTTTTGGCCGGCCATAGGGGACAAGAAAATGCAAATTGGTCACAGTTGGTGGAAATTAGGTGACTTAATTGATGTAATAAAATAAAATAAAGGGGAAAATGATATCATCCTTTTTCATTTTCCTCTACCATTGAAATTTTCAGCAAGAAGGGGCTTTGGAAAGCTTGAAAATTTTCAGCAACTTAAACCCTTGCAAGTAAGTGATTTTGATGGTCATATTTTATAATTTTTGTACTTTTGGAACCCCTAAAGCTTAATCTAGCTAATGAGGGGACTATTTTGCAAAATGGTTGAGAGTCTAGGGTTTTACCATGTGAGTATTCATGTTGATTTCTTAAATTTTATGGAATAAATGAATCTTGGTTGTTAAATAAACAACTTTTGTTAAGTGATTTTCATGAAAACAGCTAAAAAAGGGACCTTTTTGTAAAGGTTGTAAAATAGGTGGTAAATGTGTGAAATAATTGGAATTATGAGTTGCTATAAGAGTAATTAAGGTTCGGATAGACTTGGTTAATGAGGAAATTTGATGAAAATTGATTTACGAGCCTAGGGGAAAAATCATAATTTTGTGAAAGTCTAGGGGAAAAACGGTAATTTTGCCAAAGTAGGAATTTTGAAATGTCTTGATTAATGTGATGATTAAATGAGTGAATTTTATCAATATAGATCAAGAAAAACGGAGTCCGGACCTAGACCGGGGGAAAACCAAGCTAGTAGATTAACTCAATCTAGTCACCCACTTTTTGTATACCGAGGTAAGTTGTACGTAAATAATACAATGTTATTACATTTATGCTTTAAACAATTGATATTGCATAAAATGTTTGTTTATTGCTATGAATATGCATGACGAAAGTTGATGTGATATACTCCCAGTTGAACCTTAGGAATAGATTGGATATCCAAGCCAAGACATTTGAGCGATATGTGCGCTAGTGTAAGACCATGTCTGGGACATGGCATCGGCCACATTATGAGAGCCAGTGTAAGATCATGTTTGGAACATGGCGTCGGTATTGAGATGAGAGCTAGTGTAAGACCATGTCTAGGACATGGCATCGGCCTCGAAATGTAAGCCAGTGTAAGACCATGTCTGGGACATGGCATCGTCATTATACTCTTGTGTGAGGCTATTCGGATATCCCTTGGTATTCCAATGGGTTCAATGGGTAAATTAAAGATTGTGTCAAAAGTGACAAAAGTTACAGCTATGTTGTAAGTGATACAGGTACCTACATGAGATTCATGAGAAATGAGCTCGAATTATGTTGTGTGATTAGTAAGGGTGGAAATGAGTAAGTTGTGCTTTTAATCATTCGAGAATCATGTGCAAGTTTATAATATGCTATGAATATGATAATGCTTGTTAATTGTTGTTAATTATTTACATGCGAGTTACTAAGCTTTATGCTTACTCCCTTTCCTTTCCATTTTCTTATAGTGTTGCCCAGCTAGCTCAGGGATCAAAGGACGTCGGAGGCACAATCACACTATCAATCTGAGCATTTGGTATAGTTAGATTTATCATTTTGAGTATGGCATGTATAGGGATTTAGTTTTTGTCAAGTGTCATATTGTTTTGGCCAAATGTGTTGGCTTGACTTGAATATTTGATTCATTTTGTATAAGGCCATGGATGATGGCAATTTCCTATTATTGATATATGAAAATGATGATGTTTTTCGTGGCTGAGCAAATTGCATGATTGGATTGATAAGTATGTGATAAGTTTAGCATGTTAAAATAGTTTAGTAGCATTGATGTGTGTAAGTCTTGATGGTGGTTTATGTTGGTACAAGTAAGGATGGCAAAAGGGCTTGGTAAATAGCCTTGCTTTTTAATTGTTAATTGTTGTTAATTATTTACATGCGAGTTACTAAGCTTTATGCTTACTCCCTTTCCTTTCCATTTTCTTATAGTGTTGCCCAGCTAGCTCAGGGATCAAAGGACGTCGGAGGCACAATCACACTATCAATCTGAGCATTTGGTATAGTTAGATTTATCATTTTGAGTATGGCATGTATAGGGATTTAGTTTTTGTCAAGTGTCATATTGTTTTGGCCAAATGTGTTGGCTTGACTTGAAGATTTGATTCATTTTGTATAAGGCCATGGATGATGGCAATTTCCTATTATTGATATATGAAAATGATGATGTTTTTCGTGGCTGAGCAAATTGCATGATTGGATTGATAAGTATGTGATAAGTTTAGCATGTTAAAATAGTTTAGTAGCATTGATGTGTGTAAGTCTTGATGGTGGTTTATGTTGGTACAAGTAAGGATGGCAAAAGGGCTTGGTAAATAGCCTTGCTTTTGTCCATACGGGTAGACACACGGACGTGTGTCTAGGCCGTGTGTGACACACGGTCTGCCCCATGGGCGTGTAGATCGGCCGTGTGTCCCCCTGATCCCTAAGTTGGCAAAACAGAATGCCCAGTAGTAACCACACGAGCTGAGACACGGCCGTGTGTCTCAACTGTGTGGAAGACACGGCCATAGGACATGGGCATGTGCCCAGGCCGTGTGAAGTCTGCACTTGAATTTAGGAATTTAATTTGCCACACGGCCTAAGAACACGGGCGTGTCCCTTGGCCGTGTGACCTTATTGAGTTGATAACGTCAGAAACAGAATGTCAAGGTTTTTACACACGGGTGGAGACACGGGCGTGTCATGGCCGTGTGAGGGACACGGGCCATGGACAGAGGCGTGTGCCAGGCTGTGTGAAAACCCCTGTAGGTTCAATTTTGAAAAATAAATCCACACGGCTAGGGATATGGGCGTGTGTGACTACACGGTCTGTCCATACGGGCGTGTCCCTTGCCACACGGGCGTGTGCCCCTGTTTTTAGTAAAATTTTCCAAAGTTTTCTAATGTGCCTGGTTTAGTGCCGAACCATTTCTAAAGTATGATTTGGGCCTCGTAGGCCCATATTAAGGACTTTAAGATGGAGATTGAAAAGTTTTAAATTTGAACAGAATTTCATAACCCGAAAATGTATGTTAGTATGCGTTTGAGTTAGGTAACGCCTCGTACCCTGTTCCAGCGTCAAATACGGGAAAGATGTGTTACAGATATGATCAACTGATTCCACAGCTTCGTGACAGCTAGGACACACAATATCTGTTGCTACTCTTTTTTATTCAGATTGAGTGGAGTAGGAATAAAATTCCATGATATGCACCAAACTGTAATTTTAATTTTTAAGGGGATTCGTAAATTCTATAGTCTTTTCTAGAATTCTCTATGGCTCTATTATGTATAATCATCATTAGGAAATAGTGTACCTTCTTGTAATAGTTTATAAATACTCCTAACGGAAAACTCACACGATGGCTCACTCCTCCAAACTTGCATATCTTCATGAGCTTTCTTCGCCAAAGGAATTTGTAGAATCACCCTCGCAACATACATTGGAAAGGTATTGTAGATAATATCCTCTTTCCGAATTCTAGCTTGTGCATAAATTAGATCCGAGACTAAATTAACTTCATTAGTACTAACATTTCTGCTCAATCACGCATTGACAGACCCTAGTAGCCAATAGTCTTCCCATATAGAAATCTTCTCACCAGAGCTGACCCTCCAACTCAACCCATTTTGCAGTAGTCCCTTCGCTGCCCACATAGAAACTGATCGTTTGTCCTCTTCAAAAGTATTAGAAATAAAGAAAACCGTTTATTTATCGTAGTTAACACATTGACCAGAACATCATTCGTACTCCCTTAGAACCGATCTTAGTATTTGTGCTCCATTTGCGTTTGTTTCTCCAAATAGAATGCAATCATCAAAAAATTACAACTGTGAAATTTGAGGGCCACTTCTGCTTGCCTTAGCCCCTCTCATCAACCCATCTCTCACTGCTAACCTCATCAGAGCTGAAAGACCCTCGCTAGAAATAAAGAAAATAAAAGAACTCAACGGGTCACCTTAACGAAGTCCCCTAGTAGGTTTGAAAATTTTCCCAGCTTTCCCATTTCCTATAACTGAATAAGAAACAGAAGTAACACATCTCATAATAGTCTTAACCCACAAAAGATCAAACCCCATGCAAAGCATCATCTCCAGAATCAAGCCCCACTCAACTCTATCGTATGCTTTACTCATATCAAGCTTCACCTCCTTAAATCCTTTTTCCCGCACTCTCTTTTGTCGAAAAGTATGTAAAATTTCATAAGCTAACAACACGTTATCTGAAATTAATCTTCCAGAAACAAAAGCACTTTGAGAATAATCAATACACAAATCCAAGACATCTTTGAATCGATTAAAAATCATATTTGCTATTACTTTATAGAGGACATTGCATAAGCTAATTGGTCAAAAACTCCCTAAATTCGTTGGGTGGGGAATCTTAGGAATTAGCACTATATTGGTAACATTCAAAGAATCAAAATTTGTACCTTTATTTAGAATATCCAAACAAAACTTTGTGACATAATTCCCAACAATTTACCAACACTATTAAAAAAAATAAAGCCGAAAACTCATCCTCCGAGACGCTTTTGTTGGCCATATCCCTTTTAAAGCTGCCTAAACCTCTTCATCCGTATACTTAGATGTTAGCTTCAAATTATCCTCTATCGAAACACACTTTTCAATTCCCGAAAGGAAATGATCCAAATTTCCAATACCATTAGAAGAGAACAATTCCTAGAACTAGCTCCGAGCAATTTCATCCATTTCAACCTCGTTTCTTTTTTCCCTCCCATCCTCATATTTCAAATTTCTAATAAAATTTTGGCGCCTACGATGAGATGCATGATTATGGAAAAAGGTTGTGTTCTTATCCCCCACCTTTAGCCAATTTGCACAAGTTCGTTGCTCCCAATACCTTTCGTCTTTCTCAATCTCCAAATTTAAACGGAACTTAGTGTCTATAAGCTCCGCAAGGTTCTCATCGCTTCTCTCCATTGACATCAACTCCTCTAATGTCTATGTCAACTCCTTCTTAAAACCCTCCTTATTTCACCTATTTGACCTTGCCCATCAAGATAATCCCTTTTTTAGTTCTTCTAATTTAACCAATAGATCACCCGTAGAGGACAACCATAATTTCTTCACTTCATCTTCAAACGATTCCGCCCTTAAAATGAAATCTCCTTTTTTTCCACTCTTGTACTATCTTAATCTGTATGAATAAGTAATGGACAATGATAAGAAAAACAATTTGGGAGATGTCTTACCATTCCACTGGGAAACATATTCATCCAACTCTTATTCGCCACTCCTCTGTCCAAGCGTTCCATGATATTTATTTCTAGTAAATTCCCCCTTTCCCAAGTAAACCGAGTCCCAGAATAGCCAACAACCACTAACTTACACTCCTCCAAGACTCTTCTAAAAGCCTTCATTCTTCTCTCATCATGTGGTATCCCCCTCCCTAAAATTTTCCTGACCGTACATAATTTCATTAAAATCACCACAGACTAACCAAGGAGAATCTTGCACACATCCCAAATTTTGCAACAATCTCAAAGAGTCCTCTCTATTATGCTCATATGGAGTCCCACAGAAACCCGTGAACCTCCACTGTTGTCCCTTATCATTTTCTAGAATCTCTGCATCAACATGGTTTTTTGAATAACTTCTAAGACTAATAGTAACATTTTCCCTCCATGACAAACAAAGAACATCTCTCGAACCATCTGCTAGCACCTCAATGCCATTTAAAAATCCACACCTTCTTCGAACACTTTCCATCTGTACGATACTTAGCTTTGTCTCCATAAAGAAGACCACTTGGGGATTATACATCTTCAGCATATGCCGAAGTTTCCTGACTGCTCATGGGCTCCTCAAACCATAGATATTCCAACTTATGATTTTCATTGTGACTGGTCGGCTTGTCTTTTGGCAGTCGCCGATAAAAAGTAGTTACTTCCAACACCCTCCTATCTCGGACTATCAAAATACCCAGCTCCTCCTCATGATGGTTATCGTTATCCTTTCTCTTCCTTTTCTTCCCATCAACCCGTTCAATGGTACTATCGTCTAAATCATGCTCCATATCCAACCGACCCTACATATTCGGAGACTCCCTTTTTAGGCGGGATTCAAGAAATAAATCCCCTTCTAGATTCACTCGCGACATGGGATCAATACGACTCCTCACGTCTCCCTTAACCTCTTCATCTTAGCCTCACTCACCAAAATCGGAATGGCCAAAACAACTTCCCTTGTTCATACCATTTCCCTTCTCTCTTAACCACACACTACTCATCGCAAGAGCTCTTCTAGAATGAGCTTTCAGAAACAAATCCCATCCCACCTCTGTCGTTTCTACTCCTAAAGCCATTTTTGCCTGACCGAAAGAGTCACTATGTCCCAACCGCCAAAAAAAAAACAAATTCAAACACTCATATTTGAAAGAGACATAAGAGCACACCCCTAGAGAAAAACATAACCTTTTTCTTTCTTTTCAAAGGTCGTCTAACATCCAACTGAACCCTTATACTCAAATAACTCCGCAAACCCTTCCCCAAACTTGTGTCACCGAACTCTAGATATTGACCAAGAAAATCACCCAATTGCCTCGCCAAAGCTTTATTGAAAAAACCCGGAAGAACCTCATGGATTTGTATCCAAAAATTTGCAAAAATTAACGACACTTTTAGAGGGTTCTCTCCCTGCACCAAGTGGTGTCTCATCAAAAGATGATTATTAAAAGTCCAAGAGGACCAATTTAATACTCTCTCTAAATCCATTTTATGAGAAAACTTAAAAAAAATATCTTCTCCCCTAGATCTGAGATCTGGACCCCTCTAACAGGGTAAACTTAAAGAAAAATCTCTTCTCCCCTAGATATGAGATCAAGACCCCTCTAACAGGGTGTCATAAATTCTCTATCGTGCTTCTCATCGCTAGAAAATGAATAACACTTGCTGTTAGGAAACAACCTACTAGACATAACTCATACTCATCTACTGCAAAATCATTGTCCTTTTGCGCATGTAGAATCTCATCCTCCTCATCATCCAATGTTAAATCAACCAATTCCCTCTCCATCATCAGAATACCCTAGTCAAAACAGGTGAAAATGGAATAAAATCGTAACAGATGCACCCCAAAACCTGCTAGAATAGCAGATAGAGACGTGCTCAAATTCTCCTCCTTCCAGTGTTTAATTCCATGTAGCTAATGCATATATTTTTTTCATTTTACATATATAAGAACTTAAAACATATCATATCATATCATATCATGTTCATAATTAAACAATTCAATTAAATCATCCATCTCATGTTCATATCCTATAACACATTTATCATTCGATACATATTGCCTGATAAACAATTGTTCAAGGATGCCATAGCGTCTTTTAGCCACGGTCTTATTTATTTCTGACATAATGCCATAGTCTCTTTCAACTATGGTCTTAACCGTTTTTCAAGCCAATGAACTCGATCCGCACATACATAAATAAATATTAAATTACTAAAACATCAACTAATTAATTTAACCAAGTTACGAACTTACCTAATAAAAAAAGGCTATGAACGCGACACTGATATTTACTTCGCCAATTTTCCTTTTTCCACGATTATTGTCTGTTTAATTCGTTTCTTGATCTAAATATAATAATTTCATTTAATTAATAAATTCAAATACTTTAAACACTTAAATTCACATATTTGACCTTTAATAAATATTTTACACTTTTACCCTAAACATTTACCTTTTATTCAATTTAGCCCCTATATCTGAAACTTTCAAATTTGAACACATTTAATCCCAAACCATGCTAGAATAATTTTCTATAGTCCCTGTACAATCTATTTTTAACACATATTTGCAAGAATTTCATAAAATTTTTACTATTTTCACAATTTAGTCCTTAAATATTAAAATTACTAAAAAAATACTTTACAAAACAGTCATGTTTAACAACAAAGCTTATAAACCTATCATTAACATCCAAAAACTTCAAATAAAAGCAATGGATATCTATGACATTTTTTAAAACAGAGGTATGGGTAAGCTGGACCTAGTTGCAACGATTTCAAAAACATAAATTTAACAAAAAATGAATAACAAAATGACTTACATGCAAAGAATCACATATGGCCGAACTTGAGAAGCTTTAAAATTGGAGTTTTGGGTGTTCATTTCAGTGATAGCTCCATGAAGATGATGATTCCTTTCTTTTATTTATTATTTAAATTTTTTATTATTAATAATTAAACATATTTTTAACATATAAAATACATAACATTAGTCATTAACCATCCAATTTATTTAATTAAGGTTAAATTTCCATTTAAAACCCTGCACTTTAAATTTTTAATCCATTTAACTAATAAGAATCTATAGTTATTGACTTTTGCAACTTTTACGATTTAGTTTTTTTTCCTTAATTAACTATTAAATCACCAAAATTTCTGGACCAAATTCCAATACACTTAAACAATCACTCCGTAAATATTTTTATTAAATATTTACGGGCTCAGTTTACAAAAATGAGGTTCTGATACCTCATTTTCCAAAACCACTTAACTTTAGGGACAACTAACTTGTACTTGACTATTCATTCAATAAGCCAAAATTATCATATCAAAATTCAATATAATACTATATTTGACTTCTAAATATTAATTAATAATATTTATGGACTCACTCGTCGAATTTGTGGTCCCGAAACCACTATTTTTGACATCACTAAAGAACAGGCTGTTACATTTTCTCTTAGATTTTCTGCACTTTTTCTAGGGTTTTCATTTTCTCTTCTGCTTTCTTAGTTTTAGAGTTTATTGTTCTACACTTACTTCTTATTCTTGATGTTCTTAGTGTTAGTTATCACCGTAGCTTAGGTTTATTTACACTTTTAGTCCCTGTACCTTAGTTGCAAGACATTTTTAGCTTTAGTTTAATGTTATTAAGTTTCTTCTACTTTAAATCTGTTAAAGTTAGTTCCTTTTATGTTTATTTCTTTACATTTCTTTGTTGAATGCTTTTAATTTCATGTTCTTGAAGTTTTCTTTAATTAAAATCCAAACTTTTATATTTTTCTTCTTAAGTTTTACTTAATGGCTTATTTGTTTTTCATTTCCATGTTCCTTCTCTTTATTTTCAGCATGAGTAGCTAAACCAAAAAGGGGGTTGGTTGATGGAGATGTGGGTAAGTTGATTTTTGGAAAAAGGACTAAATCGTAATAAATTGGACTACATCGAATAGACCTAAAAACTTACGAAGTGACATCGCTAAGGGAATATCTAGGTAAGTGAGACCGAGAGGTAATCTTGTTACGTAAACATTCACTAGTCTTGTATTGACCGATAAGATCGAGAGATAAATTGGATAAGTTGTCTAATTCGGTAAAATTGAAATCTTATTTTCGTGACCCGCATGTTTTTAACCATTTTTAAACCCCCTCATGCCTTAAAAGCCCTAAATCCTCCAGGTTAGTGCCCTAGCCACATACCACGTTAATCTCTCAACTCTCTTCTCTCCAAGAACTCTCACAAGCATTTTTTAAGCTCATTCTAGGGCTTGAACCCTCTTTTCTGATTTTTATTCTTACTCTAACTTTTTGCTGCAGATTTCTACTCCGACATAGTTAGGGAAAAAGCATGGTATTCTTCATCACAGTTTAGCAACATTGTCTACCACTAGTTCGGGTGTTTCATACTAGCTCATTGCATTGTAAAGTTTCTATCACACCCTCATTGGTCTACATTGGTATCCCTAACTTTTTATTATGCATTTGAGAAAGCTGAACTCAATGGAACCTCTTAATACTTCGAATCAGTCCATCTAACATAGTACATGGAAAATTGTGTTAATAGAAGCAAATGATTTTTTCACAAACTTCTTAGACGATCATTTGTCCATAAATGTGGATTTTACCCTAAGGCCTTTTTCGAAGATGAATTTTGGGACCTGGTGAAATTTCACGTTGGCAAGAATTTTGCCTTTGGCCTCAAAGACCTGCAATGCCATCTATGGTTCTAGAATTTTATACTAACCTGAAGTTTTCTAATGATGATAAAGTTTATGTTAAGGGAAAATAGGTTGAAGTCTCTCTTTTCGTGATCTCTAAGTATTATAAAGTTTTTTATGTAAATGATGAGATTGAACTGTTAGAGCTAAGAAATTTCAATGGCATAGATTTGAACTCTATAATGCATTATTTGACAGAAGGTCGAGGAGAGTGGGAACAAGAGATTTATACAAATCTACCCCTCTTATTTAATCCGGTCCTACTCACCCCATTAGCCAAAATATGGATGCATTTCCTCTGTACAAGAATCGACCTCGCACCTTGTCACGTGTAAAATGATATGCGATTTAGTGCAAGTATACACGTCGGTTCAAGTAATAAAGTGATGAGTGAGTATCGTTCCCACGAGGATTAGATTGAGGCACAAAATTGGTCAAGTTATTGTAATAAAATGCAATTAATGCTATGGCAAAGTCAATGATAAATATGAGGTGGCAATTACTGCAATAACGGTGTAAGCACTACGTGGTATGAATGAATAACTGGAAATGCTATGGCAAAACTGAAATCAGAAATGTAATGGCAATAACGAGAGTGATTATCTTAATAGAATATAAATAAAGAAATAAACAACTAAATATGTTGTGACAAAGATACTTCGACAAAGAATAAGGATAGAGTGATGTTGATTTCGAAGGTCGGGATTACCCAAAATTGACCCTTATTACCAATAATGCCTTAACAAAATCGTATCTACTTTACTACATAGAAGAGTTCTAAAATGGCATGCCTCTTATGAGGACAAAACCTCAAGTTACCTTGCCCGTGTCTATAGGCGTTTTAGATATCTTGCATGGGTTCCTACTATATGATCGTAACTCTATATCTAGAGTCGACTACAAGTGTTGATCGAATACTTGCTCACTTCATTTAAATTTAATCCAACCCATCCAACCATTTTTGAATTAGAATCAGTTATAGCATGCGAACAACCTTCTATGTCTAGAGATCACTGCATTTTAAATAAGAAGTAAGAACAATCAAATGAAACAGTAAAGTAAATGAGATATATACGATATTCATAAAAACAGTTAAGGTTTCATCAAAAGTAATCCCAACCCTATGAGATTTAGCTCATGATCTGGGAATTAAAATTCCAAACCAAAATATTATCCGACATCGCATTCAACTACTATAATTCAATCTTTCGAAGGAAATAACGAAAGAACTTTGGGAAGCAGCTTTCGCTTGCCCAATCCACACTTCGACAGCACAGCGTCCTATGATGGCTAAGAAGGACTGCCTTCGACTTCTTGTCCTTTGCGCAGCCTAACCCTTATTTGTGCCTAAGTATCTTTCTCATTTTTTCTTCGCCCTTTGTGAGATCCCCTTCATCGGTTTTTATAGATAGATTAGGCTAGGGTCGGCTAATAGCTCGTGATTATCTTCTCCTCTTTTAGGGGGCTTATTTGGTACAAGTTAAAATTTGAATTTGAATTGCTCCGCAAAAAATGTTGACTTGGTCTTCTTGGCCTTGCCACGGCATCCGTGCTGGCAAGCTATCTGCACTTTTCCCTAACAAAACTTCACTCATTTATTTCCTCATTCCAAAACATGTTCTTGCCACATCAACACAAAAAAAAACTCCACCACAAGCGATTAAAAGCACCTATTTCCAACACAATCCAAGTCCCAATGCAATATTAAAAATGTTAACTAAAATATCCTAAAAATACAATGAAATGTTACTTAAGTACAAGAAATTAGCTAGGTTTAAAGGCATAAAGTATAACTCTTTTCAGAGTTATCACACCTAGTTCCAAAATTCATGACCCAGTCCAAGATATTTTATTGACTACTATTTTGTAGAGGAAACAAATTTGTGTAGGGACAGGGATCTACAAATTTATGTTACGTTGCATGATCAGGAACGAAGTTGGAATTTTCTTCCCACATTTGGTTATAGGCTTGTGTAGAGCTGTAGAAGTGCCTATCGAGCCGCTTGAACCTTTTCATCGATCAACCACACATGTGATAGGTGATTCAATTTATAGGAAATTTAAGGCACTCTAGTAGGAGTAATGTGACAAATGGGTGCGAAGACATGAGGAGAAAGAACGGATGCAACCGTACCCCACAAAATCAAAAATAAAAAACATGTTGGAAATCATTCAGAAATGACTTAATGATCTAGTGGAGTCGAGATGTTATGACTCCCAAACGATTAAAACTATGAAGCCGTATGTGGAAAGATGTGTGAGTAACCATGGGGGAGAAATGCCAGCTTGGCCAACGAAATAAAAAAGATCTCAGGCTCAAGAAATATGTGGAATGGAAGACGAGGAGGATAGGAGGAATGAAAGGAATGAGAAAAAAAGGAATGATAAACCCAGTAGAAATTAGAACGCAACAAGCGTAATGTTTGTATCCGCACAACCGATGATAGGAGGAATCATTTTAGAAGGATCAGAAGAAAGATTAAGTCGACGTTATGAAATTTCGAGCGCAAAAGAAAAAGGGAAACACCCTATGGAGAAAGAGTTAATCTCTGATGATTCGAAGGAAAACACATCCAATGCTTAGTTACATGCTTTTGCATTTATTTTCATTTTTTATGCGGCATGTAAACTAATAAATGCTTTTGGATTTGTTTCTTGTTATTTTTATTTTTTTGTATTGTGTTGGGTTGTTTTTGTTTGTGTTTGTGTGTTTTTCTTATGTGCAACGAATTACCTTAAAAAACTACCCAACATTGCAAGCTTCAACGAGGAGGTGGACCCCCGAGCTAGTCTTATGCTCCATTTTGGGGAAGTCTGGTAACCTCCTATCCTTTTTCTTGGGACACATTGGGGACAATGTGTAGTCTAAGTGTGGGGGGTGCACATAGTATTATGTGTTCTATTTTTCTTGCTTTTATGTCAGTTTGTGTGTTTATTTTAACTTTTTCACCTTTTTCAAAAAAAAATTCAAAAAACTCCAAAAATATTTTTCATTTTTGTTTTAAATTCTTCAAAAATCCCAAAAATATTTTTCATTTTTGTTTTTATTTTGTATAATTGCATGGTGCTTGAACTATAATTAGGTAATAAGTTACTAGTTTTACATATTGAATAAGTACATAGAATTGCCAAACTTGTAAATTTTGAATGATACTAGACAGTTTCTTATTCTTGATTGTAGACTAATTAGTTCTATTAGTTAATGTGTATAATAGACTAGAAGCATTAACTGAAATGAAAATGTATAAAGTGTACCATAGGATGAATAAAATATACAAATCCTTGTAGATAGATAAATTGAATTGTTAATTGTCGTTTAAATATATGTATGCTTGAAAGAATTGGTGCTAGGTGATCAATTCGGGAAAGACCTTAGGGATTGCTTGAAATAGCCTAGAGCCTAAAAGCTTACCCATTGCTATGTACCCCTAGTTCCTATATCTTTGAACCTCAAGTACCCTTTTCTTGTGAGCCTTGATATCAAAGCCTCGAGCCTAAATGAGTATAGTACTGTAACAACTCGTTTCAGTGGTGTTGGAAATAGTGGTTTCGGGACCATGATTTTGACCAATGAGTCTATAATTATTATTTATTTAATATTTATAAGGTCATTATAGTTTCTTATTAAAATTTGGTTAGAAAATTTTAATGTTTAGTTAGATAATTAAATAAAAAGGATTAAATCGTAAAAGCTGCAAAAGTTTATTGTAATTAATTTATGTGTTAAATGATAATGAATTCAGGATTTGAATGCTTTAAAAGGTAAATAAACCTTGACTAACATAGTGGACGATTTAAGTGTGGTAATTAATGAAATTTTAGTTAAATTAAAAGGTTAAAATGATAATTAAATTAATAAAAAACTTACACAAAAGATGGAAAAAGTCATCATATTCATCTTTTTCCTTAGAAACCTGAAACTCATAGCTAGAAGGATATCAAGCTTTTGGCCAAGTCTTTTCCTTTTGCATGGTATGAAATTTAAGTCCGTTTTTAGTGATTTTTATGTTTTTGAGATTGTTGTAGCTTAATTTAGGTAACCCATGGACTATTTTGTAAAATTATTAAATGTTTTGATATGTTCCATTGATGAATTTTTTATGTTCTTGAAGTTTAATGATAGATTTATAAGCTTGGTAGTTAAACATGACTATTTTGTAAAGTGATTTTTGTTGATTTTAAGTTTAAGGACTAATTTGATAAAATAATAAACTTAGCGAGATATTCTTGTGAAATTTCGATAACTATGGGTTGTATGAGAACCATAGAGAATTCAGCTAGCTTAGATTGGGTTTAATTGTGATAATTGTTTAAGTTTTGGTTTAGGGACTAAATTGAATAAAAGGTAAAAGTTTAGGGTAATAGTGTAAAATATCATTAAAGGGTCAATTACATGAATTTAAATATTTTAATATATTCGAATTGGTTAATTGAGCTAAATTATTATATATATCAAGAAACAGATCAATCGGTTGATAATCGAGAAAAAAGAAAAGTTGTCAAGTAGTCATGGTCGAGGTGTCGGTAGCTACTACGTTTAAGTAGGTTCATATTAGATTTTGTTATGATTATTGGTGTTTTGAATTATATTTTTATTTGTGTATATGTATAATGAACATGGTTGATTGAGGTAAGTCACAAATGTAATCAAAGGCTTGAATGGCAAAGTATGGCATTTGTATTTGTTTGATATGAAACATGTTATGTTATGATAAGTTGTGATCAAATTGATCATGGTATATGGTTATAATCATGAAAAGATTAAATTATACAAGTTAAAACACGTGTGAACTCAATGAATAGCTAGGATACAAATGACATGTCATTAGGGTGTTCCAGGTACTAGATGTTGGTGATTACAATTTCCACGTATTATGTACCGGTGTTATAGTTTCAGGCTCTCTGTGCCGGTGATGCATATATTTCCAGGTAATATGTGTTAGGAAATGTGTCCATATTGTAGTAAACATGTAACTATTTTTTATTTATTTGAACGATTTATAAATAAATTTCACATTTCACTGTTATGTCTTTTAAATTTTTGTCTTTCATATTTTGCATGCATAGCGAAATTGTGACAAGAAAATATTAGCTCATTGATTGTCTAAGTTCAAACTGATGATAAGTGACATTGTAAGAATGTTTATAGTGCGAGAAAGACAACTTAATTCAGTAGATAATATAAACGAGTCTGTAATCCCATAAAAGAATTAAAGTGAGCATTTGATTCAAATGCTGAGAAGGATTATTATGTTGTCTACAATTCCAATTGAGGAGATGGCTAGTCTTGACTATCAGAGCAGTTGACTCCACGAGTAGAGACATAGATGTATTCATTGGCATAATGATACATTAGACTAGATCCAAGATGAACTAATTTTGAATCCGTTTGTGAATCAATTCACTTGTGACATTCATGGTGTGATTTACCTAAATCCTGAGTTAGTCACTGACCATTCATATGTAACTCATGTGCTTTGATATAAGTGGAGGTTTATGCTCTAAAGATGATCGAGCCGATAGCCGGCATGTTTGGTATATGACTTGTGTATGGCATGACTTTACTAGCAACAATGGAATTCATAGCACAATTAAAGAGTTAATGATATCCTCTCATTGGCATTGTGTGGATTGATAACTATGGAACGTGGCCACAGGTTGCTTGTTCTCGAACGAGCAATTTATCATGGTCATTTGTTGACAGTGATCATATTAATCATTAAGAAGACACAATGATGACAATGAGATAAAGTAAGATTGTATTGAGTGAACAGATTTAACTCAAAGGAATCAAAGATATCATGAGGGTAACACACACATGACGAGGTCATTGGAAAAAGCAGTTGGATGAATTGTTTTCATAAAGATTATACAGTAAGGAATTTTGAATCATGGTACTTCTTGTCGACTTACTCCATGATTAAATAATTGTGAATTATCGAAACGATGCTTCTGGATATAATTGTAATTACTAGAGCCTAATTGTATATGTCCAATTGGTCCCTCCGCTAGCTCAACAAAAGCTCGATCAGACTGGATTTGAATTAGAAGTAAATTCTAGGACTTTGGAAATAATTTAATTGAGTCGATTTATTCGATGTGGAATTAAATTGGACGGTCGTAAAAATTGTTCAACTAAAGAATTTTATTAAAGAATTTTCTTGAAAAATTAATTTGGAAAATCTAAATGATTTTTGGGAAAATTAATTTTGATCAAGTAAAATTAAATTAAAATTAACATGATATTTATGGAAATTAATTTTCAAGTCAGACAATTGGCCCAATGGGTAATTGAACTTGAAAATTGGACCTAATACCATAAATTGGGCCCGGGAGCCCAAAATCGAGACCAAGACCCAAAAATTGGTCGAATCGGGCCTGGTATGTGAAACCGAGATGATAAAAACCGAACCAGCTCGAGATGCCGAGGGCTGCGATGATGACATTTTGACAGTCGAGAAATGGTTGACGGTGGTGGGTCTTCGGTGATTGAGCAGTAGAAGAATTACACTCCTACTATGACTCTACCAGAGAATTTGATTTTAGATTAAGTATTCCAAAAATAATATTATTTTAATAGATTTAATATTAAATTTAATCTAATATTTATCTTGATAAATATTATATTAATTTAATATTAAAGTGATTAAGTTTAATCATAGTTGAACTCTCTAAATTCTCCCTATATAAAAAGAGCCTTAGGTCATTATTTTTCAAACACTTGAATTCAAGAGAAAGTTATAGAGAGAAAATTCTCTGAAGAAATTATTTCATAAAATTTCTAAAGATATTTTTCTTATTTACAACTTGACCCAAAAGTTTAGAGAAATTACGAAATTACCCCACTGGTAATTTTTGTGACAATTTTCTAATAAAAAACAAGCCTACACTCGACAGACGTGAGCTTGAGGATAGCGGAAAAGACTACAAAATTGAAGCATTCATCCTAGATGAATCAAAAAGGTACAATTTTGATTAACTGTTTATTACTTTAGATATCACAACTAAGTTCTTGTTTTGGAAAAAAAATTAAAAACTCTGTTTTTCCCTAAATTTATTTTCCGTTGCATTTTTCAAACCCAATTTTCTAACACTATGTACTAATGGTGGATACCATACTGATGGCTGGAATTTGACATTTGTTGCATATTCTCGTCAACTTGTGTGAGCATCATTGTGTATTGGTTAACACCCCAATGATCAGCTCGTGTAAGCATTTATTTCCCTATGTATCCAAAGTTAGTTACTAAAGTTCTCCGGGCAAAACAATTAGTGAATTATACAGAAATGGAACTCATGTCATGAATGGTTGTTTACTTGTATAGAAGTGAAATGGTATGTGGAACACATATCTTGTGATCTTGTCAATGTTATGAATATTACTAATTTTTTAGTATGGTAGGTAATGTGAATTATGGAAAGAATTGTTGCTATATGTTAAATTAGATTATATGTTTAAATGACAGGTATCTGATGTTTAATTTTTACAAACTAACTAAGCTTTAAGTAAGCTTACCTCTTTTTGCTTGATTTCCTTGTAGATTGTCAGATTTGAGCTATCGATTGGATCGTCATTGGAGATCACACTATCCGTCAATACTTTTTGTAGCTATTCACTTATTTTGGCCTGGTTATAAGTGGCATGTAAATAGGGTATTGGCTATGTATGTTTATAAGCACTTTGGTCATGTTTTGTGCCATTTGAGATATGAGATATGTAATTAGATGTAAATCTTTAATGGTTATTTTGGTTGGTTATGGTGTGTGATGACATAGACGTGTTTTGGTACCTAAATGCATTTTGGATTGTTGAATTGGTATATATGTTTCAGGTAACTTAGTGAACTTTGGTTGGTATTATGATAGCCATGGAATCAAAGATATAATGTGATTGATTTGGTATTGATTTATGGTATGAATGGTATTGAATGCTAACAGCAATATGCTTGAATTGTGGTGCCAGTCGTGGCATATTGGTTAGACACTTAGAATAATTGTCATTTGGTATATTTTGACAGCTTTTTGATCCGTTTGAATAGGTTAAATGGTTGGTGTATTGCATGGCTTGTAACACAGGTGAACTTAGGTGAGTTTGCTTGGTTTAGAAGGCATTTTAGGTGCATACAGCCTATGACATGGCCTGCCACATAGTCGTGTTCCACACACAGTTGCACGACACCAACATGTGGCATGTTTGATTTTGGTGCAAGTTTGTTCACACAACATCAATTTGTTACATGGCCTGATGACATGGCCGTGTGACCCTGGATTATACTACATTAATTTGTCACACGGTTAGGAAACACAGCCATGTCTTAGGACCAGACAGTCTTAGCCTTGTCACACAGCCGTGTGACCCCTTTTGCATTATTTTACTTGAATTTTAGTAAAAGTTTTAGTTTAGTCCTAAGTTGATTATGAGTTGGTTTAAAGGTCTCGTATGCTTAATTAATTCATGGTTATGATTTTAAATCACATCACACTTGTATTAACGATGTTTGATAGATTTGTTGATTATTTGTGCCAAATATTTGTATGATGGTAATGTTTTACAGCTGTAATACCTTATAGCTCTGGTCAGGTGATCGAACCGGGTATAGGGTGTTACAAGTAGTCGATCCTTCTCTATCTCATTCTTTAAATGCACTATGTGATGAATGTTAGGTCATAAACATTGAGGGATAGGTAGAAACATTATGGTGGCTTTGTGTGTGAAATAAAAAAGAAAATGAAGGGATTACGTGAATTAGTACATTAAAAAAAAGTGAAAGAAAGATTGAAAAATAAAGAAAAGGATAGCTAAATAAAAATTAAGCTAAAAAAATGAGAATATTTTGGTTCACAATTATAAATTTTGTGTAACAGCCTAATTTTCAGTGGTGTCGAAAATAGTGATTCGAGATCACTAAATCCGACGAGTGAGTTTTAAAATTCAATAAATTAATATTAATTAGTTAAGTGAGATTTTAAAAGTATTTTTGAATTAGTGAAATTTGTGAATTAAAAGAATTTATTAGGTAAATTGAGTTGAAAACAAGGAAAAAAGACCTCAATTTCATAAACTGAGCCGTAAATATTTTCATAAATATTTATGGAGTGTTAGTGAATTAGTATTAAAGTTTCGTTAGAAAATTTTAACGTTTTGATAGTTAATTAATTAAAAAGGACTAAAATGAAAAAGGTGCAAAACTAGTCAATTAAGGAATAATTATTAAATAGCATAAGTGGTAATTAAAGGAGGACCAAATAGGCAATTAAACACATGGGCAATGGTTGGACGGCATGTGGAAAGAAGAAATAGACAAAATTTAGTGTGAACTAAGGGCAAAATGGTAATTTGGTTAGAATTAAAAATAAAACTAATGACCAAATTGAAAATCTAGACATTTCTTCATGTTTCTCCAGCCAAAACTAGCCATAAAGAGTCTCTCTAAGCTGGTTTTTCATATTCTTGCTACAAACCAAGAGCTCAAAGAAAGTCGTGGAAAAGAGAAAATAGTTGATTAGTCCCTGAATTTTCTACAACTTCTGCAAATTACCCCAGGTAAGTTCATATGGATAAAATTTATGATTTATTGTTAAATTAGAGAATATATAATGTATTATTTCATATCTTTTTTATGGAATTATGATTATTGTGATAAAATGAAAATCGAAGCAAAAGTTCAAATTTAGTGTAATGCTGGATTGAGTACGATTTTTCCGTGACCAGTGATGAATTGAAGGATAAGACCATGGTTGGACCATGGCATAGTGTGAATGTAAGACCATAGCTGGGCTATGTCATTTCAGTGAAAAGACCATAACTGGTGTAACATACTGAATTGGTGGGGCTTCGCATTTAGTGTGTTGTGATGTTTATGTTACGCTTGATGTGCTAGTTAGGGTGTTTAAGGGGTTAAGAATGGGCTCAGGGATTGGGCCGAGGCCTTAATCAAATTTTCTGCTTGGGCACTCGGTGGAAAGCCAACTAGGATAGGGCTTAAAAGATATTATCTCAGTAAATTAAGACACACAAATGGGCTTGTGGCCCAAAGGTCGATCATGGCGCTACTTAGGGGCTTTGAGGTGGCGTGATAAGCAATAAGGAGGTCCAAGGTTCGAGTCGCATTACCCACTTATTTTAAATGTTTTTGGCGTCAAAAGAGAGGAGAGTTGGGGGCGGCTATGATGCCTGGAATTAGGAGATTTATGTGTTTGGATAATGTGGATAATGTGGCAGATAAAAGGAAGAAGAGGTGGTGTTATCTGGGTCACTTGTGGATGAGAGATCAGGTAAGGATAAGGGAGAAAGTTTAGAAATTATCTACTGATCACAGTAGTGGCCGAATTTCCAACTCTGGGGGAAAGAGGAAATCGGTTTTGATGAGGCTAAGAGGGGTGCCGAAATTTCCCTTGTTGATTAATTAGTCTTAGTTTTCAAAAGAGGGCAATTCCAGCTTTTGGTTAGTGTGTGTGCCGAAAATTTGATTAGAAAATAGGGTACTTCTTAATTTCGGCATTTATTCTCATTCTCTTCTCTTAGTTGTTTCTTTTCTCAAAAAGCCGAAAACTCCTAAAGTTCCATCTTCTTCTTCATTCTCTGCTAAAGCCGAAACCTCATAGCCTTTCTCTACACCTTTTCCCGATTTCTTCTATAAGCCGAAACCCTTAAGTATTCCTTCTCTTTACTCTCTTCTGCCATAGCTGAATGCCCTAGTGGCCATTCTTTTTCTTCCTGCCGATTTCTTCATTGAAAGCCGAATCTCCATAGATTTCTTTGAATCATCTTCTCTTTTGATTTTCGCAAAAGCCAAAATCTTCTAGGAGTTGCCGAATTCTCTCAGTAAAGGTAGGTGCTTGATTTCTTCCGATCTATTCTTTTTTCTCTTTCAATTTTTAGAAGACAAAGCCGAAAGGCTAATGGATTGATGGTTTCTTGTGTTTACATGTTGGGCGACATTCGGGAATTGAAGTAGATCGCTTAGATTTAAAAGCCGGAACCGCTAGTCTCTGAACCTCATATCTCTCTTTTCGGGATTTCAAGGTAAGGGGTTCTCTTTAGATTCTCGTTAGATTCGCTATCGTAATTGTGATCTTAACCATATGTTATGATGGTAGCAATTGATAAGGTCTTTTGATGGAATTAAATATCGATCAGGCGAAGGAGGGGATTGGATCTGTTAAACCAATCCCTAAGTTTAAGAAACGAGCGGTGTCGTGATTCGGGATTGGCCACCGGGTTGTGGGTCGCTCGAAACAAAACCTTAGACGATTAGCGATCGTATCGGCTTACGATAGTGTCAACATAGAAAGTCTCGTCTTGTTTGTAATCAGGTGTGTAGATCTCTATCACACTAATTAATCTGTACTATATATGTTATGGGCGAAAAGTCGGATAAAGGCTGTATGGATAGTCGTATTACCCGAAAAGGGTAGGCAAGGGATGCCAGGTACGTAATCATAGAAACTTCTCTATGTGTATCGATGTATGTGATAGACTGTGATCTTTTAGGTAGTATATTATTTTTCTTCTGCATGGATGTATGCATGGGATGGGGTTGATATGATGAAGGGGAAGAGCATGTTAAAAGGTCACCTAGTGATCGGAGGTTAAACCACGATATGTACACTTAGGTCACAATAGTGATCGGTGGCTCTGCCACACTTGATTATAAGGTCACACAGTGATCGGTGGCTCTGCCACAGTGGATTATAAGGTCACATGGTGATCGGCATTATAACTGACAGCATGACTGTCGATATGGTGTGTAGCGGTTGGTGGGTTGATTGTAGAAATCCCCGAGGTGTGATGGCTGATGCGGTGGTGTGTAGAGGATGGACTTTTAGGTTGGGTTGGGCCATGCGGCATGTGAATATTTTGTTGCCATTGTGTATGGGCCAAGGCCCATAATGTGTTTGTGGGCCTCAAGCCTTTTATGTGTTTTGAGGATTTGCTGCACCGAGTCTTGGTGACTTACCCTTTATTTTTCCCCGACTTTTCGGATGAGCGGTAGATCGTGGACATGGGAGCCGAGGCGGACTCGAGGGGAGCCATCAAGTCTTATATTTTCATAAACTATTTTGATTTTCCTTTAAGTTTTCAATTTTGGGACTATTTATGTAATAAGGCTCCATAGCTTAGATTCAGATTATAATTGTTAATGTCTTTATTCTATTTTTTTTTTAAAATTTAATTTTATGTTCAAAGACTTATCTATAGGAAGTAAAAATATGGGAATTTCAAACACGTTCAAAGAAAAGCAAAGGTTTTCTTCAAATATCACTTATTTTAGCGAATACCTAAATAAACAAACTGAATTTCCAAAAAATCATCCAAGTGAAGTTTTTAACGTTAAACCCCGTAGCATACCAGATCTGGTCGTAACATTTGGGCTGGGTTTGGGGTGTTACAACTGGGTTATGGCATCGTGAACGTAAGACCATGGTTGGACCATGGCAGTATATGTGTAAAAGTGTATGACCATAGCTGGGCTATGGCATCGTGATAAAGTACAAGACCATGGCAGGGCCATGGCAATATATGTGTAAGATCTTAGTTAGACTATGGCATCAAGCAAACGATGTACTCAATTCTGTAAGACATTCTCTAATTTGACAGGCAATGGTAAGTATTATTTGAATTAAAGTAATGGAATATTGAGCTCAATCAAGTGAACTTATCATTTGAAATTGTGGATGACAAGGAATATTAGTGAAACACTTGTTTATTGATTTATTATTGTGTGTGTTCGGTAAGATTTACGTTTTATGCCTATGAACGTACTAAGCTTTCATAAGCTTACTCCTGTGTGTTTAATGTTCTGTGTAGATTGACGTGAGTTTGGTGGATCGGATCAACACATCAGAGCACACTATCCAGATTTCATCGGTAGAATTTTTGAATTACAACTATGGTTTATATGGCATGTATAGGGTTGAATGGTAAAAGGTTAAACTTAAGTTAAGTATGTGAATGATGTACAAGTATATAAATGTATGTTAGTATGCATATATTTAGTTAATAACTATGTTAGAATATTGAATGAGGTTATTTTGATAAGTTTGGGAAAAATGAATTTTATGATAAGTACATTCTATGAAAAAAAAAAATATGACTTTTAACTTGTATTGGTTGCTAGATTGAAGAATATTGGTAAATGAAAATATTGTGTGCAGGTTGTGATAAGGGTGAGAAAAGTGGCTTTAAAATGGCCTATTTTCTTCCACACGAGTAGACACACGGGTGTGTGTCATGACTATGTGTAACACATGGCCTGGCACATGGGCATGTGATCCGACCGTGTGTCCCCTACAACTTAAATTTGAGAAACAGAATGTTCAGGATTGAGCACACGGGCAGAGACACTGGCGTGTGTCTCAACCGTGTGTGCTACACGGCCTAGAACACGGGCGTGCGTCTTGGCCGTGTGAAAATTGCATCTTCATGTTTGCAAGTCAGAGAGTTACACGGGTTAGGGACACAGTCGTGTGACCTGTGTCACTTGGCCGTGTGAGCCACACGGCCCACCCACACGGGCGTGTAACCCCTGTACATGAGAAAATTTTTAAATTTCACGAAAAATTTTCCTATGTTCTCGGTTTAGTCCCAACCCGATCCTGATACTTATTTTAGACCTCGAGGATCGAACCTAGGGACGTTAGGGTTAATATCGGAAAATGAATAGTTATTAATATGAATTATCTGTAAATATTCTGAAAACTCCGGTAATGCTCTGTAGCCCTGTTCTGGCGACAGATACTGGTTAGGGGTGTTACATTTTGCACATGTTAATCCCGCATAATACCTTCTAACATTTCGGAGAAATAAGGTAGGCGAGGGAAGGAGAAATAAAAAGGTGAGCTTGTAAATAAATTGGGGACGAGTAGGGAACAATGTCGTGCACTTAAACTTTTCTAGTGCTTGAACCTTGTTTGAATATCTATTTTTTGAATTCCAAACCGTCCTAAGCCTCAAAACGCTACAACCCTAGAAGACCTTTAGGACCCCAATAAGTCACCAACACAATAATTCGTAAATAGCTTGCAATTGTTTGAACGAACATGACCAATTCTTTTTTAATATCTATGAGCGATCCACATAATTTATTTTGATGGATAACCCTTGTACATATGTTCATTTACATTGCCTCTACATCTATTAACATTTTAACTTAGTGAACTAATTATGTTTGCATTAGGAATAAATAAGTTAGCTAGATATCACTCTTAAGTTGCATGTGAGGTAGTTCTCGTACGAGTTTGATGTTTAACCGCTAAGTAACTTTATTGTCTTATTTAGCCCTAAAGTTGTCTTTTCTTTTGCATGTTTGGCGTGCTTACTTAAGAACAAGCAAAGAGTTAAGTATGGAGGAGTTTGATCTGCCACAAATTGATGTGGCAAATTAGGCTTTCCCAATATATTTAAGGAGCTTATTATCGAGCAAAATAGCATCTTTTGCATAGTTTTTCGTAATTTTTAGATTTTAAATTAATAAGTGAAAAAGTCTTGTTTTTACTCATTTTATGACCCAATTTGGCCAATAGTTCCATTGAGAGGCCTAACGTATGATTGAGTGGTGTAGGGATGTGTTGGAGGTTGAAAACGAGAGAGAATGGCACCAAAGAAAAGGGTATCACGATATCCAAACCTCGAAATCGCGATACTTCCAATAGTATGGAAGATTGGAGACACCCTTCAATGGTATCACAGTATTCACCCTTCCAAGAAAACCCCAAGGCTCGACACTACTCTAGGTATCACGATATCCTCTTCTGGATATCGTGACATCGACTTCATCAAGGGGACAAAATTGGACAAAAAATATAGTCTTTGTCCACTCGGTCCACCAATCACCCAAGGCTCGTGTAGGGGCACTTTTGGCAACAAAAATCCACTAGCTTTAAGCCTAAAACAACCAAAATTTTCTAATGAGGAGAGACACACTCACTAACTTAGTTTGAGCCTTAGTTTTCTCTTAGGTTTTCTGCACTTTTTCTAGGTTTTTCATTTTCTCTTCTTTTTTAATTTTAGAGTTTATTATTCTTCATTTACTTCTTATTCTTGATGTTTTTAGTGTTAGTTATCACCGTAGATTAGGTTTATTTACACTTTTAGTCCTTGTACCTTGGTTGTAAGACATTTTTAGCTTTAGTTTAGTAAAATTAAGTTTCTTATACTTTAAATCTATTAAAGTTAGTTCCTTTTATATTTATTATTTTACATTTCTTTGTTGAATGCTTTTAATTTCATGTTCTTGAAGTTTTCTTTGATAAAAATCCAAACTTTAATATTTTTCTTAAGTTTTACTTTAATGGCTTCTTTGCTTTTCATTTCCATGTTCATTCTCTTTATTTTCAGTATGAGTAGCTAAACCAAAAAGGGGGTTGGTTGATGGAGATGTGGGTAATTTGATTTTTGGACAAATGACTAAATCGTAATAAAATGGACTAAATCAAATAGACCTAAAAACTTAGGAAGTGGCGTAAGGGAATATTTAGGCAAGTAAGACCGAGAGGTAATCTTGTTGCGCACACGTTCATTAGTCTCGTACTGACTGGTGAGATCGAGAGATAAATTAAATTAAGTTGTCGAAGTCGGTAAAATTGAGATCGAAAGATAAAATGGAGCCAACTAATAATTTAAGCGATTTAAGTCACTTATTCGAGGATCAGTAAATGTAACAGTCCGGTTTATACCCTAGTCGGAACAGTGGTTTCGGGACCACAAATCCGAGCCCATATAATATTTTAATATTATATTCTGTGACTATGATGTGTGTATATGCATGTGCTAAAGTTTCGTAAGTTAATTCGTCCATCTGTGTGTTTAATTTGAACAAAGGGCTAAATTGCATTGATTTATAAATTAGCATGCTACATGAAAAGGTACTTAATTGTCATGTCTTTATAAGTATGAGGATTTTATGTGGCAATTAAGCCAATAGTTTATAAGTGGACGGTTAAGGTCAAAAAAGACCTTGATTTATATGTTATATATGTTTTTATTATAAGGATAATTTGGTAATAAGGTTAATAATATAATTGTTAATAAAATAAAGCATGAAAATGGAACATTCATTCATGCATTCTCCACCAAAAAATAAGAAAGAAAAGAAAGGGTTTGAGCTTGTCATATTCGGCCATTTGAGAGCCAAATTAGAGGTATGTTTCCTGGTTGGTTTTGATAATTTTTACGTTTTTGTAATCGTTGCTTGAGAGCTTTAAAACCCATGTCTCAATTTGATGAATTGATAATGTTTGTGTGAGATGCCATTGATGATATGTCAAGCTTTTGATGATTTTTGGTGTTAAATGAAAGATTTGAGTTAGATGAACATACTTTGTTCTTGAATTTTTGATGAATTTAGCTAAATAGGGCTAAATTGAGAAAATGGTAACTTGAGGACTAAATTGAAAATTTGATGGAAAATATGGGCTTGTATGTGATGCATATGTATTCGGCTAAGCTTGTTCATGTATGGATTTTGTGAATTTGATGTTTTGAGAAAAATGGACTAAAATGATAAAATATGCAAATGTGAGGCTATATTGCAAATAGTCCAAAATGTGTGTCTTTGGATTGAATTGAATGAGCTATTGAATAAAAGGGTTAATTCTGAATATGTTTAGATCAAGAGCCGAGGAAAGCGGATTTAGATCGCGGGAAAGCGAAAATAACTTAGTAACCGTTTTCATTCAGATAAACCGAATCCGAGGTAAGTCACTATGCAAATAAATGTATATGTATGTAATTATAATTGTTCATATGATTAATGTTGATAATGAATGCCTATGAGAAGTTACGCATATAAATTCCGAGGAAAGTTCGATATAGTAATTAAGTCCGAGAAGTCCTGTGTGTGAACCTAGAGGCGAGATAGGATTAGCCATGTCATGACATAGGTATACGCTCTGTTTTATTATGTAAGACTACGTGCGGGGCGTTGGCGTTAATTTGAGACCGTGTAAGACCTCAAATGCGGGGCGTTGGCATCGATATAAGTTTTATGTATAAGACCACGTCTGGGGCGTTGGCATCGAGATAAGCTTTACGTGTAAGACCATGTCGGGACATTGGCATCGTATTGATACGTGTAAGACCTCATGCGGCGGCATCATCAATGTCCGAGTGCATGTAAGACCTCGCGGGACGTTGGCATTGTACGACCATTCCGAGCTTTTTGAGTATCCTACTAGATTCCTTACGGTTCAACGGGCAAGTTTGTGATACGAAATAGCCATGTAAATAGTAAATCCGATTCAGGTACGTTGATTTATACACTAAGTGTGTATATAAGGTAAGCTCCTATGTAACCTTGCTATGATGGTTATGGACCTTTGAAATAGTTTTGTGCATAAGAGATTTTTGTAATTGATGAATGTGCCAAATGTGGCAAATAGTATGAATCAAAGTATATATGTCAGAATATGTTATGTATATGAAAAGTGCCTATGTTCCTATATGCTTATATACTTGTCTATTAAGTTTATTTGTATATGACTTACTAAGCTTTTGGAAAGCTTACTCTGTGTGTGTTTTCTCTGTTTTATAGGTCGTCAAATCTACTGAAGGCTCGGGACCGTCAAGGATCGTCATCACACTACTAAAATCATTTTGGTACACTTTGAAAATGTATAAAGTTAGATATGGCGTGTATAGGCTAGTATTTTAGTACAAGTTGTTATGTGATCTTAGCCATGTGATTTGGCTATTTTTGAATTAAGACTTTGCTTAAATGAATGTGATATAGGATGCATATCATGGTATGGTGAAAGCATGTGAAATGGCCAAGGTTTGAGTGAGCAAATGAATGAATTATGCTTGTAATGATATGAGTTTTATTCTTTGAAATTGTCATGGTTGGAAATGGTATTGAATGCATGGTTTGAATGATTATTTTGGTATGTTTTTTATGGCTATATGTGCATGAGATATGTTGGTAAATATGGCTTGTAGGTTGACCCTTATGGGTGGCATTTTGGCCTTGTAAATGGCCTATAATGCCACACGGTTGTGGTGCACGGGCGTGCCTAAGACCGTGGTTGAATTGGCAGAATGTAGCTTAAGTTGCACACGGCCTCGACATGGGCGTGTTAGCTGGCCGTGGTATACAAGTCGGTAGCTAGCTAAGAGCACACGACCATGGCACACGGGCGTACTTGGTGGCCGTGTTGGAAAAGTCAGTATATGGTCTGGTAGCACACGGTCATGGCACACGGACGTGCCTGGTGACCGTGTTGATATAGTCAGTATGTAAACATGGATGGACACACAGGGGTGTCTAGAAGCCGTGGAGGGCACACGGTCTCCTCCCACGGGCGTGTCTCCCCTGAAAGTTAGAAAAGTCTTTAATTTTTATGAAATTTCATATGTGTTCCAGTTTAGTCCCAACTCAGTTTATATGCATGCTTTGGGTCTTGATGACTCATCTAAGGGACACTATGATCGTTAATGATGATTGTAATGTATGAAATGTTATGTATTATTTCCGATCTGTTCGGTAACACCGTTAACCCTAGTCCGTCTTCGGATACAGGTTAGGGGTGTTACATTTGGTTGGTATCAGAGCTACGATTTAGCCGATTCTCAAACTAACGTAGCGTGTCAGAGTCTAGCTATACATGCCATATATCTGAATTGTGATAGTGTGATGAATCCTGACGTATAAATGTGATTTCTGTATAGTAATAGATCCCGAAAGAGCCGTAGCTGACAATGTAGAAAGCAATGCGCCTAATCCCGTGCAAGGGACAGCGCCTTCTGAATCGAGACCGGCTACTAGCGATCAAGGGGAAGAAGCTAAAGAAGCTTTCTTCCAAATGATGAGTGAGTGGTTCACTCAGTTTGTAAAGAATAACCCGACTGTTTCACAACCCCCGCCCCCGGGTAATCCCCCTCAGACATCAGTTGTGCCTCCGGTGATGGGTGTAAATCTGTTGAATAAGCCTCCGGTTGATAAGATTTGCAAGTATGGGGCTGAAGAATTCTGAGCTACTAAAGATGATGATGCGAAAAGGCCGAGTTACGGATTGAAAATACTATCCGGGTATTCGACGAAATGTCTCGACTACGGATGAATGCATAAAGTGTCTTTGTATCGTTACTCAGAGATGCAACTTATCAATGGTGGAAAACTCGATTTACATTGTTCCGAGAGACGAGTTACATGGGACTTCTTTCAGATTGAGTTCGCAAGAAATATATCGATGAGATATTCGTTGATCAGAAATAGAAGGAATTTCTGGAACTTAAACAGGGCAGAATGACTGTTTCTGAGTATGAACGAGAATTTGTGAGACTGAGTCAGTATGCTCGGGAATATGTATCATCCGAAGCTATAATGTACAAAAGATTTGAAGACAGACTTAATAAAGACATCCGTTTGCTAGTTGGTATTTTAGAAATAAAAGAGTTCGTTGTACTTGTTGACCGAGCTTGTAAAGAAGAGGCACTCGGGAAAGATAAAAGAAAAGCTGAGTCTGATACTCGAGATATGAAAAAGAGATTTGAGTAAATCATTTCAATCATCTCGAAAAGATTCAGGGATAATGTGAGATATTCGAACAGAAATCAATATAGACCGCAAATGAGTTCCAAAACTCCAGCAACTTCAGTAGCCAGTGTTGGTAAAGTCCGGACTGAGAGACCTGAATGTAAACATTGTGGAAAAAGACATCCGGGAAGCTGTAGATTGAATGAAAGAGCTTGCTTATGTGTGGATCGCTTGACCATTTTATCCGTGATTGCCACGAGCTGTTGAGCGGAGAGATGGTTCAAAATCGAGATCGATATTGCACTGTGAGAGGTAGACCATCGAAGAATGTAAACAATGTCGATAGTAGTCGAGAACTACAAGAGACAATATTGTCGAATCTGAAGCTAGGCGCTGCGGGCGTATCTTTGTCTGAGCTCGAGAGGAAGCTTCGTCACTTGACGTTATAACGGGTACTTTTACTCTTTATGATATACGTGATTGCTTTGATAGACCACAGTTCTACGCATTCATATATATGCATGAATTTAGTGTTCAATGAAGACTTTGCTGTAGAGTCTCTTGAGTTTTCTATAAAAGTCGAACCCCTTAGGTAAAAGTGTCCTTGTTGACAAAGTATGCAAGAACCGTCCGTTAATGTTTGAGATATCTGTTTTCCTATGATCGATCTTGTTGCCATTTCTGAGTTCGATATTATTTTGCTTATGGATTGGTTTTTTATGCATGATCTTTGTTATGAACTGTAAAAGAAAGACTATTAATTTGAGATGTTAGAATGATGAGATTGTACGAATTGAATCTAATGATTTGAATGGATTACCTGTTGTGATATCAGTATTGAAAGCTCAGAGTTATGTGAAGAAGGGATATGAGGCATATTTTGCTTATGTGATTGATTCAAAGGTATCCGAAAAGAAAGTTGAGTCGATGCACATTGTCTGTGAATATTCTGATGTGTTTCCGGAAGAATTATCGGGTTTACCTCTGATACGTGAAGTTGAATTTGGTATTGAGTTGTTGCCGGGTACTACACCTATTTTAATAGCTCCGTATAGAATGGCATTAATAGAGTTGAATGAGTTAAAGTCGCAGTTACAAGAATTGACCGATAGAGGTTTGCTAGACCGAGTTTCTCGCTTTGGGGTGCTCTGTTACATTTGTGAAAAAGAAAGATGGCACGATGAGGATGTGTATTGATTATTACGTCAGGTTGAACAAGGTGACTATAAAGAACAAATATCCATTGCCCGAATTGATGATTTATTTGATCGATTAAAAGAGCTCTTGTATTTTCCAAGATTGATCCGAGATCGGGATACTACCGATTAAGAGTCAAGGATTGAGATATTTCAAAACCGCTTTGAGCGAGGTATGGGCATTATGAGTTTTTAGTTATGCCATTTGGACTAACCAATGCTCTATTGTTTTTTTATGGATCGATGAGCAATTTTCGAGACCGTACCTAGATCGATTTGTTGTCGTATTCATTGATGACATTTTGATTTATTCGCGTGATGAGGCCGAGCACGCACGAGCATCTCGAGGATTGTGTTGCAAACTCGAGAGAAGCAATTGTACGTAAAATTTAGCAATTGTGAATTACGGTTACACGAGGTTAGTTTTAGGGGCATATTGTGTCAGCTTCTGGAATTCGAGTTGATCCGAGCAAGATTTCTGTTATTCTGGATTGGAAACCTCCGAGGAACGTATCTGAAGTCCATAGCTTTTTGGGCTTAGCTTGTTATTATCGTCGATTTGTGAAAGGATTTTCAGTGATAGCTACTCCATTGACGAAATTACTTAAGAAAGATGTTAGATTTGAATGGTCTGATAGATGTTAGAAAAGTTTTGATCAGTTGAAAACTCACGTAACTAAGCTCGGTGTTAGTACAGCCAGAATCGGGCAAAGAATTTGTGATTTACAATGATGCTTCGTTAAATGGGCTGGGATGTGTTTTGATGCAGGAAGGCAAAGTCGTAGCTTATGCTTCGAGACAATTAAAACCACATGAAAAGAATTATCCGACGCACGACCTCGAGTTAACTGCGATTGTGTTTGCACTTAAGATTTGGCACCATTATTTGTATGGTGAGAAATGTCACATATTTTCAGATCATAAAAGTCCGAAGTATCTAATGACTCGAAAAGATTTGAACTGCGTCGAGAAGATGGCTTGAGTTGTTAAAAGATTATGAGCTTGTGATAGATTATCATCCGGGTAAAGCAAATGTTGTTACAGATGCACTGAGTCGAAAATCATTATTTGCACTACGCGCTTTGAATGCTCAAATAGATTTATCTAATGATAGTTTTGTGTTAGCTGAGTTAAAAGCGAAACCGTTGTTTGTACAGCAAATATGTGATGCTCAGAAGGTAGATAATGAATTGCTAGCGAAACGAGCTCAGTGTGAAGTGAATTCCGAATCTGAATTTTGAGTTATTGATGACTGTTTGAGATTTCGAGATCGTATCGTGTTCCGAAAATCGAGTTGATTCAAATGATTTTGAGCGAAGCACATAACGATCGTCTATCTATTCATCCGGTAAATACGAAAATGTATCGAGATTTGAAACGACACTCACGGTGATGCGGTATGAAATGAGACATTTACGACTTTGTTTCAAAATGTTAGTCTGTCGACAAGTAAAGCCAAACATCAACTTTAAATGCGATTGCTTCACCGATTCTCGATTCTGAATGGAAATGGGATAGAGTAACAATGGACTTTGTTTACGGTTTGCCTCGGACTTGAGAAAGAAAGATGCAATTTGGGTTATAGTTGACCGACTGACGAAATTTGCCCATTTTATTCCGGTAAGATCTGATTATTCACTTGATAGATTAGCCGAGCTATATATTTTCGAGATTGTTAGATTGCATGGAGTGCCACTATCCATTGTGTCAGATAGAGATCCGAGGTTTACATCAAGATTCTGAAGAAAGCGCAAGAAGCTTTGGAGTGCGAAATTACACTTCATCTGACTTTTCATCAGCAAACAAATGGTCAGTCTGAACGAATCATTCAGATTCTCGAAGATATGTTAAGATGCTGTGTACTTGAGTTTCATGGTTCGTGGGAACAGTATCTGCCATTGATCGAATTTGCGTACAATAATAGTTTTCAGTCGAGTATCAGGATTGCACCATATGAAGCTCTGCATGCGGACGTAAATGTCGTACCCCTACTGTATTGGGTGAACTCGGTGAAAATAAGCTACACGGTGTTGATTTGATAAAAGATTCGAGCAGAAAAGTGAAAGCCCGATCCAAGATTGTTTAAAAAAGATTCGATCGTCGAGAGTCGTATGCGGACTTGAAGCGAAAAGATATAGAATTTGAGATCGGCGACAAAGTATTTCTGAAAGTGTCACCGTGGAAGAAAGTGCTCCGTTTTGGACGTAAAGGCAAGTTGAGTCCGAGGTTCATCGGTCCGTATGAGATCATTGAGCGAGTTGGACCTGTCGCATATCGATTGTTGTTGCCTTTCGAGCTAGAAAAGATTCATAATGTATTTCATGTCTCGATGCTCTGTAGATATCGATCAGATCCGTCACATGTAATTGTCCCATCTGAAATTGAAATCCGATCTGATATGACATATGAAGAGGAACCGATTCGTATCTTAGCTCGTGAAGTAAAAGAATTGAGAAATAAGAAAATTCCGTTAGTAAAAGTACTATAGAATCGACACGGAATAGAAGAGGCTACTTGGGAGCTTGAAGATTCAATGAAACAGCAATACCCAAATCTGTTTAACGGTAAGATTTTCGGGGACGAGAATCCCTAAGGGGGGAGAATTGTAATAGTCCAGTTTATACCCTAGTCGGAACAGTGGTTTCGGGACCACAAATCTGAGCCCGTATAATATTTTAATATTATATTCTGTGACTATGATGTGTGTATATGCATGTGCTAAAGTTTCGTAAGTTAATTCGTCCATCTGTGTGTTTAATTTGAACAAAGGGCTAAATTGCATTGATTTATAAATTAGCATGCTACATGAAAAGGTACTTAATTGTCATGTCTTTATAAGTATGAGGATTTTATGTGGCAATTAAGCCAATAGTTTGTAAGTGGAGGTTAAGGTCAAAAAAGACCTTGATTTATATGTTATATATGTTTTTATTATAAGGATAATTTGGTAATAAGGTTAATAATATAATTGTTAATAAAATAAAGCATGAAAATGGAACATTCATTCATGCATTCTCCACCGAAAATAAGAAAGAAAAGAAAGGGTTTGAGCTTGTCATATTCGGCCATTTCAGAGCCAAATTAGAGGTATGTTTTCAGTTGGTTTTCGATAATTTCTACGTTTTTGTAATCGTTGCTTCGAGAGCTTTAAAACCCATGTCTCAATTTGATGAATTGATAATGTTTGTGTGAGATGCCATTGATGATATGTCAAGCTTTTTGATGATTTTTGGTGTTAAATGAAAGATATGAGTTAGATGAACATACTTTGTTCTTGAATTTTTGATGAATGTAGCTAAATAGGGCTAAATTGAGAAAATGGTAACTTGAGGGACAAAATTGCAAATTTGATAGAAAATATGGGCTTGTATGTGATGCATTTGTATTCGACTAAGCTTGTTCATGTATGGATTTTGTGAATTTGATGTTTTGAGAAAAATGGACTAAAATGATAAAATGTGCAAATGTGAGGGCTATATTGCAAATAGTCCAAAATGTGTGTCTTTGGATTGGATTGAATGAGCTATTGAATAAAAGGGTTAATTCTGAATATGTTTAGATCAAGAGTCGAGGAAAACGGATTTAGATCGCGAGAAAGCGAAAGTAACCGAGTAACCGTTTTCATTTCGATAAACCGAATCCGAGGTAAGTCACTATGCAAATAAATGTATATGTATGTAATTATAATTGTTCATATGATTAATGTTGATAATGAATGCCTATGAGACTTCGTGTAAGACCTCGTCTGGGACGTTGGCATCGATACAAGTTTTATGTATAAGACCACGTATGGGACGTTGGCATCGAGATAAGCTTTACGTGTAAGACCATGTCAGGGACATCGGCATCGTATTGATACGTGTAAGACCCTGTCTGGGACAGCGGCATCAATGTCTGAGTGCATGTAAGACCTCGTCTGGGACGTTGGCATTGTACGACCATTCCGAGCTTTCTGAGTATGCTACTAGATTCCTTATGGTTCAACGGGCAAGTTTGTGATACGAAATAGCCATGTAAATAGTAAATCCGATTCAGGTACGTTGATTTATACACTAAGTGTGTATATAAGGTAAGTTCCTATGTAACCTTGCTATGATGGTTATGGACCTTTGAAATAGTTTTGTGCATAAGAGATTTTTGGAATTGATGAATGTGCCAAATGTGGCAAATAGTATGAATCAAAGTATATATGTGAGAAGATGTTATGTATATGAAAAGTGCCTATGTTTCTATATGCTTATATACTTGTCTATTAAGTTTATTTGTATATGACTTACTAAGCTTTTGGAAAGCTTACTCTGTGTGTGTTTTCTCTGTTTTATAGGTCGTCAAAGCTACTGAAGGCTCGGGACCGTCAAGGATCGTCATCACACTACTAAAATCATTTTGGTACACTTTGAAAATGTATAAAGTTAGATATGGCATGTATAGGCTAGTATTTTAGTACAAGTTGTTATGTGATCTTAGCCATGTGATTTGGCTATTTTTGAATTAAGACTTTGCTTAAATGAATGTGATATAGGATGCATATCATGGTATGGTGAAAGCATGTGAAATGGTCAAGGTTTGACTGAGCAAATGAATGAATTATGCTTGTAATGATATGAGTTTTATTCTTTGAAATTGTCATGGTTGGAAATGGTATTGAATGCATGGTTTGAATTATTATTTTGGTATGTTTTTGATGGTTATATGTGCATGAGATATGTTGGTAAATATGGCTTGTAGGTTGACCCTTATGGGTGGCATTTTAGCCTTGTAAATGGCCTATAATGCCACACGGTTATGGCGCACGGGCGTGCCTAAGACCGTGGTTGAATTGGCAGAATGTAGCTTAAGTTGCACACGGCCTCGACATGGGCGTGTTAGCTGGCCGTGGTATACAAGTCAGTAGCTAGCTAAGAGCACACGGCCATGGCACAAGGGCGTGCTTGGTGGTCGTGTTGGAAAAGTCACGGTCATGGCACATGGACGTGCCTGGTGACCGTGTTGATATAGTCAGTATGTAAACACGAATAGACACACGGGGGTGTCTAGAAGCCGTGGAGGGCACACGGTCTCCTCCCACGGGCGTGTCTCCCCTGAAAGTTAGAAAAGTCTTTAATTTTTATAAAATTTCATATGTGTTCCAGTTTAGTCCCAACTCGGTTTATATGCATGCTTTGGGTCTTGATGACTCATCTAAGGGACACTATGATCGTTAATGATGATTGTAATGTATGAAATGTTATGTATTGTTTCCGATCGTTTCGTGTACGCCGTTAACCCTAGTCCGTCTTGGATACGAGTTAGGGTGTTACATTTGGTTGGTATCGAGCTACGGTTTAGCGATTCTCGGACTAACGTGGCGTGTCGTCGAGTCTAGCTATACATGCCATATATCCGAATTGTGATAGTGTGATAAATCACGGCGTATAAATGTGATTTCTGATATAGTAATGGATCGCGAAAGAGTCAGAGTGGACGACGTAAAAAGCAATGCGCTAATCCCGCAAGGGACAGGCGCTATACGAATCGAGATCGGCTACTAGCGGTCAAGGGAAGAAGCTAAAAGCTTTCTTCCAAATGATGAGTGAGTGGTTCACTCGGTTTGTAAAGAATAACCCGATCGTTTCACAACCCCGCCCCGAGTAATCCCCCTCGGACATCGGTTGTGCCTCCGGTGATGGGTGTAAATCTGTTGAATAAGCCTCCGGTTGATAAGATTCGCAAGTATGGGGCTGAAGAATTCTGAGCTACTAAAGATGATGATGCGGAAAAGGCCGAGTTCTGGATTGAAAATACTATCCGGGTATTCGACGAAATGTCTCTGACTCCGGATGAATGCATAAAGTGTGTTGTATCGTTACTCCAAGATACAGCTTATCAATGGTGGAAAACTCTAATTTCTGTTGTTCCGAGAGAACGAGTTACATGGGACTTCTTTCAGATTGAGTTCCGGAAGAAATATATCAGCGAGAGATTCGTTGATCAAAAACGGAAGGAATTTCTGGAACTTAAACAGGGCAGAATGACTGTTTTTGAGTATGAACGAGAATTTGTGAGACTGAGTCAGTATGCTCGGGAATATGTATCATCCAAAGCTATAATGTGCAAAAGATTTGAAGACGGACTTAATGAAGACATCCGTTTGCTAGTTGGTATTTTAGAAATAAAAGAGTTCGTTGTTCTTGTTGACCGAGCTTGTAAAGCAGAGGCACTCGGGAAAGATAAAAGAAAAGCTGAGTCTGATACTCGAGATATGAAAAAGAGATTTGAGTAAATCATTTCAATCATGCTCAAAAAGATTCGAGGATAATGTGAGATATTCGAACAAATCAATATAGACCACAAATGAGTTCCAAAACTCCAGCAACTTCAGTAGCCAGTGTTGGTAATGTCCGGACTGAGAGACCTGAATGTAAACATTGTGGTAAAAGACATCCGGAAGTCAGTAGATTGAATGAAAGAGCTTGCTTGAGATGTGGATCGCTTGATCATTTTATCCGTGATTGCCCCGAGCCATTGAGCGAGAGATGGTTCAAAATCTGAGATCCGATATTGCACTGTGAGAGGTAGACCATCGAAGAATGTAAAGAATGTCGGTAGTAGTCGAGGAACTACAAGAGACAATGTTGTCGATCTGAAGCTAGGCGCTGCCGAGCGTATCTTTGTCTGAGCTCGAGAGGAAGCTTCGTCGCTGACGTTATAACGGGTACTTTTACTCTTTATGATACTTCGTGATTGCTTTGATAGACCCTGGTTCTACGCATTCATATATATGCATGAATTTAGTGTTCAGCAAGACTTTGCCTGTAGAGTCTACTGAGTTTTCTATAAAAGTATCGAACCCCTTAGGAAAAGTGTCCTTGTTGACAAAGTATGCAAGAACCGTCCGTTAATGTTTCGAGATATCTGTTTCCCTGCGATCCGATGTTGTTGCCATTTGACGAGTTCGATATTATTTTGGGTATGGATTGGTGTTTATGCATGATCTTTGTTGTGAATCAGTAAAAGAAAGACTATTGATTTGAGATGTTCGAATGATGAGATTGTGCAATTGAATCTAATGATTTGAATGGATTACTCGCCGTGATATCGATATTGAAAGCTCGAGTTATGTGAAGAAGGGATATGAGGCATATTTTGCTTATGTGATTGATTCAAAGGTATCCAGAAAGAAAGTTGAGTCGATTGCTCGTTGTCCGTGAATATTCGATGTGTTTCCGGAAGAATTGTCGGGTTTACCTCCGATACGTGAAGTTGAATTTGGTATTGAGTTGTTGCCGGGTACTACACCTATTTTAATAGCTCTGTATAGAATGGCATTAACAGAGTTGAATGAGTTAAAGTCGCAGTTACAAGAATTGACCGATAGAGGGTTTGCTAGACCGAGTTTCTCGCCTTGGGGTGCTCATGTTCTATTTGTGAAAAAGAAAGATGGCACGATGAGGATGTGTATTGATTACCGTCAGTTGAACAAGGTGACTATAAAGAACAAATATCCGTTGCCCAGAATTGATGATTTATTTAATCAGTTAAAAGGAGTTACTGTATTTTCCAAGATTGATCTGAGATCGGGATACTACCAGTTAAGAGTCAAGGATTCAGATATTTCGACATGGGCGTGTTAGCTGGCCGTGGTATACAAGTCAGTAGCTAGCTAAGAGCACACGGGCGTGCTTCGTGGCCGTGTTGGAAAAGTAAGTATATGGTCTGGTAGCACACGGTCATCGCACACGGACGTGCCTGGTGACCATGTTGATATAGTCAGTATGTAAACACGGATGGACACATGGGGGTGTCTAGAAGCCGTGGAGGGCACACGATCTCCTCCCATGGGCGTGTCTCCCCTGAAAGTTAGAAAAGTCTTTAATTTTTATGAAATTTCATATATGTTTCAGTTTAGTCCCAACTCGGTTTATATGCATGCTTTGGGTCTTGATAACTCATCTAAGGGACACTATGATCGTTAATGATGATTGTAATGTATGAAATGTTATGTATTGTTTCCGATCTGTTCGATAACGCCGTTAACCCTAGTCCGTCGTCGGATACGGGTTAGGGGTGTTACAGTAAACTACATCAAAATCGATCAACCACTGTTAGTCATTTATTTGGTTAATTTCTTAGTTTTATACTTTTTTGCAATTTAGTCTCTAAATTAGCATATTTAATTTTCTTGCAAAATTTTCTTGTTATGGTTTTTCGTATTATAAAATTGTATTAGTAGTTGCTTAGAATCTATCGTGTATGCTATTTATCGCTCAATCACCATCTCCTTTGGGTTTGATCCTTGGAATACTCCGGTGTTCCATTGTAACACTACAAATATTACAACTGACTTGTACGCTTGCAGTAAAGTCACGCTTATAAAATTATTTTATGAAGTTGTTTGTTTTATGCGCACGTGCAAACGTGGTCAAGTTTCCTCCTATATCTCGAGTACATTTCGTGTTTCTCAGCTTGAGAAATATGTAGGGTCAGCCCCAACTAAAGTAGCTTTACCTGTGATTGATGCTATAGGTGCTTGGGCTAAGGAGCCAGTTCATGTGTTGGATCGAAGGATAGTTAAGAAAGGAAATAGCCCAGTTACTAAAATTTCAGTGGAGTAGGCTAATTCATTCCCTAAAGATGCCACATGGGAGTCTTTGAAATAGATCAAGAGCCAGTCCAGTTTCCTCAATTTGATCATTGAGGACAATGATCTTTTTCGACGGAAGAGTAGTTGTTATGGAATGAAAAATAGAAGTATCAAAATGACACGTTTTCAATAAGTAAAACGGAGAGTTTAAAGCTTTAATAAAATGATGCATATAGCACAGTCCTGTAATCGACTTTTAGTTATTGGGTTGTTATTGTTGTTTAATTTTTTTTCTTTTATTGTTTTGGCTATAAGTGGGAGAGAGTAATCAGTACAATACACAAGATATTTCTTCTCTCTGAAATTCTTCTCTCCTCTCTTCTTCTCTATGATTTCTCTTCTTCTCATCTAAATTCTGGCTTTCTAGTTAGTCCTTATCAGATTGGTAGTGATTGGTCGTGTCTTTGTTCTCTAAAGGCCCTATCCGTTTGTTTCCCCGATCAGCTCTATGGTGGCTAGTGTTTATGCTTTAGATTTTTCCTTTTAATGCTTTCTTCTCTCCAATATGTGAAGTGCTGGGTTTTCCTTTTTCGACATCAATTGTTTATTGGAGTTATTGTCGTTTGTGAGTTTCGAAGGTTGTTGGTGTCTTTGCACTAGTGTTTCTCTGGTGGTTGTTCATGGCCAACTGATCGAAGGGTTTTATCGTCCTTGGCTCCTTCACCGTCGGGCTTGTAATTAGTTCTGGTGGTCTCCGGTGCCCGAGTTTTCTCGTGCTTCACTTTCTTTCATCCTCGTTCTTGAGGCGAGTTCTCTATCACAGCCGTGCGACTTCCATCTTGACGGTCTCCTGTTCCCCCTCCTCCATTACTGACGACGGCGAGGTGTTATGTGTTGCTAAGGTTTATGTTGGTTTGAACTCTTAGGCCTAGCCTTTGGACTTGATATCATGTATCTTTGCTTTAAATACATGAGAAAAGGAAAAAAAAAGGGAAAATAAGAGATAAATTAAAATAAAATTTAAAATATGTGTTTGTAATCTAAATTAAAATTTCAAATATTTGTATCATAATAATTAAAAACTTGATCAATATATATATCTTAATTGTCTAATTAGCTAACTTCACATCATCTATCATGATATTCTTTTTCAGTGTAAATTAGTAATGTTTTTTCTTTTAGAATTTTACTTGCAATAAGCTCATTTAAATTTATTTATAATATCAATCATAAAATTAAATTTATAAACAATTATAAAATAATTTAAATATATTTTAATTGATATATATATAACTAAACTCGTGCCTTGTCAAGTAAGAAAAATATAGTGATATATGGGTTTGGTTCCAATTCATTACTTTTTTATCCATTAATATTTAATGCATCTTTAATCATCATTCACAAGTTAATTTTCACATTTAGTAGATGGGTCCTATACATTTGAATAATGACGATCATTGTATTAAATATTAATGGATGAAAAAGTAATGGATTGAATTTTAACCCATGATATATATGGTAAAATATACGTTAGCATATAGATTTCCATGGGTCTTACACATTTAAATGGTGATGATTATTGTATTGAATATTAATGGATGGAAAAGTAATGAGTGAATCTTAACCCATGATATATATAGTAAAATATACGTTAACATATAGATTTCCATAGGTCTTACACATTTAAATGGTGATGATTATTGTATTGAATATTAATAGATGGAAAAGTAATAATTGAATCTTAACCCATGATATATATGGTAAAATATACGTTAGCATATAGATTTCCATGGGTTTTACACATTTAAATGGTGATGATTATTGTATTGAATATTAATGGATGGAAAAGTAATGAGTGAATCTTAACCCATGATATATAGTAAAATATACGTTAACATATAGGTTATGCCACACGTAAGATGTAGGTGGAAAATTTTTATCTATAAAAAATGCTATTAAAAAATAAATGAGGTTTTGGTTGAAATGTTAAAGTTAATATGCTAAAATATTATGGTGTTTTTGGGTTCAAATTGTATTATATTTATTTTTCTAGATTTTACAAAAAAAATATAAAATGATAAAAATATTCTCGTGATATTGTTTGTTATTTTATAAAAGGAATGAGTTTTCAATGGTTTCTCAATCGTGTTAGGACTCGATTGATGGCTAACAACTTAATCATTCATTTAAATAATAGTATAGATATGGTAAAATATCTATGCTACTTATAAAGCCTTTTACTGAGTTGTGCCACTCATCAATCGTATCCCAGCCTAGTAAGAGAAATTACTTTAATGCCCCTCCACATTTAAAATAAATTATATTATTTGAGGGTACTTTAGTCTTTTTATTTTAAAAAAACCATTAATAGTAGGGGTTTTCAAACTTCGGTTAAAACCGGATTAACCTATCGAACCGATCTAATTCGGTTAACTAGTCGGTGGCCGAATTTAGATCGGTTGGAGGTCGATTAATGAATTTTTAGAATTTCGGTTATCGATTAATTCGGTTAAAGAACAATTAATTAAACAAATTAAATAATATATATTATATATAATATCTGTTAGCCCATTGCCCACCTAAGCCCCAGCCACCCCTCAGCACAGGCCCTCACTATAAACTCAATCCAAATATACATTTATAAACTGAACTCAACTCAACTCAACCCAAACCAAATATTAATTTAATTATAAAATTAATTTATATTACATAAATAATTTAATGAAAAACCTAAAAGTCCTAAAAATTAAAAATAACTCACCGTGGATCCTTAATATGAAATTTCCCAAAATCCCAAACTTCCTAGTACCGACAGCCCAACACGCTCACCAGTCACCACCGTCCAGCTTCCACCAGGTCACCATCATCGTTCGTTTGCCATTATCTTTCACTCCCTAACCCAATGCGCCTTCAAGTTCTACTTCAAGCTTTAGCTCTCTTCAGCCCGATGACTAGCAACTCGGCACACTCACCACCATTCGATGTCCACCAGGTCAAGTTAGTAGGGAAGGTGAAGGGCTTTGCTTTCCTTTATTTATTTTATCTTATGAATTAGTGTCTGAGGCTGCACTTAGTGGGGAAGGTGAAGGGCTATTACTTTTTTTACACTCACTCATTGCCTTGGAATATCCAGGGAAGAGACCTTATGCAAAATTCTTGAACTATTTTCACTTGCCAAAAAATTTCCCTAGAACATCATGGTATGCTTAAGTCATTCATGCCTTGCACCTGTCTCCTATACAAGTTATGTTAAATGGAAAAAACCCTTTATTGGCCATCTTAAAGTAGTCTTCTTATGGAAATTGCATCCCCACCCCCCTCTCTTTTATTTCTTTCACATGTAGTCCCTTCTTAGGTTCTCTTTAAACTTATCGAAGACTTAATAGGATGGCTTTTAAATTTATTGTCAATGTTTGAAGAAATGGATGTAAATGGAGAATATTAAAGATTGTTGCATTTTAATTATGTGTTAACTTTCAAGACTGATGTAGTGGATTTAATGTTTTATTTGTTGTTTTCACCTTCACTTAAAATTTTTTAAACTATTAAAAAAGCAAATGAACATTAGCAATGTCTTTTTTTTATAAGTTTTATAACACCTTATACCCGACCCGGTCGCCGAGCCCGAGAATAGGACGCTACACCACCATCTCATCAACAACAAAGCATAAAACATCACATTGACATGCGAATATCATAAAATTTCATTAAACTACTAATCGAGATTCTAAGTCATGAATACCTAAACAACATTAAATTGTGGTAAACATACATTAAACGACATTATAACAAGATTTGAACATGCTCTTAAACCATTTAACAAAAGTTCTAAAAAAATCACGTAGGTACCGATACTGAATCAAAGGTATCGATAATTCTCGTAGATGGTATCGATACTACCTAGAAAATCGGTACCAAATTAGCATTATGTTTCTCGTCTAAAATCAAAACGAAAGAAAATATCGGTACATTTCAAAAAGTATTAGTTTTATTACCCCGAGTATCGATACTCGTGATATGGTATCGATACCAAATTACATTACTGACTTTCTGCACTTTCAAAATTTATGGAGGTATCATTTTTAAAACCTGAATTTCGATACCTCTGCTCTAGATAGCAAAAATACAACATATTAAAACAATTAGTCCAACCTAACATAAATCCATTCAACATGCCACTTTTACCACATCAAACAATTGTCAAAACGACTATAATAACATTTCAAAACATCGAAAATATGTTTGAGCAAGAATCAACATATCAAGCTTGATATCCATAAATCCTAAGAGCAATAAAGCCATGTAAACATTATGGCATCAATCAGCTAAAAGTCTACCACATTGTCTTATACCCACAGTTCAAAGAATAATAATAATATCACCTACACAGAAAGTAAAGCCTAACTTGGATCACTTTCTTGATATCCCAGCACTGCTCACACCGCAATGCTAACAGTCTGCAAAGGTTTTAAAAGGAGTGGGTGAGCTTAATCAAACTTAGTGAATGTCGAAACAACCATAATGTATACACAATATCAAAGGTTAAACAAGAGCATGCTACAACACATTCATAACCATATTCTAAACAAGTCACAATAACATATTCATGCTTCATTAAATCAGAAAACTAGGATATACTCTCACGTATAACTACACTTAACTCATATTCAAATAATTCATTTTACAATAATTCATCAAGACTAACAACGTATACATGCTTTAATAACTCATAAGTCTAGCTAGTATATTCACATCCATACACAAGTTAAATGAAAATGACCCAAACCACATTTACATAAGCAATTTACTATGAGAACATACTAACATTTTCATAAAACTTAAATCGACTCATTTAGCATATTATTTACATATTTATGCATCCATCTCATATCGTATTATCACAATAAATAAAATCACATTTAAACGATAATTTGACATTGAGGCTATTAAGCATAAAAGTGGGCTCTATCACCACACATTGGATACACGGATCTCCAACACACCAAATGACTCGTAGAGTCGAACATATCCCAAAAGTGTAGCATTTAGCTAACACACACCAACATATCCCGATGAATGGAGCTTGGCTCACATTCCCTTATCTCTCCAAACTAACTCGGGGCTTCAATACCCAAATCACAAAACACAATGGTGAGTACTCACAATCCTATGGCATGCCAACTATATCTAACGTTTCAAGGGATCACAAGGCCAATATATCCACAGTTACATACTTTTAATTACTAACTTAATGCATATAATCTTTGTTCATATTCATCAATTTACATCACAAACTTGTACACATTGCATGTTTATCGAATTCACATTTGATTGCACTTTAAGTGCCACAATGATGCTCATTGAGCCATCACATATCCGACCACATATGTGTGCATTAAAATTAGTACATCATATATCACATAGAAGTACTATTCTCACATATTACATGTCATAATAATATCACATTCCACAATTCAACACATATGTACTTATCGAAATATCGTTCACTTCCGCTACATATTTGCATTATTAGCATATCATTATCACTGTTATTTGGCATGTATATCATGCCCACAACACAACACAATTCACAATAGTTATCACATATGTCTCATATCATAATATCGCATCATAATAATTAATCCACAATTATTCACATAATCACATAATTTGCCAAAACAAAATAAGGGAAATAGAAAGCTTATACTCGAAACTTAGGATAGGGGTTTAGGCTATTCCTAAGCTCCCAAATAACACTATGAATCATGTCTACAAGTAGTGATTCCAAACACTCACCGTTCACATTTTCGCCTAGTCGCTGAAAGCTCAAACTAGATTTTCCTTTCCTTTCGCTTTGCTCGTCGAAGGCTCCAACACTTTCGTATCTTCACCAAATTTAATCACACTAGCCATGATTAAAATTCAGCTATAGACACTCTTAAAACAACCAAAATGCAAGCCTAAGTTAGTTCCTCTTGGAACCGAAATCTTCGACATAGCAAACTTGAAAGTCAATTATCTCGGTCTATACTTAATCTTTTTATCTAAAACTGATTCCATTCATCTAATTATTTACCTAGGACCGATTCTTAACCTTCAAACTATATAAAATTACCCAAATTCGTGGTTCCGAAATTTCAACATAAAATAGGTATTTTTCATGAAAACTCAATAAAACCTTAAAATCTCTTAACGAAACTTTAGGAAAAATTTAGAAACATTCTAATCATGTCAAAACAAGTTGAAAAATACTTTGAAACATTGTTTTTATGCAAAATCTCGAATTTCACCATTAACGACTCAATATTTGGCTTTTATTCAAATATTTCGATTCAATAGGTAAAAACTCAATTTATAAGGCTAGATATCATTAAAAACCAATAGGAAAACGAAACATTACCTTAGTTGATGAAGAATCAAGCGTTTGATCAAAAATCTGAAAAACCCAAAAGTTAAGCAATAGAGAAATCTATGGTGTTTTTGATGGTTTTTATGGAATTCTAAAGAGGTTTAATGTTATGAGGATGAAAGAAATCAAAGGAATTGAAATTTGGAAACCAAAATTGAATGAGAGGAGCTTGGGAAAACAAGGGATGGAAAACACAAAGAATGGGAAGAATTAAAGTGGGTTTTGTGAAGATAAAGGGGAAGATAATGTATTTTTAAAACTTTGGTAAAATTGCTTTAAAACTACTCCTAAATTGAACCCTTTTACAAAACAGTCATTATTTTACAATTGAAGGTCTTTTCAGCATTATTTTCAAATTTTGATTTAGTTTTTTAAAAGTTATGATCGAAAATAATTTCGAGTTACCACAATTTAGAATTTTCCGAACCCATTCCGAGCCAAAATTCCTAATTTACCCTAAAAACTTATAGGCCCAATTTTAGGATGTGACATGTTTTGTATTTATTTTAACCAAAAGATAAAAACATATAAATTTCGGTTAATTCGGTTAACCGACCGAATTAATCGAAATATTTCGATTTAATTAATGTGCTTGAAAAAAACTTTGATTCGATTAACGGTTAAAGATTTTTACAATTCGGTTAATGTTAATACGGTTTGGTTATTAACCAAACCAACCGTTTGAACACCCCTAATTAACAATATGCATATAATGGAATTTGAACCTATGCCAATTGAGTTAACAAAACCTCAAATTTACCACTTAACTAGAATTTTATTTTGACATTTTATATATTTTAATTCTATTATGCAAATTTTATTACCTCCATTGATTGCATATATTAATAGTAATGTTGTTGATTGAGATGGTGTAACAAATTAACTCGACACCAACTTAGGATTGATGACAATATCATAATAAATAATTGTATTCATTTAGTAATCTTAATATGACGTAGTCATGTGTTTAAACTTCATTTTACTTATAACTTAATATTTTTTTATTTTAATATCATACATATTTCATGTGTTATTTAAACACATATTTATATTCTAAATTTGTGGTTTCACACGCATATGTGTGTAATAGGATTTCTAGTATTAATTAATTTGATATATATATGATTTATATGTTAAAGACGTGTCAATTAGCATGACATACTACTTTCCAAACATAATTTGTCAAAGTGCCATTTTTATTTATTTTATGAGTCGATTGCATCGATGATCCTCAGGCTTTCATTTTAAATCGATCCCAAAATTTTAAGTTATTTTAATTACATCTTTAAAATATTGAGGTTTTATCAATTAGGTCCTTTTTTTATTAAAATTGTTAATTTAACTGTTAAATGATAAATAAGATCTTATGTGACATAATTTAAAAAAAAATTAAAAAATAAATATTATAAAAATAGATGTTTTTTTTAAAAAAAATCTTAGGTTTGAAATTTTCGAAGCTTTTACAGAAGCGTTATCATAGGGGCGAAGCCAAAACAATTTTTTATGGGGGCCGAATGAAATTTTAAAAAAAATTATAGTCTATATCTTTATAATTTTTAAAGTATTAAATCGAATTTTTATAATTTTAGGGGGGCCAAAGTAAAATTTTACCTTTACAAATTTAAAATTTTAAAAAAAATTAGAGGGCCTAAATGGCAATTTTCATTTTAGGGGGGCCGGGGCCCATGCCAGTCCCCCTAAAATCGCCTCTGGTTATCATTCTCTCTCACTCTCTCCCCCCCCTCTCTCAATTTTACTTTATTTTTAACTTTTACTTTTAAAATTTATATAACAATGTTCTATTTATATAAAATTTTCATTTTGAATTTAGCTACATAAGAATTGAAATATCATTTAACGGTTAAATTAACATTTTTAATAACGAAAGGACCTAATTAATATAACATCAATATTTCGGGGATATAATTAGAATGATTTTAAATTTAGAAACTAATTTAAATTGAAGGATGTGTGGTACAATTAACTCTTATTTTATTATTCTTTTACTGCCCTTTAAATACAAATCATTTTAGGGCCATTTTACCCAAAAACGCCCATTTCTAACATTATTTACAGAAATGGGCCAACTTTTTGATTATTTACTGGAAAGGGCCGAATTCCCCGAAAACTCGCGTCACGTCGCCAGCGATCTCGAGTCTTTGTGTCAGAAAAAGCAGCGTCCCTGGGGGAGCGTTTTTCCCTTTTTTTAAGGTTAGGGTTTTTTGCTTGTTTTAAGGTTTTTTAAGGAAAAAATTAATTAAATTAGGGTTTAGGGTTAATTAATTAAATTAAGGTTTAGGGTTTTAGGGTTAATTAATTAAATTATGTTTTAGTTTTTTTTAAATGATTTTGTGTTTAGGGTTTTGGAAAAAATATATTAGCAATATAAATTTTTTTTTCTACAGTAGTATCTGAAAAAATAATTTTGAGAAGACGTTTCTGAACAAATAGTGTCCAAAACGCTTCAAGTAGGATGCACTGTCAGCAAAACTACTGAAAAAAGCTCCCACGTGGACTCTCTTTTTCTACAGTAGTATCTGAAAAAATAATTTTGAGAAGACGTTTCTGAACAAATAGTGTCAATGCTTCAAGCAGAATGCACTGTCAGCAAGATTACTGAAAAAAGCTTCCACGTGGACGCACTTTTTCTACAGTAGTTCCTATTTGGCCTTAGACTATAAATGAGTCAAATTTCATTCTCAAGTTGCATAAATTACAGCAAGAGAAATTGAGGCTAAAGTAGAATAGAAACTGAAGATGAGTGAACGTATTAATGTTGTTATTTACTATGATGGTAAGGTCCGTGACACCGAGAACGGCGTTGTTTTTTTATTGGAGAACACAGCGCGACTGGTTTTTAACCAAAACATAGATTTGACAGAACTTCGTAAAAGAATTAGGCGTAAAATCTTCGGAACGACACCAATGAAAGTTTTGTCTATTAAGTATCGATTTTGTGCTTCGGTTGATCCCGTGAGATATGACTCATTCTACATCAAAGGTCCTCGTAGCTTGGAGGCAATGGTGCAGACTCATCTTGCTAGTGGATCACCCTATCTTGAGTTATATGTACAATTTTCATCGCCAAATGATGCATTTGCGACTAAAACATCTACTGTTGTTCGAGAGGAATACACGACCCCTAGCCGACACTCTGTTAGTGGGAGGCAGAATATGGAAGCGCCCGTGTTTGGTGGAAGTATGAAAAACACAACCCTTGCATGACACTCGGTTAGTGGATGGGACATGCACATCGGTGGGTCGATGTTCGATGCTGGAAATACGTATTGGGGAACAACATCAATTTCTAGTGGTTGGCAATCTACATATAATTGGGGACGTTATGAAACGTCCACAAGAAGGGATGATGTACTCTCTACTACGTCCACCGATGAGGGGACCTTGTTCGTTGTAGATGATGGTAGGTCGGATGATGAGTCCGATGTGGATCCACCTCGAGAGCTCGACCCCGATGGTGCAGAAGTTGCATTATTTTCTGAACCGGAGCCTGTTCCAACCATACCTGAAGATGTTGAAGGGGGTTCAGATGAAGAAGAATAAGATCCGCGATTCAGGGTGTACTCGCCTCCAGCCCACATGCATAATATCGATCTATCTCAAGATGATGCGTTGGAGTTTCCAGATCTACCACATAGAAGGCGTGGCCGTACAAGTTCGTCATTGGATTTGGGTGAATTGGAAGTTGGTAAGGAGTTTTCCAATAAGGATAATTTTCTTGGTGCATTGAAACAACATAGCATCATGAACGGGGTTAACTACAACGTGGTTAAATCCAAATCCGATAAGTATGAGGCCAAGTGTGCAGTGCAAGACGGTACATGTTCATGGAAAATCATGGCCTCGTTGAGGAAAATGACAGGCTTGTGGGATATAAAAAAGTACAAAGGTCCACATACATGTGTTGCCGGTACAGTATCACTAGGTGTTTAGGGTTTTTGAATAATACTGTTATTACGTAATGTTGCATTATTTAACGTACTTCGTTGACAGGTGTTTCACAAGATCATCCTAAGATGGATTCAGATATGTTAGCTAGCTTAATACTACCGACAGTGAAGGCGGATCTCAGGACTTCAGGACCTTAGGTGCCACGGGAATCGGTTGTCGGAATCCAAATTGTCGCAATACTCTATCTGACTGGTGCATCTCCACGGTGGCATAGTTGACCAATGAGACCTTCACATGCCAAATGTTCGGATTTTGAAAGAATTCATTCGAAATTACTGCCCGAATTGCCAGATCCTCGTATGGTGTCCATTGAAACTATATGAACATGATAAAAATATTAGTTATATACATAATACTAAATACTAAATACTAAATACTAAATATGAAACGACTATTTTATTATGTATATATATTTTATTTAATACTTACTTGTGCTTCCGACCGTTGGTCTAATAGAAGCCGTATATCTTCAAGAGAGGTAGGTATTCAAACATAACTCGCCGAATGGTTCCACCTAATTAAATAAATTTTTAGCATACAATTATATTTTAAATCTATGTAATAATTGTAAAATCTAATATAAAACTTACCTCGTTATGAGTGGGAATGTATATGGGTGGTCCACTCGAGGACGTAAAAATAGAAAGCGAAACCGTGCCCATGATTGAAGTAGTGATAGGCAACCTCCGATTTTGGCTTTATTCGGTCGCGTCGCCCCGCACATCTCTCGGTACAATGTTGCTAACACGGCAGACCCCCAACTAAATTCACCAGATGCTCTAAAATCAACGAGTTTCAGCAGTCATCTCAGATGTACGAGGTTTCGTGACAAGTCCGGCATTAGATAACCTCCAATCATCTCAAGAATGTATGCTCAAGCATATCATATTTTTTCTAGTTCAGTCGAATCATTATCTGGCTCCGGGAATGTGTCTCGTAACTAGCCCATCTCGATCTAACCTCCGTTAATATTATCCGGAATAGCACCCAAAAGCTCGTAGCATACGACTCCCCAATCAGCAGATTGAGCGGACCCAGTGACTGCGTACCCATCCACCGACAATCCCAATTGCAATTGCACATTTTCCAGAGTAATAGTACACTCTCCGCATGGAAGATGGAAAGTGTGCGTCTCGGGTCTCCACCTCTCTATCAACGCACTGATTAGTTTCAGGTCCAACTTGCACTCCCGGCCTATCGTGGCCACGTGCCAAAAACCCGCTTCTCGCAGGTAATTCTCTATCAACGGCGATGGAGGACCAGACATATTACGAATATAGCATTGCAACACCCGATCTACAGACTGTTATAAAAAATTATAAAATAAAAATTAATTAAAAATGTATAAATGAAAAAAAAAATATTAAATAGTGTTGAAAAATTAATTAAAATTGCATAAATGAAAAAAATATTAAATAGTATTGAAAAATTAAAATTATCACTTACAATTGTCATTTGATCGACGGAGATGTGTTTACTATCGAGACGAATTAATTCTCCGGCCATTGCTAACATGATCGAATATTTTTTAATTTAGAAAAAAAACTAATTCAAAAAAATTTTAAACAGAGCTTTTTTGCAAAAATTAAAGAGAGCTTTGAGAAAATTTAAGAGAAATTTGAGAGGAGGACTTTTGTGTGAAAAAAATGAAAGGGGGCCCTTTATAGGTTTTTTTTTTTTGACCGTTGGAGCTCAAACGGTCAAAAAAAAGTAGCCGTTGGGGGGTTAAAAAAAAGGGCAAAACACGTCCCTGAGGAAGCGTTTTGTCCACGTCAGTACAAAGCGCGCCCTCAAGGAAGCACTTTGTGCTGACGTGGACAAAACGCTCCCCCAGGGACACGTTTTGCTAACACAGCACCTGCGATCGCGCTAACGTGGATGCGTTTTCGGGGAATTCGGCCCTTTCCGGTAGATAATCAAAAAGTTAGCCCATTTCCATAAATAATTTTAGAAATGGGCGTTTTTGGGTAAAATAGCCTCATTTTAGACTTATTTGTAAAATATTTTTATTTCTAATATTATAATCCATTAATTAATAATATTAACAAATTCCACAGGATATGGAAAATGTTTCATTCTCTTCGAGATCAGCAATTGACTGGTTTGAAATTTGAAAATAACATCTCAATGTAATGGGATTTGACCTTATTTTAATTTAGGCATAATAGTTTCCTCCACTTTCGTGAGTGAGTGTATATATACATACTCATGACACATGTATAAACTAGGCTGGACAAAGTATTTTAGAATATTGTTTCCTTCGATTTAAATTACTTATTAATAATAAAATATATTATTTATATTTATGTTTAATTAAAAATTATAAATATAATACACGTTTTAAATATTTTTATTTCTAGAATAATAAATAAATTACTCATTATAAAACTGATTTGAAATATTGGTTAGAGTGTTGGTTGGCACTTAAATAATATAAATTCAAATCTTATCATTCTTCTTAATATTGTTTTTAAAATATAAAATATAAAATATAAAATTATAGATAAATTTAAGTTTAATGTACAATTTTTTACATGAATTTTGATTTTATGTAATTTTATGAATAAAATTTTGATTTGATATAATATCATCTTATGCTTATATATTACATCCACAAATAATTATATTTATCTAATATAAAAATAAATTGATGTATTCATTTTTCTATATGTGTATGATTGAATTAAAATTAAAGTTTCAGATATACATTTAAACCATAATCAAAATTTTATGTGTATAATTGCACTAAATTAAAATGTAGGTACCTTATTTTAAATGATAAAAGAATTCAACTAGATATGATTGTATTGAGATTTGCAATTTTTTTCTTTATTTATTTTTTGTTGTATTGAATTTATCGTTATATTTTTAAAAAAAAATAAAAAATTTAGAATGGGGAGATGAGCAATAATATAATGAAAAATGTTTTCACCGTCCATCTATTTTAAATTAATTGATAATCCATCTTTTGTTCAATTCAAAGTTAATAGTATTTGATAGTGTAATCAAAACTAATGTACGATTAGTGAATAAAATTATGCTTTTTTCTTGATAATACAAGATTAAAAAGAACAAAAGCTTTTATAAAAATAAATACGATAAAAGCTGTGCACTTTTTTCGTAATCGTGATAGCAGTGACGTGGAAATTAAACTTATTTAGTAGCCATGAACTAATCTTTTCTCCCTTTCTGTGGGTTGTATAATTTTTTATGTTAAAATAATTCCCCATTTCAGTATTAAAAATATTCCAAGTATGTAGCACTATCTCTGTTACATAGTACAATAATCCCCTATTTTTGTATTTACTTCCTCTTAACTCTAGATCGTCAAATGCAAGAAGTGTGATCAAGTAATTTGGTCGGTAAGGAATTTATAAAAAAATAAGGAAAATGATTTCGATTTGAATATGAAAAAAAATCAATTCAAATTAAATATTTTTTATATGATCTTATGTTTATTTAATGATATAAAAAATAATTTTTTGATTAATTATTTATCTCAATAATATTTTTTTCAAATATTTACTCTAAATTCTCTCTAAAAACATTTTATTTTAAAAATCTGTAAAATATAATTTTTTTTCAAAAATTTTTCCGTAAGTGGAATATTTTCTTTCCACTCATAGTAAATATATTGGTAGAGGTGGCTGTGGACCCGAACGTGGCACGGATCCTCTTGCTCTCTGTGCCCTGCAATGCAAACTGTCAATGAGGTGGGCAGCTATGGCCTAATATTACAGTACTTTTCAGTTTTTATCATTTTCCCAAAGAATAAAACCATATTACAATTATAATAACTTACTGAATCAAGTAGCGTCTCTCAAAAGAAAAAAAAAAAACTTATTATGATAATATATTTAAATAAAATTTTGAGTCAAATATTTTAGATATAAAAAATATAATGTTGAGAGAATTCTTTATTTAAACATTAGGAGTTCTAAAATTAAGGTTTGCATTTTCAATAAAATAAAAATTAAAGTTTGCATTTAATGTATATTATTAATGAACTGTGTTCAAATACAACCCTATTAATTTATAAATAATTATAAAATTTATCATATGTATATGTGCATGAAAATAACTATTTAAAATATAAATTTATTTTTAAAGATAAATACAATAAATAATGAAATATATTATTTGAGATTGATTAATAAAAATAACACATGAAAATAAAAAATTATATTAAATTATGAGTAAAATAAAAATTAAACATGTAAATGCATCATATTAAGAATACTAAATGCATTACAATTATTTATAACAATATTGTCAACAATCTTGCATTAGTGTCAAGTTGACTTACAATACCAACTTAATCAACAACATTATTCATATGCATAAATATATAAAAAATTAAAACATAGACATAACTTATTAAAATTTTAAATAAAAACTAAAAAATGATTTAGTTCAAATGACAAATGAAAAAAATGATATGAATAATGTCTTTGGTTCAAATCTCATCATGTATAAATTTTTATTAATTTATAAATTTTAAAAATATAAAAGAAATAAAAAAAACACCAACATAATCACAACAAAAGGAATAGTATAGATTTTAAAATTTATTAAAAATAAATATAATTATTATATTTTTAACTAGTAAGACTCATCATATATAAATACTTAATATGTAAATGACTACATGTAAATTTATTTTTTTTATATTTTAAAGGGTTTTTTACTTAAATAATATAAAATAATAAAATAGGATATGTAAGAGCCCAATTTTGACCGGGCTGGAATAAAAAGAAAAAATAAATAAAATCCAATGTCCTTAAACAGTCCATTTTACAACCAAACAAACTAAACCTGACATGCCCAATTGACCCAAATGCCCAAATAACCCAGACCCAAATACACTTTCAGACAAATTAGCCTAACCCAATACCTAAAACCTAAAACACGTTACCCCAAAACAGATTTGACCCAGCTAAACCCAAACCCAAAACAGAAACGGCCCAAAGGGGCCCAAAGCTTTAACAGTTTCAGACCTAGGGTTTCCCCAAAAACCCTAGGCGCCGCAGCGTGTACCTATCCCCTTTGCGCCGCAGGAGCTATCCCAATCGTCACGCCACAATATCTGGAGCCCAATCGTTGCAGGTAGGAGCCCGATCATCGCACCTTCGCAGGCACCAAAATCTCCCCGATAGCGTCGCAATCTTCGCACCTGGTCATCACCACGAGATTGTCGTCATCAACCTGCGAAAAATGGAAACAAACCGCAGCAAAAAGGAAAGAACAGATATGGAGAAATATATTTTCCTTTTTTTTATTTTGTTTTTTTGGGTATAAAAACCCATAAATCTGTAATACTCAAAAAAAAAAAACACAGGGGGATAGACAGAAAGAATACATACAGAAAAATACCAATACAAAATACGCAAGCAATAAAAACAGAGGTTATTTCAAAAGATTGTTTTTTCATTTTTTATTTTTTCTCTATATCCGAGTACTATTTCTTTTTTTTTTCTTTTTATCCTTTTTAGCTATATACTATATATATATATATATATATTAAAATACAAAAAAAAAGCGGAAAATACCTTTTTTAAAATTTTTTACATTGCCGTACTGCGGCGCACGACAATGTGATCGAGCCTCGCGCGAGCGACCCGAAAATCGCCCAGAAGAAACAAGGAGAGAGGATTTTTTTTTGGAGATCTGATTTTTTTTTTAAAAAAACAAAGAACTAATTTTTTTTTTCTAAAAATTTGGCTTTAAATAGGGAATGAAAACGACGCCGTTTTGCATCAGGGGTTTAAGAGCCAAAACGACGTCGTTTCACCCAGGATCCGCGCACAGTTGACCCGACTCGAAGGGATCCGCGCGTTTTGTTTAAAATGGGTTAATTTCCATTTTGGCCCTTCCGCAATTTTATTTTTTTTAATTTAAGTTTAATTTGAATTTTTTTATTTTTTAATTGAGCCCTGAAATTTTCTCTCTGCTTCGATTTAGTCCCTCGGACTGCTTTAAAGGTCAAAATCATAACGACGCCGTTTTAAAACTTGGCAAAATTGCCATTTTGATCCCTATTTCTTTGTTTTAATTTCCTTTTTATCCTTTTATTTTATTATTTTATTATTGTATTAAATTATAGATTAGATAATCTATATTATTTTCTTTATTATTTATATACTAATACATTAATAGTATAAATTTCTATGTAATATCTTTATATATTAAACTATTATTATTTATTTTTTATTTAACTTAAAATTATTTTCATTATATATTATATATTATTATTTTATATTAATATTATATGTTTTCAAAATCTTTATATTACATAATATTATGTTATATCATATATTATTTATATTATATTTTTGAAAATATTTTTATTCAAAATTATTATATATATTATTATGTATTATCTTTTATGTGTATTAAATTATATATTTTTATAATATTTATTTAGTATTGTTAATTGTTTTATATATTGCTTTATATATTTGTACATGCAATGCCCTTTTATTTATTTATTATTTCATGATTACGTTAGTGTAGTTATTTTAGTTGTATCTTATATTGTCTATATTAAATGTTAATATATTAATTGCTTTTAATATTTATGTATAAATGCAATGTTGTCACATGGATTATTGTTTAGAATATAAAATACATTTTTTTTTTGCAAAATCGCTATATTTCGTTTAAAGGTTTTTTAAAAATAAGGCAATATTTTGGTATTTAGAAATTCGGGAAATAGTGCCCTAACGTGTTGGGTTGCGATTTTCCGTTTGGCTGAATAACTAAATATTCTTTTAAACAAGTTTTGTAAATCGTGAGATGATTTTGATTATGAAGGTTTTAAAATATCATGTCCTAACGTGTTGGATGTGATGTTTATATTCCTTCGGAACAAGAAAGTCTCAAATTTTTAAATTGCTTGAAGTTTCTTTAAAGAAATCATATTTTTAAATACTTTTAAATTTTAAACATTTGGACATGATTTTATCGATTAGGTACCAATTTTTGGGCGTTATGAGGGTGCTAATCCTTCCTCATATGTAATCGACTCCCGAACCCATTTTTCTTGTTTTTCGTAGACCAAAATTAAATGTTTTAAAATAAAATGTTTTGCAAGGTGATCCAATCACACCTAAGTAAAAAGGGATTGGTGGCGACTCCCACTTTTGTTTTTAAAAGTCGACCCCGTTTTCTAAAAATTTTAAAACGGTTTCAACAGGATAAACACCCTATTATTTACCGAAATATGCAAAATGAACAGTATATCATCGATGTCGCCTAAACAATTGGTAGCACCCATTTTTCCTATTACCAATGATTGCTTGAATCATTAAAATTTTAAAAAATATTTAATTTTTTTGGGTGCCGCCAATTGCTCTGACAGCCCCATCTCCCCTACCATTAATGATTGTTTGAATCATTAAAATTTTAAAAAAATATTTAATTTTTTTGGTTGCCGCTTGAGCAATTGGCCGCACCAATATTTTCTAGATATTTTTTGGTGTATTTCTAAGTTTGAAATACTGTTGCCGCCAATTGCTCAAGCGACACTCAAAAAAATTAAATATTTTTTAAAATTTTAATGATTCAAAGCAATTGGCGGCACTAATGATATACTGTTCATTTTACCTAGTTTGATAAATAATAGGGTGTTTATCCTATTTCAGTATTTATTTTATTATTTTATATTATTTCATTAAAAAACTCTATTTTAAAATATACTGCTACTAATAATAATTAAATTTTTAAAAAATTTCCAGAAAGTGATTATCAGTGTATAAGCCCAGAAACTGCCATAAAATGGGATATACTCATCTGACTGTTAAATCTCCGCCCTTCCTTCCTTATCAAACCTCAAAACCCTCTTATATCATCTCTTTCTATTGCCCCCACCGCGGATGAGAGCTTCAATGGTTATGCCCTCTTCGTTATCCCATAGCTGAAATACCTTCCTTTTCTCCAGCTTTTTATTAAAAAAACAACTATTCTATCTCTGTTCTTCAACCTTCAAGTCTCGGAAAAATCATCTGTTTTTTGCTGCTGCTGCTGCTTGGTAACCATTGAAATCTTAATTAGATCCAAAGTTCATATAAGTGGGGAAAAAAATTCTGCATAGAAAGCTAGTTTCGATTGGTTTCTGCCATTTATATGTTATATTGGAATTAAAATAAGAATTGGGTTATACTCCAAAACCTGCTTTTTACAAATAGTTTTATCGTTTGATTAATTTTTTGTTTATGAAGATGACGATACGTAACAAGATTCATTTTCTTTGTACAGGCGTGCAGCTATAAATATCTTATCTAAAAGAGCTTAAAGTTAGAAATTCCCAGTTCCCATCCCCATCTACCCCAAGGTTGAAAATGGCTCCAAGGAACAGCCGAGGAAAGGCCAAAGGAGAGAAGAAGAAGAAAGAAGAGAAGGGTATTACTCTATTAGTATTTCTCAATCGTATTTGATAAATGACTCAAATTTAACCGCGGCGCCCCGCCCCGCCCTGCCCGGCGCCGGCCTTTTTTCATTTTGTTTGCAGTTCTGCCGGTGGTGATGGACATCACCGTACACCTCCCCGATGAAACTCATGTTATTCTCAAGGTTGGTCCCTACGTTTTTAATATTTTCATTTTCATGTTCTTGAGCCTCCCTTAGGGATTTTGTTTATCATCGTGGCACCATGTGCGTGTGGTATGTGTGCGCGTTTTCTTTTAAATTTTAAGAGGCGTCTTTTCGTTTTTCATGCTTTTGGAGCTGGATTTCGTTACACAATCGTCTTTTCGTCAGCAACCATTTTATTAATAATTCTTTGGGTCCCAATTCTCACAAATTAAATATCTCAACCAATTATGGAAATGGAAAGCAGTTGAGCTTTAATTTTTTATTTTTTATTTTGAGTTGAGCTTCTTTAAATGAAGTTTGGAATTTGGAAGAATTTATCTTCTATTTAAAAAATACAATTCGTTTTAATTTTAAATTTAATTGCGACTTAATATATTCTAAGAATAGATAATATTTATCTTTTCGACCTTGAAATGAAGTTGGTTGCTAATATGTTGAATATATAAATATGTGCAGGATATAACAATACGCTACAATTTTTTTAGAATTATCATTATTATTTATTTTTCTTTTTACAAATGGTGTAAATTTAATAATTTGTAAATAAAAATGGGCAGGGGATATCGACAGACAGGATACTAGATGTACGTCGTCTTTTATCGGTGAATACAGAGGCCTGCAACATCACAAACTTTTCCTTATCCCATGAGGTAAGGTCGTGAGGGTACATGCATTTCTAGTACAAATAATTTTTGGTAAACTAATTTACAAATTTTTTATTTTATAATTAGAAAAATTATTAGGCCCTTTTATATAATTTATTTTAAAATTAATAAATTTTCGACCAAATATCAGAAAAATCATGTCAGCTTCAAAAGAATATGACAGCAGAAACGACACACAGATCATGTTCAAGTTGATAAAATAGCTCTTGGAAATATCATGGCCATCATTTTCCGTCTCCGAAATAATGGACTGTAATTTTGTTTACGTCTTCTTTAGAAGAAGAAGAAAAGAAAGGTGCATCTCATTTTGCACTATATACAAAATTTATTTAAATTAATGTTTTCATAAATTCATAATAATGAAATTAATTAATATACTAAAAAATTTATTCCTGTTTTCCATTTATTATTATCGTTATTATTATAAACTCGAAAATAAGTAATAATCGCGGTTAAAATGAAACAAACTTCAGCATTTTTCTGTTTTAACGGTTACAGGTAAGAGGGTTGCGGTTAAAAGACACCGTGGACGTTTCGGCGCTCAGACCGTGCGTATTAACCTTAACGGAAGGTAAGCTAAAGGAGGGCAAAAATGTAAATGTATTTTTATAAACGTCGATTAGTTACGACGTGGACGAAAAATATACGTTGAAAAGACACTTTTGCTTCTCGCGGCTTCAGTCTCATTTCCCTCCAAAAAAAAAAAAAAAAAAAAAAAACCCTAACTGCTACGTTCTCCGTGTTTTAAAATTTGGAAAAAAAAAAACCCAGATGATTATGATGAAGAGAGCGCGGTGGCGCACGTTAGACGGGTACTGGATATTGTGGCTTGCACCGCGACCTTCGGCTCATCTGTTACCGCCAAAGATCAGCTGAAGCCGGAAGCCAGTAAGAATGCGGCGGTTGCGCAGGAGAAAGGCTGTGCAGCAGCTAAGAAAACCGTCTCCGGTGCGAACAAGGAATCGGCTTCGAAATCTTCAACGAAGGACGTGCCGGTGGATGCAGAAGGAGAGATGAGCCATTCTTGCCCTAACCTCGGCACTTTCTACGATTTCTTTTCCCTCTCTCATCTCGCTCCTCCTCTTCAATGTACTGTTTCTCTCTATAATTGTTTCCGTCTTTATTTGTTTGCATTTTTCTCTTGCTTCCCTCGCTTACGGTTTGAACTTAGCTTAGCGACTATTCTTTTTCCTTTTCAGTTATAAGGAGGGCAAATAAGCGGCAAGTTGAGGAGATCTCAGCCGATGATCATCTCTTCTCCCTTGACGTGAGATCTTCGTCCTTGAACCTCTCCTTCTTGGCAATACAGTGTCTTCCGGTCTCTCTTGTATCTGTAATATATTTGTTTGATAATGACCAGATTAAGCTTTGCAATGGAAAGCTGGTTCACGTGGAATCATGCCGGAAAGGTTTTTATAGCGTTGCGAAGCAGCGGATTCTCTGTCACAATCTTGTTGATTTGTTACGCCAACTTAGTAAAGCTTTTGATAAGGTCAGTTTTTCATTTTCCCTCCTTTTAAGATATTAATTATGTCAGCTTATCTAAAACGCTTTGAAACGTGATAAGCTTTTGATTCCCTTCTTAATGAGTTTACCAGTTTTGGAGATATTAGTCTTTCATGCCTTCTTTTTAATGGTTTTCCCTCGTTGAACATGATAATATTTGGTCGCGCAGTTTGTTTATCAGCTAATAAGAGTCTGTTGAGTTATGTGATGGGAGTTTCCATAATATATATTTGTTTTAAACTGAATGAACAATCTGGAGAATGATTCTGATCCTTCGAGATCTTATAGACGTGGGTTAGATTTCCGATCTATGTAGATTTTAGACCTGTGGTGGATGTTTATTGAGTCTTCGGTAACTGGCATAAAATTTGCTTCTTTTGGACTAAAGTAAGGGAAATGGCGTTGAGGTGAAATAAGATTTTGAATATTTGAGATGTTTAATTATTGGTATTTGGTAGTAATGTTTGTAATTGCCTTGGCGGATTTTTTTTTTTAATATTGCACCAATGTATGGTTAGTCGGTGTAATGGTGCATAAGAGGATATTTGCTTAATTTGGAGTGGTTTGGTTTCGGTGAAAAAGTATCAAACCGTGATTATTTAAGTATCTATTTTGGAGTGCAACGAACATCTCCATACTCAATAGTCATGTTGATTATTTGCGATTACAGTTTTTGATTGAGGTATAAATCAGTTCATTTGGAGAATGTTTAACTAATGGAGAATATCACTTATTCTGGTATATGCCATATGTTGTGCTTTCTTCGTATAAAAGCTGAAGTTACGATTATCGAAACATTTTATATGGAAGTTCATTTTTGATTGGGTATTTTGAGTTACAGAAATCTATTCTGCTTAAAGTAAATTTGATGGTAAGATCAATTATTGATGATAGTTATGCACATTTGGTGGTAAGTGTGATCTCAAGTCATACATTTGGTTGGTTTTCGTCATCTTGTACATGTAATATGATTTCTAGCAGGGGGAGTTATTAGTTGAGATCTCATTAACTGGATTTCCTTATGGTACATAGATTTTGACTTTGACTTTGGAGATGATAATATATTTGGTTAAAAGAAAATTTTGGGATATTTATGATGTATATAAGCTTCAAGTGCAACTGTTATGTAATAATTGATCTTTTAAATTTGAAAGCTATAGTATTTCGATTTGGAGTTAAGTTGGGTATCAAAATTTTATGTTAGAAATTGCGAGGGGTGAAACTTGTATTGACTTGACATTTATCATATTGATGAGAAGTATTTGACTTGGAGATATATAATATGCTTGGTTAAAAGAAACTTTTGCGATATTTATGGTGTTTTTAAGCTTTTAGTGCAACTGTTGATATGTGATAATTGATTTTTGAAATTCGAAAGCAGTAATATTTGGATTTGGAGTTGTGTTCGGTACTCAAAGCTTTATGTTTTAATTTCTGTCGTGTGGATCTTTTCGATATAAGCTATTGCATTGGCTTGACTTTTATGGTTTAAATTGATGAGAGATATTTCAATAGTCTGCGAAAAGGAAAACCTTAAGTATGTGATTTTCGAGGTAACTAGATGATTTGTTGGCATTGTTTTTCTGACTAAAATATTACATTGTTGTAATTACTCGACATGGATTTCAGTTAAACTTGCGAATAGGACGGATTTAGTAATTTTAGATCGGATTAAATTGAGTTGAATGGATTTGAATTTTTTTTAATTATTTTATGGGTTTGAATTATTTTGAATTTAAGTTATTTGAAATTTTAATTATATTGAGTAGCTGCTGCCTTTCTTTTGTAATGTTTTTCGGACTTCTTTTTTGGCGGGAATATATTTATGACTTGTTTTAACTTCATTTGTGTCAAGTAATGGCTTCTCTTTGAATGATGTATACCATTCAGTTTAATTTACTTCCTGATTTCCATTCCATAAAATCCAGAAACTCTCACTTTTTTTATTCATATTTTATGTTCATTTAAACTTTAGAGCATATATTAACTCGTACCTTTTTCATGTTGCCTCTTTTGATAATATTTCCTCTTGTTAATACCCTGATAAGAATATTACAGGCCTACAACGATCTCATGAAAGCGTTTACGGAACGTAATAAGGTATATGATCATTTATCACTGCTTGTCCCTTTATTTAGTTGCTTTGACTGAAAATGCTCAAGAATCAAGAAGTTGTTCATGAAGATAGCCTAGCTTTTGTATTGTTTCACAACTTTACTTTTCTTTTCTTTTTGGTTAGTTTGGGAATCTTCCTTATGGCTTCAGAGCGAATACCTGGCTTGTACCTCCAATTGTAGCGCAATCACCATCAAATTTCCCACCTCTTCCCATGGAGGATGGAACGTGGGGGGGTAATGGAGGTGGCTTAGGAAGAGACGGAAAAAACGATTCGATACCTTGGGCCTATGAGTTTTCAGTTCTTGCATCTATGCCCAGCAAGACAGCAGAGGAGCGACAAATACGGGACAGGAAAGCATTTCTTCTTCATAGCCTATTTGTCGACACGGCAATTTTCAGAGCCATTAGGACTGTGAAGCATGTAATGGGAAAGATGAATCCGACCTGTTCAATAAAGAATTGTGAAACTCTGTATTCTGAGAGAGTAGGGGGCTTGAATATTATGGTAATGAAAGATGCCCCCAATGCAAGCTGTAAGGTGGACACTAAGATTGATGGAATTCACGCAACTGGAGTAGATCAAACAAATTTGCGTGAAAGAAACTTATTGAAAGGGATCACAGCTGATGAAAATACGGTTGCGCATGTAAGATATTTTCTGGAAAATTTTAATGATGAATGAATCTCTTTATGGTCTAGATTCTACTTTCGGAGTTGGTAAGATTGAGGCAATTTTTATATTTTGACTGCAGGATACTTCCACTCTTGGTGTATTAAATGTGAGATACTGTGGCTATATTGCCTTTGTGAAGGTTGAGGGGAGAGAGAATGAGAAAAGCAGTCCACCATATCAAAGCATTGAACTTGCACAGCCTGAAGGCGGGGCCAATGCCCTCAATATTAACAGGTACCAATTTCTTCCGTGTCAAATATATATTTGCTTGAGCTGTATTATATTTTATATTTTATAGTAGAGGGAACAAACTGTTGATTTGATAAATTTTAAAGAGTTTGATAAATGAAACTCTTCTTGAGTGTATTTAAAGGGGGATTTGAAAATAACATAATGTTTTATGTTTCAGTTAAAATTTTTCTAATGTTCAATATTCATCTATCTCGGTGGGAAAACTATAAACCTCACAGATGCAAATAATTGGATTGGTGTTCGCTTAACTTGCATTTAGATGGAGTGGCTACATATCTTATTAAATTTCAAGCTAAATCTTTCCTATTGGTCTGTGTTTATCTATCCTGGAAGGAAAACTCGAAACTCAATTTTGCAGATCATTGGATTGATGTTCTCTTGATTTGCATCTAGATGACATGGCTTGCATATAGTTGTTGGTTTTAATGGAATTTTACCATTTTTATGTCCTTTAATGCAATTTTCCTTTATTTATTTTTCGAATAAGAAAGACAAGAGAGTTAATTTTGAAATGGAAAGGTATAATAATTCATTTACTACGCGGTTATTGCTCTTTAGTTTGTGGCTATTTTTTTGCTCCTTCAGCTTCAAAAGCAGAATTCTTAAAGAGTTCCCTTCCCTTTTTCTCTCAGTTTGAGATTACTTCTTCATAAAACGATACCTTCAGAACTTAATAAGGCAGCTTCGCCTTCACAAGTTTTGGAACATGAAGAACTTAGTTCTTCCCAAGTTTTGATAGAGAGATTGCTGGAAGAAAGTCTTGCTAAGCTTGAGGAGGAGGAACTCGAACGGAAACCTTTTGTGAGATGGGAACTAGGAGCCTGCTGGATACAACACTTGCAGGACCAAAATAGTACACAAAAAGATAAAAAACCATCTAGGGAGAAGTCTAAGAATGAGATGAAGCTTGGAGGACTTGGGACACCTCTTAGGTCCCTCAAGAACAAGAAAAAATCAGATGGGAATATGGGGTCAGGAAGCTCAAACTCTCATTCGGACGCTGTTGAAAATGTTACAGCAGCTTCTATAGAATCTCAGCTTGAAACCAGTTCAAAAGATGATGAACTTGTGCTGAAGAGGAAGTTATCCGAAGAGGCCTTTGCTCGACTAGAAGAGTCAAAGACTGGACTTCATCACAAGGTAGATATTCTTGATTACTGTAGCATAGAATTTTGTATACTGGAAGCATATGTCTAACATGTTCATTTTGTTTGAAAGACTTTACAGGAATTAATTGAATTGTCGCAGAAATATTACACTGAAGTTGCTATTCCAAAATTGGTAATCCTGAGAGTTATTTCGTCACTTTCCTGATTTTGTCTGTAGTTAGGTTTATAGTAGTTCTGGCTCTAGTACTTATTATGCAATAACAGGTTGCAGATTTTGGTTCTTTGGAACTCTCACCGGTTGATGGACGAACTCTGACTGATTTTATGCATACTAGAGGTCTTCAGATGCGTTCCCTTGGACATGTTGTAAGTGCCATACTCTGATATATTTTCTGATTTATAAATGCTTGCCCTGTACAACATCTTTATCCAGCTTGAAAAGGAATTCTTTAATACTTTTCCTCTTTGTTGCCGAAGCTGTCAAGCCCTGCCAATTTCTTTCTATTTTTGTGAGTGCACAACTTTTATTAGATTTTTTAGCATAACACATATCCGCCGACATTGCATCATAGCTTGTTAAGATTCTGTGCACAGTCCATTTTTTGCTACCTAACCCCCTGTCCCAAAATTGGTGTGTGAGCCTATGATGTATAGAAAAATGGAACAATGACTTTATTATTTCCCATGATAAGTTATTGATTGGAATTTCTTTCCTGCTCAGGTCAAGCTTTCAGAAAAGCTATCACATGTGCAGTCACTTTGTATTCATGAAATGATTGTTCGGGCATTCAAGCATATTCTGCAGGCAGTGATTGCCACTGTTGTTAAAATTGATAAACTGGCTGTGTCACTAGCTTCTGCACTGAACCTGATGTTTGGAGTTCCTAAGAATGGAGAACTACACAAGTCTTGCAAAATCCATTCCCTGGTGTGGAAGTGGTTGCAGGTCTTCTTGATGAAGCGATATGAATGGGATATTAGCAACTTAGACTTCAAGGACATTAGGAAATTTGCAATTCTACGTGGATTATGCCAGAAGGTATAAAAGGCTATCACTTTCTGTTCAAATTTTAAGGGTTTTGGAGATGGAAGTAGTTATAAGAAGCTATTTTTTCCCTCTACCACTTTTTTTTTGAAATTACAATGGATAGTTTCATTAGTGCTTTTTTATGGAAAGAGGGATGCATATACCTGGGCCAGCTTCCTTCTCTAAATAGAGTTTTAATGATGGATTTTGCTATCAAATTGGTTAAAATGTAAATTTTTCTGATCAAAATTCAGAATAAGGGAACATTCTCTATGGCTATGTAGGGTACTTTGCATGCCAAGAGAAAGGTTATAAATCATAGTCTAGTTGCGTGTTACCAAAAATAGGATGTGGCTGTTGATGGAGCATGAAAACTAAGTATCAGTTTCCTTTTCTCTCCTTTGCTTCTTTTAGGTAGGAATTGAGTTGGTTCCAAGGGATTTTGACATGGATTCTCCTAGCCCATTCCAACCATCAGATATTGTCAGTCTGGTTCCTGTACATAAGGTTATAAATAATTCTTGAACATTGTCCTTTCTCCTTCCTCAACTCTGTTTCAGAATTTGTTGATTTTATCATGGTTTTGTATTTGCTTGCGTTCTATTTCTCTTCAGCAAGCAGCATGCTCATCTGCTGATGGAAGACAACTTTTAGAATCATCTAAAACAGCCTTAGATAAGGGAAAACTCGAAGATGCCGTAACTTATGGAACCAAGGTATACATTCCAGATGATATGCCTATCATGTGCTTCATCAAACTTTATTTTCGTAACTCTAGTCTCTAATCTGTTAAACTTCTCCGTTTCCGGCAGGCTCTTTCTAAGCTAGTAGCAGTTTGTGGTCCATATCATCGAATGACAGCTGGAGCTTACAGCCTTCTTGCTGTGGTTTTATATCACACTGGAGATTTCAATCAGGTCTTCTTGTTAACCATTTCTACCTGCAGTGTGGAAATCCATATCATACTAAAATATCCTAAACAATTCTATAAAAGTTTTCTGTCTGTTGAGGGTTTCAAGTTGAATTTAAATCAATAATCTACCCCAACTGCAGGCCACAATATACCAGCAAAAAGCCTTGGATATCAATGAGAGAGAACTGGGATTAGATCATCCTGACACAATGAAGAGTTATGGAGATCTTGCTGTCTTCTATTACAGGCTTCAGCATACAGAACTTGCTCTTAAGTACGTTTGTCTGCATTTTATATATGGACATTTTACTGTTTTACGTATCAAGGCTTAAACAAGCTGTTTACAAATATTTTTTGGTGCCTAGTAGCTATTGTAGTTTATTCTTTTAATACTATACGATTTTAATTATAGATGTTGAAGCAGTTATCTTCACACATTCTGGTGGGCCTTTAAATGGATTTCAGTGTCACAAATTCTAATTTAATCTGCTTAGCTAGATGTATTTTCCTTTTCAAATCTTAATTTTTGAACCTATTATTGTTTGCTTTTGGACATTGTAAGTTCCTGAAGAAATATCTTGTAAGATGGTAGTGGCAATTTCAAGTCATATTTGAAATCTTTCCGGTTAGCCTCTTGATCATAACATCTATAAGTTATTGTTGGATCAGATATGTAAAGCGTGCTCTGTATCTTTTACATCTTACTTGTGGGCCATCTCATCCAAATACCGCTGCAACATACATAAATGTAGCCATGATGGAAGAAGGACTGGGCAATGTGCATGTTGCCCTTAGATATCTTCACAAAGCTTTGAAGTGTAACCAAAGGTTACTTGGTCCTGACCATATTCAGGTTTGAGTCACCTTTTTGTCATATGCATCTATGGTTCTATTTCATGTTCCAGAGAAATTGAATCATTATTAAACCTTTCTTAAATGGATAAACTAAAAAGTCACTGCCGAGGTTTTTGAAATTTTTTTACTTCATATTGTGGGTGCTAAGACAATGCTGTCTTAGATGTTTTTGATGAAATAAAGGCTTTCCAGAAAAATGTAGTTAGTGTGTGAAATCTTAATTTCATGTTTATGCATGTCCCAAATCAACTGTCAGGAAACATTACTAAGATTCTATCCTATTGTGTCCTTTTGAAATCCTTTGTTTCTTCATACTTTTTTCGTGACAAAGCAAAGAGAAAATCTTTGAAGGAATTATCCTTTTGTCCGTTAATGTCTTCAGACAGCAGCAAGTTATCATGCTATAGCAATTGCACTCTCATTGATGGAAGCATACCCTTTGAGCGTCCAACATGAACAAACAACCTTGCACATTCTCCGAGCAAAGCTGGGCCCAGATGATTTACGTACCCAGGTATCTTTTGCAGTCCATAGATTGAACATGTAATCTCTTCGGTATATGATTCATGCCACTCAAAATTGAGTAACCTGTGACCTAGAGATAAGCACAGCTGCTTCAAGCTCTTAGTTGACAGAGCTAAAGTGAAAGTTGGCATCAATAGCAGCTTGATAATTTTTGACAGAAGCGCATCAAATGTTTGACTTGAGTGAATAATTTCTGCCAGCAGATGATAGATATGATAGTTTTTTAGGGTTGTTTTCTTTAATTCATTATCAACGATTAAACTTTTTGATGAAATCTTTCAGGATGCTGCTGCATGGCTCGAGTATTTTGAGTCCAAGGCATTTGAACAGCAAGAAGCTGCACGAAATGGTACTAAAAGGCCAGATGCATCCATAGCTAGCAAGGGCCATTTAAGGTAAAATATCTTAGCATATTCTCCGAAGAAGGGGATTAGGAAATAGTTGATTGTTGTTGAATGTATTAAGTTTCCTTTTTGCCAATTTATGTGCTATTCACATAATTGTCCAGATATCATGTCAGATGCTCCTGCATTTCCCAGCTCAGAATAGAAAAATGTAATCCATGCCTTTGATAGGGTTTTTCTCGAGAATTCTTGAGATTTCACTTGTGGAACCATCTTCAACTTCCTTATGGAAGGGTACTTATTTATGCTTTAAAAAGTTTAAAATAATATTTAAAAAAAAAAAAAACCTTTTCATTTATGAGTTCTAATTGGAGAGTCTCTTAAAAGCCTGCTTCAGCCTCTTTTTCTGTGGTGTACATTTATATTTACCCTTTCAAATGCCACTGGTGGCGAAGTACCTCTATCATCACTCTTCATGTTGGCTCACCCTACTCAGATCCTTGTTCCCCACGCAAAAGAAACAAAACAAGACCTGCCTGTCATGGCGGCTGGTGGGACCAAACTACATGACTTATTTGTCCCCTCCATGTACTTGTTTTGAGTTCGTTCTTTGATACCCCATTCATTTCTCGTGGATTATTACTTTCTTTGTCTTAGTTTAACTTAGCTTACTGAGCTATACAATTCCTGAAAATGCCGTTGTAATGATTTTAACAAATTAATATAGTAGTAGTTAGTTTGGTTTTCTAAGAATTCTTTAGGTGCTTGGCCTATAAAAAATTATTTTGGTTAGCACATGGTTGGATTACCAGCATTTGTGTGTTTATATATATTCTCCATTTGTGTGTCTGCTATGGGAAAATCCAGACATCCTTATATATATATATATATATATATATTAGCTCACCAATGTTAAGCAATTTATTGAAAAATCCAGCAAAGCTGGAAACGTTTACAGACATCTTTACACTGTTGCTGATGTTTATGCTACTCTGCAGTGTATCTGATTTGCTTGACTATATTAATCCAAATCATGATGCCAAAGGGAAAGATGCTGCAGCAGGAAGGAAAAGAAGCTGTATTATGAAGGTAGGATAGAGTTTAATTTGTGGTTGGTCAAACTTATTGTTGATGATAGGAACCAGACCCAAATCTGATTCTCTTTAATAATGACATTGATTGAAATGAGTTAATACTAGCGCATTTTCTAGGGGCTGGTGACCAAGTTTTTTGCAGATTGTACTAATGGCTAAGAACTATAGAAAGAAATATGTAGTTTCAGCTCCTCAACTACTGAGCTAGCCAAATTTCCATAACCAGATTTTGTGCTTCATTAAACCTATTCCAAGCTTGTCTATATAATGTTGAGAAGGCTTATTGTGGATGGAGAACAGTGAAAACTAGGACCTTTAGATGCGGGGCTGTGGAGCTAGCATGGTACCTATAGAATCTGGTAGAAATGTTGTCTCTAGAAATGGATGTCATCCATGTCCAATAGGAAAAACAAAAATTGTGCCTGATACAGTAAAACATATATGATGGCACATTCTTCTCCAAAGAAGGGGAAATTTTTTCATTCCAACTTCAGTTAAAGCCTGGATAGTTGCGAGTATGTAAATCAGGAAAGGGCAACATGGCTGCTAGCATGGACCATCAGATGCATTATTTTCTTTTTCTTTTTACCCAACATGCACCTCTTATGAATCCCGATTCTCCTCTACAGGTGAAGGGAAAACTTTATCCAAGTTGTGAGGAATCCTCTAAAGAGGGTGTGAACAAAGCTTCAGATGAGGAGACACATGTACCTGAACCAGAAGATAAACCGGATGCTAACCAGGAGATGAGCTCTTTGCCAGCACAGTCTCAGGCTCCTGTTACAGAAGAGACAACAGAGGCAAGACCAGACCTTGATAATTGCATCCTATCTGAAACACATGCTGAAGGGGATGATGGGTGGCAACCCGTTCAAAGGGTAAGAGCATCTGTCTCACTTGGGCGAAGACTAAAGCAGAGACGAGCAAGTATAGGCAAGGTTTTCAGTTATCAGAAAAAGAATGTTGATCCTGATATGGAATTCCCTCTAGTCAAGGCCAGTCATCAAAATAATAGGTATTACCGTTTGAAGAAACGAACAATATCTCATGGAGGTCATGTGGATCAGCACACTATTAATCCCTCCCAAGGTTCAAGATTTGGAAGGAGAATAATTAAAACCGTTACGTACAGGGTTAAAAGGACAACTGAGATCTCTAGAAATGGAGGTGAGGTGTTTAGACCTGGGGACTCTGCCTCTGCCTTTGCACCTAATGATCACTATCCAAAAAATTCTACAGTCAGTCTTGGGAAATCTCCTTCGTACAAGGAAGTAGCATTGGCCCCTCCGGGTAGTATCTCCAAACTACATTTCAGGCCTGAAACTAGTTGTCCTGATAACCCAGACTTCAACATTGAAAAACATCGAGAGGAAATGAATGAAACAAAAGACGATACTGATCAGTTGACTACGGGGATGGAGAACATATTTGAAAAGAAGAGTGAGAACACTATACTGGATTCAACAGAGAGCTTGAAAGAGGAAATCTCGAAAGAGGAAATTGGTGTGGATGAAAAAAAGGAAGAAACTAGGCCAACTGCTGTGATGGAAGATAACTCTTGTTTGATGGTGTCCGAGAGACCGGAGGGACAAGAACTTGAGGCTGGAGGTAATGAGGTACATGAAGTTGTACAGGATGGCATATTCGTAAATGGTGTACCTGATTCAATTGATTCTCCTAAAACGAAAATCTGTGAGAAGGATTTATCTACAAGTGTTTCAATTGATTCTCCTAAAAAGGAACTTTGTGAGAAGGATCTATCTAGAAGTTTTGAACTGCACAGTAATTCAAACTCCACATTACAAGGGGTAGAAGAATTGAAAGGCAAGCCCTTGGTCCTAAACTCTGGTAACGGTCAGGGGCTTGCCAATAAGAAGCTGTCTGCATCTGCCGCTCCTTTCAACCCATCAACATCCATTTCACGTGCTGCTCCACTCCCCATGAACATCTCCCTTCCTCCTTCTCCTAGACCTGTTCCAGCCATTGCACCTTGGGCAGTTAACATGCCTCTTCACTCTGCACCATCTACCATCTTACCAAATCCAATATGCTCCTCTCCTCATCATCCATATCCCTCACCTCCTCCAACTCCAAACATGATGCAGTCTCTACCCTTTATGTTTCCACCCTATGCTCAATCCCAACCTGTACCAACAATGACCTTTCCTGTAACTAGCACTCCTTTTCATCCCAGTCAATTCTCATGGCAGTGCAATGTGAACCCCACTATGCCAGAGTTTATTCCTGGGACAGTTTGGCCTGGTCATCCAATGGAATTCTCTGTACCATCACCGACTATTGAGCCAATTGCTGATCAGATACTGGAGCCTGAAGTGCAAGGTGATGCAAATCCAAGTTCAGCTCCTATGCTGCCACTGGATATTGACACTGTTGGAGAAGCTAAGAAAGAAGTCAAGCTTTCAGCACCTCTGGCAATAAATAGTGTTAAGGAAGAAGCTAGAGTTGGTTTGGAAAATATACAGGAAAATGGTTGCTTGAATGAAAATATGATTGACAATTCTGAGAACGGACTGAGCCAACGCAACAACCTGAACAAAAATACTGAAGGCGATGCTGAAAGGAAGAGTGACGGTGAGAAAACCTTCAGCATTCTAATAAGGGGTAGAAGAAACCGAAAACAGACGTTGAGAATGCCAATCAGTTTGCTAAGTCGACCATATGGCTCACAGTCTTTTAAAGTTATATACAACAGAGTCATCAGGGAGAGTGAATGTCCAAAATCTACTGGCTTTTGTTAGTGAAAGTTGTACTCCCAGTGCTACATAGCTGAAAGCTTTATTTCTTGGATAGCAGGATTGTCAGGAAAAGGGTAGAAGAAACAAACTTCGATCAACCCTACAAAAAGGCAAAGACATCTTTCTAGCTTCATGGTAACAAATGTAAATCCACGTTGGATTTGCTATCTTAAATTGAGGTTGGTTTTGCTTAACAGAGGCCTGCTGTAATGCCTTGTAAGCTCATCCTGCTCTCTTAAAATCATACACATGCAGAAGATTCTTCCGTTTCACTTTGAACAATCATATTAACAATCCTAAATTTTTCCGCAGATTCTGTACGTTTGAATTTCTACATGATTTAGATGATAGTATGAACAAGGAAAGAAGTGGCTTTTCGAATCAGGTATTGTAATTTCACAGTTTCTTTATGTCATCTTTTTGCTGCTTAGAAAGTTGAAGGAAATTATCCAACTGGGTTAAGAGAATGTTGAAAACTCTGTCTGACTGTTACGGTTTATTCTGAAGATTCAAGTGGTAACTAACTAACGGGGATTAAGTAGGGCGCTATTGAAGTGACAATTTTGGTGTATACTTCAGTTAGGAAATTTATTAGATCTTGGATCACAGAATGTTGTTAAGACTGATTTCACCTTTTTGATTTTTTTTTTCATAGCAATTGACATTTCATAGTCCATTTCTTTCAATTGTATGACATTATAATTTTTGCCCCATTTATGTTTTCCTTTTTGGGTATTGTTATATTGTTCAAATTAACAAGTTGGTCAGTTATAGAAATGATTTGCATCCCTTGGTGGACTTCCCCATAGGCGTCTATGGAGAGTGATCCATTTGCAATACCCGTTAATGTTGATTTAGGTATGTTGCATGCTAAAGCTTCTCTTTTTGACCTTATAAGGTGGTGTGGTGTTTGTGAATTTTAGTGAGTATAGTTTGATTTTTCCCCCATAATGTAAATAAGGTAGACAATCACTAAGAATTTTTAAACATATGCGATATTTTTTTTTCTCAACAAAAAATTGATATCGTAATTGTTTTTTAACAATAAATTTCATATTAAACTTTTTTTTTTTGAAAAAAAAACATATAAATCTATTTCATTTGTTTGATGATTGGATTACTTGGCATGTATTTATATTTATATAACAGCAATTTATAATTTTTTTTTCAACTTTTAAATATGTACTTAAACTTGCTTGATTCTCTATGGTTTGTAGTTATTACAATACTAATAATACTAAGTTAAAGCTCAATCGGTTTAAATTTGAAGCTCGTAATTATTATAATAATAATAATTCTAAGTTAAAGTTTAATTGGTTTAAATTTGTATCTTCATTTTTTAACTAAGTATAATTGTAAACAGTAATAAAGTTGAATATTAAAAAGGAAAGAGATTTAGTTATATCGGTGTAGTTTAAATCATTTCATAATTTTTTATATGATTAATATTTTATAGTTTAGCCGTTAAATTTATCAAGATAAATGTAATTGTCATGTATGTAATTTTTTAAATCAATATGATATCTCTATTATATCAATCGAAAATATTATCTATATTAATATATATTAAACGGTTGAATTTTTTTTTTTACATAAAATGAATACTTAGAAAATTTTAATTTATATAAAACTTGATATGTATAATTTATATGAATGAAGTATGAAATATTACGGTTAAATTGTTAAAATATTAATTTTATAAAAAATTATGAAAATGTGCAAAACCCCTTACCTATTAAAAAATATTGATTTGTGTTTTTAAAATGATATGAATTTAAAAAGAAAAACCCTTTGAAAACGTATCCTGCGTTGGAATAGGATAATGATTGTAACAAAATTTGCACGTTATTAAACAAACAATAAACTATGGATAAAATATAAAATGAATAAATTAATTAGTGAAGCTTGAAAACATATATAGCGTGGGATATATTCCTCGAATGTCTACTGATTGTGTGGAACAAATGGATTTTCATTCTTGTAATTTCCAGGAGGCTCATAGTTGCACATAACAAAAAGGCCACCGTTAGCACACCTAACTCGGGCACATCCTACTCTCATTGAATCCCTCCATACAATCTGTGTATAATGGCCGCAGAGTTTCCCCCGTTGGCAAGCAAAGGTTTTCTTATCATAATACTGCTCTTCACCCACCCACCTTTGGACAGCCTCTCGAGGTGTCCAGTGGTCTTTGTTCGCCACGAAGATGTTCTCGCCATAGGGCGCATTGGAGTGGACTATTCTGCAATCGTTGATGCGCTTATTGCCCCATGATCGAGCAAAGTCAGCCAACTTTTGATCCCAGGTGTATAATGGTTCATTCTCGTGAATTCGAGCAGCGTTGTGAGCGTCGAGGAATTGTTGCGCGTCTGAATCAGGAGAACTGGGGGTTAGCGGCTTCGGTTGAAATGGTTGAGTGCTTTGATTTTGAGGTTGTTGGGTTGGGTTTTGAAGCTGTTGAGAGTTTGTAGCTTGGTTTGTATTTGAAGGTTGCTGAGGGTTTGGATTATCGGATGAACTCTGAGATTGTTGAGAGATTAGGATTTCGGATGGCTTTCGAATTGGTTGACGGCTTGAAAATTGGTATGTACCTCGAGGATCTTTAGAGGGATTCACTAGTAACTTGGGATGGATTTGGATTTGGGTTTGGATGGATTCGGATGGATTTGGATGGGGGAGAGGCTTGGGATTTAAAGGTTGGTTTTGAGCTGGATTTGGATTTGAAAGCTGAGGCTGTTGAGAGACTGGATTTTCATGTGGAGGTATGTTGCGCAAATCTGGGAGAGTTAAAACAAGGGGAGAAAGTTGAAAGAAAAAGATAAGGATGAAGAAGGGTGTGAAAATGTGGGATCCCATTGAATTGTGTTGTCTTCGTCTAAACCAGATTTGGTTTTGGTTTGGGGAGGGAGGGAGGACCCCAACACAAACACAAAAGAGATGTTAAGGAAGGATTGTATGATTCAACGGCATTTTAGGATTACCATCCATTTTTCTTTGCCTTTTCACAATATACTATTACTATTACTATTACTATTACTAGTATGGCTCTGCTTCGGAAGAATTTCCTATATATTTAAAACAAATCAAAAAAGAAACCATTATCATAATTGAATTGGAACTTTGACTACTTGCCCTAATGAAAATTACCAAATAAAGAAATGATTCAACCGTCATCCCATTAAGTTAATTTTCAAAAACAAAAGTTGTACGGAAACACAAAAAGATGCTATCATCAACCAACGCTTCCCACCACGTCAAAACTTTGATAAATGGAGTGAAGTTAGCTGTCTCCTCTGTATGATGATGAATAGCCATATGTCTATTAGTTTCATGCTAAAAGCAAAGCATTAAGAGGAAAGAAAAGAAAATAATTATTAAAATGGTGTCCAACTTCTTACTTGTATAAGCCCAATCATAGTGATGTTCATCAATATGAACTGATGTAAAATAAGCAAAAAGGAAGCATCACCCTTTTGGTATTAGCTACCATTTTATCTCTTTTCTTTCATGGCCTTCCTCTTCACCCATCATTGGGGTCTCCGTAATGATTAAATCATATAATTAACTCAGGTTATTTAATTATAGAAGCTAGTAAAATATACATATAATCTTAATTCTATTGGTTAAATTACTTATACTTCGTGTATAAAATAAAATTAAGTAATCACTCTAAATTTATCAGAAAAATTTAAGTCTTTTTAAAATTTCAAAGTTTATCAAGAAAAGGTTGTATTATATTAATGAATGCTATGAACATATAAGTACATTGACTAAAATATCTACCTCATAGCAACCTACCAACCATCCAATTTGTATTTGATTAGTACTATACGTAGAAAAGATTGAAAAGGAGAACATTAAAACATAAATTTATTGGCTGTCATCTTTTAAGAAGCAGATAATGCATATTATATACCTATCATTTTCATAATTCTTATAACAGAGGACATCTAAATTTAAATTTTAACTTTTATGATTCCAAACCTAAGAGAATTACACTTCTAAAATATTGGAATTTACTGGAATTTGTTTGGAAAAAAAAAGAAATGGTAATGGATTTTATTTTTTAATTCATGAACCAAATTCAAAATATTTATCAGATTAGTTATACTCATTGAGAACACCGTTGACCAAATTGAATAACGACTAATCACATGAAGGAATGGACCAAAAATTTCAAGGAATATTAATGAACATATAGTAAAATCATACAATTTAGAGCCAAGGTGAGGATAAGTAACAGGAAAAGAGGAACTGGAGCAAGTTGAGGGAAAAACGAAAGAGGAAATGGAGACATGGAAATAATTAAACCGATGTTAAATTTAAAAGAACATTCTTGGTTGTCACTGCCGACCACAGTATTGAAACTCATTGATGAATGATTGATGCTGCAAATGAAAGATACTATCTAAGAGTAAACCAAGCTCACCTGAGATGTCACAGAAAAGATCGAAGCTCTTCTAGATGACAGAGTGAAGAGAAACCTATTAGCCGGTTGGCTTAGTGGCTGTAGCCGTTGGTAATGGCTCGATCAAGCTCAACTATTGTCAGTATGAAATCCTATTGAGCAGCATTGATGGCTGCATTTTTCGAATAGGTTGTTGGTTAACTCCATGGCTCCTCGCATGGCTATTTTGCTTCATTTCGTTCGTAAATCTTCGCTAAAGTTACCCCGTTATAAAGCAATCCATACGGTGGTCGAGATAAAACGTGAATGATGTCACAGAAGCGGTGTAATCAAATACAAAAACTAGGGGTACATAGCATAAGGGTAGTGTCATTTGAGCACTGAATATTCAAATAATGACTTAGGTCATCCCTAAGAATTTCACCACACATAATTTCTTTCATGCTTTTAATTACACTAATAAATAATTATTGATTCTAACATCATTTATCTACAAATATCTATATTACTTATTTATCCTATGAAACAAAATCAAACATTTTTACATAATTACCTCTAGTCTATTATGCAATTTAACTAAGTAAACTAATTAATCTACCTTAAAACTAAACAAATTATCTCGTATCAATAAAAAAAATGTATGCTTAACAAAAATCAACACATAATTTATTATTCTCAACAAATATTCTCAGTTTTAATATCATCCAAGCATCATGCAATTCAAACAAAAAAATGAATTTTTTTGGTATACAACATAAATAAATAACAAATATGACACATAAAACACACAAACTAAAATCCATGTACTCCCTTCACAATTAGAACCTACATTGTCCTCAATGTAAAAGAATTAAAGTGCAAACAAGAAAGTTTCCCTGATAAAGGTGAATCCTTATTGTCGTACCAACATCGGGATCTTATGTACTCCAAGTAGACAGAAAAGTACCTAAAGGAAAACAAAACACTAAGACCACATAACATGGAACATAATACTAAAAAAGTAAAATAACAAAAATAAAAGAAGAGGTGTTGACAATGGATAAAAGAATGCCGAAATAATGAGTTTCGGGAAAAACATGACACTTCAGTAATTCTCATGAAACCATTAAATGTAGTCGCGACATTGAGGTAGTTTGTTGCGATGGAGCATTCTAGCTTGAATGTCGCAACATCGGGTTGCAAAGTTGAAACTTTTATGCTTTCATGTCGCGGCATTGAGTCTAACTTCTGGCTTCTTCAATTTTTTTTTTTGTTTCTGTCACCCCACTACATTAACACATATTGTGAAAAACAAATAAAAAACAACTAGGATTAATATTAAAAATAAAATAAACAAATAAGAAAAAGTAAAAAGCAGAAAGTAAAGAAAATCATAGAAGTCCTTTTTAAAATACCGAGATGATTCATATCACCACCATAAAAGAACTTGCAGCTAGTTCTCGACACTTTGATTCGTTGCTTGTTCTTCCATTGATAAATACAAACCAGCCTCCTCGATTGAATCCACTAGCAACACCTTATCTTTGACCTACACGACATCCACATTACGAGCCATTTGACGTCAAATCCGAGCCAACCCCATATTGTGTTCTGGGGTATTATTACCTCGTGCATCCTCACCTCAACGTTGCGTGAGGCTCTGGTTGCTCGAGCTTTGCCTCCACATTCGAATGAGAATAGAACAAACTCATTGACTTCTTCAGTTGGATTCTCTCTAACTATGGCTAGAAACTGTATAGGCTCTATTACACCTTCATTTAGATCCAATTTAAGCTCAGTGTTAGTCGCTACTCCTACTTTTACTCCTACTCCTACATATACTATTACATTAATTGGATTGGAGACTCTTTCTTCCTTATTCAAATCTTCATCGTGATCTCCAATTCCAATCTCCTGTTGAAATTCTCCATTTAACTCAACGTGGTCATCAATTGTATAATGACCTTTATCATAAGAGTGGGCAACATCATGCACGACCTCTTCCGTTGGAGTATTTAAAATTCGATCATCTGATTCATCATGCTTTCCAAGGAGGACAACTGATTTAGCTGGGAAGACATATGACTTTTCATGGACGACATCATCATCCTACACTCAGATAGATCATCCTCAAATGCATTCATATGATCATCCAATGACAAGTCATTATATTTTTTTAGGATCCGTACCCCAATCCTGATAGTAATAATGAGGTTGTGGATCGTAAGTCAGATAGTTATTAGACCATCATCAGTTATAGCTCTCTCTCGATTGCATACTTATATGAATCAAAAGGAGGTTCATATGAATATTCGTTCCTCCCATATCCTTCGACATAACTCCACTAGTTCGTCGAGGCTCCGTTCGACCAACTCGATCATTGCTTGCTCATGTTTTGTGTAGCACCCCTTACTCGACCAAATCCTCGGGTCTGAGCAACAGAGAGCCACATTCGTTATCGGAGCGAATACTAACTAATTCACAGTAAAAACATCATTTCACTTCATCAATTATGAAATCAATCAAGAATACAACATTGAATAACATGAACATTCTTTTCGGGTCTTATACGAGTACACAAATGCGTTAGAGTCAACCCGAGATCAAATAGGGACCTTTTTGTAATATTTTTAAAATTTATGATCAAGTATACAATAAAAAGTCATTCAAATATTCAATCATATAATAAATACCTAGATATTAAGATACACAATTAAATCTGAGCCTTAATTGAGCTTACAAAATCTCTTTTGTAGACTCGAGCATGAATAAGGACTAAATTACAAAGTTTTTGAAAATTTAGGGCCGACTTCACGAAGTCACCTCCTCCACGTTGTGATGTCACCAAATAGTTTGTGATGTCACGACATCAAGCCACCCGACGTCTTGACGTAACATACTGTTTAGCCGGCGCTGCGACGAAGAAATGTGGTCGTCGGAACGAGGACTTTTTTTGTTGTTGGTAAAGTTAGGCCATTTGGTACCTATTTCAAGCCAACCAATTCAAATACACTTTTGGTGCATATTTACACAACATTTCCATGCATAAAATCATGCCAAAATGCATACCATAACATCAATTACTCAATACTAAATTCAATCAATTTAACATGCCTTAATCTGGCACTAAAACACATCAAACCACTTGCTAAAATACAAGCTAATCTCCCATGTTTTCAATCCATTTAAATAATCATTCATTATGTCATTTCCATGTTTAAAACATATCATTTACACAATCAAATGAACCATTAATAATGATTCACATATAAGACTTATCATATAGCAAAGTCATACAATTGTGCATATGTGGAATTATCATCCTAAATCAACATTAACCGAAGTTTAGACCAAAACCATCCATTCACAAGATATCACATAATATAAAACCTATGTACATGCCAAAAAATGAGCTTTCAATGATAGAAAGACTACCGAATCAATAACAGGATAGTGTGACCTCCTCGACGATTCGCTAGACACATTCCACAAGTTGGCAATCTACAAAGAAAGGGAAACAACGGGGTAAACATATCAAATGTTTAGAAAGTTCATAAGTATTCAAGAAACAACTTACCTCAATTTACAATCTAATACGATAAGCTACTACCTTGTCAGGTTTGCCTAAACATGACTACCACATATAAAAAAGGTGAGTTAAGCATATATTGGATCATATAGTAATTCAAAAATATAATATTCCTATTCATTTATAATCAACATTTCAATGCCATTTATATACTCAATCAACATTAAATCAATTCAATATCATATCCATATCATTTTACATACATATATGCTTAAATCCATATTCTTATTTCAACAATTTTTGAGTCTATAAACATCCTTTGTATTTAGTTAGCCCTTGGGGCTCATTTTTAACTTAATTCAAATATCATTTATCCAATTTACATTTTATATCCCTATTAACTTTGTTCAGACCCAGACGGATACATGAATTCAACCAATCACACCAGTTTGGAACCCAGTGCCTCATCGGATAATGCTGAAGTAAATAGTTTGCGCCCAACGCTCATCAATGTGTTTAGAACCCAGTGCCTCATCAATATAATCGAAGTATAAATGTGCCCAACACTCATCGACTCGTAGCCGAAGTAACTCGTACTCGACCTATCCTATGACATGTTAACTATATCTGACTCTACCCGAACATTTAATAGGGTAACCTTTTATTCAATCATCATATTATTCAATTTGCATTTAAACAATTCAATTCATATCTCAAATCATTAGTTTATCACATAACATATCCTAATTCAAACCAATTCAAGGTCAATTCCATAATTTCATCAAATTACACTATTTTCAATTCTATTCAATTTAATACTCTATCTCGATAATCAGTCAAATTCATACCATTATGATTTGACCAGTCATCATCAACTATTAATTCATTAATATTTCATATTGCAATTCATCATATTCAATTTATCAGTTAATTTATCATTTTCTTTATGATTTAGTTTATCTCACCTTTTGTACCAAAAATCATACACAATTTAAATTACTATTAAACATACACAATTTTGTAACTTAAATATATATATATATATATATATATAGCAATTTATGTATAATCATACCATATGAACTTACTTGATCAAAACATCAACAAACAACTCTCTAAAGACTAATCAACAAAATTTTTCATTTCCCCGATTATCTTCGATTTAGTTCAATTTCTAATATATTTAATAATTCAGTTCAATTTATTAATTCCAACCTTCTTATTTCATCATATTATAAGTATATATCAACTTAATTTCATTATTCAAATGCCCCTAAAGTTTTTCATTTTGTTCAATTTAGTCTCTAAAATCGAAATTAGCAAAACTTTCAAATTTGAACTTTGGTTTCGAAATCGATCTCAATTTCATCCTTCTACAGCCCTCTAATATTTATAATTATAGAAATTTCATGCCAATTTTCAAAATATTTACACTTTAGTCCCTATATTCAAAATTAAAAACCTTCACTTTACAAATTAGTCTTTTTTTTTTTTTCCATTTCTAAGCTTAAAATCTAACCATTTAACACAAATTTCATCAAGAACTCATCAATGGTAATTTTTAAAAACTTTAACAGTTTTGCAAACTGGTACACAGGTTAGCTAAATCAAGCTCCTAGGACCTTAAAAATATAAAAATTACAAGAAAATGACTAAATTGAATATACCAATTTGTAGCCAGAATTTTGAAACCCTAGGATGTTCTCTTTCTTTCTTTGTCTGTCACATCCCAAAATTGGGTCTAGAAGTCTCGAGGGTAGTTTTGGAATTATGGCATGAAAATTAGGTTCAAGAATTCAGAATATGCAACCTGAAAATATCTTCGTTCTATGTCTTTTGAAAATTAATCCAATTTATGGAAATAGTGTGAAAAAGGCTTTAAATTTTAAAAAATAGATTATTTTATAAAAAGGTTTAATTTAAGAGTAGCTTAAAAAAAATATACCAAGTTTTAAAAATCAGCCTATTTTCCCCCTTTCACCCTACTATTGACGTGAAAAAAAAGGAATAGAAATACTCCCTTCCCCTTCCTATCGTCAATTGAAATCTCCAAAATCCCATTCACCGATTTTGATTCTAAAAACTCTAATCGCTTTGATTTTTACCATCTTCCAAACACCAAATCTTTTCTTAAGTCAAAGAAGAACATCAAGTACACCATTAAAATCATTGTTATTTATATTAAGGGTTTTCTTGGATTTCATCAACCGTTCATTTTTCTCCTCAATCAAGGTAAAGTTTTGTATTTCTAATAGTTTTTAATGAATTCTAGCCATTTAAATCAAGTTTTAATTCGTCAAACCAAGGATTTTGTATGGTAGTCAAAATTGGGTTATTAATGGCGAAATTTGGAATTCTAAACGAAATTATTGTTTCTAAGTGTTTTTCAACTTTATTTGATGAGATTAGAAGGTCTTTAAAATTGTTTTAAACTTTTGTGACAAGATTTGAAGGTTATGTTGAATTTCCATTAAAAATAGCCATAGATGCCGAAATTTTCGGAACCATAAGTTTGAGGATTTTAGAGTGTTTTGAAGGTTGAGAATTGTTCTTAGGTGAGTAATTGGATGTTTAGAATTTATTTTAAGTGATAATAATAAGTTTGGATTAAGATATTTGAGTTTCGACTAATCTAGTCGAAAATTTTAGTTCAAAGAGGAGCTAGTATTAGACCTGCATTTTTGTTTGATTTGAGGTGTGTTATTGGCTGTTAATTGCTTGAATGTTTTGTGTGGTTAATATGTGAAGTTTCAGAATCGTTGGAACCCTCTATGAGCAAGGCAAAAGGCAAGGAAAAGCTAGTTTGAGCTTGCGATTATCGAGTGGAAACGTGATCGATGAGTGTTTTGGAATCCCTGCTTGTAGACATGATTCATAGTGTTAAATGGGAGCTTAGGAGTAGCCTAAACCCCTATCCTAAGTTCCGAGTGTAAGCTTTCTTACTCCTTTTGTGTATTTTACAAAATTGTGGTGGTTATGTGATTATGCTAATGTGTAACATGGAACTACTGTTTAATGCGTGTATATGTGAATTATTGTGGTAATAGCTCATTGAGCTATATGTTAGCACTTGTAAGTGCAACATTAGAGAGCATGGTAAGCATGCTATGTGGTAGTGACATTGTTGTGTGTGTATGATGTAAAAGAGCAGTAAAATTGTGCAAAAAAGGTAAGTAAATATGTGTATAATTGTGGATACTTTAGCTTTGTGACCTCTTAAGACCGTTGGATATAGTTGGCATGCCATGGGATTTATGAGTACTCACCCTTTATGTTGTGATTTGGGGCATTCAGGCCCAAGACAGTTTGGAGAGATAAGGGAATGACTTGTCGTCATGGCGTTACTCCTGTTTTGCCAAAAATCACTTTGGTACACATTTCATGCTTCCTACCAAAAACATTTATACATATATATATGTTTCTTTCAATTCAATAGACATCATTTTATAACAATCTATACCAAATAAAGCATATAAACCGTTGAAACTAAACATTTATATGGCATGAAACTCATGATCAAAATCTAAACATATCCAAGCTATGTACCAACCTTAACACACAAGTTACCACATTTTCAAGTTTAACACATATGGCTTATGTAGACTTTGTAATCAATAATTCAAATGACAGTAACATGACCAAACTAGAAATAAACTAGGCCATATATCAAGCTTAACATACAAACTTAACCTTAGCCACAATTACAACATTGGTATTCATAATTAAGGATGACCATTTACTTAATAAAAGACCCTATATACATGCCATAATATCGGGAACCAAAATAAACATACTTCTACCATATTGATGATAGTGTGATATCCGCAATGATTTGACTTTTTGAGTTCCATAATCTAGAGATCTACATATAAGGAAAACAAAAATAGGTAAGCATTTAATGCTTAGTAAGCTCAAATGGAAATTACAACACTTACCTTGCTCATAGGTGAGCATGTTACTACCGAAAGATTAGGCATACATTTGGCTGGAACATGACATATAATGTCACAAATAAGTTTGCATAATAAACATAGGTATCAATATGTGTTAGGCATTATAACATGTCCAAAGCATCACCAATTCATACCAATTCATATAAGATCATCACCATGTCATATAAAATCATCAATACATAAGTTCATATCATTTCAATTTAAATCACATATCATAATAGCTTATCAAATTTGGTTCATTTTATTTTCTAATTTCAATATTCAATTTCAGTGTTTTGCCTAATAGAATCATAATAAAATGGACTCGGGCACGCGGGTGAACTACCCACACCAAGGCACGGTAGTGCAAAGCCCATAGACACCAAATATATATGTATTCAAATAAATCCCTCCACCACACCAAGGTCTTCGTAGAGGCAATGAATACTTGATGATCTGCAACAAATGTTGAATCTCGAATTAACATATCATAATCTCCACATCGTCAACTATCTCGTACACAAGTGTGCATATGACCCTATCGACATGCCAACTGTATCCTAGCCTTTTACTAAGTTCACATGGGCATCAATAATTCATATTTGCATATTCATAATTTGTAACTGTCACACATCAATTTTCGAATTCCATCGACTGAATCTGAACATGAATCACACATACATTTAATGATACATTTTAAGATCTTTTGTCATTCTTTTAGTTATAGTTAAGAGACATAGCATCAAACACTTATCTTAAATCATCTCAAATTTCAATTACATTTTCTAGCCAAGTATGCAAATTTCCACCTAAATCTTAACTTAAGTTCAAGCATAAGTAAAAAATGAAATTGAAACACAAGCATAACTATCAAACAAGGAAGGGTAGTAAGTTACACAATAACTTACCTTTCAAAACACAAACGAGTAGATTTCTCAAAGCCTATTGACCTGCCGCTAATTGTAGTTGTATTTTAGATACATTTCGACATTAAAAGAGTTTTTTTATAGCCATTTTAGTATTAATTATTGCATTTTTTATACTTAGTAGTTAGTTAGTAAATATTAATAAAATAAGAGTTTTTAACACATTTTTTAGTGTTAGTGACCTATTAGGCCGACACGGGCCTTAGATAGATGTAATCTGTTAATTTAAGTATACATGATGTTGAATTTCATGCCCAATAGACATAGGATCAAGGGACGAGTGTTGCACAAGCTTCCCGAGCCGCTAAAGCATGAAACATACCTAGAATCCCAAGAAATTGGTGTCGTGTCACACCATGCAATGTCTTTGGCGCGACATAGGCTTAACATAGAGCCCAAGTCCTTCAGGGTTAATTTTGTCCGCACAATAAAACTTATACGAAAAACTAGGACGTGCTGAAGACCTAATTTAGGCTGCTAACACTTCTATAAATAAGATCGTAAGTTTTTTATGTAACCTAGTCGTCTTACACACATCTAAAAAACCTAGTAGTTTAGGATTAGTTTTAGTTTAGTTCTCTTTTATTTTCTAAACTCTTTTGTTCTTTTGTCTTGGAATTATTTTTGATCCAAGATCTCTTTTATAATATCAAAGTATTTCAATTTATTTTGCTTTGCAAGCAACAATATCGTTTTCCCAATTAAGAGATTTACTAACTCAACTGGCATCCACAAGATTATTTCTTTATCTCTTTTCTCTTTCGATTTAATTATGTTTATTTACATGTTTATTTCAATTGAGATTGAGATTATGAATAATATCTAAGTAGCTACTTCCCTTAGGGAAGATTAACGAGTGGATGTGGGAGTGATTAACGGAGCAGTTAGGGTTTCTTATAAAATTAGTTGGTATAAATTATGCGTTCTTAAATCCTAGGCTTGACAACCCTAGGAAGTAATCAAGGTTAAATGAGGTCGAGAGATAAGTTTTTCGAGTAAATTGTAATTTATCCTGGTTGAGAAAGTGATGTTGAGAGATATGTGAGTATCCGCTAATTAATTAATCAATTAGAGGCCATGAGGTAATAATTGGTTAGTTGTTAGCTAATTCACCTTAAAACCTGAATTCGAAGTTAATTACAACCACTAAAACAAGTTAACCTTCCTTATTGGTTTAATTGGCTTAGTTGTTTGTGTTTTATTTTCAGTTATTTATTTTAGTTATTTAATTATTACTATTTAGACTTGTTATTGTAAAAGTGTTTTCAATACATTTAATTCGTCCTCCCTTGGGTACAATCCTTAGAATACTTCTCAGTGTTTCGTTGTACACTTTACTATATTGCAATTTGACCCATATACTTGCGGACACCACTTCTTTATTTTAGATATTTTTGGTGTAGTATTTTTCAGTCAAACATTCGCACATTTGGCGGCGGTCACCTATTCCGCAATTTTATCTTTTCCTCTACAAGCTCAATTTTTATCCGTTTTCGATTCAATTTTATGGCCGAATGCTAAAGGAGTTGAAAGCTTTTTCTTAAGTTTTCATCTATGGTGGACGACAGAATAATGAAGAAGATGGTGAAATTCCACTAACATTTCATATTTATACATTAATTAATTGTTAATTAATCTAGTTCAATTAACTTAATAATGATTTTATTAACATAACCTAACTATTAATTATAATTAATAGAAAATGTTATCATCATCCACTATCTTTTAATTAAAAATGATTTAATAACTATTTTGGCCCTCTAGTTAATTGATATCTAGGTCTTCAAGCAGTTTCTTAATTAAAACTGAATAGAAAATGGACTTTTATAATTTAGTCCTTGAACCTTAGTTAACTATTAGTTAACTATTTTATCGGCTAAATTACTTGACCATTCTTCAATATATTTTTATATTAACTCCATAAAAAAATATATTTTATATTTGCAAACTCCGTTTATGAAAATGGGGTTCTAAAATTGTATTCTCAGGTACTACTGAAAATTGTACCTTTACATAAAACATCCTAGTAAACTCCCATGGGATAGACACGGATTCTTATAGTTTCCTAACTGGGTAATATTTAGTTTCCTTTGTAATTCAACCTTCTTACCATTTTTAGAAAGAGATAAAACGGCGATCACTTTGGTTTACAATCTATAATTCTCTGCGTTGGATATGAAAAGGCATGTTTATGAATATGGGGCAAGAGACGAAACAAAAAAAACTACAATGTTGATAAATCACAATACAATTTGGCGGGTCTATCATTCTCTTGCATTTGCTCCTTCTTGATACTACTTATAGAAAAGCTATTAAATTTAAGCATTATATTCAAAGGACTTTCATGTCTACTTCTTTGATCAATTAAAATCGAGGTAGTAAGCAAGTCATAGAAAGGGCCGATGAGAAAAAAATAACAAAGAATTCATCCTCTTGAAACCACACACTTTATCAACCTTTAGTTTTTAATCCCCTAAAACAACAAGAAACAACGAACTTGAAACTCCAACCATCAAAATAGAACTATAGAAATTTCAAAAATTAGATTCCTAAAAGATGTTTTCATTGTCATGTTTAGCATCTCTAAACAGAATCCTCACATAAAAAAAAATTATTAAACAAATTCAACACAGAATAGTATCCAAGCCAACAAGTTTGTACAATCAGAATACTAATTTTAACTTCCAAAAAACACAGATCCAACACATGAGATTAAACCTCAAGAAATCACACAAAGCCAAAATGTGACTGTTAAAAAAAGAAAAGAAAAAGAGTAAACTATTCAAACACTGAAAAGGAAGTAATTTTTCTCAAAAAAGAAAAGGAAAACCCTCCAAAGAATCTAGACACCTGCTGGATTGGAGGGTGCATAAAATTGGTACAAACAAGACATTCAAGGAGTTCATGAACACTAGTAGTGCTTGGATGAAGCACTGATGACATAGTACTATTGTTGCTATTGTTGTTTCCATTGTTGCTATAGGGCTTAAAAAATGAAGTCAATTGATTATGATGATTGATATCATCATCACCAATTACATCTAACGATGTCATACAAGCTATGCTATTTGATTCCATAGTAAATGAGATAAAACTAAACAAATTTGATCGGCTTTTCCACAATAGGTACTATTCATTTCTAAAAAAAAAAAGAAAGTTGGATAGGAAAAAACTTGTCTTTTCATTAGATATGGAATGGGGTAGCCAACTTTTGAGTTAAAATGAAGAACAAGCAAAGATTAATTGTATATATAATTTCTCTATACAAGGGAAAAAAAAGAACTACCATTTTCCTCTTTGGTAGGTGTCAATGTCTAAATTTTCTCAAGAGACAAATTATGAAACATAAAAAAGGTTTGGGGCTAAAGAGAGAACTTTGTTAAAAGGAAATAAAATTATAATCTAATATTAATTATTGAGGAAATACTGGTGTTACGGGCCGCGGATCAAAACTCGTGACGAATGTACACAGAGCGTAAAACATGTGGAGAAGACCCATCAACTTAGCATAGTGAATTTTGAAATAACTTATATTTTACCAAGGTGAATATTTTTTAACCTTAGGAGATTTTGTAATCTTAGAAGATTTTGTAAACTTAGAGGATCTTGGAAAATCCCTTAAGAATCTCAATTTGTAGATAGAGTTTGATCTCGATCATCGATGTAATTTAAACTATACTATTGGATTTGGGAGAGCTCAACTATAAATAGAGGCCTTTCTCTCATTTTTATTCATCCCAATCTTGAGTAATACAATACATTTGAGAGAATTTACTCGAATACTTGGTGTGCTTAGTTTTCTTATGACTTTTCTGATCACTTTTTACTTCTTCGTTTTAGAGTTTGCTTTCACATTATTTTGTTGCCTTAGAGAATTTATATTGAAAATTCTAATCTTTCGAGAGTTAGACTGACTTATGACAAATTTCTGCCTAAAATCGCACAATTCACAAGACTTAAGTTCTAACCTATTACATTTGAAGCAACACGATTAATAATTTCCCTTCACCATTGTTGTAACCACTTATTAATTATTGTATATATATTCTATTAAATAGGGTTCATTTGACCCACTTAAACTGGCTCGATTCGAAGAACAATTGACGAAGCCCTTCTACTTGAAGCCTTGGTGGCCCAACGAAGCACTTATGGAAAGTTAGGACTACTTGGTAAATATGGAAAGTAATTTTAGAAGATATGTAATCTGATAAGATTTGATTTTGTAATCTTAAAGGATTGTAGATAGGCTTTAATCTCGACTGTTGATGTAACTCAATCTGTATTGTTGGTTTTGGGGGAGCTCAACTATAAATAGATGTCTTTTCCCTCAATTGTTATCATCCCATCCCATCCCATTCCATTCTTTGTATTCTTTTTAGAGTAACAAAATACTTTGAGAGCATTTACTCAAAAATTTATCATGTTTTGCTTTCTTGTCGCATTTTCTGTTCTTTTGTTGCTCTTTCGTTTTAATTTGCTTCTGTTTTAATTTTGGAGCCTTGGAGAATTTTTATCGAGAATTCTTAATTTGCCAGAGTTAGGGTGACTTAAGAAGATTTGAAATAAAAAATTGCCTAAGGCTGTACGAATTGCAAGACTAAATTTCTAGCTTCGTGATAGTTGGTATCAAAACTAGTATTCGAAAGCATCGGGTCAAATGAAGAAAGGAAGAGACGAACAGAATATCCCGATGGAGACCCATGGGAGGTCCAGGAAAAATAGAAGATCGAGGGATATGTTGTCAGCTCTGGAAGGTCGAGTGATCAATATTGAGGAATCCATGGGTGGTGTGAAGGAAACACTCAAGGTAGTTGAGGGATGTATCAATGAGTTAGACTCGATGAGAATGTAGTTTAGGGACTATGTGGCTGAGGCTCTCAGTTTTAGTCGAGATGCGATGAAAGAGACCCTCAATGCTGCCATGGATGATCAGACCGAGAAGCTGATAGACAAGAATGATGCTCTTGAAGCCATGGAAACTGCTTTGAAGGAACACGTGTTGGAGCTCAGGGGGGAGCTCACTATCTTTAAAGTTACTCTGGGTAATGGGATGTTGGCTTTCGGAACGAAGAAACACAAAATGGATGTTCCCAAGCTAAAAGAGTTCGAGGGGACGAGGTCCGCGAGAGATGTAGATAATTTTCTCTAGGGATGGAACAATATTTCCATACGATATTCTTATATTGGAAAATAGAGTTTTTCTTCTTACTTTCTCAAGAAGTATTGTTACCTGAATCTTAAAGAACTTACAATGTTTTTTTCTCCCTAAAGCTAGAGCTGTAGATCTATGTCTCTGTTAGTAGTTACTCTATGTCAAGGTAAGTTTTATGGCTTTTCATGTTATGCTATGAAAGATTAGGACCGTAAAGGTTTGAATAGTAAGATGAGGAAGTAAGGCTCTATATGAGGGATTATCTGGGTTTGTGTTGATGGAAAAAAGGGCTAAAAATGATTTTTAATGGTACTCTTCCGTTTCTTAAACAGTGGTAGCTACAATTTCTTGTTGGATCTGGAGTTCAAGCTGCTAATTATGGATGTCAGGTGAGTCTCTGTACTGACTCTTGCATGTATACTATCCATATAATATACTTCTATGGTAGTTGATCGAACTATGAAATAGAAACCAGAAATGCATAGTCCGAATGTTTACCGAGGTTGCATGTATAGTTTGTATGAGATTGACAAGTATGTGAAGCTTGAGTTTAGTTGTATGGCACACCTAAAATGCATGTGATGAAGTGTTTGATTAGTGACTAAGTGTTGAGTCTTAAGCAATGTCAGTATATGAAGAGTCTGTAAAGTAAATCTATATATGTTCACTGCGGTGGAGTCTAAAGAGGTCTGTCAGGACTTTAAACACGATCTTTGAAAGGAAAAGCCCATGGCCATGGCACCTTCCAAAAGGAACTAAAGGATGGTGATTACCTAATGGGGTTTCCTGCGTGTCCCAGTATGATGATGGGCAAACCTCACATAACATGAGTTTAGGCAAATCCATATTGTAAACACATCAGGAAAGGAACGCCTATGTGGCGTAATATGAAAGGAACACCTATGTGGCACAATATGAAAGGAACGCCTATGTGGTGCAATATGAAAGGAACGCCTTTGTGGTGACTAATGAAGGGATAACCTCTATGATGAACCCTGCTATGATAACCTTTGTGGAGTATTACGAAAGAAAACCTTTGTGGCGGAATGTGAAAGGAATGCCTTTGTGGAAAAATTCGTAAGAAGCGCCCTCGTAGTACACTCTTAAAAATCGCCCTTGTGGCGAACAATGAATCAATAGCTTGTGTGGAAAATTCCAATGTGACATCATTTGTGACGAAAACATGAGCGAAAGACATATATGGTGAATTCTGAAAGCAATGCCCTTGTGACGTATCCTAGTAAGGCTTGCAATAGCATAACATAAAGGAATGATTCTTGGCAGATTTTGTATTAAACTGTTTGGTATGTTCAGCATGGCTTGTAAGTATGATTAGAAAGATTAGTAAGGCAAAGTGTTTCTATGGGATATAATAAACTGTTATACAATATCGTGATTTAATTGTGAATAATGAGGTGATAAGATATAGAAGAAGTGAGGGGTAAACGTAAAAGAAGCGTATTATGAATAAGGATCTTTCTCATTGCATATTAGAAGGAATGTACCTGCTATGCATAGGTGATCAAACATAGATTGTGGAGCGATGACCTAAGGTAATGTATACAAGGGTAAGGGTGATTCGGACAAATGGACCTCTATAAAGGAAATTGGTAAAGACTCATGAGAGATCATATTGAAAGAGGCAAGTGGCGTACCGAAGATGTTGATGGGTAAGAAATGAGTTCTGAGCAAGGTATGGTATCTAACTTGTAAATGAGAATAAAAATAGATGGAGTATTTGCGAATGACTAAGTTGAAGGTTCAGAACGATATGATCACCTAATTATGTCATAAGTTGAGACATGCAGAAATGATACATGTAAATGGTGTTTTCCTCACTAAGTTCTTACGAACCTATATGAGTGTGTGTTTTGTTACAAGCAAATTGATATGAGTTTGCTCCAGGAGGAATGATGCATGGGCTACGCCTAATGAATGGCGTACTAGACTTTTAAACATATAGAGCAAGTTTGTCGGCATGTTCAAGAACTAATATACTCCTTAAAAATTCACTCAGGGTAT